>JASJET010000068.1:4800000-6000000 GCA_034092305.1 Diaprepes abbreviatus | reverse complement strand
TAGCTTTTCTCGTTCTCGAGAGAACGATTATCTTGATGGAAAGTGGCCATGGTTCTCACGAAAAAGTAAGAAACCGTATTCTGAATACGTTTTCGTACTTTTTGGTGAGAACCACGCCCACTTTCCATCAAGATGATCGTTCTCTCAAGAACGAGAATAGCTACCCAGCCGAATGCAGCAGAACAACAGAATTGCGTAATCGTGTTTAACACTTACCATGGCACAAGTATGACCAGTGCTATCAAATGTTCCACGGAAAAATACTTGTAAGTTTTATATTTATTCCAGACAGTTCCTGGTAAAATACGTGTGATAAGAAAAAGCTGATATTGCTCAATTAAACTGAATATTAGAAAAGGACAGATGATAACAAGATTGTCCATTCTTTAAATTTTAGACTGCAAAACCATAAAATAAAAAATGTGAGAAGCAAAAAGAGATAATAGTGAGATTTAATTTTAGAGATGGGGCATCTTATCGATTTTCATACACTTGCCATCAATTGTATGTAGAGTTCGCTTTAATATTTTATCAATTTCTGAGTACAAGATGTCGATTCCTGGCAAATCCCTGGCGTGATAGTATTTCTGGCATAGCTAATTATTTCTGGCAAATGCAAGGAATTACTGACAAATTGACAGCCTTGAGTATGACGCACTTCTGTCGTGGTAGAATTACAGGAGAGACCCGATTCTATAAGCATATTTTTTAACATTCTCTTTCCTTATTTCTTTTAGGGCAGGGACATATTTATGTGTTACTACAAACTGAACAAAAATAGAAGATCCTTATTATAACATTCTCTTTCCCTTTACTATTATATAATCGCAGCCCAGGAGACGGAAATAACCGATGAATTCTTTGCCTGAATTCGATTGCGGCTGAATTGCACTAGGGTTGTTACCAAGGTTGTTCTGTCTGTATGATTTGAGCATATCAGTTCTTAAATGAAAATTATCTTATGCAATAAAAACATACAGCAGTTACTATGAACTATTTGTGACTTTAGTTTTTCTGGGAATGCTTAATAAATTATCATGCTATTTTAAAAAATATTATGGATATTGAAGAACATTTTGATCAGACTCTAATATACTATCGAAACGACACAAAATAAATCAATATGTTGCATCATCAATGCAAGTTAGAATCATACCGGGTCTTTATTTTTAATTAAAAACTATGAAAAACTTCCAGCTGGAGTTATAATCTTAACGTGTTTTCGCAGAAGTTTTCCACTAACCTGTTTGTAGAAACTAAAAAAACAGAAAAATTATTTTAATTATTATTATTTTCGGGAAAAATTCTGAAGCAAATATGAAGGAATCTATTCAGGAATCTCACTCATCTAATAGCACATGAAGTTTTATTCATCTGGGTATACTTTAATTGAATCCTTAAAGAAAACCTAATGCAAGAACCCCAAAACGAAGCATGTCGGATAACTGTGATAATGTTTTATAAGCAATTGAACACTATTTTAAAAACCTAAATCGAAAGTTCATAGGTACTATATTTTTTGCAAAAAGTTCACTAAAAATAATAAATAAATGTTTATTTATGGTTGACCATCTCACATTCTATTCAAGTATTCAAATTATTATTTTGCTAGTTCGATTTCACCTAATTTACTAGGAATTATTACCAACCAACTTATAATTCCAATAATATATCTCGTTCTGCCCCTCCTTACTACTACTTATCAAGAGCAAAGGTCATCAGAAATTTACATATAATGATTTTGCTGACGATCACAGTTACGAAATTTTCAATTACTCATTCGCTCCGTGTATTTTTACTGATAATGATTGCTAATTTTGCTTTTAATGTTTGGTATATCTCATTACAAGTGGTATATCACTATTAAATAAAAATGTTTTATTCGTGTGCACCTCCAAAGTATTTAATTTGCACCCTTGTAAATTACATGAAATATGTGCAGACCTTGTGAACCTACCTTTACCCCTGCTAACAAAAAATTGTTCATTTATGTTTGTCAAACACACAAATTACTGCCCTCGATTCAAGAGTTTTAAGCTCAGGTGCATCAAACCCTGAGTAGCTCCGAACAAATCTGAATAAAGCGGTAAAAATATTAATTGGAACAGTATATAACCTACAAATTATTTTTTTAATATACATAGCGAAACATATTGAAGACAAAAAGGTAAAAATATTATATTATTACTTATTAGTTTTGAATTTTGTCGGGTGTCATGGCATTTTAGGCCATAAATATTTCGCAATTCGTTAAAAAAACTATGAAGGTAAGTTCGATATTTTGTGAAATAATCTTATTTTTGTGTCTCCATTTCATGTATAAAATGTTTTTTTACCCAAAAATAGCATCTAAAAATGATAACTGATAGCTGTTAGGGCTTTATACATCAAATTTTTTTTTTTATGCTTGAGGAGTAAGGGGAAAGCAAATCTGACAAGCGTCGAGGCATAATGCACTACTTGAATAAAGCGAGGGTTTCTTGCACCTGTATAGCTCCGAGCTGTTCATGTTAATGAATCGAGGGCAGTAAATGTGTTCCGACCTTAACGGAACTCCGGTTTCTGCAGATTTCTTCTCGATATCATATTTACTGCTAGAATACTGAAAAATGAAAATCAATGTGACGTTGCTGATATTACCAATCTACTACAAATGTACTAGATTTAATACGTAGTTAAAGAATTTAGTACAATTACACTTCCTAGTACATTTTAGCTATCAAAGCCGACGATTTAACTGGGCCCAAAGGGGAGTTTTGTTAAGGAGCAATTTTTTTCATCAACGGGTTAATAGAAGAGAAGTAAAATTAATACGAGTCTGAGCAGGATCGAAATGAAGTTTTTTTTAGGAGCAAATTGAGTTTCTAAGTATAGTTTTTTGTCATGTTTAAAAAATTGTAAGATCGTGTTGGAAAGGAAACGCCGTTCATGAACATCAAATTATATATATATATATATATATATATATATATATATATATATATATATATATATATATATATATATATATATATATATATATATATATATATATATATATATATATATATAACTTCCCTTCCTCTGTTTTGTTTATAAAATCTTGAGTCACCCTATTGTTCTACAGTGGATGGAAAATAGCATCTCGTTGGTCTGAAAGGCTTTTTTCATTTCTCATTTAAATATAACATATTGTTGTAAACGTATTACGATTGAATTATCGCGTAAATTTCCAAAAACCAGAATACAGACATCTTGGTTTACTCAATTAGTCACTAAAAGTTTCTTTGGTGTTTCGTCCTCTTTCATCGGCGGCGGATTTATCAGTGGGTCCGCCGGTGTCCGGTGACCTTTAGCGTACTTTCTATTATTTGGAACTCATATTTGAACTTAAACCTTGAAGGAATCTATCGGTGAGATGTAATCTTACAACAGGTTTGGCGCAAAATTCAGTACAAAATTTGTTCCTTAATTGGCTCTAGCCGAAGAAAGAAGAAGTAAAGTGAAAGTGAAAAGTAGTGCTCAGTGCCTAAATCGTAGCTATTGTTATAGTTTATTCACGGTTAGGGCGGAAATTCTGAAGAATTCTACGGCTTTCACTTGCTTTTCTCTGGAGACTGTTCAGTCAAGAAGCTTGCTACAACCTCGACGATCTCTTTGAAGGCTGCGTGGCTATTAGTATAGTGCTTTTAAAACAATTTTAAATTATAATCCGCGGAGTTACTGAACGGTCCTAGAAGCTATCATTGCACTTAGATAGCGAAAATCTAGTGGCTCAGAAGGCATTAAAGCGTAAATACGGTGTAAGGGAGCTTCTCTGCTTAAAAAGCAAGTGCTCACAAGGTAAACTAGGTTTCTAGACCGCAGAGCCCTTACACTACAGTTCGCAGATCAGGTGTTATTCGAAACTGCATACATGAACTGATGTTGCAGTAACAGATCACTGACGTAAAGATCGCGATATCTTATAACATCATTTAGGTTTTCCGACCAAAAGACAATCGGCTTTCAGGTTTTTTAAGTCTGTCAAAAACGAGTTTTCAGATATAGTTAAAAATCCACTACCTTTATCTTGGTGTCCCAATCATTAACATAATCCAAGGTTTTGCTATAATAGCGCCACCTCTGGCGCATATTCAAAACACAGTAGAAAAGCCGAGGTTTTCTTGGGATTTCAATCGGAGCTTGTGAAACCCGAGACCTTAGCTTGAAGTTGCCATATACTTAGTGATATTATTTACTAGGACAGGCACGTATACTTTCATTTTTCCAAATTAAAAGCATTTACAGCTCTACTTTGGCAGTTTATTGTTGTGAAAAAAGCAGCAACAGTAAAATACATTCAGGAAAAAATTTTGAAGTACTCATTTTCCGTTTACGTTTAAAAAGAGCTTTTATTAAGCCTTGATTGAACGCGGAAAATTAACCCCAGCATCCAAACAAAGACCTTGCAAAACAAAAAGAAATCGCTTAGCCCTGAGATAAACCAGTATTCCGAAATATTCACTAGCATTTCATACATACATTTTCATTTACGCAGAGACTTCAGCTCACTTAACATAAGCATATATTTCGAGAAGTCCCAAAGCAAAAAATCCCAAGTCAGTTTTTTATTTTTGGAATACATACTTCTTCTTCTAAATTTAAGAGCTATGGCTAAAAATTCAAACCCATTCATTTGCCCAGACGGAGTTCCAAGTTAGGTGAGACGGCGAAATTTTTCCCATAGGTAGTGTACCGTCATCTGTAGACCGGTTAGGGTACATGTGAATTAATTTTAATGTACAGAAAGTTGAAACATCTTTTCAGTTACTTTACTGAAATTTAAAATACCATTTAATCAAATTTAATGTACAATGAATTTATATTTGAATAAATTGCTTTAGATTTAAAGTAAATGTAAATTATTCAGGATTTTAGGCACAAAATCATTAAATTTAATATAGAATGGACATTAAATTTGCATTAAATTTAAGGTTATTTTTAACAGTCTACGTTTGAATTTAAATTCGCTTAAAAACAAAATGGAAACCAATTTTTTGGTTACCTTCTCGTTTGAACAAGCAAATTAGGGAGATTTCAAAAGGAAATTGCTTCCAGTTCTATTTAATGGGATGTCTCATAAACCATATTAAATGAAACATTCAACATTTGATAGGATTACCAAAAAAACTAGCTTACTTGTCTCTTTTAAGCTGACATTTAGAGCACTGGTGTAATTTGCAATAAAAGTTTGATTCACACGACTTTCGTAATTGTGAAGTATAAGAGAAAATTTAATTAAGACTTCTTTAGTAAAGAGGTAAGTTTGTTATCACAGTTCTATCGAAGATAAAAGGAAAACGCAAACTTTGGCATTACATAGAAAAATTACAACTTTAGAGAACTACCCACACATTATTGCGAGGAAAAAGGATAACTAAGTTAGTAACCATTTTGGAGTAAATAATGTGAGGTAAAAATAAACGAAGAGTTAAAAGGTTTCTTAGGTAACATTACACCTTCTATAAAGGATTTTCGTCAAATAAAAATAAAGTTCCACTTTTTTGTCTCTCCAATTACCACACCTTAACTACATATGGCTTATTTTTAGAGTCGATATTAGATAAAGCTTTTATGTTAAAAAAAAAGCAGCAACATGTTTATTATAAAGGGTGTTTTTTATAGAGGTATAAAACTTTAAGTTGGCAACACTTTTTTAACTGGCGGCCATTTTGTCAGCTGTCAAGTGATTTATATTTAGTTTGGTTGGGCATTTCAACATGAATAGACTGACGCCTGAACAACGCTTCTAAATTGTGCAAATTTATTTTGAAAATCTTGGTTCTGTTCGAAATACGTATCGCGCACTACGTCCATTTTACGGTCAATATAATGGTCCATCAGAGCAATTAATTCGATTAACTATGGAACGTTTTCGCACCACGTTTACTCTAAATGATAATACGCATCCACAGAGACGTCGTACAGTGCGTACAGAAGAAGTCATTGCTGCTGTAGGGCGTAGCGAAGAGGAAGACCCGAATCAGTCTATCCGCCATCGTGCACAGGAATTGGATATGTGTCCATTCACTTTATGGAAGATTTTGCGGAAAGATCATGGTTTGCGTGCTTACAAAATCCAACTCGTGCAAGAATTGAAGCCACACGATCACCTAGCAAGGCGTAGGTTCGGTGAATGGGCCCAAAACAAGATTGCCGTTGATCTCGATTTTCATAAGCGAATTTTGTTTAGCGATGAAGCTCACTTTTGTTTGGATGGATACGTCAATAAACAAAACTGCCGTATTTGGAGTGATGATAATCATCAAGTGTATGTTGAGACACCGTTACATCCAGAAAAACTGACTGTTTGGTGTGCTTTATGGGCTGGTGGAATCATTGGTCCGTACTTTAAAAACGATACTGGTCAGAACGTTACAGTCAATGGTGACCGCTATAGAGCCATGATTAGTCACTTTTTCGTTCATCAATTGAACAACCATGATGTGCAGGAGCTGTTGTTTCAACAAGACGGCGCAACATGTCACACAGCTCGTGCCACAATTGATTTATTGAAGGAAACGTTTGGTAACCGCATAGTTTCACGTTTCGGACCCGTGAATTGGCCTCCAAGATCGTGCGACTTAACGCCGCTAGACTATTTTCTGTGGGGATACGTGAAGTCGCTAGTCTACGCCGATAAGCCCGAAACGATTGATCACTTGGAGGACAACATTCGCCGCGTTATTGCCGATATACGGCTACAAATGTTGGAGAAAGTCATCGAAAATTGGACCTCCAGATTAGACTACGTCCGAGCCAGCCGTGGCTCGTAAATTTCATGTCAATTTAAAAAATTCATCTTTGTTTTATTCCATTTAAAAGTTCTATACCTCTATAAAAAAACACTCGTTATATATTATTTAAGTAGGAACATTATTAAAGAAATAAAATTAAATTCACTATTAGTGATGAAAATATTCGTAGAAAGAAAAATATGTGACTAAATTAACATATTAAATTTTGCTGTTAGTGATTAATGAAAATGATGGTCGATTTTAAATATTAAGACTTAGTTGTGATGGGAGTCACAAAGTTCTTTGAACCGGTGATACCGATGGTGGACTCATCAGTGGGATCCACCGGCATCTTTCCTAGACATCCTTGTACTTTCCACAAACTTGGACCTCTATTTAAGTCCAGTTTTGCCGGAAAGCGGTGGTAAGATGTTATGTTCCACAACATGCCCCCCCTAAGGTATTTGCTTTCCGGCTTAAACTGTCGGACAGTCCAAGCCGTTAGAAAGCACAGACCTGAAAAGGAAGTGGAACGGACATCTTAGGTGGTCTTTCCAAAGTAGGGTACCGGCTTTAGCACAAAGCCACGACTCGACGGCCTTCCACCTTGTCGTCCCTGCGCGGGCGCCATGTCGTAGTAATGCCCCTGATGTTAAGAGCATATAACTAACGACCTATTTGCGACCACCTAAAATGTACGGATGTTTCGTCCCGATACCGGTGGTGGACTCATCAGTGGGATCCACCGGCATCTTTCCCAGACATCCTTGTACTTTCCACAAGCTTGGACCTCTATTTAAGTCCAGTTTTGCCGGAAAGCGGTGGTAAGATGTTATGTTCCACAACACTATATATCCATGGAACACATATATTTAAATATTGTCGAAATATATGACATAGACCTAACCAAACGACTTTCGCATCCCCTCTATGGAACATTTATTCATCCTAGACATACTCGGGTATCAAAAAGATTGATCTCCGTGAAAGCCGTTTCTATGCTATAGGGCCTTGGAGGTCACAAGTAATAGCACCTTTTGTATAGCCTTATAAAGATATTCACTAAAGTTCAGTTTCTTGATCTTATGCCAGTTTTTGATAAAATTGTATAAATCTTCTAGACTCTATTCATTCCTCACGGTCTGCGAATTTCTATCTCCAGGTTTCTGTATTTCGCGATCTTCTTACTATGCTTGTTATTGGTATTGTTAGGGATGGCGACTTCGATTAGTATTGCTGGTTTTGAGCAACTGTCTGGTTCGTAAGTACAGTTGAATTTCAGTGCAGGTTGACTAGTTATTTTCCAGTACAGGTTGTGAGCTCGGGCTAAATGTTTGGCATCCTCCCGTTACGTGCTGGATTCTTTCTGATATTTGACAACCATATCGGCATTGGTCGTTCTGCATTAAGAGGTCTTTGATGATGTATTTCAAATAGTTTTTGGTTGGCATAACCTGGTCCTGAATCTGTGAATTAAGAAATCTTCAGTTTCTGATAGCAACTACTAGTTCCCCGCTAATTTGTAGGCATTTTTCTGGGTGGCCTCACTTCCCACGCAGGACTAGACGTCTTATAGACGTCTTTTTTATATCTAGATTATGTCTGAACGTCTTAAGACATAATAAGGCGAGACGAGAGATGAGAGTCATTTTCTATCCCCTGGAAGAATGATTTCCAAAAAGAAAAATTTGTTTTGCATTTAATGTTTACTTTTGCTTGTTTTCAGTTTCACTTGTATCCTAGAAGTTTCCTTTTGCGTGCAGTGTATTAGTGTCAAAACGGAACACGTCAAGCGAAGAGTAGTAATAAAATATCTGCCCGTGTGAGGCAACTGAAATTCACAAGGACTTGAGATATAATTTGGGTGTCTGTTGCTCCTTATGACATTGTGAAATGATTGTACCGCGAATTTAAGAGTGGTAGACAGCTGAAGACGAACATGTAGGTGGACTCTTGGTAACCTTGACGACTCAAGAAAATATTGATCAAGTGTACGATTGTTTTCCGCAAAACATACTGTCGGTCAGAGACTTGCAAGGAGAATTCGAGGGACTGGGTACACCGATTCGCATGAAACTTTGGATCTTAGTTACTTGAGGCCCAAGTTTTATAAGACGGATAGTAGTTTCTGCTAACACACCCTAATAAAAGTGGGTTAGGGATGAGGACAAGCAATTTATGTGAATTAATGCCCTACTATTTTGCACCCGCCTTGATTCTTCATATTTACACTTTGGTACTTGAGGGCGTCCCTGGAGTGGCTGCCCCCCCCCCCCCGCACTGCGGAGTTGTTATTTACGCCACTGCGTACTACCATATATCAGTGATTTAAAAAGGTTTGACAGTCTTTTTTCACGAACAAATGTTGAAGTACTGATGTGGGATATGTATACAAACGAAGGTAACTATGTTGGAAAATAAGGGACAGTCTTTGTTCAGCTCTTGTTCTAAATAGATCAGGAGTGGGGCTTGGAGAGCAGCTCTCGTAGAATAATTATTTTTATTAGGAAGTTTAAAAAAATACTTTAGTTTGAAGTTCATATAATAAAATTAAGCCTGGAGCAAATGTTTTATTCAGTGGTGAACTAACCAAATCGGTTGAGTGGTTGTGGAGTTTTCTTCAGATATATATATATATATATATATATATATATATATATATATATATATATATATATATATATATATATATTGTAATATCAGTACAGAAATTAGAATGTCTATATTTATTGACCCCATGTGTTTTTAAGTTAAACCGAGCTTATTTAAGTATGTGTAAAATAAACCGTCAAAATATTCATGAACATTTATTTTATTAATAAGAGCCAAAAATTCACCTATTTTCCAGAATCCTTGTCATAATTTACATTGTGTTATATGATGACGTATAAAATTACATGAATAAGATTTCCAGCATTCACTTTATTTAGTGTTTACGTTGCATTAAGAATTCCTCAAAAACGCGATGTTACGTTGCGAGAATGTAGTGGAAGCGCAAAATATATGATAATGTTATCGTAGCATGTCCACTCTCACGTCATTACGCCCACATGTTTCCGCTTCTGTAGGGACGCATTGTGTTGCTGTATGGGGTTCTTATTATGTTAACAATTTACAGCCTAAACATAAATATGTAGGTAACAATGGTACATTTTCAGCTTAAAACGTCTTTTATATTTACAGTGTGTTACGGAAATGGTTGGACATATTTAAATTTATAAATCCTTGCACCGGAAGGAACTGTCAGTTCGGCCAAAACAAGAATCGTCGCAGAAACTTAGTGAAAGAACCTTCTTATTGATATGTAATGGCGAACAACAATAAATGGTTAATGTGGTAATACAATTTGTTATATTATCCAACACTTGTTTTATTCAATAATTAGAATAATTTGTGAATAAAACCGTTATCACGAATCTTCCAGTAAAATTTTTCGTAGGCATATAGTAAAAACCGATAATTATTCATAAAAAATGCAGCTTATAGTAATACTAGCCATTACCCGTCGCGGCTTCTCACACATTCAAGATCCCGGGATTTTAAGAAAGAAGACCAATGAAATTTTATTGAACCCCATTCTTACATCCAATTTCATTGGACCCAGTTTAGCAAATTTATGGAATAGTCTTAGCGTTATCAGGCAAAATAGTAAAACACAAAGGAATTACTTTATAGATAA
The DNA here is from genome assembly GCA_034092305.1 of Diaprepes abbreviatus. NCBI lineage: Eukaryota > Metazoa > Arthropoda > Insecta > Coleoptera > Curculionidae > Diaprepes > Diaprepes abbreviatus. Next base: position 5,989,563 of record JASJET010000068.1, on the reverse strand, counting down.
CACACGTCTATACGGTTCTGTTTTTTGAGGTTATGTACTCGAGAAATGTTTCTTTTGGCTTCATTTGAAGTTATGTACAGGATGCACAAAGTTTTTTAGGTCTTTTTTTCTAGTTGTATCATTTAATACTACTCTTACCCTTTAAAATAAACTATTGAATGGCCACCTATGATTTTTTTCTTGCAAAGTTGCGGCCATTTTAAGTTATGAAGCAACGCCATGAGTATTCGCATTAAACCGTTGAAAAAAACATTTTTTTTACTGTATGCATTCATATCGAAATACTTGTAGGTTTTCGGGGTCGCTGAGTACGAATATGAAGTGAGAAAATTGAAATTTACGTTTCCAAGATGGCGGATTTAAAATGACGCATCAAAGTTTGCCAAAAGTGATATTGGTATCTAAAAAAATTTCATCCAAGGGTATTCGGCATCGCTGACTATGAATATTATGTCAAAAAATAAAAAATTTTGTTTTTAAGATGGTGGATTCAAAATGGCGGATGGAAATTTGCAAAAAATTATATTGTATTTAAAATAGCCCTAACTTTGCAAGAAAAAATCATAGTTGACCGCTCAATAGCTTATTTTGAAGGGTAAGAGTAGTATTAAATGATGCATCTGCACATAACCTCAAAAGTAGCAAAAAAAAAACAATTTTTTAAGTACGTGACCTCAAAATCTTGACGTGATGGGCTAATTTTGGCCTTGAATTTGGATTCTATGTAACAAATTACTTCGGAAATGACCCCCAGCTGCCCAACAACGATCATGACCCAATTTTTGGTGGACCTGTATGCAGAATATGACTTCGGTAGACCTGTATGTAGAATATGACTTTTTAATGAGTAATCCTAAAATCGATGTCTTATCTCTTGTTCCCCTTTTAAAATGCGAATATCAAAAAAGCAAGAAATTAGTTTATATCTCTATTTGATCACGAGATATCGATACATTTATCAAATAACAATTTATCCAATTCCGAGTGCGAATTTTGAAAAAAACCTTTCTTAAGGTCATTTCTCACTTATTGGTGCCAACCCCGGGTCTTGTCATCCAAAACACATCAACTGATTTCAGGGATTTTTGCCGTCATGGGTCAAAGATGCCAGCTTGTTCACATTTACGACTTTTTCACTAGGATTATAATTTCTGGTAATTTTTTGTTTTGTACTTTTGGTATCATTTTTTTACATAGCAGAAACGCCTAACGCCAAAGTTCTCTTTTATATTTTATCTGAGTGTTTTATATTTTATTTGTCTTATAAACTATTCTAACGTTACTTTTTGTTAAAAAATGGATATCGAAGAATTGGTACTCATATCAGTTATTTACGGAGCAGCAATTCTTTCTTCTGTTGCCTAAGCAACGTCGGTGGTCGGTTTGCTGCAGCAAAAGAACACAGGAAATTTCACTAATATCACTGTGTCTATGACATCAGGATGACAATAATGTTTTTAGGGATTTTTTTTAAAAACTTGTCACTCAAGGCTCGGCACCCTGACTTTCACCCACAGTCGTGACGCACAAGTGTGAACGGAAAAAGTCGAGGGTATTTCACCAGTGCCATGAAACCCGGGGTGGGCACGCGTAAGTGAGAAAAGGCCTTTAGTGGGTGCTTACATGGTATTGCCAACCTTTTTCCAAAATTTCATGATTTTATATTTGCAACACTAATTAATAAATTAGAATCTTTTTCATGCTCATGAAGCAAGCGATACCAATTTTGAAAAATCATAAATATGCATTTTTTTGTTATGTATCTCACAGTCGCGAAATTCTAAACGAAAATTTAGTTTTACGCAAAAATATTATAATACTTAAAAATGAATAGATGAATTGTTAGCACGGCAAGACTCCACTTTCCTTGCACATTATCTCCTGGTGGAAGCATTCTACGTATTTGTAGCTAACATCCCTACATTTTGGGGACAAATATCTAAATCGGGGTTCAGAAAGTGTTTTTTGAGGACAAGACTGAATCTAATGATTTACTAACGGTTTTATAATTTTGTATTTTTTTCTTCCCTAAAATGTTAGGAATCGTGGATTTCCAAGTATGTTTTTATTTTTGACTCAATTTAACTTCAAAGATTTTGTCTTTTATCAATTCTCGTATTGGAGGTTTTATAAAAATCTCCTTCTTTAATTTTGCATCAGACATTTTTGTAAATTTGGCTTTAAAATACTGAAAAGCCTTACTTCATGGTTAAGAGATTTCACAAAGTTTTTCATTATTCCTAACTTTTAGGCAGAAGCGGCACAATAATATGTTTCTTTTATACTAATGGTGGGTGAAATATATTCTTTGTTCCTGATTTAAAATTTTCCTTTCAACGTCAAAATTTTTTATAAAATGATTTTTTCTGTCATAGCTGCTTCGAAGAAATAAAAAGCAGTAGAACGCTATTGTATTTAGAAAATAATTGAATTGTTTGAGTCAAAAGTTGCAAAATCTCGAATGTTTCTTTCAGAGGAACGGCATAACATATCAGAATACTGGGGTATTTATTACAGTGGTCTAAGTGTATCGCTAATTTTGAAATAATCTATAAGTAGTCCCCGTTCTTGAAGGTAATGCTTAATAATGAAATCTTTAAATAGCCTATTTATACCATTACTAGCAGTTACCCCTCGCGGCTTCGCCCGCATTCAAAACCCCAGCGAATTTTGAAGAAGAAGGCCAATGAAATTTTAATGAGCTACATTCTTACGTGTCTTTTCCTGCATACGTTTCAGTGAAATGCTCTTACTTTAATAGCCCCAGTGCAAATAAATCAAATATACTTAATTATCTCATGCAGTTTATCAATAATGCAATAAAATTAAATTAATCCGTTACAGTGTTAATATTTCAAAGAGTATAAGTTCAGGTTAGGTTAGGTAAAATAATGCATCTTGAATCATGAAAATTGAATCGTTTCTCTGATGAAGATGCAAGCCAAGAAGTTCTGCTTATGCCTTCAGAAATTTAAGTCACTCACTATCACAAAACACGAAAACTTAGAGACGTTATTTAAGTGCTAATTGGTCTAAATGGCCATGACATAAAAATTTGATAGTATCGCCCCCAATGGTGGTGCTAACTAATGCATATGGCGAAGGTGCCAGGGAACGAAGAAAAAACTTATTTATTTTAAAATTAATAGTATTAACGTTTTTACTTTTGTCATATTAAAATAACACAAACAAATACAACACTATTTATCGGATTTATAAATAAAAAATATTTGAAACAAGTACACACAAAAAGAATATTTTAAAAAGCAAACGGAAACTTAAATTTTTTCTGTTGTTGCATTCCCATACGGGTCTTAATCAGGTACAGGCCCACTAACATGTGGAGGTCATAATCTTGTTGACGTTATCCTCAAACTGCATAATTTAGGTCGGCGACTGACATGAAATAAAGAAAAATAGGCCTAAAATGATTAAATCACACAAATCAGGTAGAAAAATTTTATTGCTATAGACCTCTGGTAAAGTAGTGGAATAAGTTCTTACATTAATAAAGGATATTTCAGTAAGGCTGCTCGATTTTTAAATATAAATTGTATTGAATCGCTCGTAAAGAATGTCTATCGTGGCATGCGCTGTGTAGCACGTAGCGCCGTCCTGTTGGAACCACATGGCGTCGGTATCCATATCATCCAGTTTAGGTAACAAGAAGTAGTTTATCATCGATTTGTAGCACTTGCCATTGACGGGTATGGTCATGTCATTATCAAGTATATTTTAAGCAGAAATCTACATTATTAGGACATGCGTTCAGTTTAATAAGGAGAAAAACCATCGCAGACAAAGATCATATTAGGTTGGATAGTCAACCATCCATCAAAGTGCTGAGTTCTCATGTATCAGCTCAAAGATGGTCTGGGAATGCTTAGAGGAATTAAACGAACTAAAAACAACACTGTTATCCTCCTATCGATGCACACTGGAGTGAAAGGAAATGAAACAGTAGACAAACTCACAAAAAAGGGGGCTGAAACCATTTCTGAGGCCTTAACCTTTTTGGGAGATCAGCAACAGAGCAATACTGGAAGAACTAAAGAGGGAAGAAGAAAATAAGGGATCCAAATATAAGAAATAACCAGAAGAAATTCAAAGAAAGTATTAGCTTAAGTAACATCAACTTAGAATTCTAACAAGAATCTTAATAGGGTTACCTGGAAATACATATTAAGAAACTTGGAGTAACTGAGACAGAAAAATGCAAACTTTGCGAGAAGGACGAAACTCTATCCTCATATTTAAGAATGTATTGCCTTGCAAACCTGTAGGATGCGATACCTGAGAGCGTATCAATCTGAAGCCTTCCACATTCTGAATTTCATAAAAGAAATAGGACTCGAGGATTTGCTCTAGTCGCCGAGGCGGCAGAAGTAGGGTTAGGTAGATCTTTCAGGTCGCAGTCCACATATTCCCATCTCCACATACATACATTTTGCTTACTCTTTTACCTTAAGACATTTACTTAATGCAGATGCCCTGACTGGATAAAGTTACCTTTTTACTTTTTCAAAAATTTTAATATTATATAATTTAACCAAACTTGCCAGATTTTTTTACACTACCTATAAAGAAACATTATTTACCGCCGAATAAATTACCATTTCTTTCTCTGTAAATATATGTATTTTTTGTGCAAATAAAAATATTGGATTAATTCGTCTTTATATTTGAAAGTATTGCTTTTTATTTGTAATAGTTTAATTTACTAAAATTACAATTAAAATATTCTTTACAATGTAAATTTACCAAAAAATAATAATTAGCCCTTGTGTTTGGCCCGCTCGATATTTTAACAAAGTTTCTAAAGTATACCCTTATTTACAAAACAGTAATTGGCCCAAAATTAAAAATTTGAAAACAATTTTTAAAAGATAATTATTTTTTTAGCACGAAATCTAATATCAGTTTTAATTAAAGTTAACAAGCATTTTTAAATATACATAATTTACATTACAGTCTTGATAATGATCTATATTTTTTTAAATTAAAAGTAATTATTGGAAATTGGATATTTTATATTTATAGGAAGATATGAGTTTAAAAAATATTTTATAATTTTTAAAGCGTAAAAGTATTGAAAAAATACTTGTAATTAAAGTTAGATGACAAGTATTTTAAGGATACAACAATCTGTAGATTCAGGTTGTTTATGATATGCAATTTTATATTACAAGAAATAATTTTAAAAAAAAGTTAATATCATAGTTATAAAAATATATTTTAAAACCAAAAATATTTTATCACCAAAATGGAAGAAATTTTCTTCGTGTTAAAATAGAACCGAACATAATTGGTTTAAAACCGAAAGCTAAGTAGGTGACTTAAATATTTTTGATCGAGGGAAAATATATCTCATTAAAATAAATAGGATTATTTGCAGGTAAAATTAGATAATAATGATACTAAGAATAATAGTATATTAACGTCAGGAGGGTAAGGCGGGTATTACGAACTAATTTAAATAGTAGAAATTTGTTTAAGGCGCTCAACACGTATGTTTGCTCTGCGCTGAGCTACTCTTCTGGAATTGTAAAGTAGAGCAGGACGGACATCCAAAACCTGCAAAGAAAAATAAGGACACTCATAACAAAAGCACAAAAACACCACTCTTGGAGTGCTATTGAACGTACAATGCTTCCAAGACACCAAGGAGGAAGAGAATTGGCGGATATTGGTAAGCAGCTCGACCAACAAATAATAACCTTACGTTCATATTTCCACAGGTTAGCGGACTCTTCCGCGTTCCATCAAGCAATATGCGAGGCAGACGATTCAATGCCGCTATAGCTGAGCGAACAGGATATTGCTTCTCACCACCAAACAGACCAAGAGAAGTTACAAACCTAGCTACGGAAGCCACTTCATGGACGGCATCCAATTGAGGTCAATCAGGACAATGTCGACAACTCAGCGTCGAACTACTGGTTGATTTCAGGACAGATGTATCCGGAAACGGAGGGCTTTTTTTTAGCTATCCAAGACCAGGTTATTTCGACGAAGAACTATCGGAAGTTCATCATTAGAGATCCCTCAATAGAAAATGACCAATGCAGATATGGCTGTCGAACATCGGAGACAATTCAGCACATAACTGGAGGATGCTAAGCGTTTGCCACAACCGAGTATAAGGAAAGACACGACTCAGCCGCTAAGATACTCCACCAAGAGTTAACAGAAAAGTTAAACCTATTCAGGTAGGAAAAGTGCCTTATTACAAGTACAATCCGGAGCCTATTCTTGAGAACAACCAGTTCAAGTTATATTGGGACCGAAAGGTTCTGACGTATCAATCAGTAGCTCATAATAGACCAGACATTATACTAATAGATAAAATTTCTAGGCGAACTACACTAATCGACATTGCTGTACCTAACAATAACAACCTAATGCCAAAATACAACGAGAAGATCGCCAAATACAGAGATCTGTAGGTCCAAATCCGAAGACAATGGGCAATGAACAGCGTCCAAACGATTCCTATAATACTGTCAACAACTGGAGTGATACCAAAGAACCTCCTGCAGAACATCAAGGGACTGGGCCTTAGTGAGCATCTGTATAAGCCGATGCAGAAAGCAATTCTCCTAGCAACCGCGCGAACCGTCCGAAAGTTCGTAGGAAATACAGCAGACAACGTCACCTAGAACCCGATAACATGGAAAGGGTTCCCACAGAGCGTTATACTTTTGGTGTCTTTGTATGCCTGGTATGAGTGAAAAATCCCTGGAGGGAGTGCGAAGCCGTTTGGCTTGTAAATCATAAGTATATTAACGAATCAAATAAATACAATCCATTTCAAAAATAAAAAAATACAAACAGTATTTAAAACAGTCAGAATTAAAAACTTACAAATCTAAACATGCATTAAAGTGCTTCAAAAGACAAGTATTGACAATTAACAATATTAATTAGTTTTTCAAGAATTGTAAAATTTTTAATTTAAAGACATTAACTGGCAAATGAAAAATATCAATCTCGGTAGGAACTGAATTCATTTCCCTACACATTCGAGAGAAATAGGACTGTTAATGCCATAATTCGTTCGGTGATATATCACATCAATGTGCGCTCTAAAAGCTCTTTGAGGAACCGATAATCCAATATTACTGAGTAGTTCAGGAGAATCAATACAAGAGTTAATAATCTTATAAAGTAGAACGAGGTCAAGATATATGCGTCTCACACACAATGATAGCAACATCAAAGCATCGGCAATATCATTATATATATATATATATATATATATATATATATATATATATATATATATATATATATATATATATATCGCTCCTGCTGTATTCCCTGTTTAAAGGCAATGAAACTTAAAAACTTTTTTTATACTCTTCCCACTTTTTCTTTGTATGTAAAATAATGAGGTGAACAAACTTGAGACGCATATTCTAAGATTGATTGAACTACGGAGCAGTATATCACTTTAAAACAGTCTACACAATTAAAATCTGTAAGCATTCTCTTCACAAACCCGAGCAACCTCAAACTCCTGTTCACAATATTATCAATATATGTGTCGAAGCAAAGTTATCCAATCGCTTTTACGATAAAAACTTATAATGGAGCATTTATTAACATTGAGGTGCATAAAATTTAACTTACACCATTCAGAGGATCGAGCTAGATCCTGCTGAATGCCCTCGCAATCGTTGCTACTCCCGACAACCCGAAATATCTTTAAATCGTCTGCATAAAGAAGACATCTACTGAAAGTTATGATGTCCTCAATATCGTTAATAAAACAGTTAAAAAGTAGCGGAGCGAGGTGAGCACCCTGAGGAACACCAGAGGAAACACATATATCAGATGATTCACAGTTATTAATTTTTACTCGCTGTACTCTACCAGACAGGTAACTATTTATCCATTGTAGAAATGATCCATGGATGCCCAAGCCTTCCAGCTTGTAAATAAGAAGTTGATGGTTAACCTTGTCGAAAGCCTTGGAGAAGTCAGTGTAAATAGCATCCACTTGACACCTTCCCTCCAAAGCCTCCACCAAGTACTGCTCATAAACAAGCAGATTAGTATAATCTTTTTAAGAGGAACACCCTATATAATTTTTACATATACCAAATTAATGAGAAAAATCTTTAAATTTTGAAAAAAATATAGCATTATAAAATTTGTTATTTTTTCCAACTAACCTCAATAAGAACAAAAACACCTAGAAATGTTTCCAAGAGCAAACTAAGGGTTTAAAAAATTGTTTAAACTCATAAGATAATTGTACAGGGTGCATTTTGCAGACATAGAAATTTAAAAACATTAAAAAAAAAAACGTTTAATTTAAAGCTATATTTTTTGCTCTCCTACTTTTCCATATTACTTTGTATAACCAAATGTAATTTTGGAATATCAACATTATTAATCTTCATCAATTTTTATATATCATAAAACAATTTTTGCTTACTTTCATAATAACAAATTTATTAGACTTTGCCACACAATAAAACCATCCTATATATTTTTTGCAATACACGATAGTCCGACGCAGACATTTATTTTAATTTCTCCTTCTAACGTACGTACATGTTAATCTAGAAATGACTGCATAAAAGTTGATTATCTTAAACGTTGCTTTATTGTTAGAATTAATGGCTACTGTCGTGTGTCTTATTGCTCGCCTTACTTAATTAAGACTGTCGTTCTTAGAGTTTGTCCATAAATGTTTGCTTTTATTCTCTCACGTGTTCTTGAACAAGCTTTCATTACTAAGAGTATTAACAAAAATACAATAATTTTTCAGATGTAATTGTGTTTAAGCTATAATTCGAAACAAATAGTATTAGAGGGTAATTGACAGTAGCTTGAGGTAAAATTTTCTCTAAATAAGTAAACAGTTACTTCATACCAGAACATACATTTTAGAAATGAAATTAAAAAAGTTTTAAAATGAAACTAAATATAATCGAAATCTGATTATAAGTGTTAGACCCCAGCTTTCCAGAGATAGTATAGCCCAAAATGGAATCATTGGTCCCCACTTTTAATCAACCATTAGATGACCTGAACTTTTTGTAAGAGGAACTACTCCAACTGCTTGAAGGCTTCTATAGGAATGAGCGCGACAGTACGTGGTTGTAGGAAGATGGCGGGTCTACACGCAAACATCGTAAATTTCGTGCATCTTTGGACCAACGCTTTCCGCAGAAATGGAATGGACGTGGGAGTTTCATTTGGTGGCCACCAAGGTCTCGCGACATTCCCTTAGATTTTTCTCTGTTGGGTTATATCAAAAATTGGATAATCCTCCTACAACCGTGGAAAATATACGACACAGGATTACGGATACCCATGGAACAATAAGATTACTAATGTTATTCAAGTTTCGGGAAGATGTGAGAAAAATTCTAAATACGTACATTCAAAAAGCGGGGCATTTATTAAGAAGAAACAATTATTAGGTACTAATAAGTAATTAAGATATTTACCATTTTTTTATAATAAATTCAAAAATATTTTAATTTTATTTAAACAGTAAAAATTTCCCTTGTTTTGCTTTAATGTGGTTTATTTTTCATTACATTTAATTATATTAAAGTCTCTGTTTGAAAATTGTTGTTTTTCATTATATTTATTTACATTGTGTTTGTTTGTGTGGTGTTTTAAAATGAGTTTCTGTAGCGGAATAATGTTATTTACGGATTCATTACTTTTAATAGTAGCATCATCGCAAAACATTATATTGCATAAGAATTTTGGATTTAATTAAATCTACATATTTATCGCATGATACAAGTTTACACGCCTTTCAAAATCCTTACCATGCAATTCTTGGTGTAATGGATGATATTTATATTTTTGCTGTTTTATTTTTTGGCTATACGGTTAGAAATGGATTGTGATGTTTCGCAATTACAACTACTAAAATGAGTATTTTCTTGAACATGAAGAAGACTTCTACTTCAGTCTCTTCATTCGCAGCTTTTCTGTTAACAATTTACGCAGCCGCAGCTTTTATTAGATATATTGAGTAAAAATAGCCTTGTTCTTTGTTGATAATAAATTTGAATATATACTGTGTCCACGGATTCAGCATTATCTAACCTGAATTTCTCAGTTTTTGGTTTTCTCAAAATTACAATTTTTCTGTTCAAAGTAATTCATTTAAGCTAATGTTTTTAACTCCTTTGGAAAAGCGTAAATCTGTTTCAGTTTTATTATTTTTAGATAACAAGCATGGAATGTCAGTTCTTACAAATAAATGAAAATGCTTTTTCTATGACTATGATAGTTTATATATTTTATTTTTTACAATAAAACTGTTATTTAGCAAAATAGCTAAAATGTGAAGTATATACTTGTTTTGGAAAAGATTATAGAGATCAGTGGGTATTTTTGCAAATAACATTAATACAATCTACATAACTCTTTGGACGTAGAGTGTAAGAAGTTAATAAAAAAATATATTAAGGAATTTATTTTTAAAAATTTTATATCATGAATTAATATATATGTATGTTGTTTAATATAAGGTCTCGAAATGTCCATATAATGTACAACAAAGTAATAGAGTTTCATCATGTAAAAATCGCTTCAACTAGGTCTTTAGTAAAATTATCTTCTTCTCGATGCTTTTTGGAAACTGATATATTAGGTATTTGTATAGAGTTAATAACATTCATAATAATGTTGACATTCTCTACATAATAACGGAGTTTTAATTTAAAGGAAGTAAAATCATATTATAATACTAAATCATTTTTATAAAAAAAAAATCAACTCCAAAGTGGGTAAAGAAAATGTTAAAGCAGTCTTTATTTAATAGCTAATTTATCTAAACAAAATAATATTTATTAAGACACATTAAATATAAAAAAGATTGTAAATTTAAGAGTGGGAATCTTACATTAATATAATTATTTTGAATCTAAACATATACATAAAGATTTACTAGCAGCTTTTAATTTTTACACTGTTTGAAGTATCTGGAATTAAACTTTCTCAGAATTGAAGTTTTGAAATGGTAATCAATCACAGCTTCTCACTACTTTGACAAGGGATTTTCATGACACAAATTTCCTTACTATTTGAGCTAAAATCAAGAATTTTTGTTTTATTTTCCTAAACTCATAGGTAATTAATTAAATAAAATTAATTAAAATAAAAGCTTACCATTTTATTTTTAGCCAAAACAAATACCTAAAAGCGAAACTTATGTAATTTCCAGACATGCTTAATAATATTAAAAAATTTCATATTATATGCAATAATTTATTTATATTTTAATATGGCATATTAGTTTTTAAATGTATAATCATTTTAAATTATAATTCATACCACTTTCGATGTTCAGCTTTATATGTCAATGGCATATTAACTGTATGGTAAAATGATATTATTGTCTGTTAATGCACTCTAAGTATTTTGTAGAGCCAGTGTAAGTTCTTAAGTCCAAGTTTAGTTGCTTCAAGATGTTTACATCAAATATTGCTTCACAGCTTTTGTCAGGCAGTTTATTTGTAAAAACCACACCATAGACTTTTTGCTCGTCTTCTTGTATAAAACTATTTCCAAAAAAATGCTTTGAATAGATTTATTCATCTGGTATATAAAAGAATTATGATCATGACCAATTTGATTCAGCTCTCAAATTTGAAGCTTCTTTTCTTTTAGAAAACTAAAATATTGATAACATTTAAGAATTATCATATATCCATAAGATTAAACTTGTTGTTGATAGATTAGATTCACAATTTGAATGAAAATTTTAATTATTATTGAATGCTTTAAAACTTACCAATGATAATGAAATAAAGTCAAATTTACCAGATAAGGTATTTGCAAGTCCTACGATGAAGAATCGCATTTTTATAAAATACCAAAAAAAAACCTTAAAATTTACGCGCCTGTTTGAAATTCTTAGAAAAACGTTATATAATATTTGATAAATGCATAAAACAAGCAAAATTAAAAATAAGTTCTTGTTAAAATCAAAAATATTCAGTGAATGTCAAAAATACACTTTTACCAATATAATATAAATTTAGGGAATTCATTGTTGCCAGGCCAATTATTTGCACGTAATGGCACGGAGCACGGTGGGATATTATACATAAGCAGTCCAGTTTTATATGTCAAGTTTGTGCTCAACCCCCAACTTAAAGGGATAGGTGATTTTTGTTCAAGGTTTTCTTCCCCTAGTCTTTGAAGAGCCAGCATCCATACTGCAAGACAGCAGTTTCCTAGTATCCTTGCAGGAACTCTTACAATATCCGGATCAGATGAACCCTGTTTTTTTTTACAAGGTTGTTACTATAACCCTTCCTCCTTTCTAACTATTTAAAACTGTTTTTGGCGTAACCTTGTGGAAATTTATTTTTATAATTAATTTCTGTGGTTGTCATGCCAAAACTAGATAACTGTCTCTAGGTTCAAAGTTTCCAAATAAAGCAGAATATTGTATATTCCCTTTTACGACCCGAAACTAATTGAGTAAGGGTATTTGTCCCTCGCCTTGTGGGCATAAAACAGCCTAAAATTTGACCAATGCTATTAAAATAATTATCCCTATTTATAAACACTGGGGTAAGTTTTCCATTAAATTAAACATGTGACAGGGTTAATCAAAATATTATTACTTATTCTTCAGTATTATGTCAACTTTTTGATGCATTGGTAACAATATTATTGTAACTTATTTTAGTAATTATTATTGATGTTTAGTACTCTATGGCTATACCATATGAAATACCTTTTTTTCTCGTAAAACATAATTTACAACACTTTTTAACTATTTAGATAACATAATTATATTTATTGCAGACGTTAGCCATGATATTAAATTATATCATAGCTATATAAAAATAATAATATATTATTATTAGTAACAAAAAATAATAAATGTACGTTCATATTTCTACAGGTTAGCGAACTCTTCTACTCTATATCGAGCAATATGAGAGGTAGACGATTTAACGCTGCTACTGCTGAAAGAATGATATTGCTTCTCACCACCGAACAGACCAAGAGAAGTTTACAACCCTGACTACAAAAGCTACTTCATGGACGGCATCCAAATGAGGTCATCCAGAATAATCTCAACAACTCAGCGTCGAACTAGTGGTTGATTTCAGAGCTGATGTTTCCGGAAACGGAGCTCTTTTTGTTAGCTAGCCAAGACCAGGTTATTTTAACGAAACACTATCGAAAGTTCATTATCAGAGATCCCTCAATAGAAAACGACCAATGTAGATATGGCTATCGAACATCAGAGACAATCCAACACATAACTGGAGGATGCCAAGTATTTGCCGCAACGGAATATAAAGAAAGACATGACTCAGCTGCTAAGATACTCCACCAAGAGCTAGCAGACAAATTAACGCTATTACAGGTAAGAAAAGTGCCTTACTACAAATACAACCCAGAGTTTATTCTCGAGAACAACGACTTCAAGCTGTTTTGGGATCAGACAGTTGCTCATAATAGATCAGACATTATATTAATAGATAAAACTTCTAGGCGAACGACATTAATTGACATTACAATACCAAACAACAACCGAAGGCCAAAATACAATAAGAAGATCGCCACCAGAGACCTGGAGGTGCAAATTAGCAGACAATGGGCAATGAATAGCGTTAACTGGAGTGGTATTAAAAAAAACTTCCTACATAATATCAAGGGTCTGAGCCTTAGTGAACAGCTGTATAAACCTATTCAAAAAGCAAAGCTCCACACACTGAAACATGTATGCTAACTGGATCAATGAAGGATATCAAATCTAACAAGATTACAGTCAGATGCAATTCGAGCTCTTTACCACCGAGGAAATCAGTAGCATCGTCAAGGGACTTTATAATTGGAAAGCCTCGGGTCCTAATCATATCCAGAACTACTGGCTTAAAAAGTTTTGGAGTATGCATCAACGACTGACTGTTCTGATAAATAATGTTTTGCTTGATCTAGAGAAAATACCAATGTTTCTTTCTTATAGAAGGAGTCACATATATGTTGTCTAAAGATCAGCATAATATACAAGATCCAGCCAAATATCGGCCAATCATCTGCCTTCCCACATTATTCAAGGTAATTATATCCTGCTTGACACAACGTAATAATGCACACTGCCAGCAGGACAACATCATTGCATTTCAGCAGTCAGAGGAGCAACCAGGCGCGAATCCAAATGGCGGGGGGCGGTGGGGGCAATCGCCTCCCCCCCTCCAAGAGCTTTGAGTTCAGGAAAATAGACCCGATTTTGTCTCTTAAACTGTAGTTTATTCCAGAACTAGAGAGAGTAATAAATTATTTTTTACCCTTTTTTTCTTCGCAAACTACCTGTGTTCTTTAGTCCGGTGTCTTTGGCAAAATCTGTTAGACACATATATTTTTCAAAAGGAATGGGTTAGAAATTTTATAATCAAAAATACCGATCTATAATAATGGACTATTTGAGTTGGAAACAATAGATATTTGGAAGTGCGAAGTGTTAAAAAGCATTTTAATCCTTATCATAGGCGTCGGAAAGAGGTTTGTTTTATCACTAAGTATTTATGCTATAGAATATTATTTCGGTAATAAACTTAAAATAAAAAGTTTTTATAATATTATTTTATTTCTTATGATTTCTTAATAATTCATATACATTACCAAATATAGATAATTTTGACATATTGAACACAAATCACAACTGTATTTTTATTATTTTTAATTTTGGCATAGCAACCGTTTGAGGTACATTCAGACTAAAACGTAGCCTTATTCTCTCAAAAAATTCTAACTTATAATTTAAATACTTATACAAAATACTCATTGTCAAAAATACAAAAAATTAAACATATATAAAAAATAAATTCTTCCATTTAATATTAAAATTTTTTGGGGCTATCGGTCAGTTTATTATTAACTAAAAACATTTTTAAGACATTTGACGTTTCAGTTGATTTATTTCTTAAACCATCTGCAGAATTACAATTAAACACTAAAAAGGGATTCAAATGTAATTAATTTTTATATGTTACAGTTAAAATTAGATCTACTTATTTTTATATCTATTGCACTGACATCTTAATTTAATTTACTTTATTATATGGAAATCCGATAGCCCCAAAAAAAAAATAAAATAAACGTGTTAATTCTACACGCTTCAGAAAAAGACACAACTACAGTAATAAAATAATAAAAGAATTACGGATAAACGGAATTAAATATATGTAAAATCAAAGAGTGAGACACACTAAAATAAAAATATATAAAAAAATATATAAACACATATAATAAATTGTGTTTACACTGGTAAATATTACGTATCTAATTCGTAATCAAAGCCAGCGAAGTTATCTTCGCTCAAATTAATTAAAATTGTTTCCTCTCATCATGAGATCGAGTTTCCACATTTTGTTTTATTCTTTTATTATATGAATTTTTTCCAATTTTCCGCACTAACTTTATTCAAAAAAATCTTTCAAAAGTTCAGAGATATTTCCTTCTCCAACGGGCAGTTTCCCGATGATCTATAAGAACAGATTTCCTATCTGGTTTTTCCCAGCAAAAATTAAGTGCTCTGAGCTCAGAGTTCAGTTCTTTTAATTTCAGATAAATCCCGATCTTCATTGATTTTAGTTAGAATTTTGTCGACGGTTGGGATCTGCTTCTTATAATAAAATGTATGTTCAGCTCCTTTTATTGCAGTTTTCATCTCTTCCTCCAACGAGGTTTTTCGTTTGCCCGTGATCGAATGTGGCTTGGGAGTACAAACAATTCAAGTCGTTTTTTTCTCCTTCAGTATTCGGTACATAGTAGATTTACCAACTCCTGTCATGTTGGAACACATCTCAACAGAGCTTTTAACATTATTATCTAGATATTGATATCTTAAGGCATTATAGACATTCATCGTTATAAGTTTTCCGTTGAAGAAAAAATGCCCTGGTTTAACGATTTTGGAATAAATATAGAGGTGGAAGCCATATCTTTTGGGTATCTCACTAATCTCAAATAATATATAAAAACAAGCGCAAATAAGATAAATCACTAAGGACACAATGTAAGGTGTACTTTGCTCACTGACAAAAATTAAATTAAATTATCAGAAATTTTATTGTTGCAGTAAATTTATATAAGCTTATAATATTTAAATATAATTAAATATAATTAGATTTACGGTAGTCCTCAGTTAGCTGCGGCACTGTAGTAGGTACGTTGGAGGTTTCGGTAACAGTTCTCGAATAGAGTATAGGAATGTGTATGCTTGCGTTCTCCCTCTCCCCTCGCCCAAGAGCTTTGAGTTCAGGAAAATAAAACCAATTCTGCCTTTTATATTATGAATGTGTATGCTGCTGGCACTCCCCCCCCCCCCCCCCCCGATGACAACTTGTTTTTCTTGTGATAGCCCCCCCCCCAAGAGCTTTGAGTTCAGGAAAATAGACCAGATTCTGCCTCTTATACTAGGAATGTGTATGCTGTTGGCCTCCCCTCTCTGTCGGCAACTTGTTTTTTCTTGTGATCGCCCCCCCCCCTTTCCAAGAGCTTCAAATTCAGAAAAATAGATCCTACCCTGCGTTTTACACTAGAAATGGGAACCGAAGGTTCTAGCTATCCTAGACCAGGTCAGCCCTTTATTATACATGTTTCGATATGTAGGTGTTTTAATGAAAATTTTACCACAGTAGAGGTAACTTTATTTGCTATGATAAGTTTTTGCTGTCTAAATAAGTAGTTTTAGAGATACAGGCGTTACTTAACAAAGATTGCCCAACTTTTTTACCTTTTTCCTAGTTGAATTTCAGAAAATCTAATTTTAATTGATAGAATAAAAAAAGATTTATTTCCTAAATTTCATCTTTAAATAAGACTGTTTAAAAAAATGGTTGTAATTATTCAGTTTCAATTTACATATTTAATCCTAATAGTAATTACTCTACTAAACATGTCTTAAAATATTTAATTGACCTTCGTTGTTTTCACGGTTAAGCTTTCTAATATAGATTACGATATCAAAATTCCGTATAACCACAGATAATCCCGTTAATCTAATACCAAACTTGCCTCCGTGTAGAAAATTAACGAGCTGGACAGAAACGTCCTAATCTCGTTTACCCGAAAGTTTTATGTGTGTCTCGTATAGTAGGATGATTTCATTTTGAAAAGCGTAGGTATGAGCATGATGAGAAAACAACAAATTTTGCAGATTCCCACCTTGTATTTAGACCCTTTTAATATTGGATGAATATGAACTGTTTCATATACATATTTTCTAGTTTAAACTATTTATCGTAAAGGATAACAATTGAAAATGCCAATTAAATAATTTACAAACAAGACTTCTAATACTGAGAAAATGTTATGTACCAAGTGATTATATACAGTATGTCCAAAAGAAAAATACGTATTTCGCTGTACGCTTTTGTAATCGAACAAAAAATGATTATATTATACTGTTTAACGTGCAGTATGTCCTGCTAAAATGAGTAATTAAATTATCACTCTGTGAATAGATTTTATTCGTGAGAACGGGATAGTATATATTTTTTATAACCACCCAAGAAAGTCTAAAGGAAAAATAAATCAATTATCGTGCTTAAGCATAATCTCAACTTTATTATCTTTAAGTCGTTTAAATGTTTTTTTTTTTAAATATAAACTCAGAATTTATGATGACAAAATAATGTATTATTAAATATTTATATGATTTGCTTATATAAATTTTGTTAATAAACTATTAGGTAATAATAATATAAAGGAAAAAACCTCTTTGCTGCCTACGTGGATTATAAGAAGGCCTTCGACTTGGTGCCACATGAGTAGCTCAAAACTATATTGAAAATGTATAGAGTCGATAATAATTTTGTTTCCTTTTTAGAACTCATCATGTCAACCTCGAGAACTATGATCCAATTGTAAGTGCCATCCAGTGACACCATCGAAACTAACACCATTCCGATACGAAGGGGAATATTTCAGGGCGATTCACTTAGCCCATTGTGGTTCTGCCTTGCAATGAACCCACTATTACGCCGTTTGAACTCGACCAGATACGGCTTTAGTGTTAGAAATAACAACGAAGAGGTAGTCATAGTGAATCATCTTCTATACATGAATAATCTTAAAGTGATGGCTGCTACCAGAAACCAGCTGGAACAAATGCTTAAAATTGTAGAGGAGTTCTCCGGGGATATCGGAATGCAATTTGGACTTGACAAGTGCCGTATTTTGAATATCGTTAAAGGGAAGATACAACCGGGGGCTTTTGAAATGCAGAACGGTGAAACTATAGCTGCAATGGAAGCAGACTAAACATACAAATATCTAGGTATGAAACAGGCTAAAAGAATTGACCATGGCACTATGAAGGCCGAATTGACAGCCGAATTTATCAGGAGGGTAAGACGGGTATTACGAACTAATTTAAATAGTAGAAATTTGTTTAAAGCGCTCAACACGTATGCTTGCTCTGCGCTGAGCTACTCTTTTGGAATTGTAAAGTGGAGCAGGACGGACATCCAAAACCTGCAAAGAAAAATAAGGGCACTCCTAACAAAAGCACAAAAACATCACCCTCGGAGTGCTATTGAACGTACAATGGTTCCAAGACACCAAGGAGGAAGATAATTGGTGGATATTGGTAAGCAGCTCGACCAACAAATAATAAACTTACGTTCATATTTCCACAGGTTAGCGGACTCTTCTACACTACATCGAGCAATATGCGAGGCAGACGATTCAACGCCACTACAGTTGAGGGAACAAGATATTACTTCTCACCACCAAACAGACCAAGAGAAGTTACAAATCTGGCTACAGGAGCCACTTCATGGACGGCATCCAAATGAGGTCAATCAGGACAATGTCGACAACTCAGCGTCGAACTACTGGTTGATTTCAGGACAGATGTTTCCGGAAACGGAGGGCTTCTTGTTCGCTATCCAAAACCAGGTTATTCCGACGAAGAACTATCGGAAGTTCATCATTAGAGATCCCTCAATAGAAAATGACCAATGCAGATATGGCTGTCGAACATCGGAGACAATTCAGCACATAACTGGAGGATGTCAAGCGTTTGCCGCAACCGAGTATAAGGAAAGACACGACTAAGATATTCCACCAAGAGTTAGCAGAAAACTATTATTATTATTGAGAACAACCAGTTCAAGTTATAAAGTTATATTGGGACCGAACGGTTCTGACGGATCAAACAGTAGCTTATAATAGATCAGACATTATACTAATAGATAAAATTTCTAGGCGAACTACACTAATCGACATTTCTGTACCTAACAACAACAACCTAAGGCCAAAATACAACGAGAAGATCGCCAAATACAGAGGAGGTCCAAATCCGAAGACAATGGGCAATGAACAGCGTCCAAACGATTCCCATAATACTGTCAACAACTGGAGTGATACCAAAGAACCTCCTGCAGAACATCAAGGGACTGGGCCTTAGTGAACATCTGTATAAGCCGATGCAGAAAGCAATTCTCCTAGCAACCGCGCGAACCGTCCGAAAGTTCGTAGGAAATACAGCAGACAACGTCACCTAGAACCCGATAACATGGAAAGGGTTCCCACAGAGCGTCATACTTTTGGTGTCTTTGTATGCCTAGTATGAGTGAATAATCCCTGGAGGGAGTGCAAAGCCGTTTGGCTTGTAAATCATGATATAAAGGAAAAAAACAGTATAATATATAATATATAATTGAATATTTGTATGATTTTCTCTATAATTTTTTGTAAAAATGTTGTTAATAAACTATTAGATAATAATAATATTAAGGAAAAAAACAGAATATGAAATATATAATTTAATATTTGTATTATTTTCTCTATAATTTTTTATAAAAATTTTGTTAATAAACAAATTAATAATTAATACGACTTAACAAATTTTTACTATTATATAAATTAATAAAACAACATCAATATTATAAATATTACTTGTGATGCATAAGTTTCCTTGAAGCGCCAATGAATGATGCGCCTGAACTATGGCAATCCGCCGACAGCGGCCTGTAGCAGCTATTTTCGATTACATTCGGCCCAATTTTCGAAGGTTCATAGATCGTATGGAAGTGTATTTCTTGGATCCAAAAAATTCACAGGTAAAATACAAGTACTAAAAAGCATTTTCTGCAGATTTGAGCCCTTAATATTCATTTGCCACGCCATTATAAATTTTTGAAAAAAAAAAGTTTTTTTCATCCAAAATTAAAT
Source organism: Diaprepes abbreviatus (assembly GCA_034092305.1). NCBI lineage: Eukaryota > Metazoa > Arthropoda > Insecta > Coleoptera > Curculionidae > Diaprepes > Diaprepes abbreviatus. The sequence goes on along the minus strand of JASJET010000068.1, from coordinate 5,969,373 downwards.
TTTTTTTGAGATCGAAAATGATACATCTAAATCCAATGCACGCATTAAAAAAATGTTTATCTCCATCCGGTTTATCTCCATCCGGTGAAAAGTTATCGCAATTTTTTTGGTGCAAAAATTGGTTTTTGCAAAATTTCTCGGCCCACGATTGAAAAAATTTTTTTTTTAAATAGATCTCCAAAATATAAAACAATACAAACAATTTCCATTAAAATTGAGCATTGTATCTTAATTAGAAAAGCGGAAAATTGAGGTTGAATTTTCTTGGAAAATAAAAAACTCACAGATTCCGGGTTTGACATACTTTTTTATAATGATAATACCTATATTTATGTTAAATTTTAAATCGGTAATTTGTTAATAAATGTCTTTTTTTTTAGAAAAACAAAAACCGTAAATTTTGTCGAAAAAAAATATCTCGATAACTAGTGGCGCCACCTATAACTTATTTAAATCGATAGGTTTTTTAATTCTCTACAACTTTTGTTTAAAACATTTTTCGATGCAACTTTTACTTTTCGAGATAAACTCAAAAAACCGAAAATCGTGACTATTTTCGGTCCGTCATTTTTTTTGCACAGATCTTTCAGAATTACCATCGAGATATGTTTTATAGGATGCCGAAATGAACACATTCCAGCAAAAAAACCAATGGTACTTTTTTGTTAACAAAATAGCTCTTTTTTGATCTAATTTCCATGAAGTAATTCTTCTTGAAGAGAATTCGCTTCCAGTTGACTGTTCCTCTCTTGTTTTTCGGCTCTAAATTTTTATAAATAAATTACTTCCAATAAAAATTGTTACAGTTAAGTAACATCCACTAATTTTGAAATACAAGAAAAACCTTTTGAAATTTAATTTATTATGTTTGAATTTGCTTTCCAATCCATCTTTTGCGATGAATTTTTGCAGGCACATGGTTTAAATTAATCCAAAAACAAACATGCAACAAAACATTGTCAACAATACTGCGGATAATGCATAATGCATGTCCGACACCTACTCGGTCAGTTTTTTAACGAATTTATCAGCCTATATCAGCTAATATTGACATGTTCGGTTATGTATTTCCACTAAATTAACACTCAATTTTGGAAACAAAAAACATTAATCAATATTCTGCCTTTTAATAAATTTTTAAATATCAGTAAGGTCTATTTTACTAAAATTTAAAATATAGTAACTAAACATAGTCGAGTATAAGTAAATCAATAAATTATATGTGCTTGTATATATTAACGACCCTCCTGACAAATGCCTTTAATTATTATTAGCCATTTGAATTGCTAGTTAACCTTTACACAAACAACTAGCTGCTATAATATAATTACATACGTAACGAATTCCTTTGTGGAAATATTCGGTAACAATAACCTCATGAGGTTCAACTTTGAAGCGCTCTTTAGATATTTCAAATTGTCTCCAAATGTATGCTGAAATTCGTGGAAACTCGAGAAGAGTCAATACCTTATTTTCATCAAAAACAAGTTTACCGTAGTTAAATATGTTCAGATATTTTCTCCTTTGTGGGGTACGAAATAATAAATATACTAGTTCACACACACATGTATTTATATAACATTTGAGATAAACTCTATTTTGTATTCTGTTCATCTCTAAATATTTCCGTAGGGATAGTTTTTTTGCTTTTACTTGCAATGTGTAACACGTCAAAATTGTATGAAAGTGTAGTTATTTTGTAGAGTATGGGCTGCGTAAGATGAGTTGGGGATTTTATGATGATTTGAACCAGCTCTTGTTTACGCTTTCAAAATTCTCGTTTTGAAAGTGCGTCCTGTCTGACCTAAATAGTGTTTAGGGCAAAAACCAAAATTTAGTTGATATACCTCACATTTTTCTTCTCTTGTAGTCTTATCTCTGTCTCTTAGGATATATTTTAAAGATGTGTTTTTAAGATCGAAATAAGAAAAAACTTCAAATACCCAACTATGCGAGATATAGAGTGTCCTAAACTAAGCCTCAGTTATTTTTAATGAAAAGAAAATGGTACACCTCTTTTTTTGCAAGTTTATGTCATTTAACTTTCGGTCGGTGTAGTGCAAAAAAATAATATTTTAATTTATTACTTGAAAACGGTCCATCGGACAAGAAAATCTCGGAAGACTTTTTCCTTTAAAATCGATGAAATATTAAAAAAAAATAATTCTAATTAAAAAAAAGAGTAGTGTAATTTAATGAATTAAAACTCGACACACGAAACTTTCTACTTCAAGGATAGAGGTAGCATTATCCGGAATCGGATTTATTATTTTTCAACCGTGAAACCTGTTTATAGGATACAGATGCGAGATGATGGTTTGTACCGAATGCAATGGCCTGATGAGTCTCACACTAGGACGAAACAGCGCTGTTATCATTTTTCGGACTCGGAGGTTTTCCATTGTCTTGGAGATCTCCGCATTTTTTAACATGAGAGTAATATTTATCAACGGTCATTGTCCGCATAGCCGAGAATTTCTTATTTTATTTTAAGATTGTACGGAGTATAACTTCTCTTTTTTTATATTTGTTGGCTTAAAAACACACAACAGCTCTCTTAGGGAGGTCGTTGGTGCGATATTTTACTTAAATTGTAGAATTCATAGTTAGTTTGGTTGCCGATGCCGGATAATGTGGATATATCCACTGCTATTGCATCTCACACGGAGGAATCCGTGAAAGCCGCATAAACATATATACGCCATTCGGCGGGAGGTCGGCGAAGCCGCGTTCAGTATTTGTATGCTTCCTTCCGATCTGTCCTTTGCACAGCCAGGTGCATGTCGGTACCCTGATGAGTCTAGTAGAGACGAAACATGTATCTCTGCCGTATCACTGTGGCGAGGAAGGTAAGTTTTGACTTTCTTCTCGGTATGGTGGTACAGGCAATCATCTCGATGGTGGTGGAATAGGATAAATTGTGTTCCTTAGCAATTTGTTCAAACTGTACAACCTCTAATACGGAAAGGATATGGTTGGAACAAAGTTTGCATTTATTGTTCGCATTTTACTTCATTCATACATGGAGCTGCATATAGTTGTACGTTTGCTGAATGTGATTTCAGCACTACAACGGCACAATGTGGATATATCCACTGCTATTGCATCTCACACGGAGGAATCCGTGAAAGCCGCATAAACATATGTATATATATATATATATATATATATATATATATATATATATATATATATATATATATATATATGAAGTAAAAAGCAACAAAATTTATCCTATTCCACCACCATCGAGATGATGGCCTACCTGTACCACCATACCGAGAAGAAAGTCAAAACTTACCCTCCCCGCCACAGTGATACGGCAAAGGTACATGTTTCGTCTCTACTAGACTCATCAGGGTACCGACATGTACCTGGCTGTGCAAAGGACAGATCGGAAGGATGCATGCAAATACTGAACGCGGTTTCGCCGATCTCCCGCCGGATGGCGTATACATGTTTATGCGGCTTTCACGGATTCCTCCGTGTGAGATGCAATAGCAGTGGATATATCCACATTATGCCGTTGTAGTGCTGAAATCACATTCAGCAAACGTACAACTATATGCAGCTCCGTATATGAATGAAACAAAATACGAACAGTAAATGCAATGTATACGCCATCCGGCGGGAGGTGGGCGAAGCCGCGTTCAGTATTTGCATGCTTCCTTCCGATCTGTCCTTTGCACAGCCAGGTGCATGTCGGTACCCTGATGAGTCTAGTAGAGATGAAACATGTACTTCTGCCGTATCACTGTGGCGGGAAGGGTAAGTTTTGACTTTCTTCTCGGTATGGTGGTACAGGTGGGCCATCATCTCGGTGATGATGGAATAGGATAAATTGTGTTCCTTAGCAATTTGTCCCAACTGTGCAACCTCCAATACGGAAAGGATATGGTTGGAACGAGGTTTGCATTTACTGTTCGTATTTTGCTTCATACATATATATATATATATATATATATATATATATATATATATATATATATGTATATTTATTTATATATGTTACAAAATTATTAAATAAAAAAATTATTAAATTGTTCTTGGAAAGCAATATATTTTAATATATCTAAAAAGTGTATTTTTCCGAATTACATCAATGTTTCATTCTCTCTCGATAAATTTTCAGGGAAAACAATTTATATACACGCTTCTTGCAAATATCCCAAAAGGCATTGGAATAGTGGTTTAAGAGATCAGAATTTTTTTTCTGTATCCCTTAAATAATAAACAAATAACACAACTGTCTACAAGAAGCTGCACAATTATTTTTTTTGTTTTTTGGATATGTCGGGAATATTCACAACAATAAAGCCTGACTATAAAATTATCATTGTGCTAGCGGCCCACCTCACATGGATATGATTTTTAGCCAAACTTTTTCATTAATTTTCAAAGAATGAATATATTTATTGGGGTCTACCTTTAAAAGTTGCTATCATGATTTCCTTTGCATTACATTTTGAGATCTATATTCCCATCATGGATTATTTTGACGTCGGTTTAGAAAGAAGCTAAAAAACAGCCGTAGCTTAGTGTGATTTCCGACTTGACACCACCAGAATGTTTCGTCTACTTTACATTGTACATCGGTGTATTTCCAAAATTAGATAGACACGATCAGGGAATTTTCTTTTGTACTATCTGGTGAATATAATTATTAACCATCAATGTATTGTAACACCCTTTATAATATAATGTATATGGCGGGATATAAATTCATTTGTTAGTTATCTTCAAACGTGGACTCAATTTATTGGTAAATTTAAAATCGATTAAATTTTATTTTCGAAAAGCATTCCGATATCTCTCTTCTAAAATACTGCAGTGGGAATACAAAACTGCCGAGGGAGCTTTGGAACGTGACAAAATTACGATTCAAGTTTTATTTCGGATACCCTGATGAATAAAAATATACTTTTTAAGTATTTTTTATAAACGGAACATTCAGATAAGGACATACTTTTAAAAGATCCAGTTTTTATGAAAAAAAACAAAATATTGATTAACTTCTTTTGATAAGAATTTTGATTGTAAACTGAAAACCTAAAAAGGAAATAAATTGAGTTTATGGGACTGTAAGATTCGAAAGAATTTTAAATTTTCTTTCAATTTTAATAATAAATATCTTGCCAAGGGCACCTAATTAAGACAATTTTACTTTTAATATTTTGACGGAAAATCTTTGTACCTTAGTATGTACTAAAAAGTATACATTGATTACACTGGCCCACAAAAAAAAGTTATCTGTACTTTGGGATTTAAGGAAAAAGCGGAAAATGATAGAACTAATCTGACTTCAATTTTGAATTCTAAGGATCAAAATACATCGAAAACCATAGTTTGATTTTTTTTTCATAAAATTTTAACCCTTGCAGGGCTTTGAAAACTATATCTACGCATAATAGACCATAGCTACTGAAACTGCAAAGAGTTGATACTTTTAATTGATATTTTTACGAGGATTTGTTGACATACCACGAACATTATGCTTGAACTTGATGTAACTTTTCAAGCTTATTCGAAGGTCAAAGCGAATATATTAATGAAAACTAATTCTTTTACTTTAGAACACGAAAAAAATGAAAATTTCTCATTCAAAATTATGTTTCATAGTTTTTTATTGTGACCTTCACATAGTCAAATAAAAAACTACAACCTAGCTTGGATAAGTTTTTGAAATCTATAGCAAAGTATAGGTTTTAAATTGGTTTCTGCTTACGCACACGCGAATGATAGATGCAAAGGATTTCTGCGACATTTTTGTCCTGATATTATTGTTTCCCTTTTCGTCATATAGCAGTAATCTACCAACATATTAATGTCCCATCATCCTTGGAAGCAACGTTGAAATTATTTTAATTCTTGGTAAAACCAGTCTTCTTTCTCTTCACTGAAATCCTTTTTATTTTCTGGGAATTGATTAACATGTGAATCAAGGAAATGGAGTTTAAAGTCATTAGGCAGGCCAATTTTTGGAAGTTTCGTACCATTCTTGCCACAATATTTATGTAATCCGCATCTCTCGTATTACCTAAAAATTTTGTTGATATATCTTTAAAACTCAACAATGCTGTTTCTCAGTATCATTCATAGTTACATCAGATTTTTCGTCTCTAAACAACGCGCCCGTCGAAGATGCCTTCATGCAATTTAGCATCACTTTTATGACTAAAAACTTAGCTTAAATATTCAGACCGTTGCTCTTCCTTGTTTAAAACTTTAACAAATTGTTTTATCAAACTAAGCTTTATATGCAGAGAAAGTATTAAAATTTTATGCATTTTTCTCGAAAACCAACTGCTGGACCTTTTAGTCTTTGAATTTAAATTCAGCGATGATAAATACATAAGAATAGATTTGTCTCGTCAAAAGAACAGATAACTTTTTTTTATAGGCCTGTGTTACCGAGAAACATAAAGGAGCTATATATAAAAAATGTTCCTCCTATCGACAAGATAATAAACATCCTATGTAAGACAATATTTATGTTATTTTATAAATTTATCTATTATGCATTTACAAGTTGTTACATATTAAAGAGTTTAATGGAAAATTTTTGTAGCTTGGTATAAACTAAATGCGTGAATTATGCCTTTGTTATTGAGAAATATAAAGGGGCTAAAAATAATATTTTTCGTATTGGTAAGACCATGAATATCCTCTATAAAGTGTATTTACAGTGTTTTCGAAATGTATGTGTTTTGAGTTTATAGGAAGTTGTCGTCAGGCACAATATTTAATGGTTGGGTATTTATGACATTATGGAAACGTTAGAGAACGCTACAATGAGATGTTGAAAAATGAAAAGGCCACGATTCTTAAAACATACATCATAAAATAAAGGCCTTATAATTACTAAAACAAATTGATAATAAGTTATTATATGTATATTATTATGTTATGAGGAAAATAACTTGAACTTGAAAAAAAAGTCAATCTCAAGGTCAAAGTCAGGGTCACTATTGGATATCTCTCTTCGAACCCCAAGACTTTTGGCAAAAATAATTTTTTCGAAAATGCGTTCCGAAAAGGTATTTGTGTGGATTAATTAGAATGACTTACCCTGTAGATATTTATGATTTTTAAAGTAAATACATAACTGATAAATAAATCACTCTTATAAATTGTGTATTATTTATAGTAATAATAAAATATTTACATCTCTTTTTGAAAGCTGCTTAAAAAACCAAATCCTATAAATAATGTATTATGATATTTAATCAGTATTAATTGACAAAAAAAAATTGTAAAGATTATGAAAATAATGATCTGATGTAAGCGTGATAAAGTAAATTCCATTAAGAACTAATGAAATAACATTTGATGACAAATTTGTTTTGAAAATATAACCTACGCACAACGGGTTTATTGGATTTTATTTGAAATTATTTTGATCGCAAATTTAATGATGCTTGTTTTGGAAACTTTCCATTAACAGAGGCAAAAATGAGAAGTAATTTTGTGGAAATCGAATCGTTGCTGGGGTAATTTAACATTTTTGTATATGGATAATAACTCACAATATTAAATAAACTAGCATTATTTCATTATTTGATGATGTGAGGGATTTGTATGTCAGCTACAGAGGCTATAATTCTAAAGGTTTTCAGGGTAGGAGAGCGTGGGGGAATTGGAGCCTACTAAGGATATTTTGTAATAAAACTCATAATTTACGTAATAAAAAAATGTTTTTATTATGGACGGGAGCGTTGTCTATCTGGCTACTTATAATTACAGAAAAAACATGAAAACAAAATCATCATCAATGATGAGAAACAAAAAACAAAAAAATTTCATTCGCTCCCATTATCCTCCTCTTCGGGTAATTAGAGCCATGAACGCCCCATATGTCAAATGGGAGCCATAGTATTTTTATAAAATATTTATAAAGTCTTTTCTTTGCTTATAATCAGTCTCAATAAGATTTTACCTTAATTGGGTAAGTAACTATTAATCAACGTAAACATTTGGCAATAAAATCAACAACAATCATTAATAACACTGGTCTAAATAGATAGTTAAGGATCCAAACAGAAGAAACATATATAATCATTTGGACCTTTACTGCCAGAACATTCTGCATGTGACCATTTTCCACAGCTTCTGCAGCGATACCAAAATTCTTTTCCTTTGCCTGTGTGGAGTCAAACGTTACACAGATTTTCTTCATATGAGTATTCAAATTCATCATCGCAAATTTTGTTTTCATTAACTTCTTCATTTGATGACCCATGTTCATCACTGTTGAATAAATTTTTCTTTACTCTTTTCTTCTTTTCCTTTTCAACTGTATTCTTCTTTCGTTTAAAACCTTTAGCTTTAGAACTCGATTTTTTGTCCCCTTTTTCTTTATTACTTTTACCTTTGGCAACTTTATCACTTTTTTCTTTGGTACTTTTAACCTTGGCACCTTTTCCGATTGGTTTAAGATTTTTGGCATCATTTTCCATACGTTTCTTCTTCTTTTCTTCAAACAACACTTTCATTGGTGTACTCGTCAAAATTTCAGAATGTTGTTTCTGCCTGGTAGTCATCGTCGAAGAAATCTGGAGGATAGTTTTGGACTTAAAACAAAAGAGTAGAAACAAAATCTAAAGATGGACTCGGCTGTGGTTGAGAGTTATCAATCGTATTTGGTAAATCAGTTTGTTCCTGCTTTTGTAAATTATTCCATGCAGTCTGAACCGGAAAAGAATCAACTAGAGTTTGCAGTAGTGTTTCATTTGATGTAGATTGGATAATATCACGGTTAACAGAAGCTGGCTGTTCGGTTACAATATTATCAATGAAATCTTCATCATCAAAAACCGCAGGGTTTATGGGAAATATTCCAGTCGCTTTAAAACCCGAAATCCCTTTTTCTAAACTTGCAACCCTACTGTAACCTTTATTAAACAGTCCCGCGATTTCATATGGTGTTATTTTTATATTTTTTGATTTCATGTACCTATCACACTCCTGGTTATATGCTTTTTTTAAGGGTCCGAAAAAAGTTACATCCAACGGTTGTAAACGGTGGGATGAATGTGGGGGAATAGTCAACATTATTACGTGATTAGTTTTAGCTAATTTCCAAGCTTCTAAAGTGGCATGACTGTTGTGATTATCCATTAAAAGCAGAACGGGTTTTTCGGCTGTAGGCTTTAAGTACTGTATAAAATGTTTTATGTTTTCGTTTGTCCGTAATAGCTCCTGGTGATCCATATTTTTCCAGTAGGGGCGAATGGCGTTATCGTGGAAATATAAAAACTGGTGGTATGAACAATCCTGAAGCGCTCATGGCACATATTACTGTAACATTTTTCCCCTCTCCCAAGATATCACTGATCCAACTCGTTTTTGTCCTTTAAGCGCAATAATTTTTTCAGTTTCGTGTACTGTGGTGACACCAGACTCATCAGCATAGTAAATGTTAGTTGCTTCAAATTTGTGTTTAACCATAACGGTCTCTAAATTTTCAAAAAAGAAAAAAGGTTTATTTCCACTCTGGTGAATCCAAGTATTCTGTTGATACTTGTGGCTTCGGATTTTCTGATACTGAGATCGAGATGTCGCTGCAAAAATCCGTATAAGAAATCTTTACCAGCCAGTTTGTTGACTTTATTAAATCGATTTGGCACACCGAACTTCACAGCCAAGTCGTAACATATTTTACGAAATTGAGATTTTGTTAACCCGTAATACATATTCGACATTTGACGAAAATGATCGGCCAGCGGTTTTTCTTGTTCGTCATTGAACACTGCACCTCTTCCCAACTTTGGAGGACAGCTGTACTTATCATTATTCGCTTTAGCTAATCTGTATCGTTTTTTAGCGTACTTTAGGATATTCCGGTGGCCTTAGCTACTTTGTACATAGATATGCCACCGTTTCGAAGGGTTTTGATGGCATTTTCTAATGTTTACAGTCCAAGAAGCTTTTGACGTCATACGAGGTCTTTTTCGTGGCATCTGGAAATGTTAATTAAGTCATGTAAGTCAGTGAAATTCTAATAAACTGCAATGGGGTAGTGGGAGCCAAATTCCAATAATGCGGGTAATGGGAGCCATGACTAGCTCTCATTACCCGCATATCAACCACTTTAAAATTAAAAATATAATAAAAACACGTTATTCTCAGTAGCAATTTGAGAAGCAGTACCGTAAATTAGATAGATATGATGATATATTTAGTGCGAATACAATACAATATGAATATATTTTAACACTTACCTTGAAAGATGAAATTTATAATTTTTTATAACCACGGCGCGACTAATCGCGGGACACTGGGGGGCCACCCGCGGGCGGCATACATTTCCGAACATTGCCGAGCACACCCGAGCGCCATTTGCACGAATATGATCATCGGATAAGTCTACACAGACACCGTTCTTATTACCCGCTGGCTCCGATTCCCCCACGCTCCCCTATATTAGGCAAATACAAATATTTACTTCTAATCCACATGTCGTAGGCCCTATTTCAATATGATTACCGCTCCTCTGAAACTTTGTGAATAGCCTCATTTTTACAAGTCCGACAACTTTTTATAGGGTGCGTTCTCGAAATTGACAAATTTTTAGAGTCGGACTAGAAAAATTACATAAAATTTTTCGGACAATATTGTCACATACGGAAAAACATAAAAATATAATATTCCATAAATTGACATTCCCAGATTTTATTAATATTTTATTTTAAATTAAAACAACAACAAATCAATTTACCTTTGATAATTTTATAACCTTCAAATTATGAAATATTTTGTTTATTTATTGGTCGTCGATCATGCAAATTCACCAAATCAGCACGGTCGCTTTCCGGGTCATGATGAACCGAGGTTGCAAGAAGGCGATTTGTTGGCTTGAGGAAAAATGAGAAAACAGGTTAAAAACGACGGTAATGTTTTACTCCAGTCTTCCTATTGAATTTGTAGCGATTTCATGTAAAAAATTATTGCAAATATCTGAAAGTTTCAAGTCGTAGGGGGCTTCCAGTAGATGGTAAATACGTAAAAAAGTACAGCAAGATCAGCCTTGTTTTTTTATAAACAACATCCAATGTCGGAAAATTCGATTTTCCGTCCGTAGAATTTTTCGGTTACATTTTAGAGAAAACTTGTCCAAATGAAAGTTGTGGGTATTGAAAAGACCTTTAATTTCATTTTTTATACGTCAAAATCGATAAATAATTTATCGAGATAATGGCGAAAAAACCCCTTTTTTGCACTATTGTATAAATGTTAATAACTTTTGCAAGAAAGACCAAAAATGATGTATAATCCCTTGATGATAAGACCATTATGTGCCTTTATAATTGTGTGAAAGGTGGACCAAATCGGTTTGGTAGTTTATGAATAATCTTAATGGTTTATCCCAGACACTGAATGTTCAAATAATTGTCCTTGCCCTGAGGATGATTGTACAGATATTTGCAAAAGCGAAATGGATTCTTTGAAGTTCAAACTATAAGCAAAGATGAAAAAACGATGGATTTTGAAAAAAATTGTTGTTAAAAAAATCATTTAGAGAAGGGGTACATTTTTCACTTATAAACCATTGGAATAACTTTGTTAATTTTAATGATACAAGTTTGTGAATAAGTGGACCTGATACCTGATAGAAAAATATAAGTTTCATAAGTTGGAAGACTACGTAAACAATCACGGTATAAAATTTTATTAATTATGAGTGGCATAGCAAAACCACGAAGGATATTTATATATTAAAATTAAAATGGATAATATTTTTTGTACTTTTTTATATAGATTTCCACTATTTGCAATTTTATTCCATGGAAGATTAAGGATTTCAGAATTTAATCTACATAGTATACAAATCAGAGCCAAGGCATTCTGGAAGTCACACACAACGTAACCAATCGATTTATTTACACAAGAGTAACTAATCCAGGATTTCAGAACTAAGAGAAGAAATTAAAAACTTTGACAGAAAGTAGCCATTCCTATCACAGAGATTTTTTTTAATAACTTTTCCGTAACAGATTATTTTCTTTCAGGCTTCCCTCTACTATACAAATACTATATTATTGCTTCGAATTTAAACGTAATCAAAATATTAGTCACAGTAATAACTAAATATAAAATAAAAAATACATTGGAATTTCCGAGTATTAATGGAAAACTCATCGTAAAATTATGCAAAAAAATATTTGTCCTAGAAATACTTGATATAAGAATCTTCTATCATAACTTCCTTTTTATAATTAAGACACGTAGTATGCCCAAGCTGTCTTACAAAACTTAGTAACAGTTTAGAGTGTATTTTTACTTTGTTATTTAAGCCAAAGCTTTCGGAGCCTTAAACAAAGTTGTTGGATAAATATCATTGTAAATTACATAAACTCTAGAGTCCTAGGAAGGTACAGAAACAAAGTACCTATATGTCAATGCATACAAAATATTTGTTGTATAGAAAATGTTGAATATGTACCACTCGATTGTACAAATATTAATTAAACATTTGTTTGAAGATTAGAGACAATGTTGAAGATTAACTAAAATGCGGCTGTTGGACCTGCATTGTCATTATTTTCGTTTATTTTTACGACGTTTTGATTAGGTTGTATCTCTAGTCGTTATCAAGTATAAACTGTTATACTTGATAACCATCAGAGATACAACCTAAAACGTCGTAAAAATAAACAAAAAGAAAAACAATGCAAGTCCGACAACCATATTTTAGTCATTAATTAGACAACTGTGAAAAAATCAGTTGTTTAATCAATGTTTATACAATTGAGTAGTCATATTATACGATATATTTTTTGCGCCGTTTTTCTAGCCCGACACTCAGAAATTGTTAATTTTTCGAAAGCGCAGCATATACGAAAATTTTCGCAAATAAAAAAGTTGTCGAACTCGTCAAAATGCAGCTACACACACACAAAGTTTTAGAAGAGTGGTAATCATGTTAAAATAGGAGTTACGTCCTGTGAACTATTATATATCCAAGCTAGAAATTAACTTGAATTTAGAACTATTCGGTCGATAGACAAAGTATTATTCCACTACACTCTAGGGCCAGCAACTTCTTAAAATTATGTATACAAAAATATACTATCATTATTATTTACTGGTATTGACTCATTTATATCTCGGTGTCTTTAAAATAGTAAATTCACAACTAATTCGGAAGACTCTTCCTTGGTAGGTCTTAAATACCTAAAATAAAGTAGTTTTTAAAAGTTTTCTTATATTTATTGTCTCTATATGTTATCTAGTCGTTCCCAAGATTCTTTTATTCAAGATTTCTTAAGTAAATAGGTAGAAATTAGGCATTCTTAAGAATAAAATTGATATAATTGGTATGTCAAGATTATTATGGTAAAAAGGATCTTATGTAATTCCATTTTATGTTAGATTTTAAACAAATCTATTGAAAGACTAGTCCTTAAAACTTTAAAAATATTTGACATAATAATATATAAAACTCGGCAAAATAAAATAAAACCTGATTAAAACGTCTTGCAATTTTTTTCATTATTCCCTTTAACTCGAGATAAAAGAGCGTAATCAAAATAAATTACAATAATATAATAAATTCATCTAATGAGAACTTTTGCTAACTTAATTTACTTAGAACGAAATTTTCTTTCTTTCAGGAATGATTAAACAGATATACATTTAATATTTAGTGTCATATAAGCTGGTATTGCTGTGTTAAGTAATTTTTAGTGTTTTATATTACTGAAGACATGACAGTTAAACAAAACTTTTTAAAAAATTTTATTTTCTTTAAACCTGTATAAGGAACAATATAAGTTTGTGCTGTTTATCTATAACTTATATACGTATATTTTGTTTCATGGGAAAATACAAAAACTTTTAAGTATTAATAACTTTATACTTGCATAGCAGGATTTTCCATTATATTGTGCAAACCTAAAATATAATTCCTCTAAAACAAAGTTTGCCGTCAGAGAGTAAAACATTAATATTTATTTTTTTAGTAACTTGGTATAGTTACTGTTAAAAATGTAATGTTTAGGGGATTTTCTTAATATTTGCCGAGAGTAACAAACTATTAGTTTATTATATAAGCTAAAAAATAATTTTCAGACCAATAATTGTACAGTTTTTCGAATTTTATGTAAATGTAACATTTTTTTAAAATTTGGTTAAGAAAAAAAGCGATATCTTAAAATAACTAATATTTTATAACTTTAGTTATAGAGAAGTATTTAAATCAAAATTCAAATAGTTTAAAACTTATTTTATAGACAGATCTTTATATTTATAAAAAAGTGTAGTGCATAACACTGATTACTGTTGCAATGTTAAAAATGTATCTTTATTTAAAATTTTTGTAATATAATTAAATATGACACACATTTCTTACTTTATTCAGCATGTCATTATTATTTCCATAATTTATTAAAATATTATATACAATCTATATTTTGTGCAGCATACGATTATTTTTTTTAAGTTATAGAATTTACAATGCTTAAAAATAATTTTCGACATTAATACATGAAAAAATGTGCATAAAATAAACTATGATCGTACTTGACGTTGTATATTAATAGAGATGTTAAAAATACCATTTAGAGATTTGGATATTCTTAATTACAATAAACATACCATTTTCAAATGATACACAATGATTGTTTTTCAAAAAAAAAAAAATTCTTTAACCTATATTAATTACCAGTAACATTTTTATAATTAGACATTCACTAGTGTCACCCGAACTAAAAATTGTAACATACTTATTGTACAAAAAAGGAAATGGACTGTATTTTTGCGCTGCTTAAGAATTTCATTCCCTCCCAAGACTCGCCAGGATATCTGTTTAGTGTTCGCAAGCATAAGGATGAGTCAAAAGTAAAATGTTCGAACAAAGTTCGTTTTTGCCATCTTGTACCATCGTGATGTGTGCCACTCACCTTGGCCAAGTATATACAAGAAATAGAGAAAAACATTAATTTTACCCATCAAAATATAACATAAAATTTTACATTTCAGAATAATCAAACACTTCTGGGTTTGTTCGAGGGGTACTTGATGGTGTATCTTGACATAGTTACATTTAATGTTTAGTGTCATTTAAGTTGATATTGCTGTGTTAACTAATTTTTAAGCGACTTCTAAAAGAAGGAGGTTCTCAATTCGTCGAGTATGTATGTTTTTTTTTTAAATCTATGTACACTGATTACTCCGGAACGGCTGCCCCGATTTGAATGAAATTTTTTACGTTATATTCAGGAAGTTGCTGCGGTGGTTCTATATTTTTTTGGACGAAATTGGAGCAGTAATATCCAAGATGGCGCTGACAATATGGCGGCCAAAAAAATTAATTTTGTTTGTTTTCCTCCAAAATTGGTATAGGAGAATTTTTGGAGTCGTACACAACGAATTTGAAATTATTTTTAAAAAATTCAATATGGCGGATCCAAGGTGGCGGATTAAAGATTCTACATCTCCCAGTTTTGTCCAAAATCAGTATTGGGATATTTTTGTTAGTGTTAATTATGAATTTAAAATATTTTTTGAAAAACTCAATCTGACTAAAAATTTTACATTTCGATTTTCTCCCAAACTGATATAGCGGGTTCTTGCGGGTGTAAATTATGAATTTAAAAGCATTTTTTCAGGATTCAATATGGCAAATCCAAGATAGCGGACTAAAAATTTTACATTTTTCAATTTTGTTCAAAGGTGGGACTAAATCGTTTTTGAGAATGTAAATAGCGACTATAAGTCTAGAAATTTTAAATTTCCGGATTTCATCCAAAATTGGTACTAGGGGGCTTTGAAGGGTTTAGATTTAGATTAGATTAAGACTTAAAATAATTTTTTTGAAATTGAATATAGCGGATGCAATATGGTGGGTTGAAAATTTTACCTTATTCGCATTTTTTCAAATTTGGTATTAAAGGGTTTTCGGGGTCGTGTATTACGAATATGAAATTAATTTTTTACAACTATTAGGTTGATAAGATACAATACGAGGGACAGAAAATTTTACATATTCCGATTTTGTCCAAAATTGATATTGTGGGGTTCTTGAGGCGTATACAAACTCAATATGCAGTATAAACTATATCGAGCTAAGAAATTTACATCTCTGGTTCTTCAAACATCGATATTGGAAGGTTTTGGGCCTATATTACAAATCTAAAATTGATTTGAAATTTTTGAGATAGTGGATTTACTATGAAAGACTAAATATTTGTTTGACACAATTTTACTGGTATTTGGAAAATTCTAAGAACCAAAGAATTTTTAATAGTTCATTTTAGGGTGATTTACAACTTTGGAAAAAATGGGTACTTTTTTGCCACCTTGGAGGCATTGCGAGGTACACTAATCTCGATTAGTATTTAGTTCAAATAATTTATAGATATCATAATGAATTCTAAAACTAAAAATAAAATTTTTATAAAAAAATTGAACCGACTTCTAAAAGTGCGCTAAAAAATGAAAAATAACTATAAATTTTTATATGAAATTGAACTTTTTGAATTCGGCGCCAAAATATTTTTAAATGAAATAAATAACTACTAACATATACAAATTATGGTAAGAAAGCAATTACAAATAAAGTATTTTTAATCTGTTTATGCAAATCATATTTTGTCAGGTATTACTTCGGCGCCGACTTCAAAAAGTTCAATCTTATATAAAAATTTATAGTTATTTTTCACTTTTGAGCGCACTTATAGAAGTCGGTTCAATTTTTT
The DNA here is from genome assembly GCA_034092305.1 of Diaprepes abbreviatus. Taxonomy (NCBI): domain Eukaryota; kingdom Metazoa; phylum Arthropoda; class Insecta; order Coleoptera; family Curculionidae; genus Diaprepes; species Diaprepes abbreviatus. Next base: position 5,952,676 of record JASJET010000068.1, on the reverse strand, counting down.
TATAAAAACTTATTAGTGTTTTATATTACTAAAAACACGACAATTAAATAAAACTTCATAAAAATGTTATGTTTTTAAAACTAATATAAAGAACAGCATAAACTTATAAACAATATAGGTTTATGATGTTTCTCCAAAATCCATAAACACATATTTTGTTTCGTAGGAAAAAATAAAAACTCTTAGATAGTAATAATTGTATACGTGCAGAGCAGGATTCTCTACTATTTTTAACAAAACTCAAACATAATTCTCCTAAAATAAATGACTTAACATCTGTAGAATTCTTTTTTACTCATAGAAAAACAAACATTATACTCTAATCGCACATTCTTCGTCGGTTCTGAAGGGAGAATTAAAATTAGGCCATACTTTCATATGTTAAGAAACAACAAGCCAAATATTTCTAGACTTATCGATATCTCTTTTGTACTGAGTTTAAAGAAAATAAATAAGAGCCCAAAGCTTTTGAGCCGAAAAATCTTCAAATAAAGCTACATATTAAAGCTAATATAATTTTGAATAAACGAAGCTTAATTATCAATAATGTGACATGAGAGAAAAAACAAAGACTCCAATATTATGCATGCCGCAAATTTGGTGCTTTGTACAGGTAATTTTCTTAGATTATTTTCTTTTTTATCTTTTTTGTTATTCTTAACCAATAAATAAAGTATTATAGTGTCATGACGGTGGAGTTGGATAGCTTCTGATATGGCAAAATAATCTTAGTTGCAATCATAAAATTTCTATCCATTGTTTATTCGAAATAATCAATATAACAAAAATATGACTTCTATATACTTCTGATAATATCTGAAATACCTGTAAATTTTTGTTACTTTAAATTGGGCACCATAGATATCTATACATTTCTGGATTATAGCGTTGACTACAAACAAAGTTTTTTAACATACTTTAAATTAAATAATTTCGAAAATATTGACAAATCTACAAGAGCAAAACTGCTCAACTTGAATTAAACTAACTTACGTAACTGGAACTTTTCTCTAAGTAGTAAATAAAAATATTTTTACATGTGGTTATGCCGAAAACTCTCTAACTTATAATAAGGAATGCAAATGTATTGAACATAAACTTTATAATTTACAAAGTGTTCCACTTAAAGCAAAAAAGTTTCGATATAAGCGAAAGTAATCCAAAGTGGGAGCTATTTTCATCATATGAAATATTTTGCACATGTAAATTTTTTCATTCCCGATTACCTATTTAAATTGAGCTAAATGCCCATCACCTTGACACACCCTATATAACGAAGTCTTGCTGATTGTATTACATAGTTAATAGAAAGAGTAGCTTACCTTTCTATTCAAAGAATTAATATTTACTGGTTAAAAACTTAAATTCATATTTTAACAAAATTATCTGTGCTATCATCTATAGTCTTTCAAACCTAATGAACAAATGTTATTTTTTGGGAATATAGGGGAAGGGGGCCCAAAGCAGGTCACTTAAGGTTTATTTTTAAATAAATGCCACATTTTTATATCTAAACTGGTTTTATTTGAATAGTCTGCATACTTATTTAACAAACTTGAAAAGTAACACCATAAATCACACAACTTTTAACAATTTTCTTAGTTATAACGAAAAATATACAGTATGCCATTTGACCTGCTTTGCCCGGAAGGTATGCCCAAAGCGGGTATGGCATCTGGGCAAAGCGGTTAAAGACAAGTCAGATAAAAATATTATCTTATACTAATAAATCGTCAGTCAAATGCAAAATCACAGATATGTCGGTTTTCTTAATAACACCTAAACACATTAAAACAAAACTGTACTTCTTAACATCCATTAAATCTTAGACAAAATCAACATTTTAAAAACTCAAAAAATTTTCTAAATTTAAACAAGTAGCAATCTCAAAACGGTATTTAAATCAGCCTCTTTCCATCACTCGATAACAAAGTAAAGTCTAAAAAGTAAATATTGGTACTTAATCATAAAATTTTCAATCTTGAATGAAAGACTACCTAGCTAAACAAAAATTATTCTTGGCACATATCACAATAGTAGGTTCCGATACCAGGATAAGCTTCACGCTTCATGTACCCAACTCTGGCAGTCGTCGCATTTTATCTAGTCTTCCTTAGGAGGATCTAAATATGGTTTATGGCATAAGAAACATATAACGTCCTCTATAGACTTTTTCTTGCGGTTTGAAATTTGATGAGTTTTGTCTGAAGTCGAGGTCTTCGGTTGTTTGCTGGTCACTCTTTCTTGGTCGAAATTCTTTCAGTTTTTGCCTTTGCTTTCATTGGGACTTTCTTTTTCTTCAGCTCTATTTTTTTCGCTGCTCTTTTATGGAGGTACTGATTAAAATTTCAGCTTTTCGTACTTTTCTTTTACGACAAGTTTTAGGTACAATTTGTTTAGGGGTAGGACGAATGTCTATCGGGGTTATTTTTGTTTTGGTAAGACGTTCAGGTGTAACTGCCGACGCCGATAGTCCCTTTAAAGCTTCATCGTCTGTTCTGGACTTGTAATTATAATCTTCAATCATTTGATCCAATACTGAAGGCGAAACAGTGCGATCGGAATCTATAGAACGGCGAGGAGGTGTGTGATGAGAAGGAATTTGTAGAATGTCAACACCAATTCGTTTCGGGGAGTCTATGGAAATTTCAGGTTCAGAATCTTCATGCAGTTGATTTTGATTATCTGTTTCGGCAGCTTTGGCTGAATCTCGAAGATCGTTTGGTAGTGGACTTGCTGTTGTTGGTGATATATGATTGGAAGGTGAATGAAATGCATTGCTGGAGTTGTTTGGCTGATCTGTTGGAATGTCAGTTCCACTTGAAGGTTCCGGTCTCTCGGTCATTGTTGAAGGAAGATAGTCGGCATCACTAAATACATGTCGATTTGTTGGCCATATACCCGTAGCCGCTTTTAAATGAGCTTCTCTGAATAACTTGGCTACGTCAAACTGCGATATGATTCGCCCCACATGGTTTCGTTGGAAAACCGACACAGATTGTTCAAAGTAAGTTTTCAGAGGACCGTAAATGCATCTGTCCAACGATTGAATCCAATGAGTGGTATGTGGAGCCAGTGAAATGAAAATCACATTATTTTGCGAAGCATATTCTAGTGCTGGCAAGTACTTGTGCAACACGTGATTTTCCATAACAAGAATAACCTTCTTGTCTTAAGTCGGTCTTGTCATTGCTATAAAATGTCGCAGCCACTCTAAAAAAGTTGGACCAGAAATCCATCCGTTGTCCGTACAGGTAGCTACAGTCCCTGGTGGTGCTCCATCTAGTAATCGATCATTCATACGTTGACGTCCAAATATCATAAACGGTGGTATAAAAGAGCTAGCAGCATTGCAGGAACATAGGACCGTCGTCAGTTTTCCTCTTTCGGTGCTGGAAATTACACCAACTTGTTTTTTTCCTGTTTTAGTGAGCACTTTAGGAGGTTTGTTGCTGGTCGTCAGAACACCTGTTCATCAATTTGGTGCTTATCGATTTGCTGCTCTAGGAGATCGAATAACCTTTCTACTTGGGGTCTATTAAAACCACGGGCACCAGCCACTGAAGTCGGTTCTGGTTGTCTCAAAGTAAGTTCAGGGTGTCTTTTTCTAAAAGATTTGAAGCAGTCATCGCCTGCAGAATTATTTTTAAATGGATGTGAAATGTTGTTGGCTTTTGCAAACTGATAAACCAGAGCGGAAAATTCCTGTCTGGTCAGACCAAAAAAGAGATTGTCCATGTGGCTGAAAATACGCTGCGAAATCTTCCAAGTTTCTTTTCCGCTGAACCTTTTTTACTGTGCTTTTGCAAAGTTGATAAATTTATACCATATTTTTTGGCTGCACTTCTGATGGATGTTCGATTTGCTTCTTCCATGGCGAGCTACATAGTTGCTTCACCCCAAGATGCTTGTTGAGATTTTCTTTTATATTTTTGTACCATCTGTAAAATTAATAGAAATCAATCAGCCACAACACAAATCTTAAATTCAAGAACGTAAAAAAGTACCATTCTATTTGTAGTTACCAGGGTAAAGCAGGGCAAACGGGTACCTGCTTTACCCGTACCTCCTTTGTCCAAAGGCTCATTTTTTAAAAATGTGTAAAATATAACCTCAATGTATGAGTGAGAAATGTAAACGTTTTTTTGCGAATTTCCAGCTAGATTCATGCTTAATGACATATATATATTAAAGGAAACATAACTCTAACCATATTCGAATAATTCAAAATCACTTTCCTTGATATTTTTTAATAAATTCCACCAAAAACAACATTTATCGTTCTTGCCAAAACCACGCGACTCCGACGCCTTGATTTGACTGATTCAGTTTCCGTCGCACTCACACATGTGTGCTATTTCATTGCACATATACGTATTTACGCCGACCTGCTTTGGACGGGGTACCTGCTTTAGGCCCCCTTCCCCTACGTTCGCCCGGATTTATTTACATGCGAACGTTCACAGGGGTTCGCCTTCCATTTATCTCTTTCTATATTATTTTGAAATATACTAAAAAATATTTTAAACTGCGTTTCTAGGGGGCAAAAACCACCCTTCAATTTATCCCTAAAAATGTTTTCTTTAATTTCTGATTTTTTCTCCTGAAGCCACTTAAATTTTATTGGGTTTACGAAAAGAGCTTTATACATGTCATTTTCTCAGTAAACCGTTTTTAGCGATGAAGTTTGGTGTACTTTTTAACTCCTACAAATGTAATTCAGGACATAAAAAATACGTGTTGGATATTTTTGGCATAGTCTAGCATATCACAGAATGAGACAAATCAGTAGCGGAACACTGAGAACTTTGTTAGTTAATTTCGAAAGAATCTGTAGTTGTTTACGAGATTTGTTTCTTCATTTCAAGCCTTCATGTGACTCTTACCACATGGTATATTTAATGTAGTTGTTGACATTTTCACTTTGAGTAGATTTTGCTGACGGTAGAGTTTTATCTTTCATTTTGCGACGGTGGAAAACCATAATTTATGAGTTGTCTATTATTTTATACACACAAATTTCAAAACCGAATCACACATAGCCTTTTCCAAATAATAAATTTATCTTAAATAACACACAAATTGAATACACAATAGCATTTTTCCTTATGCGTAAAAGCAAACAAAAGCCACGTAAGTAGCTTATAAATTTCAATTTAGATATAAAAAATGACCAGTGGCCAGTCGTAACAAAGTGTGGTCTTGGATTACGAACGTGATTTGTGTGTGTCTTTTTATTTTGCGTAGATATAATTTATGTCTAAAACAGAATAAAAGAATTAGCGTTTTTTATTATAAACGTGTTTTATTATATTTTAACACTGGGACGATTGGTGACATAAATCAAAATTATTTCTTAAAAGTTTATTTCCTATATTTTTTTTATTGTATAATGTCAATTAATAGTCCATCAAACACCTTATTGTCACTTCACGCATTTTACTACGACTACAACTCAATAAATCACATTTTTTAAATATGAGTGGCTATAATTTAAATGCTCTTTGATTGAAGAGTATTCATCTGCCGGAACCAGTTGATTTTTAAACAAAATAATGATCATATTAATTTCTTATAAAGTTAGCAAAATTTTTGGAAATATTTAAAAAAAAACGCACATTAATCAATTTTTCTAACATGCTTTTTATTTTTAATATATGTGCTTATCGTTTTTTAATCAAAGAAAAAGTAAAGTACCAACATCAGCATTGTTTCAGTAATAATAACTTCCAAAACTCTTTATACAAAGAAACACAAAATAATTATAATTAGAGAAGGATAGAAAATAAGTAACATACTGTATGAGAAAATAAAGAAAACACAAGTTTTATTTTTCCGTCGGATCCTCACGAATGGCTATAAGGTACGGGGGCGCAGCGCCGCCCCATCATGTCCCCACAACCAATTCGCAACGAGCGGCAACAGCGCTCCCCAGCGTTATAAAGCAACTAGGTGAAACTGCACGGGTTCGCATTGCTCAGTCGGCGTCGGTGTTTTGAGCCCCAGCCATGGTCAGGGTGGCACGGGCGATGGCGTCGCCTCATCCTCTGCTCCTAGTGCTGGTTATCTTAACGATGGTGGCTGCTATCCCCAATGCAGTCATGGCAATCGATCTAAGCCGGCTTTATGGTCATATCAGCTCGAAAAGGGGTAAGTTTCCAAAAACTTTTCGTACATAAGTTAAAAACATAGCCGTACGAAACCATTTTTATCTCGCGTTTTAGTTTAATTGCTTCATCAACTTTAATTTTATTAATTTTTCGCACTAAAATAAACTTGTAAACACAAGAACATCAAATTTTTAAATCACGTGTTCTCAATTTGTTTACTTTTTTTCATCAAGTGTATTGCTTATAATATTTTTTTAGAAAAAACGATACAGGGGAAAAATGCGAAAAATAAATAAAATATAGGGCATTTAATCGCTTCCCCGCCCTCTTTATCTTCGCATATTAACACCCATAACACTTGTTGGTGTCTGCATCAACAGTTGTGTCGCAGTATACGATCGATATCTTTTATTGTTATTTCCTTTTTTTGCCTTGAAATTAATTAAAATTGTTATTTATGTAGCTGTCAAAATATATTTTAATATTTCTTATTTAATCTGATAAAAGTGAAAAAAGCATTTTTTTAACCGATATAGAACATTTGTTATGAGCGTGTCCTAAGTTTGCCGTCGGAAAGTAAAACATAAATATGTATTTTTTAGAAACTTGGTATAGTTACTGCTAAAAATGTAATATATGATTTTTTTTATTATTTGCATATGTAAATGGGACATCTTTACAAAGTTTGGTAAACAAGTAATAATAAAAAAAAAGATATTTTAAAATAACTAATATCTTATAATTTTAGTTATACATAAATATTTAAATCAAAATCCAAATACTCTAAAAATTATTTTATAGTTAGATCAAGTGTGATTCAGAATATTAATCATTGTTGCAAAGTTAAAAAGTAATTCTGTATTTTAAATTTTTATAATATAATTAAATATGATATACATTTCTTAGCATACCATTATTATTCCTATAATTTAATAAAATATGATTTACAATCCTTTGTGCAGCATTATTTTTTCTATAAGTTACAGAATTTACAATACTTGAAATTAATTTTCAAGATTATTACATGGGAAAAAGTGCATAAAATAAACTATGATCTTAGTAGATGTTACGTATTAATAGACAATGTTAAAAATACCAGAATTTTTTTAGTTAAATTAAACATGATATACCATTTTTAAATGAAATACAATAATTCTTTTTCCAAAAAAGACATTTTTTAAACCTATATCGTTATTAATTACCAGTAGCATTTTTATAATTACTACACTATTGTTGACCGAACTAAAAATTATAACATACTCGTTGTACGTTACACGAGTGGACTGTATTTTTGCGGTGGTTAAGAATTTAATTCCAATCTAATATGTTAACGACGACGAAGGTATGACAATCTCGAAAAATGAAAATGGCCAATTAGGCCAGCGGGATTAGCATCTGGAAAAAATTTATTGTTAGTAGACTTCTGACTACGTAGGAACCTTCAGAAATGATAATAATAATTATGTAGTATTTAATGTCTCATTTTTTTTATGGGGAAAATTTTTTAATTAACATGTGAAAAACCGTTTTTTCGAGTTCTAGGAAAAGCTATTATTTTTTAGTAAAAAAGTTTCAAACAAAAGTTATGCACTTTGAAAATATCTATAAAATGAGCTAGAGCTCATCCAAATCGGATAATTTATTTCTTAGTTATTGTAAAAAAATCCTGCTAAAATGGCTGTTTTTTGAATTGTTAATAAACAATAGAAAAATATTTTGTTATATATGTAATTCTCCTTTCAGGCAGAGAAAATGAAAAATATATGTACAAACAGTTTATTTCCTGCAAATATCGCTCTGGTCCTCTCTCCATACGCGTTTCGATCACCTCATGATCTCGTCAGTGGAGTTGTATCGGACCGAGAGCAACATTGGTAGATGGCAGGTGTTATATCCTGCCGACATACCTTGAAATTTATGGTTTATATATCAGTTATTTCCTGCTAATGTTGCTCTCGGTCCGATAGAGCTCCACTGACGAGATCATGAGGTGATCAAAACGCGTATGGAGAAAGGACCAAAGCGATATTTGCAGGAAATAAACTGTTTGTACATATATTTTTCATTTTCTCTGTCTGAAAGGTGAATTTATTTATAACATTTTATGTTTTTTTGATTGTTTATTCTCAGCGATCTAGAGATTATACAAGATCATACAGTGATCTGCGGGTGCGCAAATGAAAGCTCTAGACTTATACTAACAATAACAAAAATTACCAAATTAATTGTGATTTTAAATTGTTGAAACAGATAAACAAAACTGTGGTTGTTTTTTCGTTATAAACAAATAGAATAACCCATCGACAATTGTTGATATCGAAACGCCGAAAGGTGGACCTGATAGGTGAGGTTTTGGCGCATATTTTGAAAAAAAAAACAAATTCTGTACAATCACTAGAATTTTTTTTTTCAAAAAATCGTTGCTGCGTTTTATATTATTGAAGGATTATTTAAGTAGGAACTCATAGGGAGATGGTTAAACTATTGTATGCAGATGTTTTCAACTCAATTATTGTTGATATTGTAATAGTTTAAAGTTGCACCTACTCCATGAGTCAGGAAGTGAGCAGTGGAGGGGGACGTTCTTTCAGCCTGCGGTGCGCGGAAATAAACATGAATCGGACGCATCACATTCATTTCGCCGGATATTAGTCGTAAAATCTTAATTTTTTTTAATTCTTGACTTCTCGACGAGATATGAACAATGGATGATATGTTATTGTAATAAAATTATTGTTAAACATAGCAATAAACAAATTGTTGCACGTGCTTTTCAAATTGCGAAAAAAATGTCACAGTGATCAACAGGATACTAGTAATTAGGAATATTAAAAATCAGATTGATTTTTAATGTACTATTAATATTCATGGAGTTATAGCATGAAACAAATTGCCGCCAAATTATTGGTTGTACAAGAAAAACACAAGTTAACTTTTTTGTTTGTTTTATTGAGCGAACATTTTTGCTAACATACATATTTTGTGCTTAAATCTATACAAAATATTTATTCCGTTCTCCGTTTCTTAGATATCGATGGACACTCATTTTCGAAACCCTTATTGGTTTCATTATTATCATTACAATCATCATCATCATTATCTCTCTCATCGCCATCATCATTATTAGTCTTATCACTGACATAATTATCATCGTGATTATTATCATAATCATAATTATTTGCTCTCCTATTATTTTCATCGTCTTTGAAAGTAATATTACAATAATTCTCGATTGGATAATCGCTTATAATATATTCGTCAAAGGTAGTTTAATCTACATCTCGAAAAATAAGAATGCTATCGACAAATGTTTCTGTTTGTTTCATGCTATACCTCGATAAATATTAACGGTACATTAAAAATCAATCTAATTTTTAATATTCCCAGTTAATAGTATACTGTTGACCACTGTAAAAAAATTTTCGCAATTTGAAAAACACGTAAGTACGGTAAAATTTTAATTACGCATAAAATGTATAAAAGTGCAACAATTTGTTTATTGCTTTATTTAACAATAATTTGATTACAAAAACAGATCATCCATTGTTCGAATTTGGAGCGTCCGCGCGCCGCAGGCTGAAAGAATGCCCCCCTCCAGTGCTCACGTTTTGACTCTCGAAGTAAGTGCACTTTTAAACTATTGCTACATCAACAATTTTGGAATAATTGAGTTGAAATTGCTGCATACAATAATTTAATCAGCTCCCTATGAGTTCCTATTTAAACAATCCCTTAATGTTAATAAATAACTCCGTAGCGATTTTTTTAAAAATACAATTGTTTTTTTTTCAAAATGTGCATCAAAATCTCAGCTATCGCGCCCACTTATAGGCATTTTGATATCAACAATTGTCGAAAAAACGAACTCCAATTTTGTTTATCTGTTTCAACAATTTAAGATCAATAATTCATTTTGTTCTTTTTTGTTCTTGTTAGTATAAATCTGTACCTTTCATTTGCGTACCCGTAGACCGCTGTACGACGTCTAGATCGCTGAAAATAAACAATAAAAAAACATAAAAAGTTATAAACAAACTTACTGTGCAAAAAAACTATTGAATATTTTTACTAGAAATTGTGCATAATTGTTGTATGCAATAAAAAACTCCTTTTGGTGTAGTAAAAAGTTAATGCAATATATTTTTTATTGTTTATTAACAATTCAAAAAACAGCCATTTTAGCAGGGTTTTTTTGCAATAACTAACAAACAAATTATTCAATTTGGATGAGCTTCAGCTTATTTTGTAGGCATTTTCAAAGCGCATAACTCTTGTTTAAAACTTTTTTACTGAAAAATAATAGCTTTTCCTAGAACTCAAAAAACTGTTTTTCACATCTTAATTGTTAAATAGAAAATTTACCCTAAATATAAAATGAGACATAAGATACTACATAATTATTATTATCATTCTGAAGGTGTCTACGTAATCAGAAGTTTACTAACAATAAATTTCAAAATCATCTCATACGAGGCTAACTCCGCCGGTCTAAATCTTATAAATGCTCCTCTGCTTATAAATGGAAAATTGTGGTTTTAGTTCTGTAAATGAATTTCTTGATGTTCCAGCATTGTTATATATGAATAGTTTCAGCAATAATAAGCTTAATGTGTTTATTTTATTAAACACTGGCGGCGGTGCATGTTTAGTGTTCGCAAACTTTGAATGAAATAATTTTTTAGCCATAAAAAAGTCAAAAGTAAAGTTTTCGAACTAGGTTCGTTTTCTCCACCTTGTCCAGGTGTGGTGTGTGTGACTCATATTGGCCATTTGAGGTAGAGATAGTAATATTGGACGCGGAAAGAAGGTTAAATAGAATTTTGCTTAAATATATAAATTTATACAAGAAATTGAGAGACATGCTAATTTTATCCATCAACATATAAAATACAATATGGTTTTTCTTCTTTGCATTTATTCGCTTAAAAACAAAAATTTAAATACATTTTTAAACTGATTACGTGCTAACAAAGGGTATAATGCAGCTTTTTATAGTATATAAATTGCCTGTGGATTGTTCGAGGGGTATTTGATGATATATCTTGATATATTTTCTGTTAATACTTTTTATTATATTGGTCATAACTTGAATTTTGTAGTTATTATCATTTATCTTTATACGTAACGTCGTATTCAATTAATTTTATTACTTGCTCGAATACTATTTTCCTGGTATTAGCTGTTAGGCTACGCGATATGGTAATTAGATAAAAGGTTTTAATATTAAAAAAATTTAATTACGAACCATAGGTTTAAATAAATTAGATAATTTTTAAGAAATTCAGCAATTAAATTAGTTAAGTCACGGTAGAAGAATGACCAAACACAAAGTGGCAATATTTAAATTGTTTTTTTAAAAGTTGACTATGCTAAGTTATATTCTTAAAGAAAAAAGTTCATATACAATTTACACGCATAAAACAATACCAACAATGGTTTCTGGTTAGAAACACCATAAAAAAATTGTACAGAATAATCTTATTCCAACACTAAATCCAAAATTTTTGGATTGTATGTATACAGAACAGTTTACATAATAATTCAGGTATCGGACATCCGTTATTTTTTGTTACAGTTAAGGAAAAAATCAACGGATGGAGCAAGTGTGCATTGGTCATTCTCTAGTAGCCGTTTTTACTTACTATAAATCTATGAAGTCTCTTAAATATTTATTTGACACATTTACTTTCAGATACATCTGTGCCCTTATAAATCTTATACTACATCATATCTTGAGACCAATGCCTTTCTATTACTTCAGTATTTGAGGCCATGATTTAAAAAAAATATAGAATTTTAAAGACTCTCTTATACAATATTTAATAGTATAAGAAATAATAAAGAATTACCTGAAAATATGATTTGTGGGGAAAATACTTATAGAAACCATGCAGATATTGCAAATGCATTTGCTGACTTTTTTAAATCTTCATATATTTCATGGAACAATGCTTTTAATAAAGATATTCAAAGTTCTGTCACTTACACTATTCAAATTTGTAAGGTTAGTGAAAATGAAGTACTATCTTGCTTAAAGGAAATGAAACCAAAGGGAACAGTAGGTCCGGATAAAATTCCATCCTTTTTCCTGCGTGACTGTGCATGCGTATTAGCAGAACCTCTTTCCATTATCTTGAGTCTCTGCCTAAATAATTCACAGTTTCCTGATAAATGGAAAATTTCCACAGTTTCTCCAGTGTTTAAAAAAGGAGACAAACAAAATATAGAAAACTACAGACCAGTCTGTATAATAAATAATTTTTCTAAATGTTTTGAAATGTTTCTGCATGAACATCTATTTTTAAGCTGAAACACCTATTTAGTGGTTAGGTCCCCAGCGTCCAATCTTTTCTGCTTTACTCAGTTTGTGGCTGATGTCTTGGACGGGGAGGTCAAGTACACACAATATACACATACTTTTCAAAGGCGTTTGATACGCTTGATCACGGCATTGTGCTTGATAAACTGCATTGTTTTGGAATTTCGCAAATATTAATTCTATTTTTTAAATCATATCTCTGCGATAGGCAGCAAATAGTAGAATGCTGTGGTCAGTCCTCGGAACCACTGTGTGTGACTTCGGGAGTTCCTCAAGGGTCAATACTCGGTCCTTTATTATTTAATATATTTATTAATGGAATTGTGAGTGACTGTACAATGCTACTCTATGCGGATGACGCTAAAATTTTTACTTCTGTAAAAAACGATGCTGATTGTCAAAGACTACAAATAGCAATAAATACCATCACCGATTGGTGTAGCAAAAACAGACTGCCTCTAAACGTTGGTAAATTCAAAGTCATGACTTTCACATTAAAAAAAAATGTGCTGGTGTATGATTATAAAATTGATGGAACATGTGTTCCACGAGTAAATTGCTTTAGAGATCTGGGTGTGACATTTGATAGCAGACTTTCATTTGTTCCTCATATAAATGATCTTATACAGGTGTGTTTTAAATCATTAGGCTTTATTATTAGAAATTCAAAAACATTTTCTAATCAAAGTACGCTCATTTTACTTTATTACGCTTTTGTAAGATCTAAATTGGAATATGCTTCCATAATATGGTATCCTTATTGTCAAAACCATATTAATGACCTTGAGAGAGTTCAGCGGCGTTTCTTGAAATACCTAAGCTTTCGGACTGATGGACATTATCCTGAAACAGGGTTTCCGCATGAAATCTTACTTCAGCGGCATTCTTTTTGTTCTCTAGAACATAGACGTATCGTCACAGACCTTAAATTTCTTTATAAAGTTTTGCATAACAGAGTGAAATGTAGTGATATACTGGAAAAAATAAGTTTTCTTGTACCTAAGACTTCAGCTCGCCAATCTGCCACTTTCTATTGTCCTACACCTCGTACAAATGTGTGTAACTACTCTCCTTTATATAGGATGTGTAGAAACTACAACGAAAATCAAAATAAATTCGACATATTTAGCTGCAGAATGGCACAAAAAAAAATAATTATGTAATATTTTGTAGTTTTGTTTCTAGTAATTTGTGTCTGCTTGCTTTGTCATTGTAAATATTCAAGTTCTTTTTTTCTGTTTACCCATTTGTTAATTGGGTTTTTGAACTGTGAAACGGGTTTAAATAAATAAATAAATAAATAAATAAATATTTCACTATTTTTTCAAAAAAAATTTTTCTATTTTTTTTTTTAAGTATTATTAATCTATTTTAGAAATTTACTTGTATAAGACAGTCAACAATTTAAATAATTATTTTATAAATGCATGCCCTACCGCTGACTCTCGATGTTATAGTTCACAAATTGAAGGTAGAGTAACAAATTTCATTTATTTGTTTCCTGCTGATTCTGATGATATATTAAAGGTTAAGGGTTTAAAAACAAGACGTGGGTTGGAGATGATCAGATACCTATTTCTATTTTAAAAGATGTAGGTAACTCTATTTCTGAGCCTTTATCTTTTATTGTAAACTTGTGTTTTACAACAGGTATTTTTCCAAGTAAGATAAAAAATTCCCATATTAGAGCAATTTATAAGAAGGGAGAGAAATCTGAAGAAAGGAATTATAGACCAATCTCGCTATTGCCTAATATAAGAAAGGTTTTTGCAAACGTTTTATATCAGAGAATTGTAACAGTTCTGGAAAAGTTTTCTGTAATATCAGATAAATAAAATGGCTTTAGAAAAGGGAAATCCACAGTAAGAGCTGTGTACCAAACACTTACACAAATTCTAGAATCATTAAATAAAAAAAGCAAACATTGGCTATGCGCCTGGATCTGTCTAAAACCTTTAATGCTGTGGATTATAAAACATTATTGTTAGAACTTGAAATGTATGATATAAGGGGTAATGGTCTGGAATTAATAAGATCGTATTTGAAGGACAGGACTCAGTGTGTGGTGGAGTCTGATATCCATGGTAGGGCTATAGTGTTTCAGAGGGTTAAAATGAAGAGGGGCGTGCCTTAGGGTTCAATTCTTGGACCTCTTCTGTATATCCTTTATACAAATAATTTACCCGAAATCTCTGAAGAACGGACTGTACTATATGCTGATGATACATCGCTTATATTCAGTGAAAGCACGGCGGAGTTACTATCGATGAAGGTTCAGTTTGTGATGGACATTCTCGATGGGTACTTTCGGTCCAACAGCCTGTGGCTAAATGTTTCCAAGACACAGTGCATTATGTTTGGCAATAGATTAAATAATCAATTTACATTAACATTTGAGAATACAACAATAACATCAGTTGAGACAGCTGTTGTTTTGGGACTAAATATCGATAGAAGGTTGGACTGGGGGGCGCACATCGAGAGAGTTGCCATTAAAATATCTCAGTATTGTTTTACATTAAGAATTATTTCGGAGAAAGTTGGAATCGATGCAGCTCTGTCAGCTTACCATGCATTTGTACAGTCCAGACTCAGATATGGTTTGATATTTTGGAGTAATTCCTGTGATATTAATAGAGTTTTGATTCTGCAAAAAAGATGCTTACGGTGTATTTTTGCAATGAAACAACAAGACAGTTATAGAAATATCTTTATTAGTAACAATATTTTGACAGTTATAGGTATGTACATTTTGGATCCGGTGATGTTTATTATTGACAACAGCGATCTTTTTGACGGTGCATCTATTAAACATAACTACATTACTAGAAATAAAACAAATCTGCTTCCTGATGAATATAAATTTAGTTATTTGCAAAAAAATGTCGAGTTTTCTATAATAAAAGTTTTTAATTCTTTACCTGAAAATGTACTTTTATTACTGGGAAATAGATTAAAGTGTTTCCTAAAAATATTTTTGTGTAAAAAAACCTTCTGTACATTGAAAGAGTTTTATGAGTGTGATAAAGGCAGCATTGTCTCAAAGTAGAATTTTTGTTGTTGGTTGCATCATTAAATTTTAAATGTTTCTAAGTTTCCTTGTTATTTTTTTTCATTTATAATATTGCCCTTTATCTTAAGTTTTAATTGTTCTGTTTTTGCTATATTAATTTGATAGAATTATTCAAGAAAAGTATTTAAAACTTTATAATTATTGTTGAGGTTTTCTTCCTTTCCGTTTTTTTCCCTTTTTTATCAGCTGAGAATTAACTATAATTTTTATTATGATGTTTATTACAGTAATGATGTTTTTTTTTTGACATTGTTCCATGCCCTTATGGTTTTTTTTTGCGAGAGATACTTATTGGAATAAATAAAGACTTAATATAATATAATAAATAATAAAAATAGATATTAATTGTTTATTCTATATTTTAAAACCGCTTTGAAGCTTCTAAAAGGTCTAAAAATAGAATTAAAAAATGATAAACAACAAGACAATAAGTACAAATCCTCTTTTCTTATTTTCCAACTTAAAATATATCCCCTTTAAATCTTTAAAAATTTATTTAGATAAAGGTACAACTTTATAAGTTTAAAGGTTCGTTAAATTTTACTATGCTTTTGTAGGATAAGCGAATTTAATTTTAATATCACAAAAAAGTGTTATTAAATAAATTTACAGTAAGGTGTTCTTAAATTTTATGATGATAAAAATAAGTTAAAATATTCAGTTGATAAATTACACGGCAATTTACTTCTTTTTCGCTCTTTTGTCTCTCTCTATTAATAAGGTTAAAACTTGTTGAATGTCTGTAAAAATGGTAATATCGCATTGTGAAATCGATAACTTTTTATTCCCTATACAGAGCGGTAATATGTTTTTGAGATGCAATCTGCTTTGTAATGAATAACATTATAAAAGTGTGTTAACAAATGCGCACTTAAACATAAAATCCCTTAAAAATATCAAAATAAATTAATAAATGCCTTACAGATATAAAATCAACTACTTATCCATAGGCTCAAAATTCTGGTAATTTTAAGTAAAATAGGTAGAACTGAAAATATAGAGTGGTCATTACATTCCTTCGCATTTAAGTTTTTCGTCAGTGTAATAAATGTGTACTTGAGCCATACTTTAGGGATAATTTTAGTTCTATACTCATACATTGTATCGTATCAATCCACTAGAACACCTACTTGATCTTCTGAGATTAATTTCATTTTTCTGCTGGAATTTTTTTTCAGGTTCTGTAGCTTTGTTGAATGCTAGTTTTATTGCATTTATTATTTCCTCTTTTGTTACGTTTAACCCTATATCTCTTTCTATGTAACTCTCTCTTATTTCTTGTTACTCTTCTCTTTAAATAATCCTTAGATTTATTTCCTTCATCTTTATAGTTTGACTTTGATGTCGGATATTATTTTCCATCTATGTCGACAAGGATGTAACTATTGCTTGTTTTATTTATGCTTGCAGGTTCTTTAATTTTTTTGTGTAAATTAAAGGGGTCATGGTTTCTTCTTAATTTTTCTAATTCCGAGCATTTATCGCCGGACCACTTATTTTTTAGCCACTCTTATTTCTTTTTGTATGTACTATCATTTTTATTTTTGTGTAATCTTTTATCCTTCAGTTGCAATGTTTTATCAGTCAGCAATGGTGTCTTTATCTCATCGATCCTATATTTATCCAGACTCTTTAATTGAGTCATTACTGTAGTTTTATTTAGTTCTTCATTATTTCTTATCGTTAGTTCTTTTATATTTTTAGATGTTTTAGAAGCAAACTGATCTGGTGTGTATTTTGTTGGTATTTTATCTTTTTTAGACTGACAACAAATTTTATTGTTACTGAGATATAATCTGTAGCGACGTCTGCTCCTGAATACACTTTTACCTATTTGATGGAATTTTAGTATAACTTCTTTACTCTAGTATCGAGCAATATATTTAAAGAATTTTTCAGACCTGAATAAAAAAAGCAATAAATATTTTTACCATCCATTTTTTACTGCCTTTTTTATATTTCATAAACTTATAAAAAAATTGTCGGGTAGAAAAAAATAAAAAGTCATCGAGTTCCGAGGTACATGAAAGGAAAAAATGTGTACTGGTTGATACGATTCCAAATTTCAGATTCATTTGAAAATAAATCATAAGAAGTTTTTTTTTTTAAATAATGTCATTATGGCAGAAAAAAAATCATAAAATCGCAAAAATTCATTTTTATTATTTTTCCCAAATGAAACGAAATCATTTATTAGCCATAAAACTGATACTTCAGCACTGGTATCGTCAGTAATATACAATGAAAGAAAATAAATATAAACAATTATATTTAGTTAATAGTTACTGAGTCAAATTTAAAATCACTATAACTTTGCACATTTTCAAATTTTTAAGATTTTCTATTAAAAGCATATTTTTAAGGATCTATACTTTAAGAAAATTTAAAAAACGGTATTTAAAATTTCTAGACCAGAATATCCCATTTTATTATTAACTAGCGACCCGCCCCGGCTTCGCACGGGTGCAATGCTGATACTAAATACACTACAGAAAAACTGTGACTATTTATTTTATTTTTACAACAATTATTACATCGGCCTCCGACGCGCTATTTATAGGCACGCTGCCGCCGCCCCGGTCGGCCAGTACCGCCGCAAGCGCTACTTCCCGCTTAACGACATCACATTAGAAACCTCAAAAATAACAGTATTTCTCCACTATTTAATGGATGTTATTATACATATAAACCTTCCTCTTGAATCACTCTATCTATTGAAAAAAACCGCATCAAAATCCGGTGCGTAGTTTTAAAGATTTAAGCATACAAAGGGACATAGGGACAGAGAAAGCGACTTTGTTTTATACTATGTAGTGAATTAAACGTTACATAAAATAAAATTCTCTGTAACGTGAACTTCTTTTATCTATTTATAGAAAGAAAAGCAATGAATTATTAATTTATTATTAAATATAAATCGTTAAAAGTTCTTTAAACATTTAACTTAAATAATAAATCAGCTCACAATAAGAAATTAATAACAGTTTGGTTAATGATTCTGAAATTGTTAGATCTGATTGAAAGGAATATTAGACGAAATAATTTATAGATATCTTTAAAAACATATTTTTATTAAAAATATTATAGTCGGTAACTATATTTCTAACTTTTGAATTAGAAATAAAAATTAGGTAAATTCTTATATTATTTTGACGCCATTTCTAATATTAGGAAAAAATAAACTAAACTTTTGTTTGTTTCTATAATGTTTTAAAATCGATTTTTATGTTTATAAATGAATTATTTATCGACTTTTATACCGCTGTCAGCTCATAATGTAATAAGAGTGAGTTAAAATTTATAGGCATGTCCAGTTGGGCCGTTCCATTAATTTGATTCTATTAACTGACACTTGTATAAGAATCAATACCGAATACTACCAGAAGTTAATATTTGAAATGCTGAAATTTATAAATGATATTATGGATTTATTTATTACTTTGTGATAAGGCCTTAAGTATATTTACAAGAAAAATATAAAATAATTTTTACCATAAATTAAATGTCAAAATCGGATTCACTAACATTGTAGGATTTTTATGAGGAAAATGTGTTATACGTAATTTTTAATGTGTGGTTCTAGGTTATTAAAAATATTTTTTTAAAAGTATATTATGAATTTTCTGAAAGCAAAACGTTGTATTTGAATTTGTTTAATAACCAAAACGTTTCTTAAAAATGTTTTCCTTAAAAATTAATTAAAATTTTGTTAAAGGAGCCAAAAAATCGGACGCATTTTATGGCATTATATAAATGTAGTTGTCGGACATTTGCATTTTCTTTATTTTTGTTTGTTTGTACGACGTTTCGGTTAGGTTGTATCCCTAATCCTTATCAAGCATGAATTGAAATGAATATATGATTTAGTATAATTATAATTTATGTCTTACAGGATAGGTATTTCAACGATAAAATATTACAAAATGAAATTTAGATTAGGTTTATTTTTAAAAAATTAAACTAGAACTAATTTCCGACATGAAAACCCAAATTTGCAAGTCGAAAAAAAAAGCAATTAAATTTTATTTTAAGCGCGTGTGAACATACACTGCTACATCATCGAATTGTAATCAAGATAATTGTATTAGCCATGACCTTATTTTTGTTAATCAAAATTAACCTTAATAACGCATTAATTTCCATAATGAAATTTGTCCAATCCATTTCAATCTAAAAATTAACTATTTTAAGCGATATCCGTATATAGGGTCAGTCAAAATAAACCCTGTTCAATCGCCAATATTTTAATTTTTAAATTAAAAATCCATTACTTAGAACAACAAACTGATTTAGGTAATTAAAACTAATACCATGACAATTTAAAAATATACATAATAGTAATCCGCACAATTAACAAAATTTGTTTTGAAAGTCAAAATGAGGCTCATACACCTATACAAAAACAAGTTCAACCAAATATTACCTCCAGCTACTTTGTTGGTAATCCTTCGTTTCTCATAACATCACTTAGTGTGTTTGTAATAGATTGAACTAATTTTTCGCAATATGGTTAACATATTTTTTCCCATTCTTCTTATAGAAATGGTGACAGATGTTGGCTTTAATTAAAGTAATATATTACATTAAGATCAGGACTCTGCGGCAGCAGTTTTGACAAATTTTGGGATATTACAAAGCATCTTGTGTTTTTTTTTGCCTTCTGTTTCAGATCATTATCTTAATTTTCATCATATTTTATCATGCTTTGTTATAAATTTTGTTTAAGAATATCCAATTACATATTCTGATCTTTAGTCCTGTCTATAAAATGTCAATGAACTGGTCCTTTGATGTACATATATCTCCAAACTCCACCGTGCTTTATAGTAGCTAGCCAATTCTTTTCCTTCAACCACTCGTTGGACCTTTTAAATACTGCAGTCCTTCTGAACCGAAAATGTTGAATTTGCTTTTATCACTGAAAATTACTTCTACCAAAATCTTTTTCTAATTATTTTTCAGCAAACTGCAAATATTTTAGCTAATTTACATTACTAATCCATAGTTTTCGGCAAGGTACCCAGTTGTCTAATTTGTGCTTCCGTAAAATAATTCGAATGGTTTGAGAAGTAGCAGTTTTATTTACAAATTTTGCCACCATTTTGGCTAGTATAAGTGCTGAAATTTTGATATCTTCTTCTGCTTTTGATAAAATTCATCGCTCACCACATTCATTATAAATTTTTGTTGAGATCTGCCACTTCCTTATGCAATATTCATTTCTATATATATTTCTCTCTAGACAGTAGAGTTGATTATTTGTCGATAGGTCTTTTCATTCTGATAGTGGCAAATTATTAAGTTTCTTTCAACGATTTTAATTTCCCCTCATTGACAGTAAAAATACTTATCACATCCCATAGTTTAAAAAAAAGTTCATCAAACTACAAAAATTGTAATAGCGCAATAAAGTGTGTGCAGTATGAAATATTAATCTGTACTGAAACTGTAAGAGTTTCACTTTGATGTTAAAAAGCATTTTATCAATATAGTTTGCAGGCTGATATTTTATTTAGTTACTTATATTTAAATCAGTAATCAATCCTAATGTGTTTGAAGATTATAGACAACGTTGAAAATTGAATAAAATATGATTGTCGGACTTGCATTGTCTTTATTTTTATTTTTTTATACGACGTTTCGATTGCGTTTTTTAATGTAAGCTGTTTTTATAAACTATCTTCTTTTTAATGTTGTTTTGCCGCAGTTTCTGACCATTTGGTGTTGTTTATCCCAGACATGTTCTGCAATACTAGATCTT
This sequence comes from Diaprepes abbreviatus, assembly GCA_034092305.1. Taxonomy (NCBI): domain Eukaryota; kingdom Metazoa; phylum Arthropoda; class Insecta; order Coleoptera; family Curculionidae; genus Diaprepes; species Diaprepes abbreviatus. The sequence continues at coordinate 5,931,413 of JASJET010000068.1, read as the reverse complement.
GACTTTTCTCTTTTTTATATATGAGTTTTATGTTCCTCAATTCTAACTTCTAGTGGAGGCCTAGTTTCTTCAATATTCATTTCGTTGCACTCACATGGTTTTTGGTTTTGCTTTTGTTAAATGAGCTCTGAGTCTAATTCCTGATTTGAAGGCTATTTTTATATTGTATCTGCTGGCAATTCATTTTATTTTCTCCTAGATTCCCTTAATATATGGAATTGTGAAGAAGGAATGTGTTTCTTGCTGTCCAGAAGTCTTTGTTCATCGTCCAGTAATTTTAGAGAATAACAATTCTGTTGTAAATCGGATTTAATGTTTGCTATCTCGTTTTCAAATGAATCGGCGTTATTGCATATAGATACAGCGCGATTATAGAGGCTGCGTATAATTCCTCCCTTTGTTACAACATAATATTTAGAACCATGGTTAAGATACCGTCCAGTATGTGTTCGCTTCCTGTATACTGAAGAATTATTAATTTCGTTCGAACGGTTCACCATGAGATCTAGGAAGAGCAATTGATCATTCACTTCCTTTTCCATGGTAAAGTTAATTGTAAGTCTAATAGACTTTGGATGTGTCAAGAAATCATTTAGTTCTTGATCATTATCCTTTCATGTGATGAAGGTATCACCAACATATCTTAACCAGACTTTCGGTTTCACTGTTTCTGTTTCTATGGCATGACTTTCAAACCATATAATTATTGACGATGACTGGAGATAGTGAAGTAACTATTGGAATCCGTCGTCTTGAGCATATAACTTGTCCTTTACTTCAAAGTACGCACTACGTAGACAACACTCCAAAAGTGGTAACGATCTGATAATGTTGCATTATTTGTAAGTCTAATTTTGATTATGTCTAATGATTCCCCTAATGACATATTAGTATAGGGAATTTTCACATCAAAAATTATTGGTCACTTGGTTCTAGATTAATGCAACTTATAATATTCACAAAATGTGTGGAATTTTTTTAACATATATGTTCGTCTTACTATCTAAAGATGCTATTATATTTATATGAAATCTGTACGCTCTTGTTGGGGATCCTTAAGACCTAGTTATTGGTCTCAGTGGTATGATTTTGTGAATCTTGGGCAATCCGTAGAGATGTGGTGGCTTACTCTAGTGTGGTGTGAGCGCCGAATTTATAGAAGCAGCTTACATTGAAAATAACAATGAAATCTTCAGTAAACCCGATGTTGAAATACCTAGTCTTTGGCAACCAATACTTTGTAACATCACATTATTGAGGTGTATACAGTGAAACGAAACTTCTCGCTTCATTGGACACAGTTCCTATATAAGCTCGAAGCTTTAAAACGGACCATTCAATTTAAAATTTATAACGATAAGATACAGCGCTGCTGATTTGAAGCTGTGAGGTCAGTTTTCTCGCGCGCGCGTGAACTCTATTTCTTTATAAAAAAAAACATTCCTTTTTTTAAAGTGATATTTAAGGAATTGAAAATTAATTTTTTTATTTGTCTCTAATAAAATATGAAAGTTTAGGACTTCACGAAGAGACTGAACTTGGAGGTCAAAATGTTCCCTCAAAAAAAGTTATAGCAAACAACATTTTGCGTCGTGGGATAAACAATATCTCAGCAACCAATTATCCGATTTGCTATTTTGAATCATCACTTTGTTCAGAAAGACCAGGGCTTCCGTTTAAAAGCAAAAACAAGTACATAAAAAGTTTATTTTGCAATAAATAATTGATATGAAGTAAAATGGCTGATTTTGAGGATTTTTTGGCCTTTTTGTAATAACAAGTTAACAAAAATGATCGCAAAGAAGCTCAAAGTGTAGGTTTTTAAAATATCTACAACTTTTATTTAAAACTTCTTTTCGAAAATGTGTTCCTTGCTTTGTAGATTCAAAAAACCTGTTTTATCCAAATTTGACCCCCCCTCTTGGCCCTAACCTGTTTTTTGTTGTTACATTTTATGTAGGGTTTGTTCTTACATTGCCCCCAACATCCCTGTGTAGGTCTCATCCATCCAGGCTTGGACTTAATATCTTTATTTCCACAGAAGGGGTTTTGGAGATTTTACCATTGCTCTAAAATTTTAGTTATGTTTTATGTTTCCAAATGTAACTCACTAACCATTATTCCCATAATACTCATACATATATATATATATATATATATATATATATATATATATATATATATATATATATAACATGTAAAATATTTCCAGAAGTGATTATAACATTAAGATATAAAAAAAATTCCGTAAACATGTTTTAAAACGTTTAGTTTAGATACACAAGCCTCAGACAGTTTTTCCTTTTAAAAATAACTTTCCGTGAAGGACATATTTTTATTTTCCTTGGAACTAAATAACAAAAATATGTTTTATTAACCATGTCTAGCTAGCGACTGTAAAATAAGGTAATTTTCCTCAAGTTTTTTGAGTGCGATCAATATTAAAATAGGATACAAATTTGGTAGTTAAATTTGTCTATATATATCACACAGTTATTTTAATATTATCCAACAATGGTTAAGAAAAAACCCAGGCGTATGGTATAATCGTTATTTTAGTGGAAATTATTCTATTGCAATGCCTGTCGAGGTTATTGAAAGTTTAGCGATTCTATAGATAAGTTTTTTTGAAAATATCTCACTCATTATTTTCTGGCGATACCACAGAAATAAAGTTTGGCTTTATTATACAAGGGAACACATGTACCAGACAACAACAACATTGATTTCTGTTGTATTACCCTCACTTTTCACGAATTCAAGCTTTACATTTTTAAAACAGCTTAAATATTCATAAAACTTAAAAGTAACTTTTTTGTTATAGTTAACTCTGTAAAGCGGTCCTTTTGCACAATAGTAACAAACAACCATGTATTCCATTAGTTCATTCCGTGGTTATGAAAGAAACTTACAATTGATTGGAAATAATTTTGAAGTCAATTAATTACAAAAAATACAATAGGCAATTTGTGGAGACCTCAGAATAATAGCAATACTTCTTGGATTGCAGGGTAATTCGGGAACTAATGCCCGCCTTTTCTTAATCTCAAAAATATTATATTACCTCCCTTGCAAGTTGGCTTTAATGCCATGGATACTAATGGCGAAGGTTTCACTTGAAATCTTCTTTAAATACCTATTTGAAGAACATTTTCCACCATCTTAGCAATGCTAAGCTGAAAGGAAGAGTTTTAATATTTTCTCAGCTAAAAAAATTTATTAAAGGTAATATTTTTATTTAAAAATTAAACGAAAAACAAATAAAAACTAGGAACGCTGCAGTCGCCAAAAGCTTTCTAGACAATGGTCAGAAAACTACGAAGTATTGATGCAGGAATTGCTTCATTCATATTAAGACCAAGGATGAAAAATATCACTCAAAATTAATTTTCTAGATTCGCATCTAGACTTTTTTCCTAGGAACCTTAGTGCATCTAAGACCAAGAAGAGAAATTTCATAAAGACATCAGAACAGTAGATATCAGATAAAGGGTATTCAGAATTATTAGAAACCGAATAAAAGGTGAGAAATTTAGACCTTGGTAACAACAATACGACGAAAAATTTATAAAATATAAACAACTTTAGACAATTTAGTGAAAATACTTGAAACAGATGAAACCGAAATTAAGTGTTCACCAGGGACAATAAGATACATCTATGATGGGCGCTTTTTGTTGGTTTATAAAAAAGGAAGATTTATTACTGTATAAAAGACAAAGAAAAAGTTTTTAAGCATATTGGTTTTTCTTTAATTAAATCAAAACATTTTATAAGATTTATAGAATTACACTTTTTTGTTACAAACAAAGATGTTTTAAATATATTTTTATTGTTAAACTGAAATTTTCCACGTATTTTCCCAATTTTTGTAGTATCACGAAATCTGTAACTCGAGATCTGTTACAACAAATCCATTATTACTTTCTTGTAATCTGAGATAGATGTAATCCGAAACATATATTTTCTATATGGTCGACATAAGTTGAATATTTGTTCCCTTGTATTATTTTTCCGATTTAACAGATTCTGATGAATTTTTTAGATTGTGAAAATCTGTTATTTAGATTTATGAGATTTAAAACTTTTGCTTGTTATGTATATATGAAAAAATATTGTAAAATATACGTTTTAACAAAGGAGTATGTTCAGGGATAACATCACGTTTTGCCATTGTTAGTGCAAAATTTAAAACGTTGGTATAATGAAACATATCTCAAACAGTTATCGTAATAATTAAAATTTCACTGTGAAATTTCATTAACAAATAGAGCGCTCTCCTATAATGAAAATTATTTTGTTAAAAATATATATGGTAATAAATAAGGGTAGAAAAACAGTATTACGAGTACATATTTCGATTACTTAGTGACAATAACATATTTCATAAAAGCCAAATATTACTGAAGATATTGATATTTCCCTAAAATATTGATAATTATATTCATAAGTATTATTTAATGGATATTTTAATTAAATATGCTGTTTTGTTTTAGTTGACAAATGTATTCGATTTTAACCTAAATATTGTTATTAAATAATGACAATCGGGTAACCTTAGCCCTGAACTATACTGTTCTCTCGCAAATCCAAATAAAAATATTGGAATTAAAATTAATTTTAAAAATGTGCATGATAAAAAATTGGTGAATTCTTCAAAAATATAAGTTTTAATTCATCTAATTTTAATAAATTTTCGCAGTGTAACATGCTTAATTTCGGTCGCTAAAGAACAAAACACAATACACCATTCCTTTAAGTGACAATTAGTTTCCGGTCTTTCTTTTTATAAGTATAACCTTATAAAACAAGCAAAAGCAAAAAAAAATTCTTGTCAAAATGAAAAGTATTCAGTTAATATCAAGAATACGCTTTCCCTAATATAATAAAAATTTAGTGATTTCATTGTTTGCACATAAACACGCCTCACGTTGACGATATTTTTGGTATAAGAGAGATGTTATACATGAGCGGTCCAGTTTTATATGTCAGTCCGTGCCTTAAAGTCATAACTTTATCATGCTTAGGAGAAATCTTTAAGTCGCCATAAAGAACCCACAGTTAATAATACTCACATAAATGATAATATAAAAAAGAAGGTAATAAATTAATTATAACACATTTTACTATATAAGGACAGAAAAGTAAACTTTTTACTTAGCTAACAGCCTGCAAGGTAAACTTTGTTTAATCAGTGATTACATCTTTCCGAGAAATTAAGTTTCCTCTAACAGAAAATCGATTTGATTATTACTGCAAATATTTATGTTTTCGTTAAGTAGGGTAATTATCCAATTTTCTAGAATATCAAAATTATTTCATAGAACTTTAATGTGTTTTTGTTTAAGTTTCCAATAACCTGGTTGATTTATTTTACTTATGAAAATGGTTACATAACTCAGTCATTTTAGCAAGTAGTTTAATGAAAAAGATAAATATAAGGGTATACGGTTAAAATATAACTTGATAATAAATTGATAAGTCTTTATTTATTCCAATAAGTATCACTTACAAAAAAAATCCATAAGAGCATGGAACAATGTCAAACAAAAATATCATTACTGTAATAAACATCATAATAAAAATTATAGTTCATTCTAAGCTGTAGATAAAAAAGAAAAAAAATTGAAAAGGAAAAAAAACCTCGACAATAATTATACACTTTTAAATACCTTTCTTGAGTAATCCTATCAAATCAATGTAGCAAAAACAAAACAATTAAAACTTAAGATAAAGAACAATATTATAAATGAAAAAAATTTAAATAACAAGGAAACTTACACACATTTAAAATTTAATGATACAACCAACAACAAAAATTCTACTTCGAGACAATGCTGCTTTTATCACACTTATAAAACTTTTCCAATGTATAGAAGGATTTTTTACACAACTGTAACCAATTTCTCGGTAGTAAATGTACATTTTCAGGTAAAGAATTAAAAACTTTTATTATAGAAAACTCGACATTTTTCTGCCAATAACTAACGTTATATTTACCAGGAAGCAGATTTGTTTTATTTCTAGTAATGTAGTTATGTTTAATAAATGCACCCTCAAAAAAATCCCCGTTATCAACAATAAACATCACCGAATCCAAAATTTACATACCTATAACTATCAAAATATTGTTACTAATAAAGATATTTCTACAACTGTCATGTTGTTTCATTGCAAAAATACACCGTAAACATCTTTTTTGCAGAATCAATACTCTATTAATATCACAGGAATTACCCCAAAATATCAAACCATATCTGTTACAATTAATAACAAAATTATCAATAATGTTAATCTTCTTATTCTTAAATATATTTTTTGCTTTCGGACTAATGCTTACAAATTATTTTTCCTAAAAATTAGGCACAGAATCAGTTTGTTACGTCTTTCATGAGAATTTCTGTCTACAAATCGAAGAAAGAGAGCTTGGGAATCCCCCATTGTCACCGCAGCTTGTCTCTTATTAGGAGCAAATAGTTTAGTCCATTTCTACTTTAGTAAATTTCTTTATAAATGGGATGACCGTAATCACAAAAAATCACAAACTTCAGAGATATCGGGGGTTAACGCATCAAGAATCAACCGCCGGAATTTATATTTTATACAGCAGTTGTTACTCTCGATTCGATACGGCTCCACTGACGAGACCATGAGGTAGTCGAAACACTTATAGAGAGAGGGCCAGAGTTATATTTGAAGAAAGTAAACTGTTTCTACATATTCTTTCCTTTTTTTCTGCCTGGAAGAAGAATAACATCTAGGCAACTTATGTGTGCGGTATGAGAGTGTAACTCTTTTTAATATCGTACTGGAATGACCTTGAGCTTCACCGCAGTGTTAATATCGATCTTGAACACGCATTTTCAGTGCAACCTGAACGTAAACTTTTTATTTCATGGTATTTGTAAAATAGTTCAGGAGACTATAGATAATGATCACAGGACTTCTCATGGCCTTTACCAACGTGCCATTGCTTTTGACCATATAGTTAATATCGTCGTTAACCAAGCATTCTCAAGGCAGTTGGAATTTGACAGTATACTCGTCCTTATATTTTGTGATCTTCGTGAGAGAGTTTGAACTATTGCTTTTGTCAATAACTTCACAGTGGGGAGAGAGTTAACGACTCAAGAATTGATTCCATCCTGGTAATTAATGGGTACGGTTTGAGAGTACAACTCATTGTAATAAAAGGCTTGAGTTAAGATTTCTCTGCAAAATATAAAGAATATCGTAAAAAGGTATTTTAGGGTGAGCTTAACCTTGATTATGGAATTAACTTGTGGATACGGTTTGAGAATATGGTTCATTGTAATATGAAATTTGATTTAAAATTTCTCTGCAACAGATAAAGAGTATCTTAACAAGGCATTCTGGGGTGAGCTTGACCTTGATCATGGAGCTAACTAGTGGGTATGGTTGCTGTAACATAAGAGTTAAGATTTCTCTGCAAAAGATAAAGGATTTCGTAACAACATGTTTTGAGTGAGTTTGTCCATGCATTCTCGAATTTAATGCACGTCTAAAATAAACTCATACTAATATTGCACGGTCTTCGAAATATTTGAAAGGATATCACAGGGAATGGTTAGAGAAATCGTCAAGGACTCTTTCGACAGAAGTTGTTCATGACAAAAAGTACTAGCATTGAGTACAGACTGCCAAATCAGCTCAACTCTATTGTCAAAACCTTACGCAGTAGTTACAAGGTGTGGATTGATTCGTGATGTGTTAGCCCCCCGATATCTGTAGAGCTTTTCATTTTTGGAGGTTGCGATCATGGTAACTTTCGTCTGGACGCCAAAAACTATAACATATCCCAGTTATAGAGAAATTACCGGGAACCAATTTTAAAAGGTTTCTAGTGATGTCCTTTGATAAACACAGTCAATCACAAAGTACACATTCACAATACTAATTTTTAAAAATTGATAAGGAATGAAACTTATAAAATTTTATTTAATAAAGTTGCCATAATAATATATCCTCGGTAGGATTCATCAGTGGGTCCGTCGCCGCCTTACCCAGACACTCTCGATACCCCTGTGTCTACTTTCTATATGTTGTACCTAATATTAGTACTCATTTTCGATCGGAACATACCTTGTAAGATATATCGATATGTCCGTTTCTACAACATGCCCCCCCTAAGGCAGTCACTCTCGCTTATTGAGACTCCACAGTCTCGATATAGAAAACGAATGACTGAAGTAAAGGTAGGAATGGACATCCCGTGTGGTTCCCAGATCCTGGCGCTGCATTAGCTGCCATGGTGCCAGCAACCCTATGCTGTGCACCGTCCTGTCATGATCGTCATGTCGTATTTCGCGGGCCGAATATCACGAAGTACGCACCAATAATAGCCCACTAAAATAGGATGTTGCGTCCTCGGCGTCGACGGTAGGACTCATCAGTGGGTCCGTCGACGCCTTACCCAGACACCCTCGACACCCCTGTATCTACTTTCTATATGTTGTACCTAATATTAGTACTCATTTTTGATCGGAACATACCGGTAAGATATACCGATATGTCCGTTTCTACAACAATATATATATATATATATATATATATATATATATATATATATATATATATATATATATATATATATATATATATATATATTACAGTAATATTATATCATATATTAAAAAAACTAAAAGGCAGAATATTTTTCTCATACCATTCTACATACATTTTAAGTACAAAACAGTAAGATGTTTATAATAATTAATATTTTACATGTGACAGTCTGCGGTTGTCTTGTAATTAATTGAAGCAAATTTCCGCTATTGTGATTTATAAAACGTTTTTAAGCGATTTTTATTTGTAATTCATCTCAAAGATGTTCTATGCGCTTCAAATGGAGCGGCTGGAAGGAGAATGCAGTAGCTGAGACACGTTGTAAATTATCCATTCTAGCACAATATGTGCTATGTATTTTGGGTCGTTAGCTTTTTGAAAAACTTAGCGCTTGCCAAGTCCTAATTGTTTAACTAAATCAAGTAAATAGCTTTGCTATATTTGCAAATACTGTCTTCTAAATAAAAATTAATTTTCTAACTCTAGTCCACTATATTCAACAGTTGGAACGAACATATTGGTTTCCACTTCTTCATTAGCTTTACGCTAAAATTATCCTTTTCGTTCATAACCTGAAATATCAAATATATTCTCATCAGTAAAGAGTACGAATTTTCATAACTCAAAATCCTGATGGATATTGGCAAAATGTAATTTTTTACCTGTTTTGGTTACAAATTAGCGGCTTTCTTCTTGGAGTTCTTCCATGAAATCTCTGGATTTCTAATGCTCTGCGAACTATTCCCGAATTTACACCTTTACCAGTAACGTTTCCAAACTCATTTTTTTATGATCTAAGTTTTTTGGGTGACCAGACCCCCTCTTATTAAACATACTTCCATTTTAATTAAAATTTGTAATTATTCCCTAAACCATACTTTCAATTAAATTTGCACCTTTCGCTATTTCTTTGTAAGATATCAGATGATTTCGTAATTATGAACAGTTGAATTACTATTGGAATTTCTATTCTGACAATAATAGTATACAATAATCTAGCAAAAATAAAATTTAGGATCACACTAAGTACAAGCTACATTTGATTTGAACTTTTACAAGAAGAAGGATATTACCAAGACATTTTTTGCAATTTATTTTAATACATATTTGAACCAGTGGCGGATCATGATTGCTTAGACAGATAATGTCAATTTTCTTCTTCTTTTTAACACAGTTAACCATGCTAGTGGGCTATTGCCTCTTTATTGCCATCACGTCTTCCCCGAAAGATGAGGTCCAGCATTCTCGCCATCGTTTTGTTGGTCTTTCCTGTGATCTTTTTCCTACTGGGTTATTCATTTTTGCGCTTTTAACGAGTCTACCGTCCTCCATTTTTCCTACATGTTTGTTCCAAAATCTTCGCTTTTGTCTAACCCATCTTCCTATGTCCTGTATCCCGGATTGTAGTCTGATATCTTTATTCCGTATTCTGTCGTGTACAGTTTTGCCTTATATACTTCTTAATGTTTTCATTTCAATTGTTCTCATCATTTGTAGAGTCCTGTCTGCATCTGGTCTTGTTTCTGCCGCATATGTTATGATGGGTCTTAGAGACATTTTATATATCTTAGTTTTGCTTTCGGTATTAAGGTATTATTTTCTTTTAGGCATCCCGAAATTCTAGCCCCTTTCATCGTTTGCTCTCTTACTTCGTTAAAAAGGTTTCCATGGCACGTTATTTCTGCTCCCAGATATTTGAAATGATTTATCTGTTTGACAATTTTAGAGTCGATTTCCAACTTACACCGTATTAGTTCTTTGGATGTTACTAAGCATTTGGTCTTCTCGGTGTTGATGAGCATATTTAATTCTTTCGCTTTAGTGTTAAAAGAGTGCAGTAGTCTTTGGAGGTTATCTTCAGAGTCTGCAATAAGAACAGCATCGTCCGCATAGCAGACAGTATGGAAGAATGTGTTTCCCATTTTTGTATCCAGCTGTTCTGGGGAGACTTTATATTATTTTATCATGATTTACAAGCCAAACGACTTCGCACTCCCTCCAGGGATTATTCACTCATACCAGGCATACAAAGACACCAAAAGTATGAAGCTCTGTGGGAACCCTTTCCATGTTATCGGGACCTAGGTGACGTTGTCTGCTGTATTTCCTACGAACTTTCGGACGGTTCGCGCGGTTACTAGGAGAATTGCTTTCTGCATCGGCTTATACAGATGCTCACTAAGACCCAGTCCCTTGATGTTCTGCAGGAGGTTCTTTGGTATCACGTCAGTTGTTGACAGTATTATAGGAATTGTTTGGACGCTGTTCATTGCCCATTGTCTTCGGATTTGGACCTCCAGATCTCTGTATTTGGCGATCTTCTCGTTGTATTTCGGCCTTAGGTTGTTGTTGTTATTTTATCTATTATTAGATTAACACTTTATGTTTTTTATTTAAAATTATATTTTAAGTACCCATGATATATTTCGTAGCACTGCTACATCGTCAGATGTCAAAATTGGCAGTAACAAACAAAGTTAAGAAATTTGTAATAATTAAGATATACAGGTATCTATTTAAAAATTCAAGTTTTACAAATTTTAATTGTTCTACTGTAATAAGGAAGAACCAGAGCAAGTCGTATAATTAAATAAATTCAGCCATGGCGAATTTTTAACATCTAATTAGTCATTCAAAATTTTATTTATATTCTTAGGTTTGTTAATATCTAATGATTCCAATACAGTCAACTTACTGCATTTATTTTCATTATGTAGTATTTTGAAGTTTTCATCAAAGATGTGGTTTTGAGACAAAAGATGTACTGCGTACTCCAGATGGTGTTTTTGTATAAGTAATCTCTTTTGTGCTCTTTAATTCTAATATTAAAGGTACGGCCTGTTTGACCTATGTAAATTTTTGGCATAAACCCCAATTTAATTTATAAACTCCACATTTTTGCTCTTTGGAGGTCTTATCTTTATTATATTCAATATATTTTCCTAGGTTATTTATTATTCTGTCTTCTTAATATATTTTTAATTGTGTTTGAAGTATTACCTACATAACCAATTGCTTTGATTTTTTTTTGTTGTGGAATAAATAAATGAGCCTAAAAAAACAAATAGCAAATATATTAAATATATTAAAGATAAGACCAACAAAGAACAAAATGCGGAATTTATAAATTAAATTGTGGTTCCTGCCAAAAAAGTTGAAAAGGTCAAACAGGCCGCCCCTTTAATATTATAATTAAAGAGCACAAAAGGAATAACTTACACAAAAAACATAATTTAGCTTACGCAATATATATTTTATCTCAAAACCACACTTTTGATGAAAACTTCAACAGAGTAAAAAGTTGACTTTTAAAATTATTAGAGATTAACCAAAGAATGGCCTATTAGATATTAATAATTCACTATTATTAAATAATGCAAATTCTCTGGTTTTCCTTATTACGGCAGAACAATTAAAATTTATAAACATGAATTTTTAAATGGGTACCTGAACACTTTTATTATTATTTATTTCTTAACTTTGTTTGTTATTGCCAATTTTAACATCTGACAAAGTAGTAGTGCTACGAAACATGTTATGTGAATTTAAAATGTAATTTTAAATGAAAAACAAAAAGTGACAATCTGAAAAATTTGGTTGTCTTTTCATATTATATAATAACATGTAAAACAACAATTCCCTTATCAATAGTCTCAAGAAGAAGAAGAAGTTAACTGTAATTTATCTTACCAAGCATAGAACAACTACAACCATTATTCATGTAAATCTGAGATATTTCAAGAGCCTTTATTTTATCTCATGCATAAACAACACACATATAAAATAAAAGAGTTTATATGTTTCCCCACATCCGTACATCCAACTATTATTATCATACCTATATATTTTTGTTTAACTTTTTTCCCCTTTAACTTTATTTTTCAAGTATTAAATCTAGCAATGACCGTTCTGATCCTTTTACTTGCTAAGTTTTTTCTTTAAAGAGAGAGAGCACTAAAAGAGTTGTTTCTAATACTTTGTTTGTAGTCATAGCGACTAATAAAACGGCTTTTAGCAAAAAATAAAAACATACCGACATAGAAAAATAAATATTAACGTTTAGAACTCGAAAAATACACAATAAATAACTTCAACTAAATTTATATTACATTATTTTTTATTAGAACCATTAAGTGCAAACAAAATAAACAACACGAATCCCGAAATAGAAAAATAAGGTCACTTGTCACCCTTATTACCTTTATTACATTTCTTAATAGCATTCCAGTCATTTAGCGCTTGGCACACATTTCGTCACACCTACACACGAAAAATATTAATACATAGTTCCATCTTTCTCGCTTCTATGTAAACCCCTTTAGAACTTCATCTTTCTACTGTGCCGTATTAATAAATAGCACAATCCTATGTTGCCGATCATAGGAAATATTTGCGTGTGCTGTTGCTTTGTATTAAGAAAAATAAAAATAATTAAACAAATATATTTTTGGAAAAAAATAAGTAGTGTAATGGCACCATGGCAATAGGCTACGAGCCGCGACTGATTTGAACTATATAAAATCAAACACCTATGGCAGGTTTTATACATATCTATGTTTTTAATGTACCATTGAAATTTCAACCCCTACTTTTTTATTGTATTACGTAATAAGTTTAATAGTTACAAAATTTGTATTACAAAGTTATCTATTACGCTTTAACACGTGACAGGTTATAAAAATAAATAAATTAAAATCTTTAAGCGCCCTAAATATTTAACTGCAATAACTTAGATAAATAAGCTTTTAGTTAATGCTTTTTTTGTCCCCCACAAGAATACTGAATCTAAAATTTCTAATATTTTCCCGCACACGATGTGTCACTTGAAGGTTTTACTGTCTACTTCACTTTGGTGGATTGCTCCCTTGAGTTTTGTCCCTCTATTTGCAGAGAATGAGGTCGTCATATAGCATCCCTTGCTAACCCACATAGAAATTGCGAACGACCCTATTTGTACTTCGTGGAGCATATTGCAACTTTAAAATTGCCGGATAGCACCCCATAACAACAGTTGTTCGCGAAATTATTTGTTTTTAAAAGTATACAGTAAAAACATACTGTTTAAAAAGTCGGATTAATTTGTAATATTCTACGAAGAGCCAAGAAATTCTGTAGTTTTAGTAGGTAGTATTATTTTTAGTTTTCATACTGTTAGACTTCGATCTATATATATATATATATATATATATATATATATATATATATATATATATATATATATTGTCGTATTTAGCGGGCCGAATACCGCGAAATACGTGCCAATAATAGCCCACTAAAATAGGATGTTTGGTCCTCGGTGTCGACGGAAGGACTCATCAGTGGGTCCATCGATGCCTTACCCAGACACTCTCGACACTCCTGTGTCTACTTTCTATATGTTGTACCTAATATTAGTACTCATTTTCGATCGGAACATACCGGTAAGATATACCGATATGTCCATTTCTACAACATGCCCCCCCCCCCTAAGGCAGTCGCTCTCGCTTATTGAGACTCCACAGTCTCGATATAGAAAGCGAATGACTGAAGTAAATGTAGGAATGGACATCCCGAGTGGTTGCCAGATCCTGGCGCTGCATTAGCTGCCATGATGCCAGCAACCCTATGCTGTGCACCGTCCTGTCATGATCGCCATGTCGTATTTCGCGGGCCGAATACCACGAAATACGCACCAATAATAGCCCACTAAAATAGGATGTTGCGTCCTCGGCGTCGACGGTAGGACTCATCAGTGGGTCCGTCGACGCCTTACCAAGACACCCTCGACACCCCTGTATCTACTTTCTATATGTTGTACCTAATATTAGTACTCATTTTCGATCGGAACATACCGGTAAGATATACCGATATGTCCGTTTCTACAACAATATATATATATATATATATATATATATATATATATATATATATATATATATATATATATATGTATATATCAGGACAGTATTGCAGTGGCTATAAAGACGAGGGTTCTTGCCAGAAAGAAGGTAAGCATGAGTAGACGACAAATTTGTGTTTGATTCTTCCTTGGAATTTTTAAATTTACAAATCATTATGTGTATTACGTAGAATTTCCTCCTAGAGTTGCCCTCTAGAATATCCCAATCTGATTCAATAGAGTTAAAAATACATTCACTAATCATAGGTTAAAGGTCTTTATAACATAGGATGTTGTTTGTAATAGAATATCTGCCTCTTCATTGCCCCTTATATTTGTGTGACTATGGATCCACATAAATTTAATAATGTATCCCTTTATTTCACATCTTTTTAATAAATAGTGTATTCTATCTGTAGAGGGATGTGTTGATGGCAATGAATTTAGTTTATGGATTGAATTTAAGGAGTCTGAGGCTATCAGCCATTTATCAGGGGAGGATGAGAGGACACTTAATTACTTATTAATCCTGTATGATTCCGAATAAGCAGATGAGACTTACCTATTTTGATACGTACATCGTTTGCTACAGATCCTTCCTCGGACAGATTTATTGAAATAAAACGAGAATGTTCTCAGATATATACCGAACTTTTCATCTATATCCGTATTAGCATAGAAATCCTCTGTTCATTATTTAGATAAATTTTTAAATTATTCAGCGCATTCTTTGCGAAGTCGCATACTCTTCTTGGTTTTGTTTCCAAACACTCTTCCTTGGGGCTGTTTTTATTTGTTGCATTCGATGGTCAAATATAAGTGAATCTAAGATTCTACACTCAACTGGACCTTATATTTTTGTTCTCATATAATTAACAGAAGTTGTAGTAGTGCCAGCTTCTGTTACAGAAACTCGGATTGGCACGTCACTATAATCAACAATTTCAAAAGAATCAAAAATGTCCCTCAATTGTTTGTATCTTCTGCTTTCCTTTTTGGAACTGTCGATGTTAAAATCTTCACACGACACTATATTGGGACAAATTCTTGCAACTTCAAAAAGAACATCGGATGCTTACACAATAAATCCATCCTCATCTCTCATCGATGGTCTGTATATGGATATTTTCATTTTAGATGTATTGACTTTTATACCGCAACATTCAATCTACTGTTCAATATTTGCTGTTGCAACGCCTTGAAATCGTATATTGATCAATGACCATTTACCTGTATTTATCGTAGTCTAAAGTATTTGTAATTTTAGAATTGTCAATCAGTTAATATCAAATCAATGTCACTAAAGTGTTTTCTGTTCTGTTACGAATACTACATCTCAGATGCACCTCGCTGAAGATGAACGCAGAAATTTTGATCACCGTTACTAAATTAAAAAAAAAAAGAAAAGTGGCATCTCAATAAAGCATTATTTCTCCAAGACTTACTGGAAGATAATCCTAACATGAGAAAGTACTTTGGTGAAATAATAATCAGTCTAACAGATAATAACTCCAGATTGGTCCAAATAATTTGTTTCTCTTTAAATGATGAGATCAATAGACACAATTACATGTATTAGGTACAGGGAAATCTTCACTGGATCGAAGAAAATCCTACCCAGCATGATGAAAAAATTAATGCCTTCACCACTTTTCCTTAACGAAAGCTTCACTGGAGAAGGATATCTTCATTTTCTGCGAGTTGATCTGGTTCCACTTCAAGCAACTCTAGTACTTAAATACAATTTTTCCGAGGCCATGAATAGGGAAATCAGGGGCAAAAAAGTGGTCACTCGAGCTGCCCGATCTTAAAGCATTGGATTTTTTTGTGGGGCCACGTCAAACGTTCTACTCAGTAGATGAACTTAGGGAATCCATTTGACAAGTAATATGATAAACTTTTCTGTAAGTAGTACAAAATGTATAAAACGGATTTTCAGGCCGATGGGGACTACAGGAAACTTTTTTCACTGTGTACATTTTTCGAAAACAGTTTAAGATAAATTAAGGGTGTTTTTTATAGAGGTATAGAACTTTTAAATGAAATAAAACAAAGATGAATTTTTTAAATTGACATGAAATTATTCGAAAGATAACCTTCTGGCATTATAATTTAAATATGACTTCTGGCATATGACCGCCACGGCTGGCTTGGACGTAGTCTAATCTGGAGGTCCAATTTTCGATGACTTTTTCCAACATTTGTGGCCGTATATCGGCAATAACGCGGCGAATGTTGTTCTCCAAGTGATCAATCGTTTTGGGCTTATCGGCCTAGACTAGCGACTTCACATATTCCCACAGAAAATAGTCTAGCGGCGTTAAGTCGTACGATCTTGGAGGCAAATTCACGGATCCGAAACGTGAAACTATGCGGTTACCAAACCTTTCCTTCAATAAATAAATTGTGGCACGAGCTGTGTGACATGTTGCGCCGTGTTGTTGAAACCACAGCTCCTGGACATCATGGTTGTTCAATTAATGAACGAAAAAGTCAGTAATTATGGCTCTATAGCGGTCACCATTGACTGTAACGTTCTGACCAGCATCGTTTTTAAAGAAGTACGGACCAATGATTCCACCAGCCCATAAAGCACACCAGTTTTTCTGGATGTAACAGTATCTCAACATACACTTGAGGATTATCATCACTCCAAATACGGCAGTTTTGTTTATTGACGTATCCATTCAAACAAAAGTGAGCTTCATCGCTAAACAAAATTCGCTTATGAAAATCGGGATCAACGGCAATCTTGTTTTGGGCCCATTCACCGAATCTATGTATGGTGATCGTGTGGCTTCAATTCTTGCACGAGTTGGATTTTGTAAGCACGCAAACCAAGATCTTTCCGCAAAATCTTCCATAAAGTGAATGGACACATATCCAATTCCTGTGCACGATGGCGGATAGACTGATTCGGGTCTTCCTCTACGCTACGCTCTACAGCAGCAATGATTTCTTCTGTACGCACTGTACGACGTCTCTGTGGATGCGTATTATCATTTAGAGTAAACGTGGTGCGAAAACGTTCCATAGTTAATCGAATTAATTGCTCTGATGGACGATTATGTTGACCGTAAAATGAACGTAGTGCGCGATACGTATTTCGAACAGAACCATGATTTTCAAAATAAATTTGCACAATTTGGAAGCGTTGTTCAGGCGTCAGTCTATTCATGTTGAAATGCCGAATCAAACTAAACATAAATCACTTGACAGCTGACAAAATGGCCGCCAGTTAAAAAAGTATTGCCAACTTAAAGTTCTATACCTCTATAAAAACACCCTTTATAAGGTATATTTAATGAAAAATGTCTAAAAGTTTTATTTGAGTTGACCCATCTTATGTTTCAGGTATTTAAACAAAATTCTTGGAGGATTGTTATTGTATCTATTTTTGTCGCTCTGTCCAAAGTTAGTACTCACAAGTGAAAATTAAATTAATATAATGTAAACTAATTTAATAACTTTATATCCATATTCGTATTAATTAGTTATCCATAATATTAACATCACCTTTCATAATATCAATATAAATATTACTTTATAATCATCGGAAAAACTTTGAGTGGGACTCTTCAACAAGGTTATGAACAGGTTATAAAATTGCACAATGTTGTTTCGAATAATTGGTTGTTGGAAGCGTACTTACGACTGATCCCACCAAGAAGAAGAAAACGTGAGATATTATGTTTCTAATTTCATTCGATTTTTCATGAGTAAGTTTATTATCTTCCATTTCACCCATTCTAAGAATATTAGGGCCATTAAAAGATCTGCAATAGCCTGTAATGCACCAAAATTATATGTGTATGTAAAACATATAATACGAAATGTCCCTATCGACGTGACATAAAAAAATAGACAAGAAGAACATTTTAATTTCATTAATTTAAATGATCTATGGCAATGTACAGTTTGGTTAAAGAGTTGATGGTAATCATACAAAATATTGAATTTCATAAATCTCATTATCTACACCTGGCAGGATCATCAATCAGTAATTAACTCAAAGGTTTCGTAATATTCTATTGAGAAAATCATTACCTTCAACCTTTGTTTTAATGACCCATATAAAAGTTATAAATCTCTTGGTTAAATTCACCTTAGAGCTGGTAATTAGAACCTTACTGTTTGAATTTAGACGAAAGGAGTTATTTAATGGAGATAAAAGCTAATAATGGAGACTGACTTCAATATAAATTTATAAAGGCAGGGCTTAAATTTGAACTCAAGTGAGAGGGTCAGGGTTAAATTGAATCAGAAATTACTTAAAGAAGCTTAATTTACGTTTTATTTTTGTTCATAGACAGTACCTCTAAGTTGAATTGTTAAGAATTTTTTATTGTACAGAACAATTCAAAAGTAGGAATAAAAAACTTCGAAAGACTGACTTAAGCATTTTTGAAAATTAATATAACAAATAAAGCATAAATCTGTATAAAGTATTATCCGATAATTTTAATGTATTAACCAATATTTTTAAGCATATTATCAAGTTCCATTTTTTCCATATCAAGTATAATAAGTTTTAAAATGATCCTAACCTTCATTAAATACTAGTATAAACTCATTATTTATTTAATCACTTAATTACGGAATATTTTGAAATAATACATTATGGAAATGAACGAAAAAAAAAAAAGTCGATGTAGTAACCTTTAACAAAGAGAAAGGGAATCGATTTCTATTTATTAGTAATGGCAACGTCATTTTTAACTAGCAAAATTTAATTGATACTTTTACCGAGGACTGTTTATCATGAGGTAACATCTGAATCCTCTTCTCATTTATTATCGTGATATACCATTGTTGCTGTAGTACCGACTGACATATTTTTTATTTTGTGAAAATCCTATTTAAAAATATTGTAATTTTCCTTGTAACACTAAAATATGCTTATGTGTAACAGTGTTCTTACATTCCTAAAAAAATATATTAAATGCATGTTTCTTAGAATCTTAATAATTAAATTTTTTAAGATATGTCACCAGTAAAATGAATGACTTCCCACGATTTTCCGCTACCTTTCCATTTGACATTCTTTGTTTTCCTTATGATATATAAAATTATTTTTAGAACCATAAAGTAATTTTTTTACTGTTTCTATAAAAGTTACAGGGTTGCTAATTTAGTAATCTCATTTTGTAGTTTGATATTGAAATCATAAACGTCCTATTATTACGTATTTGAAATATTTTATCTTTATTGTGGATAAAATTATTTCTAAGGTAAAAAGAATATATTTTCTGCACTACTGCCGATTGCTGATGACATCTCTTCGACTTCTACTGTTGTTACACCTGTTAGAGCATTTGGTGGTTTTGTACAACGTTATCCAATTTAAAAGTATTGTAATTTTCCTTATAACAATTATATATGCTTATGTATAACAGTGTAACTACGTTCTTGAAAAAACCTATTAAATACATGTTTTTTAGAATCTTAATAATTAAATTTTTTAAGATATGTCACCAGTAAGATGAATGACTTCCCACGATTTTCTGCAATCTTTCCATTTGACATTCTTTCTTTTCCTTATTATGTATAAAATTATTTTTGGAAGCATAAAGTAATATTTTTTACTTCTTCTTCTTCTTCTAGGTAAAACCAAGTTCTGTTATCTATAGAATGCCTCATCGATCCTCGTTTGAGGTCGAAATCCAGCTGTCTTTCCATCTTTTGGGGGGCCGTCCAGGCGGCCGTTTGGTGTTTGATTTCTCTCTCATCACGGTTTTTACTAGTCTGTCATCGTCCATTCGTTCCACGTGGTCTCTCCACTGCCTACGACGATTTCGAACCCACTTCACAACATCCCCCACTCTGCTGTTCTCGCGTATTTTTGCATTTCTTATCCTATCTCTTAAACTTGTTCCCGTGATCATTCTCAGCGTTTTCATTTCTGTGGTTCTCATAATTTGTTTTGTCTTTGTGGTTTCATTTCTTGTTTCTGCGCCGTAGGTCAGTATCGGTCTTACACAGACCTTGTAAATTCTTGCTTTGCTCTCAACCGTCACATGTTTATTGTTCCAGATTATGTCTCTTAGTTGACCTGATATCATGGCCGCTTTGTTGGCCTGTGTGCGTACTTCTTCCGTTACTGCCCTGTTACTTGTTATATGTGCTCCTAGGTATTTAAACTTCCCAACCTGTTCGATATGTTTATCATCAACCATTAGTTTGTATCTTACCGGTTCTTTTGATATTACCATTGCTTTGATTTTCTCCACAGATATCTTCATATTATACTGTTTGGCTGTTCGATTGAGATGGAAAAACATTCTTTGTAAGTTGTCCTCGCCATCTGCTGTCATGGCAACATCGTCTGCAAAGCATATAATCTGAACGGTGTTGTGTCCCATTGGGTACCCAATATTTGTGCTTTTTTACCTCATCAATGATTTCGTCCATGATTACATTGAAAAGTGTTGGACTTAGGCTATCACCCTTATCCTATGGATAGAGGGATTTCCTCTATTAGAGTGTCATTTGTTTTAATTACCATGGTGTTTTTGGAGTTCAGTTCGTATATTGTGCGTATGATTGCTTCGTCTACTTGTTTTCTTCGCAGTAATTCTGTTATGTGTTCCAGTTTGACTCGGTCGAACGCTTGTGTAAAGTCCACAAAACAAATGAACAGCGGTTTATCGTATTCGATAGATTTTTCAACCAGCTGTCTGATAATAAATATACCGTCGATAGTAGAGCGATTATTCTGGAAGCCCTGCTGTTCTTCGCACGCCCCTAACTTGTCTACGATCCGTTGTGACAGTATTTGAGTTAACAATTTGGCTGAACTGCTCAGTAGGCTGATTCCCCTATAATTTTCGGGTTGTTCCTTTGATCCTCTTTTGTGGATCGGAATTGTGATGCTTTTCCGCCATTCGTAAGGTACTGACGTTGTGCGGAGTATTTTTTGAAATAGAACAGTGAGCTCTGTGATAAGGCTGGGGCCTCCGTACTTTAGCAGCTCATTCGTAATTTGGTCGGTACCAGGTGATTTTCTGTTTTTTAATTTCTTAATTGTCAGGTGCATCTCTGCTTCACTGATGTTAACATCTGTTAGTTCTATGATTTCTTGTTGGTTTTCGTCTACGTTGTTTTCTGTAGCTGGTGTCTGGAGTAAGTCCTTAAAATGGCTGACCCATTGTTGGCTGTCGATTGGACTTAGTTGAAAATATTCATTGATTGGTTTTTTTCTGTTCCTCAGCATGTTCCATATTTTCTTTTGTCCTCCATATAGGTCGTGTTCGATGTCTTTTGAATTCTTTTCCCAGTATTCTTGCTTTAGTTGAGCTATTTGACTGTTGATTCTGTTTCTCACCGTTTTGTACTCTTCGAAATGGTTTGTTATTTTGTGCTGTCGGTATTTTGTAAATGCTTGTCGTTTTTCTTTTGCTAGTATTTTCACCTCTTCTGTGAACCATGGTTTTGTATTGCTTCGCTTGTTCGTGCTAACTGTTCGTATTCCGATAGCCTCCCTAGCGCTCTCTTGTATATTTCTTTTCGGTTTATAATCGTTAATATTTTTTACTATTTCTAAAAAAGTTACAAGGTTGCTAATTTAGCAATTTCATTTTGTAGTTTGATATTGAAATCATAAACTTCCAATTATTACACATTTTGATATGAAATATTTTATCTTTATTGTGGATAAAACTGTTTCTAAGGTAAAAAGATTATATTTGCTGCACTACTGCCGATTTCTGATGATATCTCTTCTACCTCTATTATGGTTACACCTGTTGGAGCATTTGGTGATTTTGTGTTTCTTGCACGATAATGGCAAGATGACTG
The DNA here is from genome assembly GCA_034092305.1 of Diaprepes abbreviatus. Lineage (NCBI taxonomy): Eukaryota > Metazoa > Arthropoda > Insecta > Coleoptera > Curculionidae > Diaprepes > Diaprepes abbreviatus. The sequence goes on along the minus strand of JASJET010000068.1, from coordinate 5,909,152 downwards.
GTTGGGTAGGTCTACGTATCGTCTTCGTTATTCACACATACCTTAATAAATAAACATATAAACACAAAGCAATATCATTTTCCTAAAATTTCTTTCTTTTCCCTTTTTCTTTTGATGGAAACTTTTGTAAATAATATTAAAAATTGTAAGAATGTCGCCAATCCTTAAAAATATATGCATTACCTTTACGATTGAAATTGATATAAATATTTCTTCCAATTCATACATTTATGACGTTAGTGAAAACGAATTTAATTTATTTAAAAATTCTAAGTCTCTCTTTGACATAGGTAAATTCAAAATATTTAATAAATCGAATCATTTTTGAAGAAAATTGATGTTCTTTAAGATGTTAAAGAACAAAGAATGGGATAATAAAATAAATAAAAGGGCTTCCTTTTGAAACCCGGGCTTGTTGGTAATTTTATCCCGATACTCCTTGATGTTACACGGCAACCTCACTCAATAACCTCAATAACATGTTATTTTGCAGCACTGTATATTTATATTAGGTTTGCTTTCTTTAGATCAATTTTCTTTAAAGAAGTTATTAAATTTTAAATTTGAAACAAATACAATTTTTATTAAAAAAAAAATACAATTTTAGAAATACGCAACGAAAATATAAGATAAAAATATTATGTTACCATTAAGATAAGATAAGATAAGATAAGATAAGATAAGATAATTTATTAGTAATAATATACAAATAGCACTTTTACAAGTCAAATAAATAAAATAATAAAATTTTGTCAATTAATTATTATCATTAATACAAATAAAACATTACACGATATTGATTCTTCCCTAAGAAGAAAGTTTTGGTAAAAGCTAAGAAAAGCTGACAACAGACAAAGACAATACTACAGATTAAAATTAGATTCGAAATACTCCTCGAACGAAAAAAACGCGTTCAGCACCAGGTAGCTCTTGATTTGTTTTTTGTACTGATAAAAGTTAAGAGCTTTAATTCTAGCTGGCACGCAGTTGTAGAACTTTATTGCTAAATATCTTGAACTATTTCTGGATCTCTCAAGCCGGCCAAAGTCTGGTACAAGATTGTTGTTGTTTCTTGTTGGATAGTTGTGAATATTTTCGTGTGATCTGTATAGATCAAGATTTTGTTTAACGTACAACAAACACTGCATAATGTACACACAAGGTAAAGTTAAAATTTTTAAATTCTTAAACGAATTTCGACAGTCTTCTCTATAACCAAGCCCAGAGATAATACGAATGCATTTTCTTTGTTGTCTAAACGCCTTATCAGTATGACAAGAATGACCCCAGGAAAGAATCGCAGTAGTGAACATAACCCGATTCGCTCGATCCCCCCACTCCTCGACCTTGACCTTGACCTTGCTTCACCCCTCTTTGGCCCCGCCCACATGTCCTTGTCATTGACCTTGAAAGTGCACGTGTGCTTTGGCCTTGGCCTTGTGTTCAAGGTTGTGTGTGTGACCTTGACCTTGACCTTGGTCGAGCCGACCTTGACTTTGTTGAAGGTCATCTTGGGTGTGTGACCTTGAAGATATGTTACGTGGTTGGGGGTGACCTTGAATGGTTTTATATAATGTATGGGGCAGTTTCATTCATCAGTTGGCTCTGACTTGTATAGGTAGTACATGTGTTAATATTTGACAAATCATGGCATATGTTTGTGAAAATTGCGGTTCTAAGTTTACTAATATTTATAATATGAGACGTCATCAAAGAGAATCGTGTGCGGCGAGATTTAATGAAGTGCCTGGAGGAAAACGGCTCCGAATTGAAGAGTATACATCGACGATTCCGCTAATTAATTGCGCCACATGTAATGTAGATGTTCCAATAAATCATATGTCGGTGCATAAACGAACACAACAACATAAAAATAATTCATGTTTGCCGGTATGTCATGGTGTGCAACTCGTTGAATGTGCCTTCAAAAGGAGAATTGCAACCTATCGGGTTAGCAGTGATATGGAGCATTCCGATTACGTAATGTTCTTTGCAGACATTAAATCCAAGGTGGTGGAACTTGTTAATAATTTATTGCGTGTGCATCATGCTTTAAAAGTTAACATGACAGCTGTTGGCGAGTACATGCTTCCATCACAAGAAATATTCAGTGAAAAATCCTTCAACACTGCTAATCAAATAATTAGTGTAGAAAGTGATTTGGATGCCGTTTACCATTCTTTCACCGAATTAATAAAAACGCAGGCGACAGAGTTCCAGGAGAAAGATTCAGGTATGGAAAAATCAAAACCCGATATATTAAACTGATTTTTATATATTATTTTTCTTGTTATAGGATGGGCTCTTGTGCGAATTTTATACTTGGAAGTTGGTATCAACAAGTATATGCCTATGGGTGGCTCATCATACATCAAGTTGCCGTGTTCTATTGAAAAGAAAGGAGCTGTCGTCAATGTGATTAACCAGGACGAATTTTGCTTTGCGTGGGCTGTAACATCAGCATTGTTTCCTCCAACAGCAGAGCCTTCACAGAAGACATCCTACCCCCATTTTTCTAGAGTGCTAAATGTAACAGGTATGGATTTTCCAGTAAAATTACGTGACATTAAAAAATTTGAGGAAATGAACAACATATCAATTAACGTATACGGTCTGGAATCTAAATATGAAAATAATGAAGTAATACATGAAGTTATTGGTCCACTGAGGTATGCGTCAAAAAAGTTGGATAGGCATGTAAATTTATTGTTAATTACAAAAGACTGTAGTAGTAAAGATGGCGGTGAACATTTTTGTGATACGACTTGTTCAAAGAGTCATTATTGTTGGATTCGGGATTTATCACGCTTAGTTTCAAGTCAAATTAGTTGTCAACAACATAAAATATATTTCTGTGATGGTTGCCTCATTTATTTTAGTACACCGTCAGCTTTAGCTTTACATCAAAGCTACGATTGTAACCACATTTTCACGCAAACACCCTCAGTGGATTTAAAAATCGATAAATTTGGAAAGAGTGTGCCGGAAAATATTTTAAAATTCGAGGGTATAGAAAAGCAAATGCGCGTTCCATTCGTGGTTTATGCAGATTTCGAATCTGTTTTAAAACCCATTGAAACGGTACAACCAAACCCACAAAATTCTTACACTGTAAAAAGTTTTAAACATGAACCATATTCTTTTGCTTATTTAATTAAATGCTCTTTTGACGACTCACTTTCGAAATTTGAGCTATTTCGGGGGAATAATGCAGCTCAAGTCTTTGTGGATCGTATCGAGTGTGATTTAAGGGCTCTATACAACACATATTTAAAAGACATTAAGCCTATGAAACCGTTAACGCCTGAAGAAAAAAGGGAGTTTAATGATGCTAAAATATGTGGTATATGTGAAGGCCCTTTTGAAGAGGGTGAGATTAAAGTACGAGACCACTGTCACATAACTGGTGCAAAAAGATTTGGTGCTGCACATTCCGTTTGTAATTTAAATTATAAATTACCCTCTTTTATCCCTATCATATTTCATAACTTAAGCGGCTACGACAGCCATTTATTTATAAAAGAGTTATGTAAATATGGGGATAAAATTGGTGTTTTGGCTCAAAGTAAGGAAAAGTACATATCATTTACCAAAAGCATTTATGTGCACGATTATTTTGATAGTAAATGTGGAAAAGTCAAGAGGAAATATTTAAAGTTGCGATTTATTGATAGTTTTAAATTTCTGTCAACGTCTTTGGAAAATTTAGGCAGCGGTTTAAACGACGACGATTTTATTGAAACGCGGAAACATTTTTCAAATATGAACCAATTTAATTTGATGCGTCAAAAGGGTGTTTTTCCCTATAGCTTTATTGACTCTATAGAAAAAATGGAAAATACATGTCTTCCAAGTAAAGATGAATTTTATGATAATTTACGGGAAGAACATATTAGCGATGAAAGCTATAGAAGAGCAAAAGAAGTATGGCGCTTGTTTGGGTGTAAAACTTTGGGGGACTATTCGGACGTGTATTTAAAATCAGATGTGTTGCTATTGTGTGATGTTTTTGAGCAATTTCGGAATAATTGCTTAAAATTCGATAAACTTGATCCAGCACATTACTATACCCTTCCAAGTTTATCATTTGATTGTATGCTACGTATGACTAAGGTAGAGTTAGAGCTCTTAACTGATATAGACATGATACATTTTTTTAAGAAAGGTATACGCGGCGGCATAAGCCAGTGTACAGAAAGGAAGCACATCGCTAATAATATTTTTTTACCAGACTATGACCCAACAAAACCTTCTTCATTTATAACATACCTTGATGCTACAAATCTATATGGTCATAGTATGTCACAAGCATTACCATATGGTGGTTTTCGATTGTTAAGCGAGCGCGAAATTCTGGATTTAAATATTATGGCTGTTGGTGATGATAGTTTACATGGCTACGTTTTGGAAGTGGATGTGCATTATCCGACTGAGTTGCATGATGCACATTCTGATCTTCCATTTCTAGTAGAAAATATCATACCGCCAACAGAAAACGCTAAATTACCGAAATTAATTCCCAATTTACAAGATAAAAAAAAATACATTGTACACTATAGAACTTTAAAACAAGCCATCGCCAACGGCTTAGTGGTAATGCAAACCCATCGAGTATTACAGTTTGAGCAATCAAAATGGCTAAAATCGTATATTGATTTTAATACCAATTTACGTAACAAGGCCACCACAAAATTTGCGAAGGACACTTTTAAATTAAAAAATAACGCGATATTTGGTAAAACTATGGAAAATGTGGAAAATCGAAAGGATATAAAATTAGTAACACATTGGGAGAACAGTGTAGGCAGAAATGGAGCTAGAGCACTAATATCCCGCCCCAATTTCAATAGTAGCTCGATATTTACCGAGAACTTTGTTGCTATACATATGAATAAAGTTAAAATATTGTACAATAAACCAATTTATATCGGTTTTTCCATATTAGATATATCAAAGACTGTAATATACGATTTTTATTATAATTTTATTAAATCCAAGTTTGGCGATGATGCTTCGTTACTTTACACCGATACTGACTCGCTTATATTAAAAGTGTATACGGAAAACTTTTATCAAACTATATCAGAAAACCCCGAAAAATTCGATACATCAAATTACCCCGAAATTAATAATTTCAACATAATTAAAAGTAATTCTGTAGTTGGTAGAATGAAAGATGAGTTTCCTGGTGATCCGATAATAAGTTTTTATGGTACCGGCGCGAAGGCTTATTATGTAAAGTCCATTAATAATGAATTAAAAAAAGCCAAAGGTATCAAAAAATGTGTTATCGAGAAAGACCTTCATCAGGAAGACTACCAAAGAATTGTTGAACGGGGTGGTTTGATATTAAGAAAGATGAAGACATTTAGAAGTGAATTACATAACATTTATACCAACATAATAAATAAAGTAGCATTGTCACATAGCGATGATAAACGTTATGTAATTCCCAGTTCAACCAAAACTCTACCTTGGGGGCATGCAGACATAGATTTTTACAAAACAGACCCGGAAGAAAACTTAGCAAATTTAGTCACCGTGTTGGAATCATTTCTAAGTCAGGACAGCACGTAATCTGGAAAATCCATATTTCATTATTTGTATTGTTTTTATTATTTCTATTAAACATACAACATTAATATGTAACGATAGTATTGTAATTTTTTTTTTTTTTTTTTTTTTTTTTTTAAATAAAAAACATGTATTCATTGATTGATTGCTTTTTTATTGAACCTTTATTTTAAAATTATAAATATAATGAAGTGTCGACAAATAACAAACTGTAAAAGTTATTGTTGAAAAATTTGTCTAATAGTAAATTAAACGCACAGGTCTACGAGTAAATGTTTAATGTGAAACAGGTTTGCTGACAAGATCCTCCATAGTCTTTTCAATTTTCAACATTCTAGAGTTAAGTTCATCACGCAGTTCGTCTTGCCTAAGTTCATATATTGCAATAACAGTATCATCAATGTATCCTCTAAGTTCTTGACCGGTTTCAATTAATTTCTTGCGTACGTAACCTTCAAGTTGGTTTCTGAATATATCTTTAATAACAATTGTTGAGTCATGTAAAGCTTTCTGCGTATCTTGCACACACTGAGCAAGGTTATTATCAACATAATTTCGTGTGGTCGCATCGTCTCCTTCAAGAGGTTCTGCTAAATAGCACAATCTTTTGCTTCCCATGTCGTAATCTCCATTAGGTGTAAGTTTAAAACCTATTCCTGAAGGACCTCGCATAAAGTTAAGATCCTTAAATTTTCTTTTGCGACCGAACTTATCAATAGTGTTTACTTCTGACATTGTTATGTGAGACTGATTTGAAACCATTAGATTTCACCCTAATATATGGTTCTATTTCATTAATAAACGGACTCTGCAGAAAAATATGGATTGCAAAACGTATTTTAGGTGATGTTTAATAAATACACATACAGATTCATTTTACTATTGTTTTATTGAAAAAAAATTAAAATATAACAAAAGATTGAGTTTACTTTTTATTATTAAAAAAAAATAAAAAAAATAACAAACAAAAAATTAAAAATTAAGAAATAAAATACATGTTAATTTCTTCTGTACAGGTAAGCTTCTTCTATGACCCAATTTCTTCTCTGGATGGCACGTTCATTAATGTCCTTGTTTTTAAAATAACCTTGACAGGACCAAAAAAAAAAAATCCTTGAAAATTACAACCTCGAAAACGACCCTGACATTGACGGGTACTTTGACCTTGGCCTTGGCCTCGCATCTAACAAGTTTAGTACTATATTTATATGCTTCTTTAAAATAACCTTGACAGGGACAAAAAAAAATCCATGAAAATTACAGCCCTGAAAACGACCCTGGTATTGCCGGTTACGTCGGCCTTGGCCTTGGCCTTGCATCTGACAAGTTTAAATATTATACTTAATGCATCGAACAAAAGGAATAAAGGCGGTGTAGTGGGGGAAATGGGCATAAAAGCAGACTTGCTGGCTCGAGCTCTTCACAGTTCGTCAGAACAGCAAACAGTACAGTGCTAAGAAAAAGTTAATTGTGTGAGTTGGAATATCGAAAATGTCTAGTGTACGGTCTCTTTTAGATGCTCTTGACGTGAGCTGCGGTTCACAGCAAGGCATGCTGGATAACATGAGTGGTTTAGAGGTGCTAAGTCCGGGGGTGTTCGAGAACTGGAATGGCGTGGAGCATGAAGATGCCGAAGACCGAGCCCTCAACGATGGTCGCGACGAGGAGTTAGTTCAGTCGGCAGCGCAATTCCTGGAATGCTGGACGGAGGAGAAAGAGCCAAAAATTAATGTGATTAGTGATGTGGTTGTGCGAAAAGCATCGCGGCCTAGGGAATCTTCTCCGAAAGCGTCGAAACTGCAAAAGCTCTTGACTATGCGGAAGTCGGAAATCGCCGATAAAAAAACATTTTATTCGGCGATTAAAGGTGTGGGACAAGGGAAGAAGAAAAAGTTTAACTTTAAGCGTCCCTCCACCCCTGTTCCATTACCCGACTTCCTAAAAACAGCACCGCAAGAGCCACTGTCAGTAGAAGTGGAAGTCATAGAAGGCCCCGATGGACCAACACCACCAACGCCACCAACACCGGCCAGCGTCGAGAATGAAATAGTGTCGGAGGTGAAGTCTTCCCCAGCGCCAGCGCCACTGTCGCCGATATTGGGGTGCCGGAAACCCATGAAGAAGCGGTTTAAGCGGTGTTTTGAAGGCGATGAAGTTTCCGCTGCTTCGTCGTCGTCGTCGTCGTCATCGTCTTCACCAAATAAAACCGCGTCTTCTTCCGAGCCATCACAACCGGAGTGGGTCGAAGACTTCACCAACTCTCAGAAGACCAAATTGACTGACATTTATACCATGAAAAAACGCTTAGTGAATGAAGTGAACGAGTGTGCCAGTGACATTATAGAACTTGAAAAACAATTAGAGATAAAAAAGGTGAAATCTGCGCGGTTAAAAAGACAATTAGAGGACTTTAATAAATTATGTAGTAGGTGTTAGGTAGTTGTAGATATTAGCTTTTAATTTATAGTATTAAGTTTGTATATATATATATATATATATATATATATATATATATATATATATATATATATATATATATATATATATATATATATATATTGTAGTTAATAAAAAAGTGTTTGATCAAATTTTTTATATTTTATAATGAGAATAAAAATGACTTGAAAATTTATTTTTGTGTGTTATTTCATATAGGCCCTGTCCCACATAATATTAGGTAATAAAAAAAAAAAAAAAGTGAATAATCCACTAAAACTACGCAATAGCAATAGTTGTAAATATTTTCTGATAATATTTACAAGTATGCTAAAACATGGTTCGGTTTATGAAGTTAAGGTTCTGTCGCCAGAACTTCTAATACTTTGTATCTCAATATTGTATGTTTTTATGAAAAAAACATAAAATATTGGTTACAAAGTATTATAACCAACTAAAACTACGATCAAATTATTTTGTGGTCCTGAAAAGGACCGTTTGGTTTTAAAACATGCGACTCTTTTATTGAGTTGTGGAGTCGCACGGCCCGTCATCATCATCAGCGGGGGTGGCGGTGCTGTCCTCTGTGTATTCGATGATGAACCGCCAAAGTTCATCCCATCTAGGATCGTTCGGCTCCCACTCCAAACAATTCTCTGTGGTAGAATCTACCACAGGGCATTGGATGGGTTGTTGTTGTTGTTGAGTCGCAGACATGTTAAACTAAAATGATTGTAATAAGTATTGATGGTCGTATATATAGAGACAAATTAATGGTGGGGGGTGAAAACAAATGTCATATTACGTATTGAGACCAAAAGTTGTTTGAGGTCTCAAATACGAACGAACGATTTAGCTGGGTTCCACCAGCACTTAAAGTTTTAATACTTTGTATCTAATATTGTATATTCTATACATACAATATTAGTAACAAAGTACTAATATGTACTAAAACTACGATCAAAGTATTTTGTGGTCCTGAAAAGGACCGTTGTTGTGTGCCCTTAAAAAGGGCCAGGGAGAGTGTGGGGCTTATGGTGCCCCATCCTCGCTGGTCGACCACCAGCTTGACGAATCGCAGGGGCCTTGTGGGTCGTCGGGTGTTGGTGATGCTGGAATTTCCAGCACCGCATCTTCCGTCGAGTCCGGCTCTGGCTGCGGCGACGGAGTTTCGAGTCTTTGTAAGACCCAATTACCCGCATCGTCTAATTCCACTAGACCCGGATCATGGTCATATACTAGCGGAATCGGCTCATCCAAGTCGTCCCAACGTAGGACGTCAATTTCAAAATCCACCTCGTCGTCGTCGTCGAAGACTTGCAGGTCTCCAACGTTGTCGGCTACGGTGTCATCACTAAAGATGGATGAGCCTCGGCTGGCGGGTCTTTCTTCCTCCATGTTTATCGTATGAGGGTTGATGAATAAATGACTGTGTAACTGACCCAGTCTCATATATATAGAACTACCCCCACCCCACCAACGGATTCTAAATGTTATGTATTGGTGAGAGCTTATAGAATTATTGATTTTTTTCAAAAACTTTAAATAAGGAATTAGATTTGTTTAGACAATAAGACTTATTCTTAATATTTTGTGAAGAATACATTACAAAAAAAAAATAATAGAAACCTTGTTTGAACTGTTAACATTTTCATAGGTTCTCAAGCATATAACTTGGCACTTAAGCTACGAGACAAATCGTCGTTAAACGAATATCTCGCCCCATAAGTGACGATTACTAAACTACGATCAAAATATAATGTGGTCCTGAAAAGGACCGTTTTTGTGGCCCTAAAAGGGCCTGGGGGGAGGGTGGGGTGCCTACCGTGGAGTAATACCCAACGATATTAACACCGACCTAGGTGCAGCCCTTGGTCTTCTCATTGGCGGCACCGTCGTCGTCGCTGGTGGTGTCGGCGTTGCAGGCGGTGCCGAAGGTGCCGCTCCTGGTGCGGTACCCCCGCACTCCTCACACTTGCATATCTTGCCGGGCACGAATGGCCTGACAATGCCAATGATCCTTTTTGGTATATCTTCCATCTTGCCGATCGAATGTGTAATGATGAAATAATTCTAATACCGGCCTCTATATACATTCAAAAAGTTGGAGGGGGTAAGGTGGAGTGCATATATGCACTTAGAAAAAAAAAAAAAAAAAAAAAAAAAAAAAAACCTCCCCCTACAACTTCCACATACTCCCGTTCGGCGGCCCTAGCCTCCTAACTCGAGAATTTCAATTTTTTCGTCCAAATTTTTTGTCATTTTTAAGATTTTCCAAATTTTTTTTTCACCATTGTATTCTACTCAAAATTCTAGGTAATTAAAGTGCTTTTATTTTTTCTCTATCTTGAACGGTTCCCGAGCTACAGCGCTTTAAAGAATTCAAATTACTAACTTTCTATAACCCTTTTTTTCAAATTTCATTTTTTCGAATTTTCAAAAATACTACAATATGTAGAAAAAAGTTCTCTCTTTAATTTCCCAATACCGTTTTTCTCTAAATCTTCAACTTTAGCGCGTATTCAGCATTTTCAAAAAAAAAAAAAATTATAATTTTTTTTACACCATCGCATTCTCCTCAAAATTTTGGGCTATCAAAGTGCTTTTATTTTTTTTCTATCTTGAACGGTTCCCGAGCTACAGCGCTTTAAAAAATCCAAATTACTAACTTACTATAACCCTTTTCTTAAAATTTCATCTTTCCGAATTTTGAAAAGTACTACCATATGTAGAAAAAAATTCTCTTTCTAATTTCCTAATATCATTTTGCTCCAAAACTTCAACTTTGGCGCGCATTCACCATTTTTCAATTTTTTTTTGAAAAATTTTTTTTTTACGTTTTTACTATCGAGAAAAATGCTTGCTTATAGTACTCGATTTCCTCTATAATTTTTTCTTATAATTTTTTTCCCTATTCCTAACCGTTACTTTCCTACAAATTTTCTAAATCGTTGTTTTCATATTTTGCCTTAAAAATTTTTTCTTGTGTTATTTAAGCTCTTTTTTCCACTTAATAAACCACCATTTTCTAAATTCCCGTACTCTTTTCTTAAAGAGCGGGCTTTTCCGCCAGCTTTTTTTTTTTGGTTGGGTTTCAAATAAATATAAAACTACTACTTCACTCATTACAAATTTATTGATTCAAGAACATTATTTTGTGTTACATATAATAGATACATTAAAATATAGATTTATTGGTCACCGAACCGTTTAATACATTATAACTAAAAAATGAGTCGTGAATAACTAATGCGTACACTTTAGTGTCTTTGGGGAATTTATTCTTTCTCGTTTGGAACTCCAATTTTACATCCACTGTCGATGAGTTAATCGCCTCTGGTTGATGACTGCAATTGATAATAAAAACGGGGTTTTTCATATATTCCGCGAACGTTATCATCGGATCGTTTATCTCGCGCCCGTAGTAGCTGCTTTGGAAGTTTTCGTAATTGTAATAGGCTGCTGCGTACAGTTTCTTGGCGAAATCTAAATTCCATCTTTCGTATGGATAAACGGTTGAATTCAGATACAGTCTAATGTCGCATACGTCGGCGTGGGTAAACTGGGTTGCGTTTTTTTCTTTCTTGTCGCAATTATTGCTGTCTTGAAACCCGACGATTATATAGCGCGGTCTTTCCAGACTTGTACTCGTTCTCAAGGCCCACACGTCGGAAGATGTTTGCCTTAAAGCTGGTAATTCGTACAGATCCCATTTACGATATGCCATTTGAATACTGGCGTTGTTTCCTCCTTTATTAATGCGAGACAGTATTTTCAATTTTTGCTTGTCGTCTGGAATGATGTGACGAATTTTCCATTCGATTTTGTCGATACTAATTTCTGCCTCTACTTCGCCGACGTAACAATTGGTAAAAGTGCGAGCTATAATCATAATAAGCTCTTGTTTTACGTTGAAAACACCTTTTGCGTAATCTTCGGCGAATCCCATAAGATATTTTAAGGGTAATTTCCCGGAGAATACGTTACTTGCCGTGTCTACGATATCTTGGTTTGCTTCGTCGAGACCCCATCCGCACGTCATGAGAGATCTTTGTTGCAAACTTCCGAATGAAACCATGGTTTTTAATGTCGTCGTAACTCCAGGTTTACGAACCACGGCGACCTGTTCACCTCCCATCTCGTAGCGAATTTCATCGAACAAAAATGCGAGGGCATTATTTGATAAAAAACATCTTTTCGTTGCGTCTATGGGTTTAAATTTTCCTTCGATATATATGTAACTTTCGGCGATATCCAGTATAATATCTTGAAAATTAATGGGGATACGGACTTCATCCGAATTGTTGAATGATGGAGATCCGTATGGTTTATACGTATGCTCTTCTAGACTAATAATGGAATTGTCCAAGATGGGCTCGGAGAAAACCTCTATTTTATCGCTGGTGGTGGAAATCATTTTCGCACTTTAAGACCGATTGATTTTAAAAATTTATAGTCTTCGGCAGATAACTGTTGAGATGTTTGTGATCTAACGTCTGGACGACGACTAACCTTGACGTTAACTCTTCTTTTACTTTTATTATGTTTCGGCGGTTCCCCCATCTTAGTCGACAGCACACACAATTGACGATTGAAGCAAAAACCCATTTCTATGAAAGTTTCTTCAGTTCCAATTTCACGATTATTTTCTCGCCTTGAAAATTGATTAGATCACCGCTATCGTCCAAGATGCGAAGAGTAATGTTGTCGATAAACTGACGTCCTGCCGGCATTAACGGCATATAAATATTATTTTGTGGTTCTTTACTGATTTTGTAACCGGGCTCCACGTCGATATCGAATTCGAACAAGGTATGACCTTCCACCGAATTCATATATGCTCCGGAAATTATATTACAATCTACGCGTATGATGCGTACTTTCATTATTTCCACCATCTCGGTTGATTCGTGCTTTTTGTCTCTTTTTAACACTGTATGATTAAATCCTAACATTTTACCGATACTCGCCTCTCCCCGGAAATCTATAGTATATTGGGATTTCAGTTCACATTTCAGCGTATTATTATTAGCAACCAAGTAAAAGATTCCATCGTTCTTTTCTTCAGTTGAAATCCTCAAAGCCTCCAACATAGCTTTACCTATCTCATCTATTTCATAGGCCCCAGGTGGAATCTGCAATTGTATCGGCTCGGTGGTGTAACCCTCCTTCATGTAGGCAAACTTATTGTTGCTTTCGTCCACATTAAAAATTGAATTGTATGTGTAAAATCCCAGCAATGCCAGACCATATTTGTTTTCTCTATTTAATTCGACTGGTGGATAAAAATCGGCGCTTAAGACGCTCGAGTGTCCTGTTAGTGTGAACGTATAAGACATGACTAACCATTAAAACATCACACATCTCGGTTTTATTCTTAGCGGCAACATTTAAAAAGATTCATCGTCACACCTTTTCTCACTGCATTAGATAGTGATGTTTTTATGCTATTTTCTGCTTTTATGCGCACATCGCTGATTTTGCAATAACAACAAAATATTTTTCTAGCCGTAAGATCCTCATCAGTCATAACCTCGTTTAAATTGCTGCTGCTGCTGCTGAAATAATGTTTGCAACCGCACTGATATTTTAATATATCGATATCGCTTTTAAGGTGCTCCGGCAACTTTTCCCAAACGAATGGAATTTCATTTGGGGCTAATGCAATCATTACTTCCTTGGGCATGTTTTCTAACTGTTTCACGGTCATTTTCCTTAATCCACCGGCTAGATGAAATGCTTTCAGTGATTGCAACATTTTAGTATAGTTATTGCGATCCATTTGCGGTGTTAATGGTGACGATGATGATGATGACATCTTTTACGCTGATGATTCGACAAGAAACTTTAAGCACAAATGTCCACACCAGACTGTTCCAAAATCCTGCTGACGATCGTATGTATAGTAAATAATTTTTGATGGTTCCGATCCCGTTTGTAGATATCGTACCAATTCGATCGGTGGGGGTAAATCGCCGAAGCTGTCATAATATGTTACTTTAGAATTATTTTTTCTATAAGCTACCCAATGAGTCCCTGCACCACGCGTACTATCCAAATTCACTATTGCTGCTTCGTAACGTCGAGGACCTTGTCTAGGTAATAAATCCCTCATATAAACGCCTCGAAAGTGTCCTATTCTTTTCTTTTTGGCATATTTTTCTATATCGATGTTAGATAGTGGTCTTCGAGGTAGGGATTCAATTAGTTTTTTGATCTACGATTTAAAAATAATCCCATACCTTTACGATATGGCTTTAGAAACAAACCATTTCCTTTCGATTTTAAATACAGGCCGGCACCGGTTTTATCTTCGCTGCTTTTTTTTACTGCTTTTATGGCGCGCACAATTCCCGCTGCCCCGCCGGCTAATGAACCCAAAGCTGATAACCCGGCAAAAATTGGTATTAATGGTAATATTCCACCAGTTTTAGGAATCGGTATTATTCTCGGTGTACGAACCTTCCTTTTGCCACCTGCCGCTTTTACCGATCTACGTGCTGCCGACAGAGCTATTTTAGATGCATTCATGACATTTTTTTCCAACACATTTTTACTTCCGGCTTTTAATAATTCCCTTCGAACTGCTTGTCGAATGGCTGTTCCGAAACTGGCTTTCCGAACATGTCGATTTTTATTAACACCTTTCCTTTTTGTATGACGCGTGCCTTTACTAGATGTTTTTTTTGTTGATAATGATGATGGTACACCCATACCAAAACGTTGTTTTCCTTTCATAATGTTTGTAACTAACCAAGCTGCTGTTTTTTCACCTAAACTGGAATCTTTCGATTTTACTCTATTCCAAGCACTTTGTTCGAGCTCGTAATCCGCTCGATGTCTCGCACTTATGTTGTCTTTATTATGTAAATAGGCTAAATCGTGTTTTTTGCATGCGGCATCCAAAGGATTAATGCCTGGATCACCTCTTGTCACACGTTTTATTACTTTTGTTCCGGGTCCGCAATATTGATAACCAGGAATGTGTACCTCGAATGGTAATTTATTTATTAACGAATTCACAATACCGTATCCAGTTTTGTTGGAAACGTGAGACCGTCCACTTCGTTTGACGCTCGGCATCTGAATGACAGTTTTTGTGAAAAATTGCCTATAAAATATCAAATTTTCCTAAGATGCGCGTTATCGATCTTAAACAAAAACTTCCTATTGACAATCTCGATGAAAAAGTCGGACTTGGATTTGAAAAGAAGATAATGAAGAGACACGGTCCTTTACTTCCTTCCTCTATTCGCGGCCTGTTAATTGGTCCATCCAATTGTGGAAAAACTAATGTCATGATTTCGCTGCTTACACACCCCCTTGGGCTACGTTTCGAAAATATCTATATTTACTCGAAATCTCTGTATCAACCGAAATATGAGTATTTAAGGAAAATTTTAGCGCCCATCAAAGGTTTAGGCTACTATGCCTTTAGTGATTCCAGTAATATTGTGGAACCGTCCGATGCAAAACCAAACTCTATATTTATCTTTGATGATGTTATATGTGAAAAACAAGATGTTATAAGATCGTACTTTAGCATGGGACGTCATAAAAATATCGACTCCTTTTACCTAGCGCAAACATATTCGCGAGTGCCTAAACAGCTTGTGCGAGACAACGCCAATTTTATTATTATGTTTAAACAAGATGAGTTGAATATGAAACACATATTTTCCGACCACGTTTCACCGGATCTAACTTTTACTCAATTTCAAGAAATGTGCTCAAAATGTTGGGATAATAAGTATGGATTTTTAGTAATTGATAAAGACAGTGATGTGAAATCGGGAAGATACCGCAAAGGATTTGATAGCTATATATTACTGTAATAATAAGAGAAAACGCTCATTTGATTGTTGAAACGTCCTTTGTTAACATCATGAATAACGCGATCGACTTAAAACGTAAACTAGTGGAAGCTACCAATGCCGTCAGAAAAAAATTTAAACAAATTAAAGCGGCTAAAGAGTTTAATGTTGTGGAATTGGAAAAGTTTTACGAACCCATTTCTAAGCCGTTGACAACTATATCTGATGTGGTTAAGCAACGTCAGCAGCAGCAGCAGCAGCAGCAACAACAACAGCAACAACATTATCCAGTTACAAAGCCACATAGTCTCAGTACATCAGTGCAGTCGACTCAAATATCAGGTTTTCCCCGACCTACACATTCCTTTCAAACCTCCACACCTATTCAGCAGCAGCAGCAGCAGCATCGCATTTCAAAAGAAGATATTAGCCAATCGGTGTTTGATACACCCTCGACATCAACTAATACATCTCTCGCATCCGCTGACACCACAACTTCCGATACTTTAAACGCACACCTGAAAGGATTACGTTCGAAACCATCTCTATACGATACTGTATATGGTGTACGTTTTGGTTCAAAAACAGATCATAACAAAAATTTTATTGGTAATTTAGAGGTGCGTTTTCGAAATGGAAATATTGTCTTATACAAAAAAGGGAAAAATATTGCAGAATATGGTGGATCACCGGCACTTTATGATTTGTTATTTCTTAAAACACCCCCAAGTGTAGGCAAGGAACAACAACAATTAAGTGATAATGTACTTTCAACGTACAAGGAAATTTTGGAATCAACGAATGCTGTCTACAACAATTTTAAAAAAAGTGATGGTTTACGGGAGACCAGATGGAACAAATATTTACGAATTATTAAACCTCTGATAATGGGCACAAAATTAGGTGGTACTATTACAAGAAAAAATCTCTCGGAAAAACTACAGTTACCCACAAAAAAGAAATTATCTTCGAAAAAATTTCAATATGTCTACTGGAACAAAGCTAAAGAGTTGGTGGATCGTTTACGTTTGTTGTGGAGTTCCAAAATGGCCGGTCACACTGGACACGAAAATGAAATTATGTCAATCATAGAGGAATTACGAGAAGAAGATATAATATATTAAGCTCAATATTTAATGATATTATTCAGTTCTTCCTTCGATCTGAAACCTTTAGTATTACTAATAATATGGAGCCCAGTCTAGAAAAAATCAAGATTGTTAATGAACTACATAGAACGGCTAGAAAAAATTTTGTAAGACGGCGCACGATAATAAAAGGATACAGAGATTTGTGGCAAATTGATTTGGCTGAAATGCAACAGTATGCTGATGAAAACGATGGTTATCGTTATATTTTGGTCTGTATAAATTGTTACTCGAAATTTGTCTATACCAAAGCCATAAAAAACAAGACTGGTATAGAAGTTACTAATGCGATGAAAAGCATCATTGAAGAGGCATCATATACACCAACAAATCTGCAAAGTGATCAAGGAAAGGAGTTCTATAATACAAACTTTCAAGCCCTGATGAAAAAATATAATATAAATCATTATTCCACATACAGCACAAAGAAAGCTGCAATTGTTGAGCGAGTCATAAGGACTTTAAAAAATAATTTATATAAACAATTCTCGACAAGAGGATCTTACAAATGGATACATATATTATCGGCAGTAACAAAAACATATAACCATTCGAAACATCGCACCATTGGAATGAAGCCTGCAGACGTGCAAGAAAAAACACATATTAAAGCATATGATTATTTAAAAATTGTACCTAAAAAATTTAAGTTTTCCATGGGTGACATTGTGCGTATTAGCAAGTACAAAAGCTTATTCGAGAAAGGATATACGCCCTCTTGGTCAACCGAATTGTTTAAAGTTGTAAAAGTTAACGTTACAAATCCACCTACTTACTTGTTGGAATCGTTAGAAGGTCAGCCTATAAGAGGGTGTTTTTACGAATCAGAACTACAAAAAACAAGCAGTCCTGACGTTTATCTAGTAGAAAAGGTCCTTAGACAACGCAAGAAAAATCACATCGAACAATTATTTGTCAAATGGCTAGGATTTCCCAACCACTTCAACTCTTGGATAGATAAAGCTAATATTGTTTAAATAACATATTGTATGACTATATTTTTTTTATTTAAAATGTAAAATAAATAAACAATATATTGTAAAATAAAGTTTTTTATTTCAATCTTCATTATTAAAAACAATGACAATAAAACATCATACACATAAATAACATTTCAATATTCTTGGAGGGAAGGTCCAATTCACCGACGACTACGACGTTATCTTCAAGGCTATGCCACTCGGAGTGCGTTCTCCTATTCTTTAAACTGCTTTTTTTAGATTTTTTTTGAAGTCGAGTCGTACGACAGTGCGCTTAATGAGTCATTTAAAGGCTGATGATAGAGTATTTTCTGCATAACTTCAATTTTTGTTTTAAGCTCACTATTATTTTTGTATATCATGGGGAGGACATCCTTGTTAAATATGTCACATATTACAACTGCAAAATTGTAAAACTTTCTATTAACAAAGTGTTTTGTCACAGCATCGTCATCATCTTTAGGTTCGCCTAAGTTGGTTATGATTTTTCCACCCATATCATACTGCCCATCCGCTGTAAGTTTAAAACCAACCCCTTGTGGCCCAGATAATATATGATATTTTTCATTATATTTCTGACGACCAAATTTATCAATTGTGTTGTTTCCTCGACTCATTTTCAATCTTTACTAAACTATTTTATTTTTATTTGCCCTACTTATATTAAATATTTCAGCTGAGAAAAAGAAACACTGACTATGATCTACTGGGTTGGTATGTTTATAAAAGAAATAAAATAAAACTGTGATTGTAACAGATATTTATTTACAGTTATTTAATTGCACAAATACAAAAATTATAAAAAATTAATTTTCCATGTCTTCGTTTTCGTTGCTCAAAATTCTATCCCATCCGACACTATTTCGATCGTCAACGTCTTGGGCTGTTGCTGTTGCAGAAACCAATTCATATTTTGCAGCAAGCTCACCTGGTAAATGTGGAATATTGACGAGGTATTCTTTTAATTCTTCTTCAGCCATTTCAGCACAAAATGTATCCATGTCTATGGAACCATATAAAAATTTGTCGCACAAGTGTGCCCCAGCCATAAAATTGATTGTATCCCTGATCTCGTTCTTATATTGATCTTTGGTTACATCAATATGCGACCAATCATTTACGCTATCTAACATATCGTGAGCCCTATTTCTTAATTCTCTCCCCAACCAAAATATGTATCTATCTACACATTCGTTGGCGGTCGTCGTCGTCGTCGTCGCATCAGCAGACATCTTTAACAGAAATAATGAACACGCGTAAGTATTCTGACATGTGCAACTATATTTTAAATTTAATTACATCCTTTTTTTCAAACAATTTACATACAATTTACTCCAATGAGCCAAAACGTAATAATGTTCGAGTATTGTTTCCAAAAACTCTAGTGCCCTGCCCCAAATAAGTTAGAGTGTATTTATCTTTAGTTTTACTCATAATATCTACAATATCGTCAGGTAGTGTTTCGGCCACACGTTTTGGTAAAAAAGTCTCAAATGTGCTATTATCACCGTCATCGTGTAAAGCCACTAAAAGAGTTTTACCAAATCGTGTAGTCATTGAAACCATCTTTACAATTTTATACACTTTGCCTACAATCATTTCGGTAACCTTTTTTTTCTCTAAAACCTCGAAATCTTTGCTAAACATTTCATTAATTTCATCTAGAGTTTCTTTTGCAATACTCATTATTGAAAAAAATGGTATATAAATCCAAAAATTACCGTGAATATAAAAGCACTTTCAGAACACTACACGAACACAATATTTGATGTTTATGCCACTGATATCTGCGACTGTTTGAAGTCACTTCTTCTCCCACGAACCTTTATAGCGAGGTTTCAAGGTCGAATTGTAACAATGGTGGGGGTAGCTTAACGATAGAAATAGTGGGAGGAGTATTCAAGGTCAAATGACGTCACACATTTAAATTGGTATAAGGATAACTTCAAGGACAAAATATAATGAAACAAATAACTACATTTTATGTACTTTATTCATTGATTTTTTTCTGCCATTCTTCTATGCGTTTAACATTATCACCTAAACCTAATTTCCTTAATTTGTTCAATAATAATTGTTTATTTTTATTTCTAAGAAAATTCTTACAAACTATACTAGCTAAAAGACACACTTCGGCATGGTCCATATACTTAAAAAATACACTAAAGTCCTGAGCCTCCGAATCTTGCATTTCATATGCGTAAAATTCCGAACAGGCTGCAGAAATTAGAAATTCCTCGTACATTTCTCGCACTAAACTTTCCATATTAACTACTACTACGTTAAACTTAAGTCCTACACTCTAATTTCATCTAACACAACCGGATCTGCAATGAACCTAATCAGTTTTTCCAAACAGTCACTAAACCCCAACTTTTTTATCTCACGAACAAAGTCTTGTAAATTTATTGTTTTGCTGCAATATTTACGACATGCATTCGCAGCCTTTTCATATTCATAAGCCAAATCATAATAGCGCGACGCCCATTCTGCTCGACTTTTCATTGCATCATTGAAATAATTACTAGCCGTTTCAGTGAACTCATCGCCCAATTTTTTTACTGTCTCTTGCAAAGCACTATTCATATTATTCACTCATTTTTACATTCACGACACTTTTTTATTGCTGGTGGTGGCCCATCTATATGATGACGATATATTTGTTCATAGTGAATGTAACAGGGTAAGCTTAACTGTAGTTCCTTGTTACACCGATATGACGCTGGCAGCTTATCCCAAATTTGCCGTAAACTCAGCGTATCAACGCAAGTTTTTAAATATTCGAGAGGAAAAAATGCTAGATCCTTCTCTTCAAAATCACACAAACTTTTTAAATTACTCTGATATAAACAAATTACTCTGCCGACTTGCTCTATAATTTTTTCTTTAGATAGTTCCGTATCTGACATTTCACACTGAATGAATGCAAGTAGACTCGCACAATTTATAGAACAATTTGCAAGGTCGAAATCATTTCAAGATCATCCCACACTATTACAATGCACAAATAACTACTTCAAGGTCACACACCCAAGATGACCTTCAACAAAGTCAAGGTCGTCTCGACCAAGGTCAAGGTCAAGGTCACACACACAACCTTGAACACAAGGCCAAGGCCAAAGCACACGTGCACTTTCAAGGTCAATGACAAGGACATGTGGGCGGGGCCAAAGAGGGGTGAAGCAAGGTCAAGGTCAAGGTCGAGGAGTGGGGGGATCGAGCGAATCGGGTTATGTTCACTACTAATCGCATAAGCCAAAAGAGAATGAAAGTTACTGTGATATGCTGTCAGAAGAGTTTCTTTAGAAGTTACCCGTACAAGACTCCTGAACAGGAACAGTTTTTGGGACAGTTTTTTTGAGAGATTAACAAGGTGTTGTTCCCAGGTTAATCCTACATCTAGGTGTACTCCCAGAAATTTGACCTCCATTGCACATTGAGGTAGAAAGGACTGTACAATTTCACTGTTATTCCTTAGAGTAAAGTTAATACTTTGTGATTTGGATTTGTTCAAGGATAGGCGATTGGCTCGAAACCATTGAAATAGTTCTCCTTCTGAAGTTTTGTAATCAAGACTGTCAATCTCTGAAGGGTGATAACTTATATAAAACGTTGTGTCGTCAGCAAACAAAATAGTATTGACTCCCTTACCCTTACAGTATGCCAGGTCATTTATATAGATGAGGAATAAGATAGGACCTAATACCGACCCTTGAGGTACACCATACCTTAGGGATTCTTTTTTAGAATTACACTGCCCAAAGTGAACATACTGATCACGATCCGATAGATATGAATTAAGTAGTTGAATGGCATCAGCCTGAAAATTGTAGAATGGTAGTTTTTTTAGAAGAATGCTATGTGTAACGCATTGCATAAATGATTAATTTAATATATTTGTTCTCACAGAGTTCTGAAATATTTTTTTTTTTTCAAATTTTGTAACTTTTTGTTATAGTTTCTAAATCTATATTTAAATGAACTTTAAGGTGACCACTTAAATATTAAGTTTAGTTTTACAATATCTGGTCTGCCTGTTCATTTTATATTTAGAAGTAAGAGTGAAAGTATTTACTTAATACCGTTTTTACTGAAAATCAAAATTGTCTATAGTCTTGGGGATCTGAGCTTGCATGTCTCTCAGGTTCAAAAATTCAATTTATTAATTATTTTCTAAAGAAAAATTTTGGCACCTTTTAATTTTTTCTACATTTTTTTAAATTATTTTTACTTTAAACTAATCCGCATAATTTGGACGACTGGCAACAGCTTAAAACACACGGATTTTCTATAATCAGCAACATATAATTGAGCCATTTATTGATATGGCACAGTAGGAAGATGAAGATTTAACCGGGTTTACACATGTGAACGAGAAAGATGGAGCCATGTATTAATATTCTCTATATGCAACTATTTTGCATATTTTTGTGTAAATTAAACAAATCGCTACAGCAACATTTTTCATCCAGTGAAGGATTTACTATTTATGGTAACACTGAAATAATAGTATTCCATTGCACAGAGGTATGACTTCAAAGTTCATCTAGGAAATTTGTATCATAAATGTGATATATATATATATATATATATATATATATATATATATATATATATATATATATATATATATGTTTAGTTGGTTACGTTACTTATTACTAAACAGGAGGTAAATATATTAGTTTAAGAATGAAAACACGACTTTTGAGAACATGATATTCACCAAAAACTGTTTTTTAATAAAACTGAATGGACAAAAAGAGACGAAGAGAATTCTGGGCAACCATTAAACAGGGAAAATCCTCATTTTCTTTAAAGAATACATATTTACATTTCTTTGTCAGTATTTTGAAAATGGCCTAAATTTTATATTTTCTCTTTCCGAACAAATATTAATTAAACATTGCTTAAAAGAGATATTAAATTAAGATCTCGTTATTTTTTTATGAAACAATCTGGTTAATTGGATTTTTAGTTTTTAAAGTTACAATTTCAATTATATTTTTCCCCAAAGAGATCTTAAATTTTTGAGTAGGAGGATTTAACTAGTAAATAAAAATAGCTTTTATTAAATCATATACATTTCAAAAAAGTATATTTAATATAAAAAAATGTTCATGAATAATAATTTTTTTTACAGAAATTTAGTACAAAATTAATTCCATTTTTGTAACTCGACGTTTTGTAATCACAACATAAAATTAATTTTTTAATTAAAAACCAGGGAAATACCCGAACTGGCAGGGTTTGAATAAATTATTTTAATTTGCTAAATAATTATAAATTATAGAGATAGCGTTTGACTGCAATTATTTCTATAATTAAATTAGCTGTATTGCACGCTGCTGGTTCTCTGTTTAAGCATTTTCTTGTAATTTCAGTTTTGCTTAAGTGTTTAATATTGGAATTAAGAAAATTATTACGTTGTGTTGTACTGATGATTATGATAAATGAGATTAGAAAAATGTAAAAAATGGTGGCTATAAGTTTTATTATTAAAAGAATATGGAAGGAAATTGATATCTGAAAACCCAGTAATACATTTTGTTATTATATAATATATTGGACTACAGATTCAGAATTATGTCTGGAAATCTAGTGTGATGAAAAAATTAGAAAAATGCACAAGATTTTTTTCTTACCATGAAATAAAAAGCTTTACTATACAATTTGGTCTATGGCATATAGGGTATATCACCCTTTTTTGACTAAATTATAAAGGTATGAAAAACTTATTATTTATAACGATGATGTTACATCTCAATACAAATCTTATCATCGGCACCAAAGATGCTGTGAGTTGTGTCAGATCTTCTTTTACAAAAGTGCCTGTACACTTTAATATTTTTCTCTGCCTTAACACCTGCAACAGTTTGCTTACATCGCTAAATTTGACAAGCACTATCGGTGGTCGCAGATTCATCTTATATGCGTTCAATACCAAATATTCTTAAATTTAGATATTTAAAATATTGCTTTTGATCGTTAAGCATTTTTTTTAGTTCTTTGTTCTCCCTCTGAAGATCATTCATTTCCTTAGGTATGTCTTTTACCTCTAAGTCATTTATTTTTTGATCAATTTTTTTATAAAATCTTTGAATCGAGGAGTCAATAAGATCAAATTTAAACTGTGTATTAATAGCTGCTGCAATGTCAGATTTTGGTGGCATATTTATTATAAAATATCCTAAGGGAAAATGTCCAATAAAACTATTTCACTAGATACACTATTATTGACAATTTCACTGTTAGATCCTTATTTCATTTATCGAAAACATTAAAATATCGGCCAACTATGAACGTAACAAAATACAAATATTTTGCAGAAAGAAGTTCCAGATATTGAATTAGTTTTGATAGAACTATGAACCGAATTCTGTTTTCAGACCTAGTATGTTATAACAAAAAAATTCAATATGAAATCTAGTGTCATATTAGCTTTCCTGGTAGGAATAGGTGTATAATAGAATCTATGAAAAGTGTGAATTACGTCACCTGCAATGGATGGTGGTAACTTATTAGACTATAGCTCTTTTGAATCTCAAGATTAATTAAGTAATTATATCTATCGAATCATTGTATGTATTAAAAATTAGCAGTACATTTTTAATGATTACTGTATCGCTGGGTAGCTGACGAATTCTTGTGGGACTAAAATACTTCATTGGAACATTTTTCCAAAGTTGAAACAACTCCGCCGAAACTACATAGGAACGTGTAAATTATCATAATTATTCAACATTTAATTTTTTTTAAAATATAACTTATCGATCTATAAGTATGAAATATTATATCAAATAATTCTTACAAATACTGCAAAAACCATTTACTGTCAAGTTACTGGATCTAACAATCTTTCTACTAAGTAGAATCCCATCACAGCCCTAAAAATAACACTTTCGGGGACGCAAAAATAACACTAATACTCTGAACAAACATAAAAATACAGCGGGGGGTCTCTGACCCAATAACTGAGTAAAAGGATAAGGAATAAGGTTAGCTACTGTGCACCCTTACGTGATGTTTTCATAAAACCTAATCTGCAGACACAAAACTCCCCAAGGGACTAATATTAGATTATCAAAATCCTTTGCACTGTCGCTAAATTTAGGTAGACCTAAGTTTTTATTAAAAAAAAACACGCCTTTTGAGAACGTAAAGTTGCAAAGCGAGGAACGAAAGATTTTACGGAATGTTGGGACAGCGATATAAAAAATGTTTTTTGATATAACATTAGTTACCGAAAAGTGTAAGATTAAAGATAACAAAACTTTTATATTTCAAAATTATATCCCTTCAGTCCCCGAATAAACCGATCTTTTGAATTTAGAATTTGTAATAGAATCACATGTATCTTTCTATATAGTTGGTACAACTGTAAATGGCTATCATATGAAATTCCATGATGCTACAGACATTAATAAACAAGTTAAAGTAGTTTTGGTTGGACTGTAGAACCATACCGAAATCAACTAAAAAGATGTATTAAAATTTGTGTTCTGAACAAAATTACCATCTCATAAACATTGGGTATGTTAAATAAAGCTTTGTTGTAGGATTGTATGTTGCGTGAAAGAGTTTTTGGGTGTCAGAAGACATTCTTAAGGGCGTAAAATATGATCCCGCACCCCGGACAGGGGTGCGGTGACATTACAAAAGTACAGTGTGGCAAGCGAAAGCAAGTTGTCGACGGGGGGGGGGGGGGGGGAGACACCAGCAAAATTCCCATTTCAAGTGTCAAAGGCAGGCTCGGGTCTATTTTTCTGAATTTGAAGCTCTTGGAGAGGGGGGGGCAATCACAAGAAAAAAGAACTTGCCGACAGGGGTGGAGGATGCGAGCAGCATACAAATTCCTAGTATAAGAGGCAGAATCGGGTCTATTTTCCTGAACTTAAAGCTCTTGGGGAGGGGGGCTATTGCAAGAAAAACAAGTTTTCAACGGGGGGGGGGGTGCCAGCAGCATACACATTCCTAATATAAAAGGCAGTATTGGTTCCATTTTCCTGAACTCAAAGCTCTTGGGAAAGTGAGGGGCGATCACAAGCATATACATTCCTATACTCTATTCAAGAACTAGAGAGAGTAATAAAACCTCCAACGTACCTGCTCCAGTGCCGCAAATAACTGCGGACTGCTGTATATCTAATTATATTTAATTGTATTTAAATATTATAAGCTTTTATAAACTTCCGGCTTTAATAAAATTTCTGTCAGATCAATTTCTGTCAGTGAGCAAAGTACACCTTACCATGTGTCATTAGTGATTTATCTTGTTTGTGCTTGTTTTTATATATTATTTGAGATTAGTGAAATACCCAAAAGATATTGCTTCCACATCTATATTTATTCCATAATCGTTAAACCAGGGCATTTTTTCTTCAACAAAAAACTTATTACGATGAATGTTTATGATGCCTTAAAATATCAATATCTAGATAATAACGTTAAAAGCTCTGTTGAGATGTGTTCCAGTTTGACAGAAGTTGGAAAATCTACTATGTACTGAATAATGAAGGAGAAAAAAACGACTGGAATTGTTAGTACGCACAAGCCACATTCGATTACAGGCAGACGAAAAACCTCGTTAGAAGAAGAGATGAAAACTGCAATAAAAGAAGTTGTACACACATTTTATTAGGAGAAGCAGACCCCAACCGTCGACAAAATTCTAACTAAAATCAATGAAGATCGGGATTTACCTGAAATTAGAAGAACTGAGTTCTGGAAATTGCTCAGAGAACTTAATTTTTGCTGGGAAAAACCAGATAGGAAATTTGTTCTTATAGATCGTCCGGAAAATGTCCGTTGGAGAAGGAAATATCTCTCTGAAGTAAAAGGTAGAGTTTCTAGAAATAACACAACTTACAAAATTAGTAATTTAACTGAACTTTTGAAAGATTTTTTTGAATAAAGTTACTGCAGAAAATTGGGAAAAATCCATATAATAAAAGAATAAAAGAAAATGTGGAAACTCGATCTCATGATTGGTGAGATTGCGGAACCAATTATAATTAATTTGAGCCAAGACTTTGATTACGAATTAGATATGTACCGTTTACCAGGATAAACACAATTTATTATTTAAATTTTCTGTAACATATAAAAATTAATTACATTTGAATTCCTTTTTAGTGTTTAATTGTAATTCTGCAGACGGTTTAAGAAATAAATAAACTAAAACCTCAAATGTCTTAAAAATGTTTTTAATTAATAATAAAATGACCGATAGCCCCCAAAAAAATTTATTTTTTATATATGTTTAACTTCTTGTGTTTTTGATAATGGGTATTTTGTAAGTATTTAAATTATAACTTAGAATTTTTTGAGAGAAAACGGCTAGGTTTTAGTCTGAATGTGTCTAAAACGGTTTCTATGCCAAAATTAAAAATAATAAAAATTCAGTTGCGATTTGTGTTAAATATGCCAAAATTATCTATATTTTCTCATGTATGTGAATTATTAAGAAATCATGAGAAATAAAATAATATTATAAAAAATTTTTATTGTAAGTTTATTACCGAAATAATATTCTATGCCATAAATACTTAGTGATAAAATAAACCTCCTTCTGACGCCTATGACCAGGATTAAAATCCTTTTTAACACTTCACACATTCAAAAAATCTATTGTTATCCCACCCAAATAGTCCATTATTACAGACCGATATTTTTTATTCTAAAATTTCTAACCCATTCCTATGAAAAATATATGTGTCTAACAGCTTTTGCCAAAGACACCGGACTAAAGAACATTGGTGGTTTGCGAAGAAAAAAAAGGATAAAAAATAATTTATTACTCTCTCTAGTTCTTGAATAAACTGCAGTATAAGAGGCAAAATCTGGTCTATTTTCCTGAACTCAAAGCTCTTGGGGGGGGGGGGGGGGGGGGGGGCGACGTGATTTTTCTTGTTACTGTTGATCTAAATTACAACAAAATGCATTACTTATTGTGATATTCTCATACTTTCTTTAGAACAAACATCCACTAAAAAGGCAATAACGCTAGCTTATTATTAATTCTTGTGTTTTCTTATTGACTAACGAGAAAATTGATTTTATTTGCAAAATTTCTAAAGTACTAACTCTGTTAAAGATAATAATTGAAATATTAAATATTTCTAAAACTAAAGATAAGCTAAATTTAACAAGAAAAAGTATATTTAGAACTACTATTGAAAAATACGTCAAAAACTCTGCTTCAGAAAAAATTAGAATAAATTTTTACCTTTTCCGTACGTCATATGATAATTTGGAAGGGTGCGGAAAACCTTCAATTTCATTCCATAAAATAAAAATAAGGAGGGCTGTGGAAAATAAATTCATGATATCTTACAGTTTGCAAAATATTGCATAATATTGTAAAGACTGTTCCCTTATATTTCTTTATTAGAAATAGTCCCTATAAATAAAATTTCATATTGATCTTTTAATTTTGTTTCAAACCATTGCCTCAGTTTTATTTAAAAATAATATTACTGATTTCAATGGCTTTCACATCTTAAGAATTTAATTTTGAATTTGATGCTTAAGCGAGAAATTACAAGTTTAAACACAGTCAAATAAATTCATGAGATGTTGAAGGTCAGGCAATTAAAATGTAGCTCGCACTAAAGTTTCTTATTAAACATTTTCTTTAGTCTTTCTTTTATAAAACGAGGAAGAAAAGAAATTTGTTGCAGGTAAAGGAAAATTTTGCTGTTTTATATTCATTAATGAGAGGTGAAACCTCTCTATTAAATTTAGCGTAAAAATGACACTTAAGGAAGCTTGTAGAATTAGAAAGATGAAAGAAGATGCATTTGCAGCAAATTGTCTTTTTTAATATAGTATAGAAGATAAGTTTTCTTATTTAATCTAATCAAAATTTTCTCTTAAAAAAATACACAGAAATAATATATATATATATATATATATATATATATATATATATATATATATATATATATATATATATATATATATATATATATATATTATTCCCCCCCCAAGAACTTTGAGTTTAGGAAAATGGACCTGATTCTTCCTCTTATACTACAGTTTATTTAAGAACTAGAGAGAGTAATAAATCATTTTTTACCCTTTTTCTCTTCGAAAACTACCTGTGTTCTTTAGTCCGGTGTCTTATTAGACACATATATTTTTCATAGGAATGGGTTAGAAATTTTATAATCAAAAACACCGGTCTATAATAATGGACTAAAACGTAGCCTTATTCTCTCAAAAAATTCGAAGTTATGATTTAAATACTTATAAAATATCCATTGTCAAAAATACAAAAAGTTAAACATATATAAAAAAATAAGTTTGTCCATATAATATTAAAATATTTTTGGGGTTATCGGTCATTTTATTATTAAATAAAAGCATTTTTAGGGCATTTGACGTTTCAGTTTATTTATTTCTTAAACCATCTGCAAAATTACAATTAAACACTAAAAAGGGATTCAAATGTAATTAATTTTATATGTTGTAATTAAAATTAGACCTACTTATTTTTATTTCTATTGCACTGATATCTTAGTTTAATTTACTTTATTATATGGAAATACGATAGCCCCAAAAAAATAGGATGAACATGTTAATTCTATACGCTAAAGAAAAAGACACAAATACAATAATAAAATAATAAAAAACTTACGGCTAATTGGAATTACATATATTTAAAATTAAAGAGCGGGACACACTAAAATAAAAATTTTAAAAAATAAAAAAATGTATAAACAACATTAAACAATAAAATTCAACAAAAACAAAAATTTAAATAATAAATTGTGTTTACAATAGTAAACATTACGTATCTTATTCCTAATCAAAGTCAGTGAAACTATCTTCGCTCAAATTAATTATAATTGGTTCCTCTATCTCACCGATCATGAGATCGAGTTTTCACATTTTGTTTTATTCTTTTATTAAATAAATTATTCCCAATTTTCCGCAGTAACTTTAATCAAAAAAATCTTTCAAAAGTTTAGTTAAATTACTAATTTTGTAAGTTGTGTTATTTCTAGCAACTCAACCTTTTATTGAGAGATATATTTCCTTCTCCAACGGACAGTTTCTGGACGATCTATAGGAATAGATTTTCTATCTGGTTTTTCTCAGCAAAAATTAAGTTCTCTGAACAATTTCCAGAGTTCAGTTCTTTCAGGTAAATCGCCATTTTTATTGATTTTAGTTATAATTTTGTAGACGGTTGGGATCTGGTTCTCATAATAAAATGTATATACAGTCCCGTTAATTGCAGTTTTCATCTCTTCTTCCAACGAGGTTTTTCGTTTGCCTGTTAAGAATGTGGCTTGGGAGTACTAACAATTCCAGTGGTTTTTTCTCCTTCAGTATTCGGTATATAGTAGATTTTCCAACTCTTGTCATGTTGGAACACATCTCAACAGAGCTTTTAAGATTATTATCTAGATATTGATATCTCAAGGCATCACAAATATCCATCGTAATAAGTTTTTCGTTGAGGAAAAAATGCCCTGGTTTACCGATTTTGGAATAAATATAGAAGTGGAAGCCATATCTTTTGGGTACCTCACTAATCTCAAATAATATATAAAAACAAACGCAAACAAGATAAATCACTAAGAACAAACTGTATGGTGTACTTTGCTCACTGACAAAAATTAAATTAAACTATCAGAAATTTCATGTTGCAGTAAATTTATAAAATATATTTAAGAATAATGAAATATAATTAGATTCGGCAGTCCTCTGTTACCTGCGGCACTGGAGCAGGTACGTTGGAGGTTTCGGAAAAAAATTTATTACTCTCCCTAGTTCTTAAATAGAGTATAGGAATGTGTATGCTTTCGATCGCCCCCCCCCTCCTCCCAAGAGCTTTGAGTTCAGGAAAATAGAACCCATTCTGCCTTTTATATTAGGAATGTATATGCTGCTTGCACTCCCCCCCCCCCCCCCCCCCATTGACAACTTGTTTTTCTTGCCATACTGTACTTTTATGATATCACCGCCCCCCGCCCCCCAAAGAGAGAGGCTGGATCCGCCCCTGTATATATATATATATATATATATATATATATATATATATATATATATATATATATATGTATATGTATATATATATATGTATATGTATATATATATATATGTATATATATATATATATATATATATATATATATGTATATGTATATGTATATATATATATATATATATATATATATATATATATATATATATATATATATATATATATAATTTTTTATTTAAGGAATGGAAAGCGGAGAAAATTCTATATCCAACAGTAAAATGAATTTTAAAGTCATCTTGAGGTCATTTAAAGATCCGATTTTTATTGATCAACTCAAATATTTTGGAGGAACGTATTTCCGAAAAATTATTTCATGCAAAAAATTACAGGGTTTGAAGAGAGTCATTTGGGAATGGTTTTGATCTTAAGTGTGACTTTGAAGGTTAATTCAAAGCCAAGTCGATTTTTATAAACAGGAATAAATATTTTATTTCAAATATGAAAAGCTGACAAAACTTCTCAATTACCCGCATAAATAATGTGTTTAGATGCCATCTGAAGGTCATTTCAAGGTCAAATTCAAGATCTCTATTAAATGGCCCCTTTTAAACACTGCAACTTCTGTATGAAACATTTTTTTTCGAAAATGTTTTTCTGACGAGATTTTCAAGTGGATCAATTTTAAAACAGTGTTTTTTAAAATATAGTGTAGTGTTGTATAAATACAAGTCATGCGACAAATTCCCTCATGATATCGTACTTGTCCTATAGTTTATTTTCTTTTCAACTAACTTTTACAATTTTACTTTATTTTAATAAAAATAACACATTTTCTAACAGAGGGTTTAAAAATTTACTTCTTATATTTAAAACTTACTCCAAGTTAATATTTTCTTCATACACAATTTTATGGAAAATAAAATTATTACTTTTTTTCTTTTATTTTTATTTTTCTAGGTTAATAAAAATAAAACGTGATAATCATAATACTCAGACACTTTTGCTAATTCAGCTGAAAAAATAGATCTAAAATCTTTTATTTTATACAATTTTATAATTAAAAATAAACATATGTATAAAATATTCTTTAAAAGCAAGATTAAATAAAAAGCAAATATAAATATTTTAAAGTATTTTGGTAAACAATAACCAACAGTTATTTAAATGATAGATAAAATTTAATGGAATGTCAATGAACCATTTTTAGTTTATGAGAAAATCTGATTTGCTAGTTAATATTAAGCTTGCACAACCACAAGCATTATTTCTTGGAATATAACTAACAAGGTCACGCTATATAAATTATTTGTTGCGTTTGTAATATATAGATATGAAAAGTGATAAGAAATATTTTAACTAAATTGCTTTTATAGAAATGTAAAAGAATAAGAAGCATTTTTACACATTATCTACGTAATTACCGTATCGTATGTTATAAAGTGTTACGGATCTTTTGAACATTTTTACAATACCACCAACTTTCACTTTTCCCGATGATCTTTTGCGACTAGGAAAATATTAATATAAGTATTTTTTTTCTCCACTCGTCATATTTCTGAATACTTTCAAAAGAAATTATGATCAGATTAATAACTTTTCCTGAATACAATGATATAAAAAAAGAAACGCCCATAGGAAACGAATAAGCATGTTTTCTCCAAGTTCAGTCCTCTGAAACTATGACTTTTGAACAACATTTTTCAATGATAATTTATAAATAGTTTTAGCAGCAGTATTAATGCTATTCCACTATTTTATCTCAGAACGAATGATGGTTGAGGTATGTCCATAAGTCCATAGAACTTATTTATTCATGATAAATGAATGCCAATAAGCCTAAATAGAAAGACCAAACGTCTCTTCACTTTATGTGCTCTATTCCCAATAAAAATAATTTATTAGTACTAGCCCAGATGACACACATTAGTCTGAAACTAAGACCACATAGAGAGGTCTCAGTAAAATTTATTTCCCTACCGTACTCTTTACATTTTACCGTTACTTATTTGTTTTATTTTATTCACGTTTAGCATGAAAAATAATCACGTGACACATTTTACTAGCCCTCGCGCATTTTGGACAAATGTGAAAAGGAATAGACAGTAGTAGTAGTAGTAGTAGTAGTAGTAGTAGTAGTAGTAGTAGTACTAGTACAGTAGTTGTATAGTGTCGTACTCGACGTATGGAACGTCTCTCGCCTTATCGAAAAGACTTTTCTTCGTTTTTGATCTCAAATATATTAGCTCTCGCCTCAAAATTACTCCAAAATATAGTCACGGTCTCCTCGATTCCTGGTTCCTGCATTGTGAGAAGCATGGGATTATCCTATGCCCCTATCCTCGAAAGTGTGATGTGAAAGGTGATGTGAATGGCGATGTGAACTTTTTGACAGTAAAAGCCGCATTCTTGAAAATGCAATGTTGCCAGATATGAACGTGCTAAAACCCGAGAATTTCAAAAAATAAAATGGATGACAGATTGAATTGAGCTGTCGGACCGAAAATGTCCGTAGTATATTTGGTTGCCATTTTAGGCAAAAAGAGGTTTGGTATGTTTTATCGTTAATAAATTAATCGTCAAAAGTAAAAAAAATAGTGCTGTTGTTATTTTTGTGAAGTTATTGATTGCCATTACAATATTTGTTCTTTGCCTGGATTAAATTTATCTTAAATTGACACTCTAGAACTGTTAAACAAAAATGCATACAAAGTGCCAAGTATTTTAAGATTCTAATATTTAAAGAAAAATGGATATCAAGAAAAACAGCAATCATATATACAAAGTAATATACTGACGGTAATTACAGAAAGCCAGCACTGATAAACCTTGAAACGGTGGAAATTACAACTCTACGTAGTATGACTAAAAGCCATCAACCTAATCCTCTACGGAAACTATCCAATCAGTTATTTATTGTATGAATTCATAAAATATCTAGCTTCTTACTGCAAGATGTTCTGTCCTGACAACTAAATTTGAAAGAAAACAACTTGAACAATGATAGAGAAACTGTTTATGACCAGGGACCAAAACCAAAAGCCAGACAGAAGACGTCCATTAAAGATACTGGCGGATCTCACATTCAACTTTTAATATATTTTTTATTTTATAAAGATTTGTAGAGGCTTGAAGATCAAATGTACCATAAATAAGGTTTTTATGCTAAAGGGCATTTGTTGGTCTGAGGGTTCATATTTATATGTCCCGATAAATTATAATCATAATATATATTTAATTGTAGTGTCGTATAGTGTTTAACACAGTCTAATTAAGTTAAGTGCTGTAGTTAACATAATTTAAATATAAAATGTGTTACTTATTTAAATAAAAGTTTCAGATAGCTTACAAATTGTGATTTCTCAAATTTATTATAAGTTGTGCCGTGAAAAGAATTATGTTAGACTTAACTGTTTAAAACCAAGATACTCAGCTGTTATGGACACAAGTATTTATGTAATCCATAAGCACAACTGGCCCTAGAAAAACATTTTTAAATAGCACGCTCATACAATTGAGTTATGAACAGAATCTTCTGTAATAATTTTATATGTCTGTAATCTCAAATTTACTTAATATTTGCGAAACATATTCAACTTTCTAAGGACATTTCAATAAAAAATTTTAAAATATTAAAAATATCGTGGTACCACCTAATTAACCTTTCAACTGTTTATTCAAAAAATAAACGGTTCGTCAACATATTATTTTTTTTAATGACGAGTTATTTTAAAGAACCAAAAATAAAATAAAAATTTTTAGTACTATTTTATATTTTGAAATCCGTGCGTCAAATATGTCATTTAGCGGCTGACTTGCGCATGTTTCACCGTTCGCTTGCCTTCCACCGGGCGAACCAGGATATGAGTGATGAACATTTCAAGAATACGCGTTCGCCACCTTTTCACCGTTCACTTCACGTTCCCCAGTTCAAGGATAGGGCCCCTGGTGACCACCAAGAAGAAATTAGTGAAGTGATTTCGACTACAAGGTAGACCATTTTAGTATTTGTGTCACGCTGTTGCCGTATTTTATATATGCATGTTATTTATATATTTTCTCATCTCCGCAACCAACCTATATACAGTCCTCTAATTTCTCTGTTTTCTCATTCCCTTACAACCACTGATGCTGGAAAAAAATTATTACAAAATTAATTAACGTTTACCCAAAAGATGTGTTTACTTTAAATCGGCTCTTTAACCGGTATTTAATTTTTTTGCTAATGTTCTTGTACTAGCTTTTTGCCTTTTTTTCTTGCCGTGATGGGAACGTCAAGCTGCTATTATTTTGCCTTTTTTAGCAAGACTTGTTATTTCGACATTTTAATTAAAAAATTAAAGAGAAAATTATTTTCGAAAAACATGTAGCGATCTGTACCCTAACGTGTTACAAAGCAAACTACTTAACGATTTTAAAAAAGCTACAAAAATTTTATGAAGCTATTGTTATTAGAAGGGATTAATTCAAAAGATCAAATATAAAAGTATATGGCAACGCTGTGCCTGCTGACATCTGTCTGGCCGATAGCTAAGATGCGGGTCTACTTTCTGCGCACTCACTTCAAATTGCTTTATTTCCGGTAATATTTCAAATTTGGCTAAAGAAACGTTTAAAAAAATATTCTTAAAAGAATAAACAATAAATCTAGACAAAAAATTGTTCTAGTTTAAAAGCAAATTGTAATTCTTTAGTTCATGGTAAGATGGAATCTGAAATATTAAATTTAAAAAAGTAATAATCTTTATTACGGAAAGTTTATTTGTCGCAAAACTCGCTCTGTAGGTTTCCAGAACGCCCTTTTGATTGAAAAGGAAATAAAAATAAACGTATAAAAGTATCCAACTAGAAAATGCCTACTTGCTTTTAGGAATTTAATACTTTGACCTTCTTAGTTTCTACATCTAGATTAAATTTTTTTGTGATTAACTAAAATTATTAAACTTAATTTAATAACCAAGGACTATCCAAGAAACCGGTAGGCATAAGCTTATGGGGTAAATATAATTTTTAATAAAAATTTAAACCGAAACAAGAAAATTTTTTATACAACAGTAACGTATAAAGTAAAGAAAGAAGGAATACTTTTAGGGTAATGTAAAAAAACAGTAAACTGTTTTATGTCACGAATCAGAAAATTGGATTATATTTTTTAGCGTCAAATTTATTAGGACGGCCATATACGTTACGGTATAACGGAAAGGAGAGAAATAGGCTCTCTATATTGTTATAAGCTTTGCTTTTCGCTGCGACCAATGTTATAACTTTGCTGGTTCTGCTTTTGGTTTATCACTGGTATTCAAATAAATCTTCTAATATTACTTTTAATATTTTATTAAAATCTTCACTAAATCATCAGGTAACAACAGATTTTCTTCTTACTTACTAATTTAATGTGGTAGTTTTTTAATTTTAGTTCACCTCGTCTCTATGTTCATGTCCTAGTTATATTCTATTTCTGTATCTAAATTATTATTTTACAGTCATAGGCGTACTAACAAATATAACTTATAACTATTTATTTACATGATTACTGAAATGAAAATGTGTGTATTTATGGGACAATGACAATATGAACAAAGCTAATAGTCTCTGTAAAAAGTAAAGTTTTGGAGTTATGTGTATATGGCTTCACATGGCTCTGGAATAATTTTTCCAAGTGATTGTGGCCATATTATTGTGAAAAATTTGAGACATTCGTATAACCGACTGGTTTCCAGAAGTCTCAAAGTTACTGTCAACCTTTCATGGGGAAATATAGCTCTTCCCGTAACTGTACTGTTTTTTTGTATTAAAGCAATTTCTGGTAGACGTATTCCTTCATAAGCAAGTAATTACGATAATATGATGGTTGTGATGTAAATTCTTGAATCAAATTCGCGGGTTCCCTTTGTTTTCATTCTTAATGACAAATAATAAACCTAATAAAGCAATCGCGTCGTCTTGTTGCTTGGTGGTCATCTCTGTTTTGCCGTAGCGTGTGTGTGCACTTGATTGTACAGGTACACATGTGTATGGCGGGCCTTAGTTGTCTCTTTATTCCTATTAGTTGGTACTACTAAGAATCTCATTGCCATTGTGCAAACAAATTGTTTTATTCGTAATTTTTTAAAATTTACTAAAAACAATTTTAAATTTTAGATCCTGGTGAAATTGTCATACAGGTCTTGGCCTGTCGGTTTAAAATCAAAAAAAAAAAAAAAGAAAAATTGAAGGGCAAAAATACGTTCAAAAAATATATACTGATAAAATCGATGAATTATATTTAAATAAAAAACGAAAAAATATTAATAATACCAAGAATTAACAAATTATATGTTAATATCTATTATTATCTAATTTGCTACCTAAAAGAATGAAAAATTGTGGATAATCATACCTAGAGGTTTCAGTCAGGCTTTTAATTAGTTTGCTCAACTACCTCGTCTCCCCATTTCCACCCGCGATGTCCTTTATACATATTTCTTTATTGTTATTGAATTTATTACAACCAAAAAGTGCATATGGAGAAATTGGATCCAAAACCACTGATTCCAGTAACGGATTCTCTTGGAAGAGATATATTCACAACAAAATTTGGTTTTTAAAATATTTAGATTAACAGTTGCTGAAGTTGTTTCCACTCAAAATATAGTGCCTTCTAAATAAAGAACTCTAGTGTCCGTGATTTACAAGTCAAGCGACTTCGCACTCCCTCCAGGGATTATTCACTCATACCAGGCAAACAAAGACACCAAAAGTATGAAGCTCTGTGGGAACCCTTTCCATGTTATCGGGTCCTAGGTGACGTTGTCTGCTGTATTTCCTACGAACTTTCGGACGGTTCTCGCTGTTGCAAGGAGAACTGCTTTCTGCATAGGTTTATACAGGTGCTCACTAAGGCCCAGTCCCTTGATGTTCTGCAGGAGGTTCTTTGGTATCACTCCAGTTGTTGACAGTATTATGGGAATCGTTTGGACGCTGTTCATTGCCCATTGTCTTCAGATTTGGACCTCCAGATCTCTGTATTTGGCGATCTTCTCGTTGTATTTTGGCATTAGGTTGTTGTTGTTAGGTACAGAAATGTCGATCAGTGTAGTTCGCCTAGAAATTTTATCTATTAGTATAATGTCTGGTCTATTATGAGCTACTGTCTGATCCATCAGAACCGTTCGGTCCCAATATAACTTAAACTGGTTGTTCTCAAGAATAGGCTCCGGATTGTACTTGTAATAAGGCACTTTTTCTATCTGTAATACGTTTAACTTTTCTGCTAACTCTTGGTGGAGTATCTTAGCGGCTGAGTTGTGTCTTTCCTTATACTCGGTTGCGGCAAACGCTTGGCACCCCCCAGTTATGTGCTGAATTGTGTCCGATGTTCGACAGCCATATCTGCATTGGTCATTTTCTATTGAGGTATCTCTAATGATGAACTTCCGATAGTTCTTCGTCGGAATAACCTGGTCTTGGATAGCTAACAAGAAGCCCTCCGTTTCCGGAAACATCTGTCCTGAAATCAACCAGTAGTTCGACGCTGAGTTGTCGACATTGTCCTGATTGACCTCATTTGGATGCCGTCCATGAAGTGCCTTCTGTAGCCAGGTTTGTAACTTCTTTTGGTCTCTTTGATGGTGAGAAGTAATATCTTGTTCCCTCAACTGTAGCGGCGTTGAATCGTCTGCCTCGCATATTGCTCGATGTAGTATGGAAGAGTCCGCTAACCTGTGGAAATATGAATGTAAGTTTATTACTTGTTGGTCGAGCTGCTTACCAATATTCACCAATCCTCTTCCTCCTTGGTGTCTTGGAAGCATTGTACGTTCAATAGCACTCCGAGGGTGCCTCCTAAATACAGAACTCTAGTGTTCGTTATAGTTAAGTATTGTGTTTTTGTCCAATTTTTTTTTCTGCATAGTCTGTTAAATATCATTCAAATCACCTGACCCAAACTTACATTTTCTTCTATTTTTGTAATCGTACACACCGCATACATTAGCATTGTGTTCCTCACTCCGCCCCTGTATCTTGCGTCATCTAGTTATATGTATAAAAATATTTTTATTAAAAAGGTAAGGTTATTACATTTTGAAAGTAATGTAATAATATGTCTTCCTTCCCTAGGCCTTGTCAACTTGCACATTTAGATGCGAATCGAGTATGACATATATAAATTTAAAAATCCGCAGGGCAAACCCTACAGGTTTTTATTTCGACACAAATACCCAAGATATCTGCGAGAATCGAACACATTTCGCGCCGATGAGAGATCTATTAGATTGTAAATTTCAAAATAACTACGATACGAATTCAAAATATTTTCTTAAATAACTTTAAACTCGAAGAGTAAAAAAGGAAATCAAATTTGTAATTATAGAAAAAGGGTCATTCTAAAACTCACAAAAAAGATTCGTAGCGTTACTATGACACAACAAATTTTTACAATTGTTTAATGGCATGAAAAATATAACAAGGGTTACGTGTCTATAAGACATCTTCCTTCCTGCCTACTGTGATTTCAATGGCCTCCTGCTGGACTACCTCTGTCCGGTGCTTATTTAGAGCTTGCGCGACCCTTCTAGATAAATTACACAATCTCCGGTACGGGGCAACTTTACAGTATCAAGGCAACATCCTTAGCATTATTTAATTTATTGGAACCTTCGGATAGTCGGGTGTATGCTCTCGAAAGTTAGGGTTAGTATTTAATGTAAAAACGTTAAAAATTTTCACCAACTTCCTTCAAAAGTGACTAGTCCGCCATTTTACCTTGTATGCAGAAGGGCAGCCTCAGGCGTGGATCCAAGGGGGGGGGGCGGTGGAGGCGATCGCCCCGTACCAAATACCCATTGTCAAAAATACAAGAAGTTAAACATATATAAAAAAATAAATTGGTCCATATAATATTAAAATTTTTTTAGGGCTATCGGTCATTTTATTATTAATTAAAACATTTTTAGGACGTTTGATGTTTCAGTTTATTTATTTCTTAAACCATCTGCAGAACTACAATTAAACACTAAAAAGGGATTCAAATGTAATTAATTTTTTATGTTACAGAAAATTTAAATAATAAATTGTGTTTACGTTGGTAAACAATACGTATCTAATTCGTAATCAAAGTCAGTGAAGCTATCTTCGCTTAAATCACTATCACTACATAGTATAAAACAAAGTCGCTTTCTCTGTCCCTATGTCCCTTTGTATGCTTAAATCTTTAAAACTACGCACCGGATTTTGATGCGGTTTTTTTCAATAGATAGAGTGATTCAAGAGGAAGGTTTATATGCATAATAACATCCATTAAATAGTGGAGAAATACTGTTATTTTTGAGGTTTCTAATGTGATGTCGTTAATTATCATATTTTTTTCCGCTTACATTGCAAACGCAGGCTGAACCCTACGAGATTTATCAAAATAATGTACTAATTATTTGTACACATTGAAAAGGTCTACAGAAAACTCCGCGATGGTATATGTCTATCTCTCATGGATATCCCACAATAACATTTTTTTGTCATTTACTTTTTACGACAAATAATGGCAAATTTTGAAGCGATTTTAACCAATACAGCATTAATCCTTATCCAATTAAATAGCTTAAATACATTGTTGATTTAATATAGATCTATATGGTCCTTTACAGCACAAGATTTAAATGAATATTTTCGAAGATATTACAGATTTAAAGTTGCGGGAAGTAGCGCTTGCGGCGGTACTGGCCGACCGGGGCGGCGGCAGCGTGCCTATAAATAGCGCGTCGGAGGCCGATGTAATAATTGTTGTAAAAATAAAATAAATAGTCACAGTTTTTCTGTAGTGTATTTAGTATCAGCATTGCACCCGTGCGAAGCCGGGGCGGGTCGCTAGTTGATTATAATTGGTTCCTCTATCTCACTCATCATGAGATCGAGTTTCCACATTTTCCTTTACTCTTATATCATATGGATTTTTCCCAATTTTCTGCAATAACTTTATTCAAAAAAATCTTTCAAAACTTCAGTTAAATTACTAATTTTGTAAGTTGTGTTATTTCTAGCAACTCTGCCTTTTACTTGAAAGAGATATTTCCTTCTCCAACGGGCATTTTCCGGACGATCTATAAGAACAAATTTCCTATCTGGTTTTCCCAAAATTTAGTTCTCTGTGCAATTTCCAGAGCTCAGTTCTTTTAATTTCAGGTAAATCCCGATCTTCATTGATTTGAGTTAGAATTTTGTCGACGGTTGGGATCTGCTTCTCATAATAAAATGTATGTACAACTCCTTTTATTGCAGTTTACATCTCTTCTTCCAACGAAGTTTTTTGTCCGCCTGTGATCGAATATGGCTTGGGAGTACAAACAATTCCAGTCGTTTTTTTCTTCTTCAGTATTCAGTATATAGTAGATTCTCCAACTCCTGTCATGTTGGAACACATCTAAACAGAGCTTTTAACATTACTGACTAGATATTGATTTCTTAAGGCATCATAAACATTCATAGTAATAAGTTTTTCGTTGAGGAAAAAATGCCCTGGTTTAACGATTTTGGAATAAATATAGATGTGGAAGCCATATCTTTTGGGTATCTTACTAATCTCAAATAATACATAAAAACAAGCACAAACAAGATAAATCACTAAGGACACACTGTAAAGTGTACTTTGCTCACTTACAGAAATTAAATTGAACTACCCGAAATTTTATTTTTGCAGTAAATTTATAAAAGCTTACAATATTTAAATACAATTAAAAATAATTAGGTTTACGGCAGTCCTCAGTTACCTGCGGCACTGGAGCAGGTACGTTGGAAGTTTCGGTAACAGTTTTATTACTCTCTCTAGTTCTTGAATAGAGTATAGGAATGTGTATGCTTGGGATCGCCCCTCCCCTTCGCAAGAGGTTTGAGTTCAGGAAAACAGAACCGATTCTGACTTTTATATTAGGAATGGGTATGCCATACTGTACTTTTCTGATATCACCCCCCTCCCCCCAAAGAGAGAGTCAATTTAAGTCGACGTCTCTTAGCGAACTCCACCAGAGATATCTAGAGCCACAAAATTTTATATTATTATTAGGGATAAGTAAAGTTACAGATATAACTGGATATGATATTTTTAAAATTTCTAACTTTTGTTTTGCAACCTGAGTGGCCAAAGTCTAAAAAATCGAGTAATAGTCCCCGATCATATATGCCATAAAGTACAGAAGTTTAATATAAAATGCGCAGTGCTGAAAAACCTCGAAATGTTCTTTTATGATGCTTCAAAAAAGTTACTCATATTAATGGGATATTTCTGTAATGAAAAAGCTATATAAAATTTCTGTAATATGCAACAAAATCAGTACATATAAGCCTATGGCTTATACAAAACTCCGTTGAGTAAAATATAACTTATTCTGCTATATTTTGAGGTTGAGTAGCAATAACTAAGTATTAATTAGGTCTTTCCGAAATTAATTAACTTTATATAACTTAAGAGCGGCTTGTCCTAAGAGCCCTTACTAAAAATTAGCAGGGAATGGTGGTAGGATAATGCTACTAGAATAATAATGAATGAATATGGAAGCGTTGGTACCCTAAACGTTAAGTAGCTTTTTACCAAATTACTTTCTACCTAATTTACAAATTAAACAACATAATAGATAAAGGAACTTAAAAAGGGTTTGTTTTTTAGTTAAGTTAAGATTTCGGCCTGTTTTTAGCATAAAAATGGCATCTTGAATTTTTCATCTGTTTGCTTGTTATGTTATTTATATTTAACTTGTGTATTAAACTTTTTTTAAAATAGTAACAATCCGAAAGATTTTTAGTAGGCCATTCGTTTTAACATGTGTATATAAAATACTTGATGCTCAAAGTGGCTCTCAAACTCCTTAAGACTTTCAAAAACTCACACATACTAATGTAAACCTAAGGGATGCGTTGGTAATAAATCTTCAACGCAAAATATGTCAGAGTGCACGTCAATATTCCTGAAATATCTTTCAA
This sequence comes from Diaprepes abbreviatus, assembly GCA_034092305.1. Taxonomy (NCBI): domain Eukaryota; kingdom Metazoa; phylum Arthropoda; class Insecta; order Coleoptera; family Curculionidae; genus Diaprepes; species Diaprepes abbreviatus. Next base: position 5,866,260 of record JASJET010000068.1, on the reverse strand, counting down.
AACTGTTAAATAGCTATCAATAAAAGGAAATTGTTTTGTTGGCCTATAAATCCTTTCAAAGAAGATTGGTTGCTGTGTCTGAATAATTTTTGTTTTGAATGTAAACGTCAGCAACACTGTTTTATTGTATCTTACTGAAACGAATTTACTTACTTACTTATTTACTGCTTGTAATAAGGTCCTATTTACAAGCAATACAATTTTTGTGGCTTCCTCATGGTGAACCAGGGTTGCCAAATTCGAAGATTTTTTCGTAGTTTCAGAGAAATTGTTTTGCGAAATTTTTGGGGAAAGTAAGAAGAAATTAATTGAGAAAATCTGGGTGAGAACAGCCAATAGTAAATAAATCCCGCCTGCCGCCATTTTGGTTCGTTATATTGGTATGATAATATCTTCATCATTTGTTATTTATAGCATTTTGAAGTAGAATAAGAGATTTTGTTTAATTACGACGCAATATAGGGGTTAAAGCTCCAAACAAGAAACAATAATATGTTTCAAGCTTAATTTTGTACAATACTTATTTTTAATTTATGAGAATAATCGGGAAAATTAAATTTCAATTGGGGAAGTTTCGAATCCTTTATCTGGCAACTTTGTAGCAAGTTGCTCTCGTAGTGAAGCTGACTGCTGTAGAAGTTCTTGAAAGATATTACTGTCGAGAAACATAGTGCAGGTACAAAAACACTGCACTACTTTATTTTAGCTTGTTGAACAGTTAATCAGGTATAAGACAACATTTTAGCACAACTTTTTGGTTTGGTAAATCTTTGAAACGAGAAGTATACTATATATATATATATATATATATATATATACATATATATATATATATATATATATATATATATATATATATATATATATATATGTAGTAAAATGCGAACAGTAAATGCAAACTTCGTTCCAACCATATCCTTTCCGTGTTAGAGGTTGCACAGTTTGAACAAATTGTTAAGGAATACACAACTGCAACACCATCGAGATGATGGCCTACCTGTATCACCATACCGAGAAGAAAGTCAAAACTTACCCTCCTCGCCACAATGATACGGCAGAGGTACATGTTTCGTCTCTACTAGACTTATCAGGGTACCGACATACACCTGACTGTGCAAAGGAAAGATCGAAAGGAAGCATGCAAATACTGAACGCGGCTTCGCCGACCTCCTGCCGGATGACGTATATATATTTATGCGGCTTTCACGGATTCCTCCGTGTGAGATGCAGTAGCAGTGGATATATCCACATTATGTAGTTGTAGTGCTGATATCACATTCAGCAAACGTACAACTATATGCATCGCCATATATGAATGAAGTAAAAGGCGAACAGTAAATGCAAACTTTGTTCCAATCACATCCTTTCCATGTTAGAGGTTGCACAGTTTGAACAAATTGTTAAGGAACACAATTTATACTATTCCAACACCATCGAGATGATGGCCTACCTGTACCACCATACCGAGAAGAAAGTCAAAACTTACCCTCCCCGCCACAGTGATACGGCAGAGGAACATCTTTCGTCTCTACTAGACTCATCAGGGTACCGACATACACCTGGCTGTGCAAAGGACAGATCGGAAGGAAGCATGCAAATGCTGAACGCGGCTTCGCCGACCTCCTGCCGGATGGCATATATATGTTTATGCGGCTTTCACAGATTCCTCCGTGTGAGATGCAATAGCAGTGGATATATCCACATTATGCAGTTGTAGTGCTAAAATCACATTCAGCAAACGTATTATATGCAGCTCAGTGTATGAATGAAGTAAAATGCGAACAGTAAATGCAAACTTCGTTCCAACCATATCCTTTCCGTGTTAGAGGTTGCACAGTTTGAACAAATTGTTAACGAACACAATTTATTCTATTCCACCACCATCGAGATGATGGCCTACCTGTACCACCATACCGAGAAGCAAGTCAAAACTTACCTTCCCCTCCACAGTGATACGGCAGAGGTCATGTTTCGTCTCTACTAGACTCATCAGGGTACTGACATACACCTGGCTGTGCAAAGGACAGATCGGAAGGTTTATTCTATTTAACTAAAAATATTTGTGAATTATAGATTTAAGTAGAATAAATCAAGAATTTCGTATTTTGCATTTCTGTATAATATAAAATATGTATTCAGAATAAATTAACAATGCTAAATCTGTCAGATTTACGTACGTCGTTACCCAGAATATTAATTTAATATCATCACATAACGCAATCAGTAAAAGTAATCCATCTGCTTTTAAGTCTGTCCTATAAAAGAGCCATTACTCCCTCCGAATAATTTCAATTCTGATTACCAATACAGATAGCTACCAAGTTTAAAATGGGTCTTGCTAAAATCAATTAATTTAGGCTTAGGTATGGTTTACAGTAATCTCCCTTGATGTAGTTTTAATAATGGATGAAAAATTAATAGAAAGGAATGGCGGCGATTGATTATTGGAATGTTAATGAATTCATATAGAGGCTTTAGTAGACTAAACAAATATCTTTTAACAAAATTACTTTTTTTGCAAGTTAGAAATTAAACATAAGTGGGAAAAATAATAATTATAACTAATTATCAGAATAATAAAAAGATATCTATCAACATATTTCATATGCTTTACTTGGTCGTCCAATATATTTAGTGAAAGCGGAAATCTGGTATTTTTAGCCACATTAATATTTAGTTAAATTTTATATTTTTATAATAAAAAGTTATACTATTTATAAAATACGTAATAATTTAACTGTCTAAAAATGTATTTTTTGTATTTTAAAGCTGTAAGAGCTAAAAACTTGAAATATAAGTCAACAGCAATTTAACATCCTATTAAACTTTATCGATATTTTTATAGCAGCAGTTTCTTTGGCGCGAGAAAATAGATAACTATCTTTAAAACTGCATGAGATTCTCATGCAATATGGTATAATGGCTAAACTTTGTTTTATATATGAGTATATTTTAAAGTTGCATAAGCTGTAAGTAAAATATAAAAGTATAATAAGCAATGACTTAACCTAAATATTAGTTTAGTTTGGAAATTTTTCCAGCAATATAATGGGAATAAAATTAAAACTTATATTTTTACGTAGCTGTAAAAGTTCTAGAAATGCTAATAAAGAAACTGTGTAAATCATACAACATTAATTATGACAGATGTAATCAAACAAATCTATGTTTATAATGTCCTATAAATTATACATACTAGTATCGATGAATTTCAATTGAAAGTATTAGTAATTAACAGTTCAAATAACACTGGATATATAAATAAGTTATGAGAACGCTTATCTAAGAACCGTACGATTTTTGTATTTATTCAGACTAAAAATAAAAGCAATAAAAACAAGTATTTTAAAATTAAGTAAGCAATATTCGATGAAAATAACACAAATATAACTGAATAGAAATTGTATAAGATAAAATACAGAATAGACTAAATATAAACAAAATGATTTACTTAATCTGATAAAAATTAATTTCTTTCATATTTTTAATTAAACTCTATTGCTCTCTTAACATCATTCGGACAATCGAGGATCCGATAATCAAATTCATAGAAAACTTTAACATGTAGCTTAGTTTTTAATTATATCTAAGAAATAAACTTACAATCTTCCGAAAACATTGAACCATTTTTTCAAGCATATGACGATTAAAATGAATTTTTTTTGTAACCTTTTACTTATTTCATTCTTTGAGTATGATTATAAATGTAATGAAATTTAAAAATTACGCTACCGTTAGTTCCCTATAATCATGTAGTCATGCTAAGTTTATTCTATTTAACTAAAAATATTTGTGAATTATAGATTTAAGTAGAATAAATCAAGAATTTCGTATTTTGCATTTCTGTATAATATAAAATATGTATTCAGAATAAATTAACAATGCTAAATCTGTCAGATTTACGTACGTCGTTACCCAGAATATTAATTTAATATCATCACATAACGCAATCAGTAAAAGTAATCCATCTGCTTTTAAGTCTGTCCTATAAAAGAGCCATTACTCCCTCCGAATAATTTCAATTCTGAATACCAATACAGATAGCTACCAAGTTTAAAATGGGTCTTGCTAAAATCAATTAATTTAGGCTTAGGTATGGTTTACAGTAATCTCCCTTGATGTAGTTTTAATAATGAATGAAAAATTAATAGAAAGGAATGGCGGCGATTGATTATTACAATGTTAAAAATTACTTTTTTTGCAAGTTAGAAATTAAACATAAGTGGGAAAAATAATAACTATAACCAATTATCAGAATAATAAAAAGATATCTAACAACATATTTCATATGCTTTACTTGGTCGTCCAACATATTTAGTGAAAGCGGAAATCTGGTATTTTTAGCCACATTAATATTTAGTTAAATTTTATATTTTTATAATAAAAAGTTATACTATTTATAAAATACGTAATAACTTAACTGTTTAAAAATGTATTTTTTTGTATTTTAAAGCTGTAAGAGCTAAAAACTTGAAATATAAGTCTACAGCAATTTAACATCCTATTAAACTTTATCGATATTTTTATAGCAGCAGTTTCTTCGGCGCGAGAAAACTATCTTCAAAACTGCATGAGATTCTCATGCAATATGGTGTAATGGCTAAACTTCGTTTTATATATGAGTATATTTTAAAGTTGTATAAGCTGTAAGTAAAATATAAAAATATAATAAGCAATGACTTAAGGGGTCTTTTAGGTTACAATTTTTCAAGAAAAAAATTTTTTTAGTCATTTTTTTTTTAATAGAAAGAAAAGAGATATCATTTTATAATTTTGCACATATATTTATTCGTACCTTAAGTATACAAAAATATTTTTTTTTTGATTTTTTTATGGATTTTTTTATCCATAATAATTTTTTTTAAATGGTACACCTGTATATTTTCATGTTATTTAATAGAGTAATAAAAACCCTAAAAGTTTTGTTCAATATATCCTATACCTATTTATAATAGTTTTTGAGATATTTCAGTTTTTCTTATTTTCCATACTTTTTTACAGAAATAGTCTTCATTATCATAGTAGCCATGTAAAATAATAAAAAGAAACTACAGAAACAAACAGAATGTGGTTAAATATGATGAAATACATTATTCGTTATATTACAACGGCAATAGTTTAATTAAACATAATGTGAAAAAATTAACACAACAATAACGACAAGGCAAATACATATTTACTTTTATACTAAATTGAAACAAAAAAATTACCTATTAAATACTGAGATTAATTATTTCTTTTTAATAAGTATTCGAATAAACGACCCTCTTGTGCAATGCACAAATTTAGTCTTTTTTGCAGATTTTCTCGGACCCTGGACAAAATTAGTGGCATTATTGTTCTACAGGTATCCCTAATCCTGTTTCGCATATCTTCCACTGTTGTTGGTGGATTAACATACACCTTATTTTTAATATAACCCCATAGGAAGAAATCTAATGGGGTTATGTCGCAAGACCTTGATGGCCACTCAATGAAACCCCCACGTCCAATCCATTTTTGCGGAAATCGTTGGTCCAAAAACGCACGAACTTCACGATGGTAATGCGGAGGCGCACCATCGTGCTGGAACCACATACTGTCGAGCTCATCCCTATCGAGACCTTGAAGCAGTTGGGGTAGTTCTTCTTGTAGAAAGTTCAGGTAACTATGGCCATTTAGTGGTTCATTAAAAAAGTGGGGTCCAATAATTCGATTATGATGAATACCACACCAAACATTTAATGACCAGTGGTTTTGATGTTGCACCTCTCTAATCCAAAATGGGTTTTCTGTGGCATAATAATGCATGTTGCGTCTATTTACGGCACCGTTACTTCTAAAAGTAGCTTCATCACTAAACATTACCTTGCATAATAAATTTGGATTTAATTGAATCTCCGCATTTATTGTATGACAAAAGTTTACACGACTTTCAAAATCCTGTCCATGCAATTCTTGGTGTAATTCCATGTGATATGGATGATACCTATATTTCTTGGTAGTACGATTAGCGGTGGATTGTGATGTTTCACATAATGCTGCTAACTGACGACTACCAATATAAGGATTTTCCTGAACATTTAACAATACTTGTAGTTCTTTTTCTTCATTGTTGACCATTTTACGTTTTGGATAATCAACAGTACCAGAAGAATCAAATCTTTGCATTAAGTTTTGAAAAGTATGGGTATTAGGCTGGCGTCGATCAGGATACTTCATTTTGTAAATTCTTTGAGCAAGAAGGCAATTTTTTTGAGCCTCTCCTATTGTATAAATCATATCTATTAACTCATTCTTTGGAAAATTCATTTTACAATATAAGATGAATGCAAAAAAAACCAAACTACACTACATAAAAACCAAAAGAAGCGATTGCGGTTATAAATTTGACACACAGACAAATGTTCTTTAACATTGTTTTTGCCATGGCTACTATGATAATGAAGACTATTTCTGTAAAAAAGTATGGAAAATAAGAAAAACTGAAATATCTCAAAAACTATTATAAATAGGTATAGGATATATTGACCAAAACTTTTAGAGTTTTTATTACTCTATTAAATAGCATGAAAATATACAGGGTGTACTATTTAAAAAAAAAGATATTTATTCATTTAAACTTGTTCAAATTTGAGCCGATGTGTTCAACACCCTGTAGCTTTTATTGCAAATATTAGGTAAAGAGTATGTTAACTTGTCCTTGGCCTTGCTAAATTCCAAATTTGAATATATTTGTCACAAAATTGAAAACGTTATTTAGGATTGAATTGATGCTTGAAAATGCGACTTTTTTTCTTTAAACTTAATTATCTCAGAAACTATAAAGTTTTGTTATAGTAAACCCTTAATAAAAAAGATTTAAAATTATAAGCTAAATCGAAAATACGATTCGTATATAGGGTGTTCTATTTAAAAAAATACAACTTTATGCTGTCCTAGTTTTTTGGCTCACCCTGTAGAGTCCTAAATATTTTTAAAATCTGCGTAAAAATAAACTGTATCAAACAATAAATATAGTTTCTTTGTAAATTTCACCGAAAAGGCACAAACTTACTTCATCCTATCGTTGACTCACCCTGTATATATAAATAAGCTATGAGAACGTTTATTTAAGAAACGCACGATTTTTGTATTTACTCAGACTAAAAATGAAAGGAATAAAAACAAGTATTTTAAAATTAAACACACAATAGTCGATGAAAATAACACAAATATAACTGAACAGAAATTGTATAAGATAAATTACAGAATAGACTAAATATAAACAAAACGATTTACTTAATCTGATAAAAATGAATTTCTTTCATATTTTTAATTAAACTCTATTGCTACTTAACATCATCCGAACAATAGAAGATCCGATAATCAAATTCATAGAAAACTAATAATGAAATACATACGTTTATATGTTTAGTTATACTAAACGATACATATATTTTTGGAAGTATTTAGTAGATACGTAGCTTTGTCTCACTGGTATTTATATTACAGCTGAGCAAACAATTAAAATGTCCCATAATGATGAAAATGCATTCTCAAATATATTGTTGTATTACGCTCTAACATAATTACCTAATTTATTTGTTGTTCAAAAGTTTACAAATAAAGTTATTATTCTTTGTACCGAGTTTTAATTAATCAAGTAATTTTTCTTTATACCATAAATGAGGTCTTGATTATTCGTGCGATAAGTTTAATCATTTTAAATTATCTGATGTTATTAATGCATATATCAACTCCACAATATTATTGCATTTTCAAAAGCAGAAAACAACTAAAAAGGCAATCGTTTTTGTAATTTAGATTCCAGGAGTTTATCAGTGACGACGAAAATTAAACCGTGTTTTCAGTTAATAAAGTTAAAAACTAGCATGAGAAAATTTAATTAGAGACGCAGAAGCAATTATGTGAGCTTGCAAAGATGCAGTGGCGTGTTTAGACCTTTGCAAAGAGAAAATCTCTTGGGTTATGAGTAAAGAAAATAAAAAGAACTGTCAACAAAATAAGAGACATTTGGCAACCGTTCACATTTTTGATAATTCTCAGTTCGAAAATATCTAACATACGATTTTGTGATCTGACTTGTCCGTGAGTCGTTTCACTAAGTAAACAATTTTTTCAGCTCTGCACAATACGTAAATTATGCCCACCAATCCATTGCCGGAAAATTAATTTCAAAATAATGGTATGAACATAATAAAAAATTTCTCTGCAATAACAATTGCGGTAAAATGTCACAATACTAAGTTGTTATGTTTTTCCACTTTTTTACCAAGTTGCATTTAACAGTGGTTACTTACCATCAATGGTCAACTCAATTTTAACAAAAAAATTAAAAAAGAAAGCCACACAAGAAGTTGATCCTATAGCACAAGAAAACAAAAAACGTAACTTTACCGCTTTAACATATTTTGGTAAATCATCAATTAACACTAAAAAGTTTTTGAATAAAAAATATATTGGGGGTAGCCTTCAAAACAAATAATTCAATAGGAAAACGCTTAAAAAATTATAAAACAAAAACAAATAAAAATAACAAGTCTGGGGTCGATTAAAAAACACAGGTAATTTATTAAATGACCAAACAGATATCAACAGCTCACCCCTGCTAAACATCTTTTAACAATAATTTAAATAATAGGTAAAAAAATGTAAATTAGGGTATTACAATTATTCATTATTGTAAATCTAGGTATAAGTTTTTCAAGTAACCAAATATTTTGTGATTTAAAATAGAACTTCTGATGAAGCTACTGTGTTAGCGAAACGCGTCAAGTTTTTAGTTAAATATAGTGGAAATTGGACAAATATTCGTCTTTTATTCATCGTTAAAGATAAATAAGTCTATCTGCCATGTTTGAGAAGTTGACTCTATGTTTTCTCCTTTCAAGCAGAGCAAAAAGAAAGAATATATAGTAACAGCTTATTTCCTGCAAATACGGCTCTGATTCTCTATACATTCGCGTTTCGAACACCTTATGGTTTCGTCAGAAGAGCTGTACCGAACCGAGAGCAACATTCGCAGGAAACAACTGTCCATTCAAAATATAAATTTCGAGTCATGCCGACAGAATATCAAACCTGCCAACTTTTCGATGTCAGACTGAAAAATATCGCCAGTCGAAACGATATCTACGCATTCATCGGAGTAGTGCAAAATTTTAAAAATCAAAATTTCAGTAAGAAATAAATAAATCTCTCTGCTGTGTTTAAATACTTACCTATACGTATTCTCTTTTCATGCAGAAAAAAGAAAGAATAAATAGAAACAGTTTATTTCCTGCAAATACAACTCTGGACCTCTCTCCAAACGCGTTTCGACCATTTTATTGTTTCGTCAATGGAGCTCTATCGAACTGAGAGCAAGATTCGCAGGAAACAACTGCAATATAAAATATAAATTCTGAGATATGTCGGTCGGATATTAAAAACCTGCCGACTTCGATGTCAGACTGAAAAATATCGCTAGTCGAAATGACGAGACCATAAGGTCATCAAAACGTGTATGGAGAGAGAACCAGAGTTGGATTTACAGGAAATAAACTGTTCTCTGCTTGATAGGAGAATACATATACGCAACTATAAGAAGGCAGTTTTACGTAGTGAGGAGTTTTTAACACTAGTCTATATTGAAATAAATAAAGAAACCAATTAAAAGATGAGAATGTTTGGCTTCGAATATAATTATCAAACATTAATTCGAAATTGATAAGCTTATATGTAAATATACATATTTATCCTTCCTTAAGAATTTCATTGTCATATTGTTTCTATATTAATATTAACACTGACTTTTTTACAGTTTTAAATCTACCCTGAACTATACAGTTCTAATATTTTGAACCAACAAGGTCATTTGAAGACAAAGAGAGAAAGATATTTATTTTTATCAATATATCACTAAATAATAGGCGTGGCCAAAACAATTTTATTGTTTCCTAGCACTAAAAACCACTAAATTATCATAGAAATTTTATTTCATTATTTAAAGTACACAGGAAAGAGGTATCGTGAGTTTCCGTAATAAGTTAAATAAATTGAGGTAAATAAAAAATATGTTCTACAAATTAAAAACAACTTTAAAGCTATTGTAACTTCCGGGTATTAGCATACCACCTTACACGTTATTTTATTATCTAAATAAGCCATTTTCGTGCAAATTTTATATTTTTACAGAATATGCTTATTGTATCTTAATTATGGTACCATTTAATTGTCGGCTGTTTTAGGACTAGGTATCTGTTATATAATATTGTACTTCACTTTCAAGAAAGGTAACTCAACTGTCGGGCGCCAAATAAGGAAGTTGGAAGGGATAACGGAAAGCTACAGAAATAAGCTAAAGGCAAAAAAAAATGATCCTAACATGCTAAAAATAAATGTTATTGATAATAATTGACATTAATTATGGTAACTAGAAAACCAGAGTGGGTTCTGCGGATGCGGAAGCGTCTCGAGGTAGTCTTGTGGAATGGTTCGTTATCATTTAGGTCATGGATGACTACAATTCTTTGATTTTTCTTTCTTGTGTCATGTAGTGCTATCAGCGGAACTTCAAAGTTAATACTTGTATGTGTTCATAAGACATTTGTGCAGACTTTTTGGTTAAAAATGAATCAGTGTATGAAATTGTTCTGATAATCCGGTGGTACAATCCGGGGAATTACTTTTTTTCAGTTAGTAGGTTTTTTTATATTTTTACCTATGTTTAAGATTAATCATGATTTGAAAAGTCATTTATAATATTTCCGCGTCGAAAACTTTTTACAGACCTGCCAGCCCTAATATTTTATAGTGCATAAGAATCTTGCTTTACTATTGATTGAAAAATTTTATAATTCAGTCCTATTATTGTCATTTAATTTTAATTTTGTTTCACCTGATATCATATTAACATTTTTAATGGCTAACAAATTGGATTTCAATACAAAGAACCACCATCAAATTAGTTTTTATACCATAGCACTACACTTTTGTTAAATGATATATGCTACCAACAAAAGTACCAATATTTAATTTGAAAATAGAGATTACAATGTTATTTTCTAAGTGTGACACTTTTCACAAAAAAGCTCATATCATTTTAAAAATTTCTATAATTGACATAAAGTAAAAGTACTCGGAATCTTTAAACTTCAGTAGCTTACAATTATAACTGCCTTAAACTCAATTCTCCACTAACTTTTAAAATATACAAACATTGATTAGCATAACACAGAAAACTATGCTTAAATCTTTTTTCGATCTAACGATTATTAACTTAATTAAAACGCTCGTCTACTGACCTACTGCGCAAGTGCAGTATCACCTCTTTTAGCTTTACATCCCAGACCTTAATTTTACTGTCAGTGAATGAATGCATGGATAAGGGTGCTAATAGTCGATCTTCGATGCTTAGCTCTCGTTGGGCTCATTCGAGACCGATCACTTTTGTGAATCGAAGCAGCCTCGTTACCTGACCTTGCCTGATTATTTCGATTGATATTATTGTATCTTTCAAATAACTGTGCCTCAATCCGCTGAGAACGTGGTCAACAGTTTTATCCTCCTCCAGGCACCATCTGTATACCGGGTCATCCACGAAGCTAATCCTATGAAGATGGCCTCGCAGGTAACCGTCTCTCGTCAGCAATCCCATATGTTTCTTGGCACATCTCATTCCAGCGGTTTTCCTTTAGAATTCAATAAATTATTTTCCAGTCACAGTTTCAGCTCTCGCGTACCAACAATAATTGGAACAGGTATAATGGGTTAGAAGCCGTATGGCGAAGCCACGGACTTTATCTTTACCTCGTTTCGGTGTATACCCGAGTGATCCGTGCGAGACTGATTGTGCTGTCGTTTTTTTTTTATTAGATTATCAAGTACTTCCCTGCACTCCAACACCATAAGCCAAGCTGCTATATTGGACCCCAGAGCCAATATTGTAATCTGCCGTCGGAGCATATGCTAATAGTCCTATTTCTATTTATGTCCCTCTCACAGAGATGGCTACATTGCAGAATAGTATAAATGTTCACTAGAAAATCATTGAGAGCTGACTCAGAAAGTATAACTCCCTGACTTCAATGCTTCTACTGAATACTCCAACTCCGGCACTTAAATTCTGTCGAGATCCATTGGTAAAGCATCAGGATTAATTTGCTCTTTCTCCCAATCCTCTCTGTTTAGTAACAATATCTCAAGAGAATTGTTTGATTTCAAAAGCGGCGTCATGTAGTCTGTTTGCACAGGAAGCGACGGACATCTTTCCACACCGCTCCCCCAGCCATGTGGGTAGCCACAGGTTCCTGTTTTGAGATGCCCCAGGCACCTCAGACAGTAAACTGCCTTCAGTCTATCATTTTCTGCGAATATGTGGAGAGAAGGTAGATTCATTGGAACTTCTAGCACCCTAGTGGGGCAGTGCTCATCGTATTCATCATTCCTACATAAAACATGCTTTGAATCTTGTTAAGTTGAGATGGTGTTACTAGGCTATATATAATAGTGACGTACATAATCATGGTGTATATCCAGTATCACCTTCGCTTACAAGTCTAGAAAGCGCATATAATCTTCTTGACTCGAGCCTTAATATGATCATTCAAGCTCATTAGTGAGTCTACAAGAATTCTTAGTTATTTTACGGTATTATCCTTCCGTTCACCCTCTCTAACTTTCTTGGCACCAAGTAAGTAATAAAGTTATTTCTTAGAAAGACAATTTTGCTATTTTCAAAACCAAAAATGATATCGAACTCAATTAACGAACAAAACACTATTGAAAGTAAATTTATGTTGCAACTTGAAAATTAACAGTCTCTCTTGTGTTTCAGTAATAATATATAGTTAAAGTTTGATTTTTTTCTCAAATTTCTAACCTACATTGAATAAGTAAATTTACGGACTTCTAAAACATCAAAATTTCTTAAATACAATTTACCCACATTATAAAAATATTCATCCTGGACCACTTTGTATTTTCAAAAGGAAACCAAAATAGGAAATTAAAATAAATTTGAATATTTTCAACAGAGCATACAGAAATAATATAACGAATGTTAATGTAAATTTACAAACAACTTATACATGGCCTGTTTTAGGCGATAGTGATATGGGTCAGACAGTTCTTGATAAAATTCTTTAACAATGAAAGCAAACATTTGTATAGACCCAAAGTTTATTAATATTGCAAGAGCAAACCAAGCAAAATGTTCCGATTTGATGTTTTAAATTTTTATTGAATGAGTTGTTAATAAAAATAAAACAGAAAAATGTCATGTCAAATATAATATAGGTTAAATATTTTATTTGAGAGTTAAAATATATACATGGCATATATTATTATTAGTATTAGTGATAAAACTTGTTTGTTCAATATCACGGGACAGGAAGGACTTCTTAAGATGAGGTAATTGATGAATGCTGTATTAAAGAACGCAAAAATTCCCAAGGATTGAAAATTAGATGTTATACTGTTAATATATGAGAGAGGAGACGGAAGAAATTGCACTAATCACAGACGAATAACACTCTCAAGTATCCCAGGTAAAGTACTCGCCAAAAATAATAGAAAGAAGACTAAGAATTATGATATAACCCACACTAGAAGACAGCCGATATGGATATAGGAAGAACACAAGCACAAAGGGCATCATATTCATTATTAGACAAATGAGTTAAAAGATAATAAACAAGAACATACAAGTATATATATATATATATATATATATATATATATATATATATATATATATATATATATATATATATATATATATATATATATATATGCGTTATAGACAGATAGCAAATCTTTGACAGAATACGTAAGACGTATGGAAGGTGCTTAAAGAAAAAGTAGACTAAAACATCATAGAAGTATAATAGGATATGTACTGTCGTATTATTCAACATCTTACCGCCATCCTCCGGTCAGATTTAACTTCAAATAAGAGATCCGAACATAAATAAGTACGACGACAGGTGTCTGGGAAGGTACCAACTAGAATCCCATTGACGAGGCCAATAGTTGGAACCGGGACGAAACACCCACATTTTTAGAGACCCGATTCAGACACAGCAGGCCTTTTCTAGGTTTTCCCTGCCAAATTACCCGATGACGACAATAAGAGCCCGGAAAGAGAGACAAATAAAGACAATCCATATGAGAGACGAAGAAAGAAAACCGAACGTGCTTGTAATATAGGAGTATACAGGGGGACAAGTCTATAAGTAATAAATTTAGACTTTCTCCTATATTACAACATGGCATTCCTGGTGGGGACGATTGCAGCGGGTCACAGAGTCTCGATATTCGTGTGATGGGGGGACGGTACTACCGAATCGGCCTTGATAAGTACTTTCGGTATCACTGTATGATGGGGGGATGAAAGTGTAGATCGGCCTTGATAAGACTCTCGATTTTAACTGTCTGATGGGGGAAAGGGGATGCTGATCGGCCTCGATACGCAGAGACGTAAATGATAGGGGTGACGCATTACTCGGACGGTCCTGATGAGATTCACGGGAGCAACTTAAATGATAGGAGTGAAGCACTTCCTGACGGCCCTGATAGGATATTCGAAAAGTAACTTAAATGATAGGGGTGAAAGGTGCCCGACGGCCCTGATGAAGTCTAAGATATATGATCCCTGCATGGAAAGGCATTAAGCTAATGCTGACCTCACGACAGATGTGACAAAGACGACGTTGAACAATACGTAATTCGGGGTGTTAGTCCCCGCAGTTTCTAGGCATCTAACGTTCGGCATTCGTTCGAGATCAGGGATTATGAAGTCTCAAAGAACGACGAAGTTGCCTGGCTGGGGGGTGTCGTATAACTCAACATCTTATCGCCATCCTCTGGTCAGATTTAACTTCAAATAAGAGATCCGAACATAAATAAGTACGACGAAAGGTGTCTGGGAAGGTACCAACTAGAATCCCACTGACGAGTCCTATAGTTGATACCGGACGAAACACCCACATTTTTAGAGACCCGATTCAGACACGGCAGGTCTTTTCTAGGTTTTCCCTGCCAAATTACCCGATGACGACAATAAGAACCCGGAGAGACAAATAAAGACAACCCATATGAGAGACGAAGAAAGAAAACTGAACGTGCTTGTAATATAGGAGTATACAGGGACAAATCTATAAGTAGTAAATCTAGACGTTCTCCTATATTACAACAGTACACGGGAGATATGAACATAATTAGGAAGAATCAAAAGAATTTAAAGCAAAGCAAAGTGTTAAACAAGCATGCGTATTAAGTTCACTTCTATTCCTAATGGTATTGGATGAAGCTGAAAAGGGTAAAAAAACGATAAATCGATTGACTTAGGACTACTGGTAAAGGAGAACAATATAACTGAAAAAGTTAATATTTGTTGGAGGCATGGTGTTGTTAGCAAATATCGAAGAAAACCCACAATACAATCTTGAAGTAATAGAGGAAGAACTAGTAAATCGAAATACAAAAAACATGATAATTCAGAAGATGAAGAAAACACATGAATAAACCTTAATGGAAAGCAAGGAAGTAAACCAACTCAAATACCTGACTGCAAATATAGAAAATAATGAGAAAGGATATAAATAAAAGAATAGGAAGCGTAGAAGGCATATTCAATACATTTCTAGAAAAAAGAAATACAATTATATTAGAGAAACTATTTTAGTTCTCAACCAACTGAAAAACCTTATACTGTAAAGGTAGGAATACTCTATTCTAAGACATTAAGAGGCAAAACACTATCTCAGATGCAAGGAAATCCCAGTAAAGGTTGTAAACCTCTCCCATGGCTGTCCGGTTTGAACTCATTGGTTCTCGCTAGTACAGCATAGGCACGAGCACCTAAACTTTATTAAAGCAAATCCTTTAAACAATTTATATCAGACAAATTATAACGTCTAATACAAGCAACGCCATCTCCCAGCATTCCACGTAATCTGAATATTTAATCTCGTAGAGATTCACAGTTGCTACATAAAAAAAATAGTATCGGAAAAGATAAAAACGAAAGTAGTAAAAAAAGTGCCATGGACTTGAATCACGAATCAATTCAGCTGAAGTCAGGTTCTTGAGAAGAATAAAAAACCAAAACACAAGATACAAAATCAGAAATGAAACCTGCAAATAGACGCGATGAACGAAAAACTTATAGAGGGGACTGTAGAGATGATTTGGTCATATATGCTAAATATCGGATAATAGATTTACTAAAATAGTGTTTGAAATGCGAGTATCGGGAAGATAAGAGATAGGCAGACCAAGGATAAGATGGACAGATTAAATCAGAGTAAAACCAAATACGAAGAGTCTAGCATCTAGTCAAATAAAAATATTAATACAGAGTGAGTGAGTAGTATTAATTAACGACACATTAACCCATTGGATATTTTAGTGACGGGACCTACAGTTTAACACTCCTAGGGCCTAATCCCACGCCTAAAATATTAATACAGGACAGAATATTATAGAAACAAATAATAAAAGTCAACTTCGCCAGCCTTACACCCAACTGTAGGAAAGTTTCGGGATTAAGTAAGTTATTGTCACCTTATAATCGAAATATGAGAATGAACAATTTTCCTAAACAAAAAACTGAATTTACTAAATAATTGAAACTGTCGCAGAGGTAAAGTATGACTTTCTATATTGCCATTATAGTTTACCATATCACAAAAACAGAATTTTTTTTCGATATTGAAAATATTTGATTTAGATCAGTCATACGAAACAAAATTTGTGATAAATAAATTACAGTACCCATACCATACATCAGATTATATATTGCTTAAAATAACAAAGTATGAGAGGATAGAAGTTATCTATTAAAAATACATTTCCGCTCCCTCCCCCTTCCTATAAAAATAACTATTATTTACTGACGGTAAAATATTAAAACGTGATTTCTCTCGAAAATACTCCAACAGTTTTGTGTAGGAGTAATTCATTATTGATCCCACAAAATGGCACTATTCATTTTCCTTGGAGAATTCGAGGAAAAGCGCGACATTGATTAACTGATCGAGAGCGAGAATGTTATTTAGTGTAATAATAGCGTATAATTCAAACTTAACTGAATTTTGCTGAATCTAACACTTATTAAAAATAAATAGGTAATTTCGTACCTGTCGTTCCCGGTATTATAAGTAATAAATACTGGGAAATTTGTAGCAAATGCAGAAGTGAACATTTTTACTATTTGTTATTGTGATATTTTATAGCAATTATTGTTATAAAGTAATTCTTTTATTACATTTATCTCATTATTATGAAATTAATTTTCCAAGAATTAGTTGATGAATATAATTTATGTATTATGCGATGCTGAAAAAGAAATGTTTGGGTGGTGGAAAAACAGACAAGTGAGAAGACAAAATAATAAGTTGGGCATTTTGAAATTGAAAATTATCAAAAATATCAATGATTTGCTACGAAAATAAATGCCTGTTATTTTGTTGGTATGTAGTAGCTTTTATTTTCTTTACTCATGTCAGTTCACACAACAGCTTTCCGCTTTGCTAAGATCTAGACACGTTACTGCATTTTGGCAAGCTCCCCTAATAGCTTTTGAGTCTCCGATTGAAGTTTTTTATGCAAGTTTTTACACTTTATTAACTGAAACCATGATTTAATTTTTATCGTCACGGATAAACGCCTGCAATCTTAATTGCAAGAGAGAATGTTTTCTGGTTGTTTTCCTTTTTTAGAAAGTGCAATAATATTTTAGAGTTAAAATAAGCTGTTAATAACCTCAAATAATAGCAAAGACCTTATTTATGGAATAAAGAGAAATTACTTTATTAATTAAACATGTTCGAAGAAAAACATATTAAGTAATTATGTTATACTGACGGCATTTATATCTTTTAATTATGTATGTCGTAGAACATATCTAAGATATATATATATATATATATATATATATATATATATTGGGGATGCAGTTTATTTAAATTTGTAGGCCTTGGTAAGGAAAAAACCCTTTTTTGATTCTGTCGTGCTTTCAAGAATTTATTTATCTCTTCTTCAGGACATCTCTATAATTATTAATTAAACAGTTAAAGTATTAACCTAACCTATAATTATGAAGTAACCCACCAATGTGGTTTGAATATGAAACAAGTAAATGTTTGGAAACCAGAGGAAAAACCCAACATTAGCACTTTTTAACTATATTTAGAGGCATGTTTCGATAACATTGTAAAAATTCGTTGTAATTCTAGAAAACTCGAAAACAGCCAAACATCCTACTTGGCTATTTCATCATTTTGTAGTGACACATGTCTTGTATCAACCGAGAAGTGTCGTGGTTGTTATAAGTAGTGGGGGAAAATACGGATCCGTAAACAGTGGCGTAGTCAAGGATCAGATTTAGTAAAAATAGAATATTAATTTAAAAAAATTACTTGTTTGATATTTTTTATTAATATAAGGGAATTTAATGGAAAACTATTCATCTGGAAATGGACTGTCCAGGAGGCTCAAATACTTTTCTATTTCCAACTTTAAAACATAACTATAAATGGCACTCAGACTCTCGGTGTCACTTTTTTATTCATGGTGATGCTATCTTGGTTAATATACACCATGTCAAGGAAGAGCCTTTTGTGATATGCAGGAACTCTTTCCAGAATCATAGTGTCATCCCAGTTAATGTTGTGATTCTGATGAAAAACGTGTTCAGCCAGAGCACAAGAGGGCAAATCTCTATTAATATCACTACGATGGGAAGTGACTCTGCCTTTGAGGCTTCTAGAAGTCTGGCCTATATAAACTAATTGACATTTGGAACAGAGAACCTTATAAACTATGCAGGATGTCTCATTCAGCTGCAATGTCGTTAAATTTTAGAGAGAGTAATTGTTTTCTAGCTATTTTAATATTTGTATTTTTAAAAATATTCATCAATTTGTCAGTAAGCTTTTCTATATGAGATAATGTGTGGAAAAACTGAATTTGTACTGTTACATTCGAAAGAGTGTTAACTGGACTTAACGATTGAGTATGTAAAAGAGACGGTTGAGACGGTATTTCAAACATGCTTTCAGGAATTACAAAGAAATTTTTTAATAATGTTGCCACGGTAAGAATTCTCCAATAGTATATCATTAAGTTGGCGCAATGCCTTTGCTCTAAAATTCGGGTGTGTCAGTTTGACAGCTCTATTTTTCATGCCTAAGATGAAATTGATTTTCGATAGAATGGTACGAGTGGTATCTAATGAATCTATTAGAACAATATGGTTTTCTATACCATTTAGTTTTTAGAGTGTTGAATATGAGGATTAAAGAAGTTAAAGAGTTCAAGAGTTATCTCAACTCTACCCGCAGGTACAGCAAGCAATAAGTGATCTACATATCGCTTGACAAATGGAATGTGAAAAGACATGTACTAGAGACAATCCTTAACCAGATCATCCAGCACATAATTAACCAAAATGAAAGAAATTTTTGAACCCATTGGTGTTCCAAAAATCGGTTTATAATAGTTATCATTAAACATTAAGACGTTGAAATCGAAGACCAATACCATGAGTAGCTCAAAGAAGTCAAAATCGAGCCCACAGTACTGTGATATGTCATCCCATTTCCCACGAATGCTGTTGAGGCTATCCTCTAAAGGTAAATGGGTAAATAGGGAGACTACATCAAAACTAACAATTATATGGTTATTAGGTAATTGAAAATGATTAATGAAAGTGCTAAATGAGAAGGACTCCTTTATATAAAATTCATTATCAAAATTGTAAGCTGCAGTTAGGATGTTAGTGAGATATTTAGCTATAGAACCATTTGCACAATTAATTGATGAGATAATGGATTGCACTGATAAGTTTGTTTTATGAATTTACCATTACCGTCCTGACCAACTTTCGCAGTTGTGATTTTATTTTCATTTGACAGGTTTATTGCTCTAAATTTTTCATTTTTGGGTTTTTGGTCCACCATAGTAAATCCTCTATTTTGAATTTTGAAAGTCACACGTAGGAATGGAATTCAGCGACCTCACTAACTTTAATATCCGCATCGGCAAATTTCATTTGCACATATATATATATATATATATATATATATATATATATATATATATATATATATATATATATATACAACAATTAGGTTTAACGAACTAAGAACACAGCTACGTAAATTGGTCAGGAAAAAGAAAAAAGAACATGAGACAGAAAAAGTACTTAACTTACAGGCTGATTTTCACAACGACAATACTAGGAGGTTCTACAAGGAAGTGGGGAGGCATAAAAAGGGATTCCGCCCAAGAAGTGCCACAATGCTAAAGCTTAACGATGGCACAATCACCGCCTCAAAAGGGGAGGTACTGGACAGTTGGAAGTGGTACTTTGATGAACTACTAAACGTGCCGACGCAGGAAGAACTTAAAGCTACAGTATTCGCTACGGCAGAGGTTAATATCCCACCTCTATCCAGTATCAGTTGACGTGGAGGTTTTTGGGCCAAGTGACCCTAAACTTATTTTGGCCTACGCGGATGATATGGGCGCGATAGGAGAAAGCACAGTCAGTGTGAAGGAAAACTTCATAAAGATAGAAGAAGAAGCTCAGAGAATAGGACTCCGAATAAATGAAGGAAAGATCAAATACATGCACGTCTCCCGCAACCCCGCCCGAGACAGAATCAGGCAGAACGTCACCATGGATGACTATAATTTTGAGCATGTGCGAGTTTTCAAGTACCTGGGCGCAGTGATAACGGCAAACAATAATATGCAGGAAGAGGTTAAACAGCGCATCACACAAGCAAATAAATGTACATTTGCGATACAAACCTTGCTGTCAAAATTTATCACTAGAAAGGCAAAAACCGAAATTTATCGAACAATAATACGACCAGTAGCAATCTACGCCAGTGAAACATGTACCCTGACAGTCCACGATACGGAGCTGCTAAGAAGGTTTGAGAGAAAAATCCTGCGCATAATATATGGCCCATACCGAGACCTTGAAACAGGCCGTCACAGAATGAGAAGCAACATAGAGCTTGCGCAAATATATCAAAGCCCTGACATCATTCAAGAAATAAAGTCCAGAAGACTACGATGGGCAGGTCATATACAAAGGAGTCAAAACGATCGACTAATAAAACGGGTATGGGAGGAAGCACCACAAGGAAAAAGACCACTGGGAAGACCTAGGCTTAGATGGAGAGATAACATCCACAAGGATCTAGCTCTCCTTGAAGTTGACCAGCAAGAATGGAGGGAGCTGGCATAAGACCGTTTCAGGTGGAGGCAGATAGTCGAGGCAGCCAAGACCCACGGAGTCAGTCAGTCAGTCACCTATATATATATATATATATATATATATATATATATATATATATATATATATATATATATATATATATACAGTGCCTTCATTTCAAAACGAACCATCCTTAATAACTTTGTTAAATAGAAAAATTTAAAAAAAAGAAAAAACACGTCAATTTAGATATACAGGGGGAAGTTTAATTTTGCATTTGTTAAAAGTCTGTCAATCACCTCCTCACCTCCAGCTAACCTCACTTTGATATGTCAAGTCAAATGGGAACCCCCACCTTGTGACACATCATTGTAAGCAGCATAAAATTGTCTATCCAACCGTATAAAAAAAATTAAATCGGTTGACGTACAAGCGAATAGTGTGCAAAAATGTCTTGTAATAATGCATAATATATCGGCCTCGAACTTTAGTATGTCAAATGATTACCCTATAATGTGATACATCATTTTAAAGGTCATACTATCTCCTATTTAGCCAATAAAAAAAAAACAAAATCTGTTGATGTACAAGCGAATAGTAAGAAAAGATGTGTGGTAATAATAGACACCTTATCACATTAAACTTTATTATGTCAAATGGCTACTTCATAGAGTAAAATATTATTTTAAATTTAAAATAAATATTTTTTTTTAAATAATAAACAGTTAAAATATTTGCCAGAAAAAAACTAAGCCTGTTTTAAAATTCATCGCAAAATTCATTGCAGTCTAATCAATCTAGTGTATTTATTTCAATGATATTTTTTGCGGTACCTGATAGGTACAAGAAATCACTGCAATAAATAAAATTTTTAAGATCTTTAAACACCAGTTGTTTATTATTGTTAAAATTGTCATTGTGACGCCTAGTTGAAACGTGAATATAAATGGTGTATACGCTAGCCAAAAGAATAGAAATAATTTTTCTCTATGGAGCTGAAGATCGGTGCGCTCGTAGAACCGCCAGAGCATTTAACGAGAGGCATCAAGACAAAAACGTGGGCCATAAATATGTACTCGAATTGGTACGAAAGTTTGAAGAAACGGGATCCGTTTGTAATAAAAAATATATTGAGAAAAGGGTTGTAGATGAAGCATGCCAAATCGAGGTACTAGGACAGTTTGCAATAGATTCAACTTTATCCATCTCAAAGGTCGCAGATTTAACCAACATTTCTGCTGGCTCTGTGCATAAAGTTTTAAAACAAAATAAGTTTTTTCCCTACAAAATTCAAATTCTTCAAGAACTCGGAGAAGACGATTTTGATAGGAGAATTCAATTTTGCGAATTAATGTGCCAACGAATTGACGAGGACCCCCATTTACCTAAGAATATCTGCTTTAGTGATGAATCAACTTTTTTTCTAAATGGACTGGTTAACAGACATAACTGCAGATACTGGGATAATGAAAATCCGCACCTTTTCCGAGAAGGGCATACTCAATATCCCGAAAAAATTAACGTGTGGGCAGGAATTTATGGCAATGAAATCATCGGGCCATTTTTTTTTGGAAGATAATTTAACTGGGCAAATTTATTTAAACCTTTTAGAAAACACAATATTCCCTGCCATTGTGCAATCTTTAGAAAATCAAGTGGATGAAAATGCTGTTATGGTACTAAATGAAAATAATTTGCATTTCCAGCAAGATGGAGCTCCCCCGCACTACGCTTTGGCAATTCGAGAGTGGCTTGATGAACATTTTCCAGGGACGTGGATTGGCAGACGTGGTGCAATTGAATGGCCAGCACCGTCTCCAGACATAACCCCTCTAGACTTTTTTCTTTGGGGGTATTTAAAAAGCAAGGTTTATAAAACCCCACCTGAAAATATTGACGATTTAAAAGATCGAATTGTTCGGGAATGTAGAGGAATTAGCAGAGAAACCCTTGCCAATGTTCGTGGGGAATTTCAAAATAGGCTTTTTTATTGTCTCGCTAATAACGGCGCACATTTTGAACATTTAATAAAATAATTTTCTTCAACTGAATAAAACTGAATAAACTGCTTATATTTAACACACATTTTTGCATCCTAATTGCCTATAACGTCTATTAACTTAATTTTTTTTGACATCATTGGATAGCAGATCGTACGTCCTTTAAAATGATGTATCACACTATAGGGTAATCATTTGACATACCAAAGTTCGAGGCCGATATATTATGCATTATTACAAGACATTTTTGCACACTATTCGCTTGTACGTCAACCGATTTAATTTTTTTTATACGGTTGGATAGACAATTTTATGCTGCTTACAATGATGTGTCACAAGGTGGGGGTTCCCATTTGACATATCAAAGTGAGGTTAGCTGGAGGTGAGGAGGTGATTGACAGACTTTTAACAAATGCAAAATTAAACTTCCCCCTGTATATCTAAATTGACGTGTTTTTTCTTTTTTTTTTAATTTTTCTATTTAACAAAGTTATTAAGGATGGTTCGTTTTGAAATGAAGGCACTGTATAAATATTTAATTTGTAATGCTAGATTTCTACTGGTCTTTCGCGGTCGACGGTCCCCATGGTTTTTATTTCGTTTCAAATCCGGAACTGCATTTAATCCTTCGTTTTTCTTCATATTTCATAACACCTCAAGACAGCAAAATTAGCAAAATTATACGTAAAATTTAATGGTAATCCAACCAAAGCAAAGTGGGGATTACATTCTAGGTAAGAATTAAATTAATTCGGAATATATTAGATGAAACTTATTTACAAGTTAGGTTAACTTTAAAATATGATCTGAATAACGATCCTTATAAAATTGGATATTCAGCATATCTTTCCATGGGTATTTACTGCTTGACAAAATATGTAAATGAATCTTTTAGAAATCGTGGGTAAGCTTCAAACGTAATATAAAACTGCGTATATAAAATTATTTTATGAAATTTTAGTTTTAAAAGGATGTATACATTACAACAGATGTGTTTATTTAATATTTAAATTTGTGGTTTTTCTGATTACATTCATTTAAAAGTATTTGAACAACTTTCTGAACATAATTTTAGCAAATTAAGTGGAAAGTTTTTACATTAGTAATTTTTCCGACTCTTTTAACCTACTTTTCTTTACATTTCAGTTTAACCTGATTACTCTATGAAGCAGCTCGTTAAACTTTATTTAAAATATTTGCACTTTTGCAAATCTCATATAAAAATGTAAAATATATCTTGATATAATATAATTATTTCCTTTTACACTTAATATGTAAACAAATCCCTTTAAATAAAAATAAAATAAATAAATAAATAACGTCTTATATTATAACAATATATATATATATATATATATATATATATATATATATATATATATATATATATATATATATACAGGGTGTCCAAGATAAGGATCCTAAGCATGGGGATCTCAGTATCTGTTGGAGTTACAGCTTAGGTTAAATTAGAAAAAAGTTGCGTACTTTGAAGCGTATTTACATGCCGTTGAGAAACTTTAAAAATTTTCATGGCCAGCTGAGATATTGGGGAAAAACGAAAATTTGACGAAATAGATATTTTTTTTATGACTTTATTTTAAAAGATATTAAAAAACTAATAAAACTTTTTCATTGGCACTTTTTAGATAATACGTGATGGCGTTTTTAAATTTTATATCCGACGTTTTGTTTTCGAGAAACCATCATCAACTTTATTTTTTTATATGGCCCAAAAAAAAAGTATATCCTGTATCTGATTCCATTTTTTATTACAAATTCAACGATGTATCACATGTCATATTTTTTTTGTTAGACAAAAAAAAATGCGATTTTTCTATTTTTTTAAACATATTTTTAAGTAGGCTTTGCAAACAAATAATGCTTTGACACTTTGACGTAAATACCTGTTATTCTGTCACATATGACTTAATTTAATGTTTATGGTAAGATAAAATAATAATTGTTAAGTTGATTTAGAGTTATTAAGTTGTTTGTAGAGTTCTTGTCGTTGTTGTTACTGTTGTTATTGTTTATTGTTGAATAATTATTATTGTGTTATTATCGTCGAATATGCCGGGTGGCCATTATAGTCATGAAGAAAAGTTTGACATGCTGACCTGCTACATTTTGTGCCAGAAGAATACTATAAATACTGCAGCAATGTATCTAAATAAATTTCCAGATAGAAAGCAACCATGTAAGTCCATTTTCTTACAGTTGGCGCGAAATTTAAAACAATATGGATCATTTAAAAAGCCAGTTTCATCCCGAAAAAAGGATTCTTCCGAAGAAACCCAAAATAACGTATTACAAGCAGTTGTTGAGAACCCTGACATCTCTTGCAGGCAAATTGAAAAAAATATAGGAGTTGCCAAATCCACTGCTCAATTTATTTTGCGTAAAAATAGATATCACCCCTATAAATTTAGGATTTGCCAAGCACTTAAACCAAGGGATCTTGAACGACGCTGGCATTTCTGTGAGTGGTATACACGCGCATGTGAAGATGATATCAATTTCCCTGCAAAAATAATATGGTCTGACGAAAGTCTAGTCACTAATAATGGTGTCTTTAACCGCCGGAATACTCATTACTGGGCGCAACAGAATCCGCGTGTTCAAAAAATTTCAAGACATCAGGAGCGTTTTGGGTTTAATATGTGGTGTGGAATTTTCGGTACCAAAATACTAGGTCCATTTATCTACCATAGTTCGTTAACTGGAGAACGATACCTTCAATTATTACAAAATAATTTAGAAGACTGCTTGGAGGATTTACCTCTGGCACAGGTTAATACCTGTTGGTTTCAACAAGACGGTGCTCCTGCACATAATTCTAGGCAGGTTCGCGAGTATCTTACGCAGCGATTTCCTGGAAAGTGGATTGGAACCTCCAGTGAAGTGCCTTGGCCAGCGCGATCTCCGGACTTAACCCCTATGGACTTCTTTCTTTGGGGGTTTCTTAAAAGCCAAATATACCATCATTCTTTTGAGACTGAGCAGCAGTTACGAGAATGTGTAACTAATGCATTTAACAGTATTACACCTGACATGTTGCGTGATGTTTTAAATTCTACCATAAGAAGATCATATTTATGTCTGGAAAATAACGGAAATCTGTTTGAACACCTGCTTTAAATTGAATAAAAAAAATTGTTAATTTATTTGTTGTTTTAGTTATTTTTAAATAATTTATCATTCTTTGTATATCATTAAAATAATGATTATCTTATGGTTAAATTTATGGTAGATTAAATTTTCTTGTTTCTAAGTAGTACTATGCTCCATTCAGCTTCATTGCTCTGTAAATAGATATTAACTAATATGTGAGATCAATAACTCATAACAGGTATTTACGTCAAAGTGTCAAAGCATTATTTGTTTGCAAAGCCTACTTAAAAATATGTTTAAAAAAATAGAAAAATCGCATTTATTCTTTTATCTAACAAAAAAAATGTGACATGTGATACATCGTTGAATTTGTAATAAAAAAGGGAATCAGATACAGGGTATACTTTTTTTTTGGCCCTTATAAAAAAATAAAGTTGATGATGGTTTCTTGAAAACGAAACGTCGGATATAAAATTTAAAAACTCCATCACGTAGTACCTAAAAACTGCTAATGAAAAAGTTTTATTAGTTTTTTAATATCTTTTAAAATAAAGTCACAAAAAAATAAAATCTATTTCATCAAATTTTGGTTTTTCCCCAATATCTCAGCTGGCCATGAAAATTTTTAAAGTTTCTCAACGGCATGTAAATACGCTTCAAAGTACGCAACTTTTTTCTAATTTAACCTAAGCTGTAACTCCAACAGGTACTGAGATCCCCATGCTTAGGATCCTTATCTTGGACACCCTGTATATATATATATATATATATATATATATATATATATATATATATATATATATATATAATAGGGCGAGAGTTGACTATTCTTACACCTAACCCTAATTGTATCCTAACATTGCATTCTTTGGGATTTGAATTAATATAAAACAATTATTTAAATTATCAACAATCATTCAAAAATCAGTTATTTTGTTAAACCCTTTTTTGCAAATTCATTAATATCCGAAAAAATTTAAAAGAAATAGAATATATTTATAAAATGAATTAAAACATTAAATAGATGATTAAATTATAGAGAGGTATTTTTTTTTACTTATATTGTATTTTAAATTGTAAGTTTGCACATTATATCAACTATCCATATTATTCTAAAGTTTAACAGTGTTATACGAAAATGTTTTTCTAAAAAATAATTTTTAATTTTCGGTATATTCAGTAAACAAGCCGATCTAATTACCACAATATTCTTATAGACGTAAAATCCCCTTTTATACGAAGATAAAAAGACATACAGTCCCCCGTCAATAAATAAATTTCTCAAATTTGGCTCACTGGCAACCAGCATAAATATTTAAACGTGTTAGTTACCCTATTAAAGTTTCTTAAATCATAAATAATCTACAGCAAGTATTCTGGGTCCTCTGCATGCCATTTCCAGTAACTCTGGATGCCGTTTCCAGTAACTACATCCAGCCAAGATCCATAAACATTACCGTAACAGAATAACGAAGAAAAAAATTTCGAGGGCTCTTATTAGTATAGAGAATTTTCAGTACACAATATAATATCTGCAGCAAATTATTTACCTCACTAGTTAACTTAAGTTACTATCTAGAATTGAACCAAGATTTTTTGCTACATTTCAGTAAAGAATTATTTGGTTGCAAAATAAAATTATTTTCTTTAATTTTTCCTACCCCTTCATCACCACCAAATAACGTGAAATTTGATCTACTAACATTAATTTCAAAATTTTGAGAAGAAGAAAAGTGATTTATTATAATTTGTTAATCAATATTCATCACGTGATTAACTTCATGTGTGGCCGCCGCGTCATAAATGTGGTGTCATCAGCATATTCATATACCTTACAGATATGATTTTGAGTAAAGATCAAATGTATATATTAAGAATAAGATCCCAGCACAGAGCACTGCGGTATCCCAATATTATCTGAAATTTTTTTTATTAACGATAACTCCCTGATTACTACCTTGTAGATAATTCTTAAACTTCAAAGAAATGTCATAAAAACGAAAATTTTTACGTTTAGAAATAAGAACTTTATGATTTACAGTGTCGAAAGCTTTTAAAAACTCCAAAAACACTTAAATTGTAATATTATCCTCATGGATTGCTCTAATTAAATGTACTGTAGAATGTCATTACATATTTTCTTTTTCAAAAAACGCAATAATTCTTATAGACGTAATAAAAAAATTTTGTATTAGAAATATAACATTTTTTGCTGTCAGTTAAATCAACTTAAAAGTTAATAATGTAAAATAAATCTATGTTCTGAATTTTAATAATGCAGTAATAAAAACTGTTTAAAAATTTTCAATACAATTTCTGTCTGTCAAAATTTTGTTATCCCGTTTTATTCTTCATGATAGTATTATGTATATATTAGTATTACAGTGTTATAATATTTAGCAACTTTCCTATACTGTAAATTTTCTGATGAAAAACTCCAGCACTCTTTTTGTGATAATCCAAATAAATTTTTGGAACTGGAATAACACGTAATGAAAGGCAATCGATAGTTTCTGAAAAATACTTACATGGAGATATCATCACGTCCCGTGTTTGCTATGAATAAAAAATAATCATATTTTAGTATCTACTTTTTGAAAATAGCTTCCGCACCCCATCTAGGGAACATTTCTTCATCTTAGATATCAAAAGTATTGAGCTTTGTTGAAGCTCTTTCCATATTATTGGCACCTAGGGCGCCGTTATGAACTGCTGAATTTCTCATTAACTGTAAGATTTTTCGAGTGGTGGCAAGTAGTACTACCATCCACATAGCCTTATACACGTATTCGGTAAGTTGTTGACAAAATTATGGAAATCATCTGGACGCTATCTACTCTCTGCGTAATTGATAATATTGTCATGATACTTGCCCCTTAGATTGTTGTTGTTATTGAAGGTGACTTTAATTAGTGCCTGTTTAGATGTTTTATCTACTAAAATGAAGTTTGATATCATCATTTTCCAGTTCAAACTCAGGGCTGTATTTGTACCATGGTACCTTTTCTATCTGCAAAAGTTTTAACTTCTTTCCTAACTCTTGGTGGAGAAACCAACTATTTGTAGCCGAATTCTGAACCCCAGATAGGACAAATGCTCGATTTCCTTTCATTATGTATTGTTTTTTTTTCTTATGTTAGGCATCCATTTCAGCATTGGTAATTCCGGATTGATGTGACTCTGAAGATATTTTTTTGTAGGAATAAACTGGCTTTTACGGAATCTTCTATTTCTGGAAATATTTGCCACGACATTAATTAGTAATGCGATATGCTAATTTGTCGACATTTTCCAAGATAACATTTAAATGTGGTTCATGAAGGAACTTCTAAAACTAGACTTAAAGCTTCCCTTGGTCCGTTTGGTGATGAGAAACCAGTTCAGGTTCCTTGAACTGTAGCGGTACTGAATGGTTTGCCGCACATATTGTCTGGTGTCGTACAGATAGGTCAGTTTTTACTATCTATGATAGTTATTATTATAGTGTATAACAAGCTGAATTTGGAGCTGCCTTCACACCGTAGCCTAGTATATTATTTTTGCCAGGGCATGATTAATTCCTCCGCTAAAATTTTCATATTACACACATCTTCAGAAGCAAAAAAAATAGTACAAGATCTATCTTCTGTACCTTCAAGATTTGAATCCAGATGCAATTTAGCATGGATAGAGTAAAATAACAATATTATTAATACATTTTTTGAACGGATAATGCTACCAAGATACCACGAAAAAAGAGGATTAGTGGATACTGATGAGCAATTGGATTTACAGCTAACTTACGTTCATATTCTCACCATCTAGCAGAGTGTTCTGTGCCACAGAAGACAATGTGGAAGGCATACGACTCAATACCGCTGCAGTGGAAGAACCATGAACTGACTTCTCATCTCCAATCAGACCAAGAGAAGCTTCAAACCTGGCTACCGAAGCAACACACAAACGAGGTCAACCAGGAATATGTCAGTAATTTAGCGTCGAACTACTTTTAGTTTTCTGAAACCTAAAGCTTCCTATTAGCTATCTGAAATCAAGTCATCCCAATGGGAAACTATCTGAAATAGCTAATCAGAGAGTTCTTGATCCAGAAGGACCAATGCCGATGGTAAGATAATGACAAAAATTTGCTACATCAGAATACAAGAAGAGACACGATTCAGCCGCCATCAAGAGTTGACAGAGAAATTCAAACTGCTGCAGGTAGATTAAGTGTCCTTCTATGAATACAATCCAGAACCTATACCGGAAAACAACGGGTTCCGGCTGTACTAGGACCGAACTGTTTTTACGGATCATACAGTTGTATTTAACAAGCCAGACCTCATAGTAGATCCAGACGAGCAATAATCTAAGGGTCAAACATAGTGAGAAGTTCGCCAAATAGAGAGACCTGAAAGAACAAATGCATAGACAGTGGGAAATAAGAAGAGTCCGGACGATCCCCAGAATTCTATGAACAACTGGCGTAGTACCGAAGAGTCTTAGGCTTAAAATCAGGGTTTTGGCCTTAGCGAACATCTGTGAGAAATGCAGAGAACCTTAACATCACCTAGTGCCAGATAACATGAAAAGGCCCCCACAGAGCTCCGTGCTTACGATATCTAAGTATCTCTGGGATGAGTATATATTCCTTATAGAGAATGTGAAAGCCATTGGGCTAAGTCCATGGATAATATATTTATTGTCAAACTGGATACTGCTCAAGCCCAATATTAGCTACAGTACTACTACACACCATAAGCTTAAGCTTACCTAATTTTTATTGAAATTAAAATAGAAATAAATTAAAAATCCAATTATTTAGTATGAAAAATCATAGAAGAAAGCACCATGAAAAGATAGACGGAGTGTTGAGTGGTAAATGGAAGGGAAAGGGTAGTATTAGCCTTAGTAAGTTTGAAATGTGAGGAGTGGACTGTACAGTGAGAGACGAAGACAGAGCTGCTTAAATTACTGCAAGAGAAGAGAATGCCTCTTTATTAATATTTTAAAAGTTATATTAGAAATATGAAAATTAACGTTTTCTAGAGAATTTATGACATTAAAATTGAGTTATTTCATGACTGCTAAATGTAAAACACTAGTTAAACAAGTTAGTATTAGTTGAAAAATGGCCACTGTAATCAATACTATTGTGTTTACATTAATTTTTTCCCATATTTACTGCCCTCCAGCATAGAAAAATTTTGGAAATAAAGATATAGAAAAAGAAAATCATATTACTGTTTTTTTAGCATCTGACAGTAAAAACTTTTGAAACCTAATGTAATATTTCAATTCGAATTTGGTTATTTCAGAAAAAAAAGCAATTTATTGGAGTTTTTGATTAAAAATTTATTCAATGACAAAAACGAAAATACTTACGTAAATATAGCCTCAGGTCTGATGAAATTACATGGAAGTAATATTATTCTTTTTATTATCTTTTTTTTTGTAATAGCCTGTTTATTGTTTATGCGTAGTTTTATAAATTCGGTGACCTTGTTTCTAACGGAAACGTCTGTCCGACCAAGTAATTCTGTAAAACAACATGGAAGATAGGATAATAATAAAGTCGAAAGAAACAAAACAACAATAAATTCGTTATTGAGCGGATGGAGTTGTCACTGATATATATATATATATATATATATATATATATATATATATATATATATATATATATATATATATATATATATATATATATATATATATATATTCCTTATATTCTGCCCTAGAGTTTTTAATATAAATCGTAATATGTGATATTGTATTTATAACTGGTTCAATATTAAAGCATAATATTATGTGTGTATCGACATTACTGTTCATATGATATCTAAATGACAAAGGTTGACAAAGAAATTTTCAAATTTTATGACATATGGAAACGTAAATAAACATTTTTCTGATAATTACCAAAGAAGACATTTAAAAACGGTAATTTATGAGTAAGTAGAATTTGCCTAAAAAAAAGGAATTTTTGTGAAGAAGAATAAAAAGTTATACCCCAATATACCTACCTACAACTCCAGAAAATAGTCACTTTGTTACAGGGTGAAACAACCAAGTTACCTACAAAAATTTTGTAGAAATATTTTAATGAAAATTAAAATATTTAATACAATTTGAGATTAGACTGGAATAGAATACAGACCTGTAGAATTAATTAAAATCAGTTATTCATTAGAACTTGTAAGATATGCCTGAACGCAAGTTTAAATGGGTTACATTAACCATATATTATACACCCATAGAGTTTAATATATAACAAAATAAAATTATTATTGAGATTAGTTTTTATGGGAACCATGTATTTTATGGTACTACTGGGTCCCTTTATAACGGTGACAACTCGATCTACTCAATATCGAATTTATCGTTGGTGTATTCTATCTTCTATATTGTTTTATAAAATTACTTGATGAGATAGACAGTTAAATAATAAATATTCTATTACATAAAACACAATAAAAAAATAATGGTAAAAAATTATTTCGTGTAATATTATCAGACCTGCGACTATATATACGTAAATATTTTCGTTTCTTGTCATTGTATAAATTTTTAATCAAAAACTCCAATAAATTGCTTTTTTTCCGAAATAACTAAATTTGAATTGACATATTATTTTAGGTTTTTAAAAGTTGTTATGGTTGGATTCTAATAAACAATAATCTGCTTTTCTTTTTCGATATCTTTATTTCCAAAATTTACTATGCGGGAAAGCAGTAAAAATTAATTAATGTAGACAAAAGAGCATTGATTACAGTCGCCATTTTTAAAGTGATACTAATTTGTTTTACGCATGTTTTACACTTAGAGAGTCATGAAATGTCAAATCATGATCTGATGCAGTTTTAATATCATAAATTGTTTAAAAAAAAACATTGATTTTCATATTTCTAACATAATTTTTAAAAAATTAATAAAGAGGCATTTTCTTCTCTTGCAATAATTTCGTTTCTGCTTTCGCTTTTGAGCGGCCCTGTGTTCGTCTCTCACTGTACTATCCATTCTTCACATTTTTAATTTACTATAGCTAATACCATCTTTTCCCCACCATTTACCACTCAATCCTCCTTCTATCCTTTCATATTGCGTCCTTCTATGATTTTTCATATTAAAATTTTGGATTTTTAGTTCATATCTATTTTCAATAAAAATTAGATAATTAGCTTATGGCGTGTAGCAGTACATTAGTTAATGTCTGATTTGAACAGTATCCGGATTCTTCGACTGAAAGTCTGATTTTTCTATTTATATGTTGATAGGCAATAAGTATATTGTGCATAGACTTAGTCCAACGGCTTTCACACTCCCTCTAGGGTACATTTATTCATCCCAGATACTCTCAGATATCATAAGGATGGAGCTCAATGGGGGTCTTTCCATGCTATTTGGCTCTAGGTAATATTATGGTGCCATAAACTTCCGAACAGTTCGAACGGTCCCGAATAGCACTGCCTTTTGCATAGCCTTATAGAGGTGTTCGCTAAGGCCCAATTCCTTGATATTAAGTAGAAGACTCTTCGATACTACGCCGGTTGTTGATAGAATTATGGAAATCATCCAAATGCTATTCATTCCCCACTGTTCAAGCATTTGTACCTCGAGGTCTCTCTATTTGGCGATCTCCTTATTATTCTTGTCCCGTAGATGGTTATTGTTAGGGATGGCGACTTGTTGCTTGGATATTTTAACCACTAAAATGAGGTCTAGCCTATTATGTGCCACTTAATTATCCGTAAGTACAGTTTCAATTTCTCTGCCAACTCTCGATGTATAATTTTTGTGACTAAATCATTTTTCTTCTTGTACTTCGATGAAGCAAATGCTTAGTGTCCTCCTATTATGTGCTGGATTGTCTCCGATATTCGATATCCATATCGTCATTTATCGTTCTGGATCCAGGGGTCTCTCATTATGTATTCCAGACAGTTTCTCATTGAGATGACCTGATCTTAAATAGCTAGTAGGAAGCCTTCGGTTTCATATTTGCCCTGACGTAAACCAGTAGTTTGATGATAATTTGCCGACTTTTTGCTAGTTTACCTCATATGGGTCTCGTGCGTGAAGGGAGATCTGTAGCATGGCTTGAGGCTTCACTTGATCTGGTTTCTGGTCCCTCAACTGCAGCGGTGTTGAGTGTAGCACAAAAGTGTCTGCTAGCCTGTGAAAATATGAGCTTAAATCTGTTGGTTGTTGATCCAATTGCTTACCAATATCCACCAATTCTCATCCTCGGGGTAGCATTGCCCGTTCAGTAACATCATGAGAATGATGTTTGTGTGCCTCTATCAGGAGTGTTGGACATATAATGAGAGGCCAGCGATACGAGTTGCTTAGATTGATCATGCAGGGTAAAATAGAAGGAAGAAGAACTATTGGAAGAAGAAGAATTTCATGGTTGAGAAATTTGAGAGAGTGGTTCAATTGTAGCTCAGTAGAACTTTTTCGAGTAGCGGCAAATGATGATATCCAACCTCCGATAAGAGTTGGCACCTGAAGAAGGAGATCAGGAGTGTTCTGACTTTCTAAATATGTTCGGTTGCATTTCACAATTCCAGAAGAGTAAGTGAATGCAGAGCACGAGTAGATCTTGACTGCCTTAAAAATATTTTTACTGTTTAGGTTGATTCACAGTACCTGCCTCACCCGACTTATGAACCCGTTGGTCAATTCGGAAAGACTTTTATTATATTCCCACTATTATGATTATTATTTTGAATAACTTCTACATTCAGGCTACCAAGCCTCAAAATATTACCGTGGAATTTTTTCAAAAGCAGTTTGCTCATTTACTTATTCATGTCATTATTTATTTATTTACTAATGTCAACACTTATACGGTGTGCTCGAAAAAGCTAATTTGGGTTGCTTTTTTATCAGATTATTCGCATTAATGTCTTACTCCAAAATTTGACATTTCGGACGATTTAAAACTTTATTGTAAAAAATAAAAGTGTAGCAAAATTCGTTTAATTCAAACAGGAATAAATAATTATTTCAGTCATGTATCTCTATATTTAACTTAACAGTTCTCAATAATTCCAGAATTGTAAGTACATAAAAAATGGTGTATGATGTTTCCAACGATCGACCTTTAAAGGACTCTTTTTTAAATTCTTTTTTTATCGTCGTCTATACTTATCGGCAGGTTGTATGTGTTTTCATAGCCTTTCCTAAATTACTACGAGAAAGCAGATCAGGCAAGAGCTGAATACCGATGAAGCTACTTTTCTATAGTTTATGAAGCGTTCGGAGATAAAAACAAAATAGAATGACCAATCAATACGGATAAGAATAAAAATAACGAACACGTTACAAAATTAAGTTCTTGGTCTTTGATCAAATACTAATGAAAACTCTAATGAATGAAGGTTAAAGCTTTTATTGAAGTTAACAAGTACACAAAAAAATCTTTTCTAAATATTGTATATAAGAAAGAAAATTTTATTCAATTATATTTTGACTTCTTTGACCATAAACCATTAAAATACACGCACATATTTATTCATTTATATGTTTTACAAAAATGCTTTAGTTTTTTAAAATAATTTTATCTAAACGAAATTATTAATTATTTCTTATAAAATCCTTTATTATTTCAGAACTTAATCTTAGATTAACATTTTGAACCAAGCTAGGCTTTTTGAATATCACTTGTTTCTACTTTTCTTACTATAATATGCAGCGATTTTTTAAATTATTTCTAGAATTCTTTTAACAATCAATTTTGAATTTAGAATCTCCATTCTGATTGAGAAACCGTTATTATATAAACTAAAAAACACATTTTTAAATATATTCTTTCAACTTGATGAAAATTGTTTCTTCAGCTGAATAGTTTAATATTTTTTTTAGTGTAGCCGATAATGTAGATCTTTGCCTGATATCTCTCAGAAGTTTGTAAACATAGCATCGTTATAAATAGGTCGCTTTATTTTTTCAGGGTTTCCTTAGTAACCCCAGAGGAAAAATAGAATGAAATAAATTTGCCCCAAAGCCTACTTACTTCTCTATTTTATTATTTGATTATATCCTGCTACCAAAAACATAATGGTTTCTAAAATAATTTCGTACTTAATTAAGTAGAAAGAGACATATAAGACATAATATATATGTTTGCGCACCTTTATTTTGATGATTTGTCCAGTTATATACCTTATAATAATATTACGTATTTTTTCATATTTTTTCTGTAGATGTTTGTGAAATAATAATTAATATACCGAGAGAATGCACATGGAAGCGATATAATTCCAAGAAAGTAAATTTTCCAGAACTTTACTACAAACTAGAGAGCGCTAATTGTTAGTTCTCGAGCAGTTGACGAAACTTGCGATACGCTTTATAAAACAATTAATTTATTGTTTGGGGCTGTGTTCTACTGAACCAAGTTCACAGCCATGAGTATATATCATGGAATTTGCAAAAAACCCAAAAGAACATCAATTATCTTCAATTACACAGCCAGTTCACTCAACATAAAGCCACATTGATGTGGTCTGTAAGATGTTTGTCAGCAGATATGAGAGCATGGGGAGTACTCAAACACTGAAGACATTGCTAGTAGTTTCGTATTTGGCTTGAAACGTGTTTTCACTTCTGGATCGACACATAATACAGATACAAATTTTTACTGAAATATCCAAATAACATTGCAATAGCTAAGGAGGAAGAAGTTTTGGGTGTGTTAATTGACAGAGGGACTCGAAAGAATATCATGTTTGGTCGTCAGAGACTGCCAAAGTAACTTTGCTATATGATTTCTATGATATTTAACAAAAACATTTTCCAACCGTTGAAAACTAACAAGAGTTAAACCTATCTTTTAAAAAACACATATTGATTTCATCGAATACTATTGTCCAATCTGCTTTATAAGTCCTTTTATTAAAGTCTTTGAAATAAGAGTTAATACAGGACTTTTTTCGCAGCTGAAACCAGTGACTACTCACTTTTAGAATAGCTTATTCTTTCCAAAAGAGCTATAACTAACCTCTCTTGTTTCACTTAATTTATTATTGAATCAATAGACTGTCTGCAGTAAATGGACATCGTTTACATCAACTTCAAAAAACTTCCGACCAGTTAAACCATTCCTTTCTTTTGGATAAACTAACTTTTCTAAATCTCTGTATAAATTTATTGAACATTATCTATTCGATCGCTAGATATTTGTTGAATTGAGATGATATAGGTCTTCATCATTCACTGGTAGTAGCAAGGCTTCAGAAAGGAGCAAAGTAGTGTGTGCTACTTTAAGCCGATGATCTAAAATTTTCAAAATTATTCAAACTAAATACAATTATTTTCAGCTTCAGCAAGATTTAAATTCTCCAAATAACTGGTGCCTCAATAACAAATTCTCCTTAATATCATTAAATGATGGGTTGTGAGTCACAGCAGCTTGTGATTTTCTTTCCAAAAAATACTACAGTAGCATATTAGAAATACAGTTTGGATTCACGGGTGTTGGGGAGAGTGGATGGTTTTATTGATTTAAAAGTATCTTTTAGCTCTAAGCTTTCGTTCTTATGTGCGATCTAGACTGGAATATATATCAGTTCTCTAGAATCTTTTTTTATAAATAGTATCTCTTTACTCTCAAAGTGGTACAAAGAAAATTTCTAGATATGTCGTTTTTAAGACTGAGTGCTTTTTCCTTATGGTAAACACAATCTCTATATGTTACTGGATAGTCCGAAGGTTCCTGCATTGTTAGATAGAAAAACCCATTTGAGATCGCCAATGACTAAAGTCAGGCTTACAACAGTTTTGCTGCAATTCTTAATATAATCTCAATGACCTTTAGTCAATGTTCCAAATCAATAAAAGATTGGCTTTACCTTTTTATGGAATTATATGTGCCCTTTTCTCTAATTTAGTATTCGGATCCGGTCGGACCGACTCGACGTTTTGTATATTTTCTTGATTAAAATGTCACAAGCAAGAGTAGAAAGAAAAGAAAAAGGTAGGAAGATAAATATATAGAAAAAGGATGTAATTAAATATTTTTTAACTCTTGCATAGTTCACTTTGTTCATCTTTTTTTGAAAATAATTGAGCACATCTACGTATATGAAATAATTTACAGCTGATGCCATCTTTAAAGAAAGAAGAACAGCTGACGTCTCTTTCTTTTCAATAATAATTTCTTTGTTTTATGTGGCCCTTGATAATTGAGAAGAAGAAGAAGGATTTCTTTGTTTTATTGTAAACGACTGAAATAACAATTGGTGAATCGGATTGGGCAGTTTTCAATAAAGACACTTTGATTTTAAAGTCTCCATCAGATAATTCTGTCCCGATCTGCGTTTTATGTAAAAAACAAGATCTGTGATAGATTGTTAGAAATTATTGCGGTGTTATTGTTTGCTGATATTTATGATATTATTTACTATAATTTATTAATTATTTGTTTGAATTTTATAATTTTATATATTAGTATTTTAAATATCGTTTAAACGGAGGTTCTGTTATATATTGTCGCTAAATAAATATATATTGTAACCCCATTCACACCCAATTTCCAAATTAGTAGCAGTACCAGGTGAAATTCATGTTCAATAATTCCTTTGCCTAAAAAAATTGAAATATAAAAGGTTATAAATGTTTTATCAATACCGATTATTTTTAAAATATTAACAATTTGTTAAGAAACTTTGGTGAAAAATTCAAGTTTAAACACAATTAACTCAGCAATAAATTTTCTAAATCGCAACGAATTAGCGGTGGCTGCGCTTACAGAGAATACTTGGCATACCTGGTATACATTTTACTTACAGTCATTGAATTTTTATTTCTAGTTATCAAGTCAAATGATATATTTCCTTCGACAATCAAATAATGATCCCAGTTCTAAAAATCAAAACAGAATAATAATTCAACAAAATATAATACAATATTAAAAAATTACTACAGTGGAAAAAAGTTTCGAGGAAAAACTCACTAAGAGAATAATATGGCCTAGTAGCCAAAAACAGCCACAGTTTGATTTAAATTTATTTCCGTCCGCAGTTCTTAATTCCTCCGGTAGATGATTAAAAATCCTTAAAGAAGTTATCAATGGACCCCTTGTATGCTGACTGGTCCTAGAAAAAGAAATGTACAAATTAGTAGTAACATTTTCTCGGCGTAAATAACTAAACAGTTGTTACAATTAACCACTAAAATAATTTGAATTACCAACCACTAAAAACTAGTTAAGTTTTAAAAAGTAATTTAATTTTTTTCGAAATTTTGACCAGTATATATATATATATATATATATATATATATATATATATATATATATATATATATATATATATATATATATATAAATTATTTATACAAGTCGAATAAAGGCACAATCTGACAGGGACACACGCTTCATGCCACTGGAGCTCGTCGGAACGTCTTCAAAAGAGACAAGAGATTGGCCCGCTCTCACGAACATCACATATTAAACTGGACTGCTCATGAAAATAATTTTTTGACCCCCCCCCTTATTGGTCGCCATTAGGTGCAATGATTTGTATGGCAACATTGAATTCCCTTCTAGTTTCTTATATTGGCGTGAATGTGTCGTGTATGAATGTCAAATCTATTATTCTAACTAACAGTTTTAGACAATAACTATCTCTTTCTATAGTATATCTAAAACAATAAATCGCTCTTCTTTGTTTTAGTTGACAGGTTAATTGAGTATATTCAATAAAAAATACCGGGATAATTGTTTCTGTAAAACAATATTTAACTTGAATTTCTGTTTTTAGTTTCCTCAAAATTAGAATTTCTTTGTTCAAAGCAATTCCTTTAAAGCTAATTTTTTAAACTTCTTTAAAACAGCGTAAATATGTAGCAATTTTATTATTTTTAGCTAACAAACATGAAATGTCAGTTCTTATAAATAAATGAAAATCTTTTTCTATGCCTGTTTACAAATTTTATTTTCTACAATAAAACTGTTATATATCAAAATAGCTAAAATGTTAAATATGCACCAAAAAAAAATCGAGACTATTTTTTTAAGTATCTGTTTTGGAAAAGATTGTGGGTATTTTTGCAAATAACATTAGTATAATCTACATCCTGGTTCAGACGTAGATTATAAGAAGTTAACGAAAAAAAGTATTAAGGTATTTATTTTTAAAAATTTTATATCATGAGTTAATATAGTATATTGTTTAATGTAAGGTCTCGAAATGTCCATATAATCTATCGTAAAGTAATAGAGTTTCATCATTTAAAAATAGCTTCAATTAGGTCTTTGTTAAAATTATTTTCTCCTTGATACTTTTAGGGAACTGATATGTTGAGTATTTATATAGGGTTAACAACATTGATAATAATTATTTTAACATTCCTTTCAATATAACGGAGCTTTAATTCAATAGACGTAAAATAACATGTACTAAACCATTTTTATATATAAAAAAAAATTAAACTCCAAAGTGGATAATGTTAAAGCAGTCTATATTTAATTGTAAACAAAACAATATTTATTGAGACACTTTAAATATAAAAAAGATTGTAAATACAAGAGTGGGATTCTTACATAAATACGATCATTTTTAATCTAAATATATATACAAAGATTTATTAGCAACTTTTAATTTTTACACTAGGTCAAACTTTTTATTTACTTAACTATTTGAAGATCTGGAATTGACCTTTCCTAGAGTTGAATTATTGAAATGGTAATCAATCACAACTTCTCACTGTTCAAGAATCAAGAATTTTTGTTTTATTTTTATCAAATAATAAGTAATTAAATAAAAATTTATTTTAAATTAATAACATATTCAAAAAAAAAGTTATTGTTTTATTTTTAGACAAAACAAATACATAAAAGTAAAGTTTATGTAATTTCCAAACATGTTTAATAATGCAATATGCAATCATTTATTTCTATTTTAATATGGTATATTGGTTTATAAACGTATAATCATTTTAAATTTTAACAGCATACTAGTTTCGATGTTCAGCTTTATATGTCAGTGGAACATTAACTTCATGATAAAACGATATTGTTGTTGGTTAATGCACACCTAATTCACGACTTTTTTTTTGTAAAACCAGTGTATGTTATTAAGTCCAAGTTTAATTGCTTCAAGATGTTTATATCAAACAGTGCTTCATAGCTTTTTTCAGGCAGTTTATTTGTAAGAAGCACACCACAAACTTTTTGTTCATCTTCTTGTATAAAACTATTTCCAGAAAAACGCTCTAAATAGAGTTACTCATCTAGAGTATAAAAGAATTATGATCGTGACCAATTTGCTTCAGTCCTTGAATTTGAAGTTTCTTTTCTCTTAGAAAACTAAAACATTGATAAAACTTAAAAATTATCATACATCATATCCATAAGATTAAACTTGTTATCCTTAAAATTTGATTCTAAGGTAAAATTTTAAATAATTATTATTGAATAATTTATAACTTACCAATTAAATAAATTCCAATTCACTAGATGATGTATTTGCACGTCTTACGAAGAAGAATCGCATTTTTTAAAATACCAAAAAAAAAACTTAAAATTCACGTTCCTGTTTGAAATTTTCAGTAAAACGTTACATAAAATGTAATAAAATGCATAAAAGAGCAAAATCAAAAGTAAATTATTGTCAGAATGAAAAGTATTCAGTCAATGTGAAAAATACACTTTCACCAATATAATAAAAACTTGAGGAATTCATTGTTGCCAAACCAATTATTTGCATGTAATGGCACGGAACATGGTGGGGTCATTTTTAGTATAAGGGAGATATTATGCATGAGCAGTCCAGTTTTATATGTCAAGTTCATGCCCGCTCTAGACAAGAAGACATATAAAGTTAAATCGGAATATTTCCTTTTCTTATAATCTTAAAATAGTTTTATTTAAGAATGACACTATCGTATAAAATACTGAGATTATTTTTTATGACAGTAAACGAAATAAATTAAGAGGATGTTATATTTCACTGCTTAGTCAATGTTTCAAATAATATTCCTATGTCTACACAGGTGCGGATCCAAGGGGGGGGGGCGATCGCCCCCCCCCCCAAGAGCTTTGAGTTCAGAAAAATAGGCCCGATTTTACCTCTTATACTATAGTTTATTCAAGAACTAGAGAGAGTAATAAATCATGTTTTACCCTTTTTTGCTTCGCAAAATACCTGTATTCTTTAGTCCGGGGTCTTTGGCAAAATCTGTTAGACATATATATTTTTCATAGAAATGGGTTAGAAATTTTATAATCAAAAATACCGGTCTATAATAATAGACGATTTGGGTTGGATAACAATAGATATTTGGATGTGTGAAGTGTTAAAAAGGATTTTAATCCTTGTCATTGTCATCGAAAAGAGGTTTATTTTATCACTAAGTATTTATGGCATAGAATATTATTTCGGTAATAAACGTAAAATAAAAAGTTTTTATAATATTATTTTATTTCTTATAAATTTTTAATAATTCACATACATTGGAAAATATAGATAATTTTGACATATTTAACACAAATCACAACTGTATTTTCATTTTTTTTAATTTTGGCATAGAAACCGTTTTAGGCACATTCAGAATAAAACGTAGTCTTTTTCTCTCAAAAAATTCTAAGTTATAATTTAAATACTTATAAAATACCCATTGTAAAAAATACAAGAAGTTAAACATATATAAAAAAATAAATTCGTCCATATAATGTGAAAATTTTGTTGGGCTATCGGTCATTTTATTATTAATTAAAAACATTTTTAGGACATTTGACGTTTCAGTTTATTTATTTCTTAAATCATCTGCAGAATTACAATTAAATATTAAAAAGGGATTCAAATGTAATTTATTTTTATATGTTAAATATATTTAAATAATATATTGTGTTTACGCTGGCAAACATTACGTATCTAATTCGTAATCCAAGTCAGTGAAGCTATCTTCGCCCAGATTAATTATAATTAGTTCCCCTATCTCACGGATCGTGAGATCGAGTTTCCACATTTTCTTTTATTCTTTTATTATATGGATTTTTCCAAATTTTCTGCAGTAACTTTATTCAAAAGTTCTGTTAAATTATTAATTTTGTAAGTTGTGTTATTTCTAGCAACCCTACCTTTTACTTGAGAGAGATATTTCCTTCGCCAACGGACATTTTCCGGACGATCTATAAGAACAGATTTCCTATCTGATTTTTCCCAGCAAAAATTAAGTTCTCTGAGCAATTTACAGAGCTCAGTTCCTTTAATTTCAGATAAATCCCGATCTTCATTGATT
Organism: Diaprepes abbreviatus; assembly: GCA_034092305.1. Classification (NCBI taxonomy): domain Eukaryota; kingdom Metazoa; phylum Arthropoda; class Insecta; order Coleoptera; family Curculionidae; genus Diaprepes; species Diaprepes abbreviatus. The sequence goes on along the minus strand of JASJET010000068.1, from coordinate 5,822,718 downwards.
TTAGTTAGAATTTTCTCGACGGTTGGGATCTGCTTCTCATAATAAGATGTATGTACAACTCCTTTGATTGCAGTTTACATCTCTTCTTTCAACGAGGTTTTTCGTCTGCCTGTGATCGAATGTGACTTGGGAGTACTAACAATTCCAGTCGTTTTTTTCTCCTTCAGTATTCGGTACATAGTAGATTTTCCAACTCTTGTCATGTTGGAAGACATCTCAACAGAACTTTTAACATTATTATCTAGATATTGATATTTTAAAGCATCATAAACATTCATCTTAATAAGTTTTTCATTGAGGAAAAAATGCCCTGGTTTAACGATTTTGGAATAAAAATAGATGTGGAAGCCACATTTTTTGGGTATCTCACTAATCTCATATAATATATAAAAACAAGCAAAAGCAAGATAAATCACTAAGGACACACTGTAAGGTGTACTTTGCTCACTGACAGAAATTAAATTAAACTATGAGAAATTCTATTGTTGCAGTAAATTTATAAAACCTTATAATGTGTAAATATAATCAAATATAATTAGATTCACGTCAGTTTTCAGTTACCTGCGGCACTGAAGCAGGTAATTTGGAGGTTTCGGTAACAGTTTTATTACTCCCTAGTTCTTGAATAGAGTGTAGGAATGTGTATGCTTGCGATCGCCTCTCCCCTTCCCAAGAGCTCTGAGTTCAGGAAAATGGAGACGATTCTGCCTTTTATATTAGGAATGTGTATGCTACTAGCACTCCCCTCCCGTTGACAACTTGTTATTCTTGCGATAGCCACTCCCCCCAAGAGCTTTGAGTTCAGGAAAATAGACACGATTCTGCCTCTTATACTAGGAATGGGTATGTTTCCCACATCCTCTCCCCTGGTCGACAACTTGTTTTTTCTTATGATCGCCCCCCCCCCTCTCTCCAAAAACTTCAAATTCAGAAAAATAGACCCGACCCTGCCTTTTACACTAGAAATGGGAATGATGCTGATGTCTCCCCCCCTCCCCGTCGACAGCTTGCCATACTGTACTTTTGTGATATCACCGCCCCCCCCAAAGAGAGAAGCTGGATCCGCCCCTGTGTCTACAGTGTATTTTTTACATTAAAGGGGTTTTTCCCAAACAAATATTATGTGGGATTTGCCATACTTCATTTATAAATACGGGTACCATAAGAATTAAGGCATAAGTTCGAATTAATATGCAAGAAAGTAGTAGTTTACTCTGTTGTATTTTAAAGCACTCTACTCATTTAGTCAAAAAAAATCAATCTCTATTGAAAAGTCATTGCACCCTTGACAGTTTTCAAATCTTGTCTTAATAATAAATTCTAAAAACGTAATAAGTGATATAAACTGCCCCGACATAACATGTTATTCCAATTATTTTTACGATTTTTAACTAATGAAGTATGTTAGTAAAAATATAAAAACGTAATGTCAAGTGGAAATATAGTGCTGAAACTAATTATATTAATACGATTATATACGATAAGTTTGAATATAAATTACCTAGGGATAAAATGGTTTGCGCCTATGCCTGTAATTGATTTTTAACATGCAACCATAATAAATAGATTCAGTAATGCATTGTACAATTGCAAAAATTACTCCTTTTAATCAAACTGATGGGGTTCCGAAAAAAGGTTATATCGATCTAAATGCTGTTTATGATCAACGGAAAAACCATTATTTAAGTTTTTTCAAAATATATATGAATGTTTTCATTGTACTTTAACCGATATACATTTTATTTCCTTGCGAATGTGCGGATATTATTTATAAAAGGGCGATAACATAAAAGAAATCTATGAAAGGGAATTAAATTATTTTAACCATTGTGGCCTTGTAAATATTATCTTACGAAACAATGAGTGTTTATACATCCGTAGTGTAATTTAACTATCCCTAGGCAATCCTTCTCTAAGACAGAGAGAGAGAGAGAAAAAGAGAATTTCAGAAACTTCAGGTAGCGAAGTATCATTGTTCTCTGTTTAGTATTTGCCGTTGTGGAATTTATCTGACGCAAAACGAAAATTGTCTGCAAATAGCGTGTCATACTTCTCATCGTTACTAACAATTCAGATATGAATATTATGTTTTGTTTATTTATATTACCAGAAACCCATGTTAGGGATCTTTAAAATTATTTAATTAGTTTAAGATATTCAGCCAGCGACTTAACTGGAACAAAATTCTTGTAAAATTAATACAAGTAACGGGTGTTTTTTATAGAGGTATAGAACTTTTAAATGGAATAGAACAAAGATGAATTTTTTAAATTGACATGAAATTTACTTTATTCGAAAGATAACCTTCTGGCATTATAATTTAAATATGACTTCTGGCATATGACCGCCACGGCTGGCTCGGACGTAGTCTAATCTGGAGGTCCAATTTTCGATGACTTTTCCCAACATTTGTGGCCGTATATCGGCAATAACGCGGCGAATGTTGTCCTCCAAGTGATCAATCGTTTCGGGCTTATCGGGGTAGACTAGCGACTTCACATATCCCCACAGAAAATAGTCTAGCGGCGTTAAGTCGCACGATCTTGGAGGCCAATTCACGGATCCGAAACGTGAAACTATGCGGTTACCAAACGTTTCCTTCAATAAATCAATTGTGGCACGAGCTGTGTGACATGTTGCGCCGTCTTGTTGAAACCACAGCTCCTGCACATCATGGTTGTTCAATTGATGAACGAAAAAGTCACTAATCATGGCTCTATAGCGATCACCATTGACTGTAACGTTCTAACCAGCATCGTTTTTAAAGAAGTACGGACCAATGATTCCACCAGCCCATGAAGCACACCAAACAGTCAGTTTTTCTGGATGTAACGGTGTCTCAACATACACTTGAGGATTATCATCACTCCAAATACGGCAGTTTTGTTTATTGACGTATCCATTCAAACAAAAGTGAGCTTCATCGCTAAACAAAATTCGCTTATGAAAATCGGGATCAACGACAATCTTGTTTTGGGCCCATTCACCGAATCTACGCCTTGCTAGGTGATCGTGTGGCTTCAATTCTTGCACGAGTTGGATTTTGTAAGCACGCAAACCAAGATCTTTCCGCAAAATCTTCCATAAAGTGAATGGACACATATCCAATTCCTGTGCACGATGGCGGATAGACTGATTCGGGTCTTCCTCTACGCTACGCTCTACAGCAGCAATGACTTCTTCTGTACGCACTGTACGACGTCTCTGTGGATGCGTATTATCATTTAGAGTAAACGTGGTGCGAAAACGTTCCATAGTTAATCGAATTAATTGCTCTGATGGACGATTTCGAACAGAACCATGATTTTCAAAATAAATTTGCACAATTTGGAAGCGTTGTTCAGGCGTCAGTCTATTCATGTCGAAATGCCAAACCAAACTAAACATAAATCACTTGAAAGCTGACAAAATGGCCGCCAGTTAAAAAAGTGTTGCCAACTTAAAATTTTATACCTCTATAAAAAACACCCTTTATAAGAAATCTATGAAAGGGAATTAAATTATTTTAACTATTGTGGCCTTGTCAATATTATCTTACGAAACAATGAGAGAGTGTTTATACATCCGTAGTGTAATTTAACTATCCCTAGGCAATCTTTCTCTAAGACAGAGAGAGAGAGAATTTCAGAAACTTCAGGTAGCGAAGTATGATTGTTCTACGTTTAGTATTTGCCGTTGTGGAATTTATCCAACGCAAAACGAAAATTATCTGCAAATAGCGTGTCATACTTTTCATCGTTACTAACAATTCGGATATGAATATTATGTTTTGTTTATTTATATTACCAGAAACCCATGTCAGGGATCTTTAAAATTATTTAATTAGTTTAAGATATTCAGCCAGCAACTTAACTGGAAGTTCTTGTAAAATTAATACCGGTATATATGTATGTATCTTCTCCCTTTTTAGTTCTTATTTTTAGAAACATTTATGAGAGTGTAAAAGAAAGAACGAAAGAGTTCACGGCTTTGGTTAAGTTGAAAATCATGGTTCTTGGATTTAGACCGTGTCAAACTGGAATTATTATCCGATATTGCGCCTATGATTGCACGAGGCATCTTCAGAGATCTCTACTCCACGAGATTAGAATACTGAATGACTATCGAGGAGCAACAGCCCGGTATTTATACCCGACTGGTGCTCAACGAACCGTGATCCAGCGTTACATTCGATTTCCACGTGTGATGTAGACGGTAACCCGCCTCTCTATTAATATTATTTTGATATTTACAAATTTCGATTGATCCTTCAATTTTACGTTTAAAGGAACCAGGCACTGATGCTAGCTCCTTAGTTTCTTTTACATTAAAAGTATGACCTGAGCAATGCTGGTGTTCAGCTACCACAGATTGTACAATTTGTTTCTTTTTTATACATCTTTCATGTTCTTTAAGCCTAGTGGATATAGACGGTCCTGCTTCACCTACATACAATTCACCACAAGAGCAAGGTATCTTGTAAACGCCTTCTGTTTGAAATGGAATTGTGTCCTTTGGTGACTTCAAACATTGTCCAACTGTCTTACATGTGTTAAAAATTGTCCGGACGTTTGATTTTCTAAGCAATCTGGCGATCTTGTTGGTGGTTCCGTGTATGTAAGGTAAGACAACACTGTCCATAGGAGGTTCATTTATGACATTTTGTTGAGGAGTTGGATTTTTATATTTATTAATAGAACGTCTTATATCTTCAGCGCAATATCCGTTGCCTCTCAGAGCATTAGTCAGTTTTTCTGTTTCTGATTTTAGTGATTGTTCGTCACATGTTGAAAGTGCTCTGTGTACCAAACAGTTTATGACGGATTGTTTTTGAGCAGGATGATGGTGAGATGTTGCATTGAGATATCGATTTGTATGTGTTGGTTTTCTCTACACAGAATGTCCTAATTTGCTATTCTCTTCCCTTTGTACTAGTACATCAAGAAAGGGAAGGGCACCATTTGATTCAGTTTCCATAGTGAATTTTACGCTAGGGTGTTGTTGATTTGGATGATCTAGGAAATTATGGAGGTTATCTGCGCTATGGAGCCAAACTACGAACGTATCATCTACATATCTGCACCAAAATTTAGGTTTTAGAGGAGCAGAAGACAAGGCGTTTTCTTCAAAAGCTTCCATGAAGGTGTTAGCTACCACAGGTGATTTCGGAGATCCCATGGCCGCTCCCGAAGTCTTCTCGTAGAAAGTTCCTTGAAAAATAAAATAAGTAGAAATCAGACATGAATTAATTCTAGTAGGGTGGAGTCCATGTTGTTGTTTCGTAATATGTCAGATATTATGGAAACGTAATCATCTATAGGAACATTTGTGTACAAGAATTCTACATCAAAACTGACCAATAGGTCTCCGGGATCTAATTGGATGGAAGTCGATTATAACGCTGGATCACGGTTCGCTGAGCACCAATCGGATATAAATACCGGGCTGTTACTCCTCGATAGACATTCAGTGTGCTAATCTCGTTGAGTAAAGATCCCTGAAGATGCGTCGTGCAATCGTAGGCGAAACGTCGAATAATAATTCCAATTTGACACGGTCTAAACACAAGAACTATGATTTTCAACAAGAGTGTAAAAATTTTAATTTGTACCCATTATTAAGTCTTCCGAACGCGAGATTTTACAAAAACTACGGATTTATGGGCTTTTTTGGTTTCGATAGGTTAAGTAGGTTTTTTCGATTACCTATTACAAACACAAGCCCTCTTCTCATTTATACAATCATATAGATGTAACATTATACATCACTAAAATAGTCTGAACGAGAGGTAGTATTAACCAAAATTATTTAATGTCCAACATTTTTTAAAACATAGAAGTATCTTCCTAAATTAGTAATAAAATATTTCAAGATAGATTCAAAGGAAAACCAAGATAGTATCTATTGCATATAAACACTGTTCCTAATATATATTTCTTACATTTATAAAACATATATTTAAATTTTATTTACCAAGTTGCCACGTTTTAAACACTAATTTTGAATATATATATATATATATATATATATATATATATATATATATATATATATATATATATATATATATGAGGATAAGGTGAAAAGTTCTCGGCCTGACCAAGAGATAGCACTCCAGTCGGCGAAAGTTTACTTTTCCTGCCTGTGCGCACATCTCATTAGTTCGTATGACAAGCTTCAACTTGTTCGCTCAAGTAGTTTGTGTAAACGAGTGTTTGCAGTACACGTCTTGCGTGTGTTTCGTTAAAATGGATAAACATGAATATCGTGCCATCATAAAATTCCTCGATTTGGATCGCACGAAGATGACTCATGTGAAGGAGGGCCAAGAACTGCAATCACACCAGAAACTACCGAAAAGGTGCACAATATCGTGTTGGACGATAGGCGAGTAAAGGTGTGTGAGATAGCTGAGGCCGTGGGCATATCGAAAGAAAGGGTGCGAAACATCCTGCACTAAGAATTAGGGATGCGAGAGCTCTGCGCAAAGTGGGTGCCGCATTTGCTGAACACGGATTAAAAGCAAATGCGCAAACGACATTCGCAGCAATGTTTGGGCCGATTCAAGAGGGATGCGGCAATTTGTCACCATGGATTAGACTAGGGTCCACCACCACACGCCAGAAACCAAGCAGTAGTGGTTCAGCGCCAAAGAAAGCGAGGTCGATCGCATCTGTCGGAAAGATCATGGCCATTGTAATTTGGGATGCCAAAGAGATTCTGTTAATTAATTTCCTTGAAAAAGGCAGAACAATTACAGGCGAGTATTACTCTAACCTTCTTGACCAGCTGGATGTCAAAATTCGCGAGATGAGGCCTGGCTTCAAGAAGAAAAATAAAGATCTTTCACCAGGACAACGCACCTGCTGCTCACAAAAGTGTGCAATGGGAAAACTGCGTGATTTGAGGTACGATTTGCTAGGCCATCACCCCCATTCTCCTGATTTGGCAGCCTCAGACTTCCATCTCTTCCCAAACCTGAAGAAATTTGTTTCTGGAAAGCCCTTCGCGTCCAATGAAAAAGTTAAGAGGGCCTTAGGTGAATATTTTAACAGCCTTCCAGACTCTCACTTCCGGGAAGAAATACTGATATTAGAGAAACGCTGGACCAAATGTGTTGAAGTCAGGAGAGATTATGTAGAAAAATAGGGAGTAGGTTCACAATAAAATGTCTTTCATCGTTTTGACGTTTCATTCTTTATTTAGAACATCTTCAAAAAACAATCGTCTACAATTTACAGCGAACTGTTAATATAATATAAATACAGCAATGACACACACATTAAAAATACTATTCCCAGAAATAACTGTCTAGAAATGAAAATTCAACATTCAAAACATTAATTTAACATTTAAAACGATAAAGAAAATTGAAACAATAATTATTTAAAAGGTTCTCTTCTATAGTTAATATCAAACTACGAAGGACTTGTATTTTATATTCGGAGACATGACGAACAAAAAATTAAAGGAATTTGTTTTTGCTTTTAAGGAGATATATACATTTTTAATGTTATTAAGGGAATATACTGCATTTAAATTATATTGTTGTATGTTTGACTAAGATTGTTTATGCCAGTTCTGTCATTTACTGTATGTGTTTCCTTTTTGAAGGCTATCATTTCATTTATTATTTATCAATTTCTGATAATTTTCGTCCCTATCGACTATCGAAGATAAAAGAACGAACAACACTCTTTTAACTTCGAAAATACCAAAATAGTCAATAGCGACAAAATTTTTGACTCCCTTCTGGTCTCGTCAGTGGAGCTGTATCAAACCGAGAGCAACATTCGCAGGAAACAATTGTCTGTATAAAACATAAATTCCAAAACATGTTGACAGGATATTAAAACATGCCGACTTTTTAATGTCAGACTGAAAAATATCGCCAACCGAACCGCATCTACACATTCATCGGAGTAGTGCAAAACTTAAAAACAAAGATTTCAGTAAGAAATAAATAAATCTATTTTTCTTCCGTGTTTAAATAGTTCCCTATATATGTATGTATTCTTCTTTCAAGCAGATTAGGAAAAGAATATGTACAAACAGTTTATTTCCTGCAAAACAACTTAAGTTCTATCTCCATACGCTATCGACCACCTGATGGTCTCGTCAGTGAAGCTGTATCGAACACGGAAACAATTGTCTATACAAAATATAAATTCCGAGATATGTCGGCAAGATATTAAAACCTGTCGACTTGTTGATGTCACCAATCAAACAACATGTAGTCATTTTTCAGACCTGGGGCTTTTCCATTATATTAGATATCTCCTCACTTTTTAATATGAGAGTAATATTTATCAACAATCTTTATGTCCGCATAGCGGAGAATTATATATATATATATATATATATATATATATATATATATATATATATATATATATATATATATATATATATACCTCTGAATGAGTCTTGGGATCATCTATTTAAACATGGCAGAAAAACAGATTTATTTATTTCTTACTAAAATCTTAATTTTTAAAAAACTTTTTAACTTTTATTTTTAGTACATTTATGAGAGTGTAAAAGTTTTAATTTATAACTGTTATTGAGTTTTCCGAGCGCAAGGTTTTACAAAAGCTTTTGATTTTCTCGAATTTATAAGCTTTTGTGACGTCAAACATGGCAGTGCGAATAGGGAAACATAAAACATTTTATTAGGATTTGTATGTCTCAATTAACCTGCAGATTTTATCAAAAAGTCGATGTTTTCCATTAGGCTTTTTAAATTAATGTATATGTCGTGAATGTTAAAAGAGTATGTCATAAAATTTTATTAAACCTAAATTGTGATTTACATGCCAAACGGCTTCGCACTCTCTACAGGGAACATTGACTTATACTAGGTATACAAAGATACCAAAAGTATGAAGCTCTGTGAGAACCGTTTCCATGTTATCGGGTCCTAGGTGACGTGGTCTGCCGTATTTCCTACGAACTTTCGGACGGTTCGCGCGGTTGCAGGGAGAACTGTTTTCTGCATCGGTTTATGCAGATGCTTACTAAGGTCCGGTCCCTTGATGTTCTGCAGGAGGTATCACTTCAGTTGTTAACAGTATTATGAGAATCGTTTGGATGCTGTTCATTGCCTATTGTCTTCGGATTTATACCTCCAGATCTCTGTATTTGGCGATCTTCTGGTTGTATTTTGGCCTAAGGTTGTTGTTGTTCGGTCCCAATATAAGTGGAACTGGTTGTTCTCAAGAATAGGCTCCGGATTGTATTTGTAATAAGGCACTTTTCCTACCTGCAATAGGTTTAACCTATCTGCTGACACTTGGTGGAATATCTTAGCGGCTGAGTCGTATTTTTCGACATAAGCTTGGCATGCTCCAGTTATGTGCTGGATTGTCTCTGATGTTCGACAGCCATATCTACATTGGTCACTTTCTATTGAGCGATCTCTGATGATGAAGTAAATTATTATTATTATTATGATTTACAAGCCAAATGGCTTCGCACTCCCTCCAGGGATTATTCACTCATACCTGGCATACAAAGACACCAAAACTATGAAGCTCTGTGGGAACTCTTTCCATGTTATCGGTTCCTAGGTGACGTTGTCTGCTGTATTTCCTACGAACTTTCGGACGGTTCTCGCGGTTGCAAGGAGAACTGCTTTCTGCATAAGTTTATACAAATGCTCACTAAGGCCCAGTCCCTTGATGTTCTGCAGGAGGTTCTTTGGTATCACTCCAATTGTTGACAGTATTATGGGAATCGTTTGGACGCTCTTCATTGCCCATTGTCTTCGGATTTGGACCTCCAGATCTCTGTATTTGGCGATCTTCTCGTTGTATTTTGGCCTTAGGTTGTTGTTGTTAGGTACAGCAATGTCGATTAGTGTAGTTCGCCTAGAAATTTTATCTATTAGTATAATGTCTAGTCTATTATGAGCTACTGTCTGATCCGTCAGAACCGTTCAGTCCCCATATAACTTGAACTGTTTGTTTTCAAGAATAGGCTCTGGATTGTACTTGTAATAAGACACTTTTCTTACCTGTAATAGGTTTAACTTTTCTGCTAACTCTTGGTGGAGTATCTTAGCGGCTGAGTCGTGTCTTTCCTTATACTCGATTGCGGCAATTATTATTATTATTATTATTATACAACATCGGAATATATTTTAATGGGTTTACACTTGAATTTTCAGTTTTTATTGATACTTAATAAAAGTTTATTATTGTAATAAATCTTAAGGGATTAATGAAATTAAAATAAATGTTGTACAATAAAATTTAAGCTCGGGACAAATTATAATTATCAGACATGAGGAACGCGACTTAACCGTTGTTTTTGTTTGGAGCTTCAACCTCTATATTAGAACTTATTCTGCTCAATAAAATGTTACAAAGAGCAAATGATGAAAATATCATCATACTAACATAGCGAAGCTAATTGGCCGCAGATGGGATTCATGTGCTCAATTACTCAATAGATAAGACTATTCCCCATAATTACGTTTTTTCTCCGAAAATTTCCTCTTACTTTCGTTTTCCTTAAAAATTTCGCAAAAATATTTTTGATCCAAAATTAAGAAAAAATTTTCAGTCTGACAACCCTTATCATAAGGAAGAACCATGAGAGTCTAGCTGCTCACCACCTAACGACCGTACCGACGTACATTGCTGGGGCCTATTTTTCCATATCTGTTTTTTTACACGTTTCGATAAATAATTTTTCATCTTTATAGAGCCGATAATACTCGGAATACTCAATAAAGCTACAGTTTGATAAATCTAATAGTTCCTGAGATTTTTGCGAACAAACGTTTCTCCTCTATATCATAGTGAGATATCAGTTTATTCCTCCAAATTTATGACAGAATTTTTTCGCGAACAAACGTTTCACATAAAGTATAAAAATTTGCCCATTACATACTTTATCTATACTACCTCCATGGACTTTTCAAATGTGCGTAAAAGAAAGAGGTTGATATAAAAAAGTCATTCCGATCTATTATCATTAGGATAGCGCACTACAACGTATCCACCATCTAGCGGAGAATAAAAATACTACGCTTAAAGCGTTATCTTCTTAACGTTATTTTGAATGGAAGTTAACAATTTTGCGAGATAAAAAACAATTTTAAACCCTCTCAGTTATGTCAAGAAACATGTATTGAAATTTGGCATGATTGATTAGGTAGGTTTTTCGGTTACCTATCAAAAACAAAAACCCTCTTCATATTTATATAATAGTATAGATATAAAATTTGACGTCACTAAATTAGTCTGAGCAAGAAGTAGAAATTTTGTCCAGAATTACGTTGCCAAAAAATTACTTAATATCTAACATTTTTTAAAACATACTGATAAAACTAGAGAGATGCTGGAAATGAAAAGGTGAAAAATATCTCTATTAGGATTAAAATATTCCAAGATAGATTCAAAGGAAAAGATATAACCACTGCTTCTTAATATATCTTTTTACATTTGTATACATAAGTTAAATTTTATTAACCAAGTTGCCATGTTTTAAAAACTAATTTTGAGAAAAATTACATTTTTACGAATAAAACATTTTTTAGCTTTTATTTTTAAAAACATTTATGAGAGTGTAAAAGTTTTAATTTGTTACCGTTATTAAATTTTCCGAGAGCAAGGTTTTACAAAAGCTTCGGATTTTCTCGGGTTTATAAGCTTTTCTGACGTGAAACATGGAAGTGTGAATAAGGGAACGTAAAATATTTTATTAGGATTTGTATTTCTCAATTAACCTGCAGATTTTATCAGAAAGTCGATGTTTTCCATTAGACTGTTTAAATTAATATATATGTTGTAAATGTCAAAAGAGTATATCATAAAATTTTATTAAATTTAAATTATCATTTATTATAATAGCATCTGAATATATTTTTAATCGGTTTACATTAAAATTTTTAGTTTATATTCATATTTTATAAACGTTTATTATGTAATAGAGCTTGATGGATATATACAAGTTTTTTTTTTATTTATATTTGATTCCATCAATTTATTTGCTTTCTGGCTCTGTTCACTTAAACAAAGGAATTATATTTTTGTTTGAAGATTGTAGACAATGTTAAAGATTGGCTAAAATATGGTTGTCGGACTTGCATTGTTTTTATTTTTATTTATTTTTACGACGTTTCGATTAGGTTGTGAATGTTTTGTCTTAAGACTACGAGCTTATATAGGGACTATGTTCATTGAAGCACAAAGTTTCGCTTCACTCAACACACCTCAATAATTTGATGTTACAAAGTAGTAGTTGCCAAAGATTAGGTATCTCAACACTCGGTTTACTGAAGATCCCATTATTGTTTTTAATATAAGCTGCTTCTATAAATTTTCTTTTTTTCATGTTTGGTTCTATATATATTGCCGCAGCCTCAGACCATTTTATATGGTGTTGTTTATCCCAGGAGTGTCCTGCAATACCTGATCTCGACGTTTCTCCTTTTTGTGTATGAGTTTTATGTTCCTTAATTCTAACTTCTAGCGGTCGTTTGGTTTCTCCAATATTCATTTCACCACATTCACATGGAACTTTGTAAACACATTCTTTCTTGTCGGTAGTTTTTGGTTTTGTTTTTGTTAAATGAGCTCTAAGTGTATTTCCTGATTTAAAAGCTGTTTTTATATATTGCAACTACTGGCAATTCGTCTGATTATCTCCGAAATTTCCTTAATGTACGGAATTGCGAACAAGGGATGTGTTTCTTGCTGTCCAGTGTTCGTTGTTCTAAAGTTATTTATAACATCGTCAATTAGTTTTAAAGAATAACCATTCTGTTGTAAATGGGAGTTAATATTTGCTACCTCTTTTTCCAATGAATTGGCATTATTGCATATAGATATAGCACTATTATAGAGGTTGCGTATAATTCCCCGTTTTGTTACAACAGAATGATTAGAACTATGATTAAGATATTTTCCAGTATGTGTTGGCTTTCTGTATACTGAAATTTTAATAGTTTGGTTTGAACGGTTCACCATGACATCTAGGAAGGACAATTGATCATTTATCTCTTTTTCCATGGTAAACTTAATTGTAGGTCGAATGGTATTTAGATGTTTCAAGAAATCGTTAAGTTCTTGATCATTGCCCTTCCATACGAGTGTGGTGAAATGTATATTGGAGAAACGAAACGACCACTAGAAGTTAGAATTAAGGAACATAAAACTCATACACAAAAGGGGAAACTTCGAGATCAGAGAATGTGGAACACGCCTCGGATAAACAACACCATATAAAATGGTCTGAGGCTGCGGCAATATATGTAGAACCCCACATGAAAAATGGAATCTTCAGTAAACCGAGTATTGAGATCTTTGGCAATTACTACTTTGTAACATCAAATCATTGAGGTGTGTACAGTGAAGCGAAACCTTCAATGAACACAGTCCCTATATAAGCTCGTAGTCTTAAGACAATGCAAGTCCGACAACCACATTTTATACATGGCTTAAAGTTTGGTTCCGATTGGTTAAGAGGGTTTTTTGTTATCTATTATAAAATGCTACATCACTAAAATAGTCGTAAAAATTTTGTCCAGTATCAAGTTGCTAAAAATATTAGCTACAATTATTTAATGTCCAATATTTTTTGAAACATATTGGTAAGACTCTTCAAATTAGGATTAAAACATTCCAAGATAGATTCAAAGAAAAACCATCTATTGCATATAATTACTTTTTCCTGAAATATTTTTCTTAGATTTGTAAAGCATAAGTTAAATTTTATTTACCAAGTTTTAGAAACTGATTTTGATAAAAATTACATTTCTACGAATAAAAAACTTTTAAACTTTTATTTTTAGAAATATTTATGGAAGTGTAAAAGTTTTAATTTGTAAAAGTTATTAAATTTTCTGAGAGGAAGGTTTTACAAAAGCTTTGGATTTTCTCGGGTTTATAAGCTTTTTCGACGTCAAACATTACAGTGCGAATAAGGGAACGTAAAATATTTTATTAGGATTTGTATATCCCAATTAACCTGCAGATTTTATTTGAAAGTGGATGTTTTCCATCAGGCTGTTTAAATTAATTTGTATGCCGTAAATATTAAAAGTGTGTATCATAAAATTATAGTAATCCTGAATTATCATTTATTATACAACCACGGAATAGATTTTTAACCGGTTTGTATTACAATTTTCAGTTTTTATTCATATTTTATAAACGTTTATTATTGTAATAAAGTTTATATTTATATTCTATTAAAGGTTATTATTGTAATAAAGCTTAAGGGATATCTACTGTTTTATTTTTAATTTAAATTCAATTCCATCATTTTATGTTGCTTCTGGCTATGTTCACTTAAACAAAGGATTGAAATTTTATTGTAAAACATTTAGAAAAAATATTAATCCGAACTTGGTGAAAGAGATAGATCACATTAAAAATGACTTGACAGCTAACGGATACCCAGTACATCTGGTGGACAAAATTTTGGAACAACGCAGAAATAGAACAATATCGACAACGAATGAAGAACGAAAACCAATATTGAACATACCCTATGTTAAAGGCATTTCCGAAAAAGTTAGAAGAATTGGAAAACAATATAAAATCAATGTTGTTTTCAATTCTAGTAACTCTCTGAGAAGTCGGCTTACTACAGTCAAATCAACAACTCAAAGAGACAAGAAAGACTGTGTGTATCAGATACCATGTGAATGTGGCGACTTCCACATTGGCGAAACAAAGAGACCCCTGGACGTAAGGATCAAAGAACATCATAAACGCACATCTCGAGGAAAAACAGAAAAATCTGGTGCCGCCAATCATGCCTGGACTCATGGACACCACATAAAATGGTCTGAAGCTAAAATTCTACACAGAGAACAACACTAGAGAAAACGAAAATTCAAAGAAGCCGCGGTTATACATCAGAACCCGAGTTGTTTTAGTAAACCAACTTTAGATATAAGAGAAGTGTGGAAACCACTCCTTAATGATTGTAAATTAAAACTAAATGCAGCATAAAAGGGACTTTGGCGTAGCACGTATTACTGCACCCACCTCAGTCACACTTCAATGCATTCACTTTTAGTATAAATAGTAATGTAGCTTAGGAATTCATTTAGATTCACTTGAAAACGTCTAGACATAACTACGAAACGTCGTGATATTCAACAAAAAATAAAGACCATGTACGTCCGACAGATATCTACTACTTCGCAGGACACATCGTTGTCTATGACCTTCAAACAAACACTAGAAACCGGGTATGGACCCAGTGACAAATTTCGAAGCTACGAAAAATCTAAGATTAAGCTTACAAAAGAGGACACGTACATCCAGATTCTACGACAAGCACGGGATCAGGAAATAATACCAGATGGTTTCCGTATAAAATCTCCGGTTCCAGGAAAGTGGGCACACAGGATATTGGAAAATGCTAGTAAGGAGTTAATACGTTCACAGATAAACTATCATCGTTTCAAAAAGGCCACATTACTAGAGGATATTCGTCTACGATTCGAAGAAATTATAGAATACTAGCGACCCGCCCCGGCTTCGCACGGGTGCAATGCTGATACTAAATACACTACAGAAAAACTGTGACTATTTATTTTATTTTTACAACAATTATTACATCGGCCTCCGACGCGCTATTTATAGGCACGCTGCCGCCGCCCCGGTCGGCCAGTACCGCCGCAAGCGCTACTTCCCGCAATTTTAAATCTGTAATATCTTCGAAAATATTCATTTAAATCTGGTGCTGTAAAGGACCATATAGATCTATATTAAATCAACAATGTATTTAAGCTATTTAATTGGATAAGGATTAATGCTGTATTGGTTAAAATCGCTTCAAAATTTGCCATTATTTGTCGTAAAAAGTAAATGACAAAAAAATGTTATTGTGGGATATCCATGAGAGATAGACATATACCATCGCGGAGTTTTCTGTAGACCTTTTCAATGTGTACAAATAATTAGTACATTATTTTGATAAATCTCGTAGGGTTCCGCCTGCGTTTGCAATGTAAGCGGAAAAAAATATGATAATTAACGACATCACATTAGAAACCTCAAAAATACATCCACTATTTAATGGATGTTATTATACATATAAACCTTCCTCTTGAATCACTCTATCTATTGAAAAAAACCGCATCAAAATCCGGTGCGTAGTTTTAAAGATTTAAGCATACAAAGGGACATAGGGACAGAGAAAGCGACTTTGTTTTATACTATGTAATGATACATTAGAAGAAGACTATGCCCTCATCCTAAGGAAAGTTGACGCTACTTGTGACAAAGTGAGAACAAAACAAGAAGGCATACACAAAAATGAACTCTCCAAATACTAGAGCAGATAAGAACGACAACAGCCATCTCAGAACTAGAGGACAACAATTAATATATCTGCCAAGGAATTAACCTCAGCAGAAAACTCTCTACTGGCCAAAGGTTTGAACTTCACAGTTACTCCAAAAGAGGTTCCCATCCTCGATATAATTAGCACCGTGGATTCAGCAAACATCGTAGATGCTTTTGCAGATGAGTTCAGATGGAAAGTAAGGGAGATTCTACAAAAATCTGGAAAAACTAAACCAAACATCAGCAAAGACGAGAAAATTGCCTTAGCTAAATTACAGGAGGATTCTAGTATTGAAATTCTACCAGCGGATAAAAGGAATGCTACAGTCGTAATAAATGCTGACACATACAATGAAACAATTTATGTTGACGCTACACCACAGCAAAACTCCACATCTTTATGAACTCCCGAAGATACATAAACAAGGCACGCCTTTACGACCTATCACGAATTCCCGGAATTCTCCGATTTCTAGCTTGCCAAGTTCCTTCTTCTAATCCTGAAACCATTACAAGGAAATACATCGTTATGGGTCAAGAACTCGCCACATTTCGTAGAAATTGTACGTGAAATAGAAGTATAACCGGAAGATCAGTTTATTAGCTTTGACGTGGAAAGTCTATACACCAACGTTCCAGTTAAGGAGTCACTAAAAATCATAAGAAAAAAACTTGAAGAAGACCAGACAGCAGAAAGAACATCTTTACCACCGCACGCCGTCATGAACTTGTTGGAAAGTTGTTTAACTAATTCCTATTTTCAGGAAAAAGAAAAATTCTACATCCAGGATGATGAACTACCGATAGGATTCTGACTTTCACCGGTGGACGTAAGGATCAAAGAACATCAAAAGCACACATCTCGAGGAGAAACAGAAAAATCTGGTGCCGCCAACCATGACTGGACTCATGGACACCATATAAAATGGTCTGAAGCTAAAATTCTACACAGAGAATAACACTGGAGAAAACGAAAATTCAAAGAAGCCGCGGTTATACATCAGAACCCGAGTTGTTTTAGTAAACCATTTTTAGATATAAGAGAAGTGTGGAAACCACTCCTTAATAATTGTAAATTAAAACTAAATGCAGCATAAATGGGACTTTGCCGTAGTACGTATGACTGCACCCATCTCAGTCACACTCCATTGCATTCATTTTTAGTATAAATAGTACTGTAGTTTAGGAATTCATTTAGTTTCACTTGAAAATGGCTAGAGATAACTACTAGCTGAAACATCGTGATATTCAACAAAAAATAAAGACAATGGAAGTCCAACAGATATCTACTGCAGATTCATGTTAAGAAACTGACTTAACGCGAAGCCAATAACTTTCTAGAGTTTTTAAACTTGCGTAAATGAATTAAATTGAATCTAAATTTAATCAACGTTAATTAAGGTGAATTTTACAATAAATATGAATCTTTTTTACTTATGCTGTATAGGATATCTCTAAAAGGTCAGTCCAAAAGTTGATAGTTTCCGAAATACAGGGTGTCAAACTTAATTTTTTAAAACTATTTTGTAAATATTTATCTTAATTATAGCTTGGTTTGCAATAAATTCGGTATATTCAGGGTTTTTAGGATTAAAAATCAAGATCTGATTAAAATTTTGATCAACATTGTAGAGGGCGCCACCAGCAGCACTTTGCCTACATTATAAGCTTCATAACTTCTTTGTATTCTAATTAAAAAATATTATTTCTTGACATCTATCATTTCTGAGATAATCGAATTTAAATTTCTTATTGCGTACTCAGCCCCCCTTCATACAATAATTTAATGCAAATTTAATATACATTCTACATTAAATTTAATGATTTTGTACTTGAATTCGTAAATAATTTACATTTACTTTGAATTTAAAGCAAATTCATTGAAATATCAGTTCGGTGTACATTAAATTTGATTAAATAATATCTTAAATTTCAATAAAGTAGCTGAAAAGATATTTCAACTTTCTGTACATTAATATTAATTTACGTGTACTTTAACATTAAAGGAATTTACATGAATTTTCATGGTACAATGAGATTCCGGGAGATGGCGCAACTTGTATCGAACTTTTTATTTCGTATGATATAAGTTGCTTAAAGGACTCAATTTTCTTATGATGAGGTGTATATGTCTGTCGATACTGACGGAACCCAATGAGTTCGAAACCGATGTACAGATGACGGTACACTACCTATGGGAAAAATTTCCACCTTTTCCTGGTAGCAGAATTTTTTGACCTCATATTAATGTTGGTGCAATAAATATGTGATAACATATCTTAAATTCAATGAACACTGGCTGTATATTTAATGTATATAGTCACCTTAAAAAGTAACGATCAAACTTTAAATTTAATGTGTAATTATATTAAATTTAATGGAATACATTAATTAAATTTAAGAA
Organism: Diaprepes abbreviatus; assembly: GCA_034092305.1. Lineage (NCBI taxonomy): Eukaryota > Metazoa > Arthropoda > Insecta > Coleoptera > Curculionidae > Diaprepes > Diaprepes abbreviatus. Next base: position 5,804,022 of record JASJET010000068.1, on the reverse strand, counting down.
ACGATTTATGAAATTTGCTTCCAGTACATTTACCTTAAATTTAATGCATTTCCTTTTTACAATGTACTTTATCCAGGCTTATGACTGTTCCTAAAAATTTGGACCGTGTTTAAAGGCCAACAGATCAACAATAAAAATTTACACATCACTGAGCTAACAATGGTAATAATGTAAGAATGAACTGACAATAAACAATAAGAATAGATGTTAAAAATGATCACAGTTTTCATGCTCACAAAGATTAATTCTACGGAGAAAGTTGAACTGTACCCTTTACATCATCTCTCCATCTAAACATAAAATGTGTGCTGAATTTTGTATCTGTACTTACAATTCTTCCTCGGTATTAACAGGTCTACAGTATCTGTTTAAGAATTTAACATAAAAAGTAATCTATAAGCATTAAATCTGGTGAGCGGAGTTGCCAATTTTCAGGAGCATTATGTCCTCTGTTGATGCATTGATTTTGAAAATTCTCATTTAAATGATGAAACTTTTTAGATAAAAGATATTAAGGAAAAAGAATTTTTAATTAGAAATTTAATATACCGAGGCCCAAAAAAGTTATGAAGCTTTAGATGAAGTTTAAAAATTGGAACTTTGACATCCTGTATTTCGGAAACGAGCAACTTTTGGACTATGGTAAATGGATTAGATTCTAATATTTTATCTTCAGAAATTTTCGCTAGCATTTTGTATATACCTTTTAGAGACACCCTGTATATGTATACATTGTTTGTTAGAAAAATCCCTTACAACTTGCCATCAATAAAACTTCCTTAAAAACATGTCTAATCTTCCGTAATGTTGCCGTTCTTATTAGGGTGAACAGAATCCAGGAGTTAAAGTATGTCTTGGAGCAGAGTTTCAGACTTGCCAGCAATATTCGTGTAATGAACGAGATTAGGCTTTAAGATACATTAAAACTTTGAGGTATATATAGCTTTCTGGTTAAGAAGAGTACTTCGAGCTCTAATAATCTGTATTTACTCTAATTGTAACGTGATTAGGCGAAAACATAATGCCACGCAAATTGACATCTCGTAGGTCGATTTGCAAAACAGATGACATTCTGCAATGACTATGTTCTAATTAAAGTTCTGCATTGTTAACCTAAAACAAATTCTGCTGCTTATACTTTGCGCATCAGTAACTGCTATTCAAGCATCAATCGTATAAATAGAAATAAAAGTACTATCATCGACAAAACTATTAACCAGATTACATGACTCTGAAAATTAGACAATGTCAGGGATTTTTATGTCTTAAATATAAAGCACTTCTATTACTTTATCTTATTACAAGGAAATAGACTATTTCCTATTTCTCTAAAAATACTATTATTTTGCTATCAAGAATCAACTAAAAGTAAAATAATATATTTGCCTGTTACGAGTAATTTTGGTTTTTTGATTTATTTTCTCACTTGAATAGTGAGGTACTTTATTTCTGTTCTAAACCGAGAGAAGCCTTAATATACATAAACAAAATTTATGATATAAAAAGCTCTTTTACCCTTTTTCATGCCATTTTTTGTACGTTACGTTTACTCATATTTCACCGTTATAGCCAAATATGCCTGAATAAGTTAAATATTTTTAAATTTATGTTAGTATTCCCAAACGGAATATCCCCTTTAAATTTCCGCTCGCTAAAAAATAGGTCTAAAGAGAAACGCAGAAAATGAACTGGTAATATTCGCACGGTCCAATTAAAAACAACTTTTTAAAACCAGATTAAAATATTTATGTGCAATTGGTTATTAATTTGAATTTAGTCGGGTTTAAAAGATTGAACAAGTAACATTAAAATCCATTTTAATATGTAATAAAAACAGTTCTAAATGACAAAATATCTTATAGACAAAAGTAATACCTAAATAACCTTTTATGATATTAAAAAAAGAAGGACGGTATGAAAGTATTACTCAATTTTTACTGTTTTCTAAAAATTTTTCTACGGAAAAACTATATTTTATGCTTTATTATTTTATTTTAAAATAAACACAAAAAAAACAACCATAATTATTTACTTGTTTGGCAAAATGATAATCTGAATGTAGTGCTCTTTGGTTTTCACACTGACTCCACGTTTACCCATATTATTGATTTCTCTCTCTCTCCCCATTCCCATCGACGTTTCGCTAAAATTGGCGTTTTACCACATCATTCCAAATCGCCAAAGCTCATTTGTATATATATATATATATATATATATATATATATATATATATATATATATATGTAATCGAAGGTTTTGTGTATCCCGTGTATGTGCTGAGTCCCTTTCAGGCCTGTAAGGTAGCTGACGTTTCGGTAAAATCTCATTCACCGTTTTCAAAGTTCAATTTACGGAGTCTGCGGGCAAACTGACGCTTGCGACTCGGATGCTGTCAGTCCCGTGTGAATGTGGAGCGCCCTCGTTGGCCGGATGGTTCTGGCCAATAAGATTGCGAGACCTGCTGCGTGTCATCGGCCTGTTGTCAATATTTAGGGTCGTGTGCCGAGTTGTAATCTGTTTCTTTACTACCTACTACTGGTTGATGTTTCGTAAGCAGATTTTTCCATGTATTAGGCAATCGCTGACTATCATCTCTGCTATTTAAGTTGTTGGGCCTCTTTGCACTTTCGATGGCTTCCCTTGTAACTCTTGTAGACAGGTTTTCACATCTCGACAGCATTGTCATTCCTGAGAAATTTATCTTATGTCCTGTGTTTAACCAGTGTTGGGCCAGAGAAGAAGAAGTTGTTTTTTGCTTGACAGCGTTCGTCTCTTCTGGCGCTTATTTTATGGTGGGTTTGGCCTACGAAAGATGAGCTGCATTCTCCACATGGCGTTTCGTACACTCTTTGGTTTTCTAGAGGGATTTTTTTCTTTAGGTGTTGGCAAGAGATCTTTTACTTTATGGTCTCTGGTGAAACTGGTTTCAATGTCGTGTCCTTTGCGATTGTATATATATATATATATATATATATATATATATATATATATATATATATATATATATATATATATATATATATATATATATCTCAAATACCCAATTTGGGTATTTAATTGGGATATACTTTCTAATAAAATTTTGATTTTTTTTAACAAAAACGTCAAAATAAATTTGTAGTATTTGAAAAAAATAAGTTAATATAACTTTAGATGCTTTATTAAAGTATGGTCTATTCGTAAGAAAAATATCTTAGACCCCCACTACTAAAAGTAAAATAAAGCAAAATGAGTGATAAATATATAACAAGATTCGTCGCTACTGTCCTAGAATAATAAAACATAAGGAAAGGAATCTAAAAGAAAATTGAATTATTCATCAGATAAATTTGAAAAAAAATCATGTCCATGTTAGAATATAATGTTAAGCTAGATTGCGAGAGGGTCGTTAAAACTTCTTGGCCTCTCTACAGCACTTCGATCTACAAAACTTTTTTACGTGAATGTTAAGTAGTAAGTAGCTACTTTCAGGATGAAAAAAAATATACCATAACTTTGAAGAAGCTCACTATGTAGAGCGAAACGTCAGAAAAATTATCGTCTTTTGATTTTCAAATGAAAAAACCTATAACCAAGAAAATATTACTGAAAAATATTAACAAAAGGTATAAGATACAAAAATAAATCATATATATATATATATATATATATATATATATATATATATATATATATATATATATATATATATTTAGTAAAATGCTACCTATAAAAGTGAGGATCTGTTTATTTAGGACCTTGTTAGAGCAAGTGATGAAGTTTGCATAACTGTTCTTGTTTACAGGCATCACTTAAATAGCGTACCGATAAGTATTGTACACTTATTCTATTAATATATCAGAACTATGTGCTTGAAGGTTCGAATTAAATATTATTACAAATCTTTTTTTAAGTGTTTTTTTTAATATATATTATGTGATTAATTATGTATATTTTTGCTAGCAGAAGGAACTAACCTCCAAATTCTTTTACATCAAAACCTATTATAATTATCATGATAATAGGTTTGATGATAATTAATATTGCTATACTTTGTACTGAATGCCACTAAACAAACACAGAGTGGACGTTGCAAAAAACTACAGAAAAACAAGATTATTTTTAGCTGTTTTTAAGTCCTTCTAGAATTGCAGGACTATCTATCTCGCTTTATGTCTGCCACCGCGAATTATAAAACTAGGAACTTTATTCATTTGCTACTTAATTTTAAAATATCACTTTTTGTTTAACATTTGATAAAATCAATCCCTCTTAACAAGACAGGTAAAGTTGTCTATTCTCGGTTCAAACACACGACACAAACATACAGACACACACACACACACACACACACACACACACACACACACACACACACACACACACACACATATATATATATATATATATATATATATATATATATATATATATATATATATATAATTTAGAAATCTCTTGTAAAATCTCAAGTTTATCTAGCGGTAAAAGTGACACAAAGCCCTTTATTATAAGAGCTTTTCTTCGTTATCTAAAGCACAACTTGGGTTATCTTGAATCTAAACAACAGCAACATTTCCACTCGTATTCATTTAAACCTTAAAATACCTTGTTATTATTCGAGTCAAAGTCTCTTACCACATAGTACTTATCTTTGTCCCTTCGTGTTCTGTATTTTCTTGAGAGCTTAAACATGAAAATTTACCAAACGTTTCTTCAGAACGTAACTCATTACAAACACATTACTAAAAAAAACATTTCAAAAGTGTATTGAACGGTTACTAGAAATATTATTTTTTGGTTAACGGAAAATGTTTATAATGGAAATAAAATATTTTAGATCCTGGGAAAAGATAAAAATAATATGGGAAAAAGCAGGGGAATTATCATCGAAAAATGTAAAAGTTACTGTGCAATGAGCAATAAATGGAGTATTTTTGCCAAGTTCTGAAAAGTAATTTTGATATCGAACAGCAGAACACTATACACAGCCATAAATACACAGCATAAAAAAGATCATCAATACACTAACCAAAGTGAAATTTGCACTATAAAGACTACGTATCGACTGAATAAAAAAATATTTAAAAATATAATCATAATATGTAATTTCATGGTGTGTTAGGCCCAGGTAAATAAAAATAATGATGATTTGAAATAACTCATTATATTAGTTAAAAATTAATATCATATTAAAGTTTATTATCCAATGTTATACTGAGTGAGTTTAAAGTGTTATATGGCGATATCGAGAAAACTGTTTGGAATATGTTAATATAAGGCTGATAGATTCCACATATTAAATGGAAGGTGCCAACTGTAAAATATCAAACAGAGAAGTATTTAGTTTTTTCTAAAATTCAATTTTCTTTAAAAGAATTAGCTATATATGCCGAAAATGTTTGCATTTGCACCCAGGGGCGGATCCAGCCCCCCTCTTTGGGGGGGGGGCGATGATATCACAAAAGTACAGTAAGGCAAGTTGTCGACGGGGGGAGGGGGGACACCAGCAACATTCCAATTTCTGGTTTCAAAGGCAGAATCGGGTCTGTTTTTCTGAATTTGAAGCTCTTGGAGAGTGGGGGGGCGATCACAAGAAAAACAAGTTGCCGACAGTGGGGGGGGGGGGAGTGCCAGCAGCATACACATTCCTAATATAAAAGGCAGTATCGGTTCTATTTTCCTGAACTCAAAGCTCTTGGGAATGAGAGGGGCGATCGCAAGCATACACATTCCTATACTTTATTCAAGAACTAGAGAGAGTAATAAAACTGTTACCGGAACCTCGAACGTACCTGCTTCAGTGCCGCACGTAACTGAGGACTGCAACAATAAAATTTCTGATAATTCAGTTTAATTTCTGTCAGTGAGCAGAGTACCCCTTACAGGGTGTCCTTAGTGATTTATCTTGTTTGTGTTTGTTTTTATATATTATTTGAAATACCCAAAAGATATGACTTCCACCTCTATATTTATTCCAAAATCGTTAAACCAGGCCTTTTTTTCCCCAACGAAAAATTTATTACGATGAATGTTTATGTTGCTTTAAGATATCAATATCTAGATAATAATGCTAAAACCTCTGTTGAGATGTAGTCCAACATGACAGGAGTTGGAAAATCTACTATGTACCGAATACTGAAGGAGAAAAAAACGACTGAAATTGATAGTAGTTCCAAGCGACATTCGATCACAGGCAGACGAAAAACCTCGTTGGAAGAAGAGATATAAACTGCAATAAAAGGAGTTGTACGTACATTTTATTATGAGAAGCAGATCTCAACCGTCGACAAAATTTTAACTAAAATCAATGAAGATCGGGATTTACCTGAAATTAAAATAACTGAGCTCTGGAAATTGCACAGAGAACTAAATTTTGGGAAAACCAGATAGGAAATCTATAACGTCCGGAAAATGTCCGTTGGAGAAGGAAATTTCTTTCTCAAGTAAAAGGTAGAGTTGCTAGAAATAACACAACTTACAAAATTAGTAATTTAACTGAACTTTTGAAAGTTTTTTTTGAATAAAGTTACTGCAGAAAATTGGGAAAAATGCATATAATAGAAGAATAAAAGAAAATGTGGAAACTCGATCTCATGATTGGTGAGATAGAGGAACCAATTATAATTAATTTGAGCGAAGATAGCTTCATTGACTTTGATTACGAATTAGATACGTAGTGTTTACCAGTGTCCCACTCTTTAATTTTATATATATTTAATTCCAATTAGCCGTTATTTTTTAATTATTGTATTTGTGTCTTTTTCTTAAGCGTGTAGAATTAACACGTTTATTTTATTTTTTTGGGGCTATCGGATTTCCATATAATAAAGTAAATTAAATTAAGATGTCAGTGCAATAGAAATAAAAATAAGTAGGTCTAATTTTAACTGTAACGTATAAAAATTAATTACATTTGAATCCCTTTTTGGTGTTTAAGTGTAATTGTGCAGATAATTTAAAAAATAAATTAACTGAAACGTCAAATGTCCTAAAAAAGCTTTTAATTAATAATAAAATGACCGATAGCCCCACAAGTATTTTAATATTATATGAACGAATTTATTTTTTTATATATGTTTAACTTCATATCTTTTTGACAATGGATATTTTGTAAGTATTTAAATTATAACTTAGAATTTTTTAAGAAAATAAGGCTATTTTTTAGTCTGAATGTGCCTAAAACGGTTTCTATGCCAAAATTAAAAATAATAAAAATACAGTTGTGATTTGTGTTAAATATGTCAAAATTATCTATATTTTCTAATGTATGTGAATAATTAAGCAATCATAAGAAACAAACTTTTTATTTTAAGTTTATTACTGAGATAATATTCTATACCATAAATACTTACTGATAAAATAAACCTCCTTCCGACGTCTATGACAAGGATTAAAATCCTTTTTAACACTTCACACTTCCAAATATCTATTGTTATACAACCCAAATAGTCCATTATTATATACCGGTATTTTTGATTATAAAATTTCTAATCCATTCCTATGAAAAATATATGTGTCTAAGAAATTTTGCTAAAGACACCGGACTAAAGAACACGGGTAGTTTGGGAAGAAAAAAAAAGAGTGAAAAACGATTTATTACTATGTCTAGTTCTTCAATAAACTATAGTGTAAGAGGCAAAATTGGCTCTATTTTCTTGAACTTAAAGCTCTTGGGGGGAGGAGGGGGATCGCCCCCACCGCCCTCCCTTGGATCCGCACCTGTTTGCACCATTGATTGTCTAGTTATATTTTTTTTTTAATAAGAAAAAAATAAATAAATATAGCACTACATACTGTAAATTGAACAACGGTTGTGCTTTAAATGGTATTGAAAATGTTCTACATTTACTTCTAAATATTTTTGGATTCTTTTTTGAGTTGTCCCCGCGATTTGACAATTCGGAAGTTACTAATATCCAGGCCAGTTTACAGGGTCTCCAGGATCAATCCTCTATCTCCAAACATGCCATTAGGGGTGGCTCTTACTTATCGCGCAATGTGTGCTGGAGCATCATCTTGCTGAAACCCCACCATCTTATTGCTGATGTTTATCGTGATTTAGAATTAGGTGTAACTCATTCCTTAAAAAATTATTGTATGTTTCTTAATTTTTGTGACTATTGAAAAAATGTGTACCCAATCAGTTGATCATGAACTATACCAAATCACGAATTAGCTAATCAAGGATGCTGATTCTACACAATTTTCATCCAGTGTGGATTTTAAGGTGCCTAAGAGTGCATATTGTGTCGATTTATCTCATATTACAAAAACAAAGAATACGCTATGGATTTCAGTTAAAATAAAACTTAGTTGGACAGAATTAGTAAAGGTTGCCTCATCATTAACAAGTGGATTGGCATAAAACCTAATCGCCCACAACTGCACAACTTCTCCGTAATTTCTTCTTCACTCTCTCAAGATTAATAGTATGTCTGTTTCAGATTTAAAGTTCTGTTCAATCGTTTAATAAATCCATAATGTCAGCTGGATTTGATACCAATGTCACAAATTGACATAGACATTTCATAGGTAATTCTCAGCGGGACCAACTCTTTAAATTTAAGGTATACACTGCTAGATATTACTTTTTCTAGATTTTTTTTCAAGTTTCGAAAAAGAGGAATATCTTTTCATTTGATATTTCACAGTTGCCACCTGCATTCATTGTATGAATGAGGGTAAATTTTTAAAAAAATTGTAAGATCTGTCCCACAACCGCCTTATTATTCCGATAGTTTGTTATTAAAATATTCCGAACCGGTTTTCTGATGTCGACTTATACATGCATAAATAATTTTACACATTAAATGTTTAAAATTATATTATTTTTTTCCACAAATGATCTCCATGTCGGAAGTAATACTTCAATCTAAGGTACGTCTCTACTGCAGACTGCCTCTGTGGGAACTTTTTAAGTTTAAATTAATAGCATGCTAACCTCAAATTCCTCGTTTGCATGTCGAAAAATTTGTGATTTTTAAGCTTTTCTGCAAATCTTTATTTGCAAACATTAAGGGAGGTATTTCAAGGTCTACAATTAAAAATTATGACACTTTGTCACAAAACTCAATATTCAATAGTTCTCTATTAAAGACTCCAGATTTTGTAGCAGTGCTTCATTGATTTCTATCAAAATTTGAAAATGGCGTGAAAACACGAGGCAGTTGCTCTTACTTAATTGTATTTTGTGTTTATGTACTAACTGTAAATTAACTACAAACAAAATAAATGAGATTACAACAAATAAATACAGTATTGTTTGCTGAAGCCACTTTTCACACACCTTGTATCTGATAACATATCTCGATAGGATATTTATTTATCTTCAACTGTACTTTTTCCTTGAACTCACGTTTCAATTTTTTCAGTTGAGAGTTTTGCCTAGCGTTTAACCCTTCTAAAACTATGTCTATAAGAAAATGTGAATTCATCAATTTATAATTTTAAGTTTACCACAAAAGCCTTTATCTTACGACACATTTGTTGTTACCCGGTACCTTTCATAAAAACAAAACGTTTCTAGTGAAACCCTTCCTACCATTGTTGAACCTTATCTCAACACTACCTATTATCATTTGACAACACATCGTGTAGAGTCTCACACACATATCCACCTCATTTTAGGAAACTTTTGTCAAATATTATTTTGTTTTTTTTAAGTGCTATGTTTTGTGTCGCACAACTTACTTACTTACTTACTCCGTGGCGTTACAACCCCGTGTGGGTTTTAGCCGACTTGACAATATGTCTCCATTCGTTTCTGTCCTTTGCTAGCTCCATCCAGTTCTCTACATATAGCTTTAAGGTCTCCTGCTATATTATCCCGCCACCGGAGCCGGGGTCGTCCAAGTGGTCTTTTTCCAGTTGGGGTTTCTTCCCACACCAGTCTCACTATTCTTTCGTTAGAGTGCCTTATGAGGTGTCCTTTATGTCCATGTTTCTAGATTCAAGTTCTTTGACCACTTGGGTTAGGGCTCCAGGCCGATATAAGCTTAATACGTTCCAGGTTCCTATTCCTATATTCATTGTCCTTTGTCGTCGCTTTTGTCGTCTTGAAAGATCCGTCCTTGTCCGAGGCATGTGTTTCGTTTTCATAACTAATTGCTTTTTACAAGGAGGAATAGTTAGTCCCTCGCTTAACCCTCCTCCTTTCTCATCCTGGACTTGGGACCAGGCAATGGCGGAGTTGGCACAACTGGTTGTCAAATAATTGAGACATCCATTCGTATTTTCTAAAATTTTATGCTATGCTTTATCATGTACTTAAGTTGTACAAGAAAAATTATAATAAAATAATACACTTTTTTTAATATATCACATTTTAACAATGGACTAAAATGTATAAAATAATTTTTCCTACCCCCATACAGATTCCTAACCCCATCCACATTGTCCTGAAAAGGACCTCACACAATACCAATGGAAAAGGCTAATCGGTCAAATCAGTATAAATTCCAGCAGAAAGTAATTCATTTGATGCTGATAAAAAAAACTCTCATGGGCACAATCCTGAAAAATGGACAGTTTTCGAAATAAAGTAGGGTGTAAAACTGAAAATCCTCCTAGAATAGAAAAGCGGCACGTGAATGTTCTAAAAGTCTTTATAGAGGCAGGCAATCACATATCTCTAGAAAGTTAACTTCACAAAACCGGAGTTTATCTCCCAAAATTTAAATAATTATTTTCTGCTTTAGTCTTTAGTCTAAAATCTATTGGAAAATTAGTACCAAACAAATAAAAATCGATTGCAAAATTTGTATCTAACAAACAAACAGGCATATAAGAGAGCGAGTTAATATTGCATTTTCATCCTGTTCTGAGCTATGTTTAAAGTTTCAAGTTTCTCGGGAAATTAGTTTAAAATCGATTTCAAAATTTGTACCAAACAAACAAACAAACTCCAGTATATTTCTATTTATTCTATTACCCGTAATTAAATAAATTGACAGGCAAGAAAGCGAGTTAATTAAAACCCGGTAAAATCATGATGATTTTAAAGGATTTTAGGAAATAATAATCACTACTATAACCATATCCAGCCATGGGAATTTAAGTTAAAGGTTAAACTTCAATATTAACAGAATCACTTTACTTATCCTGCAGTATCTGATATGACATTAGAGCTGTAAATCTCTACCATGAATGGGGATAAAGCTGCATTATTTATAAGAACACTTGTTAAAGATTCATTTTCAAACGGAAACTTTACAAAGATATATTTTGTAAATTCGCCTAAACCAACAAAAACCTTTTTTTGAGTGGGCGTAAGATGAAATCTTTCTATAGTAAATATATTTTGATTTTTTAAAGAAAGTAATAATATATTTACTTCTCAAACTTCTTACTTCTCTGGTGCTGGGTCAAATTTAGAGACTATGGAGTCTTTGGTACAAGTTATGTGGGATCCTCTTAAGGTCATCAAAATTCTTTTAATAACCTTTAAAAAAACTCAGATTATCAAAAGATAATTTATTAAACAACCCTTCTAGATATGGGCATATAAGAAAAAAGCTGTTGTTAAAATAAACCCTCTGAAATATTTCACTAAAGTAATTTTTCAAGAATTGTAAAGCGTTATACCGAAATAATTTAGTTTTATTATAAGAATGTTGTGGTCTAGGGTATCAAATGTTTTACTGTAATCGAGAAGAATTAAAGAAGTATTTCGTCCCTTATTATTTGCACGGAATATATCGTCAGTAATTTTTAAGACAGCAGTGTTGGTCTTACTATACTTACCTCTAAAACCTGACTGCGTACAAGGCAGGATGTGGTCTTTATTTACAAAGTTGCCAAATTATTTTGCGGTTTGGAATTTTTCGCAAAAGAAGTAGATTGGCATTTTTCCAACAAGTCAAAAATCTTTTGAAAGATAGGCATTGACTGAAAATATATATATAATACGCGGGATAACATATATGAAATCATTTTAATGTTGATGCTATCAGGACTAGTAGTGTTAGATTTTATTCCATTTATCATTCTATCAATCTCTGCTGAGTCAACAGGGGTAAATGACAATTTTTTTGAATTTAAGACCGTCGCATATATTTTGTTATCAAAATTTGTGTTAATTCATTATTTAGATTCACCTGTGGAGTGTTATTACAAAAGTAATTGTTTAGATCCTTTGCGGTCGCGAAGTTAGAAAAAGATGGATTTTGAGGAGACCCAGAGTGAACATTTAAATATTTGACCTCCTGCCAGAAATTTTTAGGGTCAGTGCCAAATGAATGCTGAGGAAGGCTTTTTTCTCTGATATTATAGCCATACTAACGAAGTTTCTTAATTCTTTAAACTCTGTCCAAAATTGTTCACTCTTGAGTTTTTATATTTGGTTAGCGGTTGTCGTTGTTAATTAATTAAGGGGCAGGTTTTTTTTGTGATTCTAGCAGTTTCAAACGAGGTGTGTGTATTAAATAAATTTAAAATATTGATATTTAGAAACCACACTATATCATCAACATAGATTAGCGAACATATATGGTTACGATTGTTAAACTCAGTTAAAAAATTATTATAACAACAAATAAGAAAATCTCTGTAATTTATAAAATAGTTTAGGTTTTGCTTTGCGGATTCTAATTTTACAGTGGACCATACGGTGGTTGAAAGTTTCGTCTATCCTAAAAACACCAGAGTCAGTCATAATATCAGCACAAGTGCTTACAATTAAATCCAGAAATGAATTTAAAATATTAAATAGTTACTCTTGTAGGTTTATTAATATGCTGATTTAGTCCGTACTTACCTAAAAAAAATTGAAAATATGACACAGCCATTGTTGTTGGGTAATCGGCATTAAAATATTCTGCCAAATACGACATGATAAAATGCAGGCATGAAACTTATTAAACTGTTGCCACTAATCATTCAAATTGGATGTGGAAGTTTATAAACTGTTTTCAGACATATCTTCTTACCAGAGATATTCAGAGCAATCCATAACTGCTCCAGCCCTACATTCGGGCCCCCAAGGTCTTCTGAAACTTTATATCTCAATGATTTGTTAATATAAAAGCTACGCCACATTCTCTGCCGCTCCTTTCTTACCTGTATTAGTCATAACTTTCCATAACGAAAGGAATATTAGAAAAATCCGGCGTTAACCAAGTCAGAGACAAACTGATGACATCCAAAAAAGAAGTATCAGATACCGAACATTAAATTATCAGTTTGTTTCTTACCCATCTTCTCAAGTACCACCCTTAAAAACCAACACAGTATCATCAGCATATGATGTTATTGAATTGTTTATATGAAATGACAACAAGCTATTCATATATGTTATAAACAAAATAGCTTCAATAGTCGTGCCGTGCGGTACTCCAATCTCAACAATCCGTTTCTTACTTAAAAATCATTCATCTTTACAACTTGATATATATGAGAAAGTGAGCTATGAAATAGCTTCCACACGGTTCCCCCGATCCCATAATGCCAAAGAACATCAAAGCCAAAAACAGACATCGGCACGTTTATTTCCAGCATTCAAGTTATTTATGACCTCAGATACCAATCTATGAATATACTATACCGCGTCCCTGTAGAAAATGGTACCAAGATTTTCTGATAATAATATATATTATGATTTTAGTAAAATATGAATAACTTTTCAAACAATTTGGAAAAAAAATTATTTATTAAACTTATTGGCCCATGTTATTTGGACCCCCTTTATGAATGGAACGTAACTTTTCCAGAATGCATTTAAACTCTACTTAGTAGCATTCTGAAAAGGATACAAGGAGTACTTAAAGCTCAAGGAGAGAATACTTGTTAATGATTAAACTCTTATTTCAAATCGGAGGGCTAATATTTGCTATCCCAATAACAGTTCAAATTAAATATCCTTAATGTTTATAACATTAATCATTCTCTTTTTCACAATTTTCTTATAAAACCTTAACATTGTTCACTTAAAATTTGTAAAATATATTGTTTTTTCTAGTACAAAATGACGAAATAACTTAATTTATTAAAATTATTTTTTCTTGATAAGTAGTTCCAAAAAATTTTTGATAATTTCGTCCAAGAGTGTATACAATAAAAAATTAAAAGTGAAAAAATCTCGTAATAAACTGAAATAATCAAATTTTGTAGTTTTTTTGAAAGAAAAATCAGAATGTATCCACAAAATGGTCTAAACGCAAGAAAAGATATATTTTTCTTCATTGCTCTAAACAACATATTCACATGGATTGCCCATAGAAATTTTAATTGACTTTGTTAAAAACGTGAACCGCACTTAATATTTTATTGTTATCATATATATTTTGCTTTATTTCTAAATTTTCTTGCTGTTTAATTATCACAATAAACGCTATAATAAGTAAAAATAATTTATTAATTCAAATATAAATAAATTAATGTGGTTCATACATATTTATGTTTATTTAATGTATAAGAATTACATTTCTACGTAGATAAGTACACGAATGTCAAACGCATGTTGCATATTGCATATACTTCCCATTAATTCAACTCTTATAAAACGCAATATGCAAACAGGTGGAAAAATTTATTCCTACAACAAATATTTACTTTTCATAATATTTGTTTTCTTTTATCATAAAACGCTTAAGAATAACCAACAATTATGAGGATAATCAAGGGTTAATTCACAAATAATTCATTTTGAAAATATATACGAATTTTTAAACACGTTTAGTGATGAGGTGTGGGAGTTTTTAATCTAACCATTTTAAAGGTCAGGTGCTGTCTACCATTTTTATGTGAAATTTATCTTTTTAATCAGTGTATTTATCCTCCTGGAATAAAAAAGTTGTTTTACAGATTTAAAATTTCATTGAATATATATATATATATATATATATATATATATATATATATATATATATATATATATATATATATATATTTCTTGAACCATAGATTATATGATTTTCTGTTTATTTTGTCTTTTCTTGGGTTTAGGTTCTTTATTTAATAAAAAATCGAAAACAATTTGACGTTTCGCCCTTTATTTAAGGCATCTTCAAAAATTTTTTGTTTTTTTTTATTTATTGATCTTCCTAAAAATATTTATTTTTATTAATTAATTTTTTAAAAAGTATTTAATTTTACCAGTACATAGCTTGACATTTTGCTTATATATTAATAATGAAATGAAATTTTTATATCGTCTATTTAGGTACTTAGGATACATGGAATGCGAGTGTGTTTTATTTTTTATATTTTAACAATGGACCAAAAAAACGAAAGAAAGCATGCGTTTAATTTTATGTTTAAGGGGATATTCAATTTTTGATTCATTAACAGGATCGAATATTTAATATTTTCCTTTAAATTAGGCCGGTGTAAAAGTGGCTCAAATTTCCTATATCTGTACTGTCGTTAACAGTGTTTTTATCTTTTTTAATTTCTATCATTTCCTTTATCTGCAATTTTTGATAATTCATATCTTTGTTTTTAATTATGGTATTGTTATAATGGAAGGTATGTTTTTCATCCTGTGTATGTATGTTTAACGCTGTTGAGGCGTTTTTCGTATATTTATGGCCATTCAATCTGTTCTTTAGCAATTGGCTTGTCATGCCTATATATTTTTTGGGACAATTTTGAGCAAGGGATAGATGTTTATGTATGAATGTTTTTAATTATATAAAAAATATTTTTATGAAAATTAATAAATACAAAAAATTTTTGAAGATGCGTTAAATAAAGCGCGAAACTTCAAATTGTTTTTGATTTTTTATTAAATAAAGAACCTAAACCCAAGAAAAGACAAAATAGAAAGAAAACGATATAATCTATGGTTCAAGAATCTGGAATATATATATATATATATATATATATATATATATATATATATATATATATATATAAAATCTTGGCTTAGCGGACGTGAAATTTGTCAATCTGCATTATTCTCGTGTTAAAAAGTGCGGAGCACTCCAATGTATGGAGAAACTCCGGGTCCGACAGATGGCGACAGCGCTGTTTCGTCCTAATATGGGACTCGTCAGGCCACCGCATTCGGTAAAAACCATCATCTCGCCTTTGCATCCCATAAAGCTGAATTTAAAATTAAAAACAGCAAACAGGACGACAAAGGCGACATCTCGATGGTTCCCTTGATAACACAAGAACCACACAAATTAACAAAATTTGTAAAAACCACCATGTGGTGGCGCGACGGTGAATTAAAGCAGAAATCTATACATTGGAGTACACGAAACGCGCTGCCCAAAGGATAGGGGTCGCATTATTCGGTACTAGGCAACCAGGCTTGCTGCTAATTTTGGCAACGAAAGCCACGTGTGGCACCAAACGATCTCCCTATGAGAGCACCGTTTAGTGTGTTTCAAAGCCAAACTAGTAAATAAATAAATAGATAAGTTATTGTCCGTGTAATATAAAAAGAAAAATAAAATAAAATTGTTTGGTGCGACACGTGGCTTTCGTTGCCAAAATTAGCAGCAAGCCTCGTTGCCTAGTACCAGTTCTCTAATGAAGCTACATAACAAGAATATACAAAAATTACTTTTGAAACTACCTTTCAAAGTGAAGAAAATAAAATAAATTATATTAAAAAAAACTCAATTTTTTTATTAGTTATTCTTTCTTAAATAAACCAACAAAACCTGCTTTTAAAGTAACTGGCTAAATTAAAATAACATTTCGAATCATCATTTAATTAAAATTTTTTCAAAGATTTTTTGTTAAAGGGTAAAGCTCCAAGAGAGTAGTTAGTATACCAACAGTAATACAATTTGTATAATAACCCCATGTTGAATTAAAAATTAATTAGATTGGAGTAGCCATGTACTTTTTATTGTTTCTGATATTTAATTTACTTAGAGCCTCTAATCAAAAATTACCATTTAAACAATTGAGTATCTTTTTATTTCGACAAATCAAAATTATTTATAAATCGATTTATTTCAGCCGACAGTACTTTATTTTTTAGTAGATTGTTTTTAAAACTCAATTTGAAGCAATTTCAAAGTTTGTGTACTGTTTTCCCCAATGGTCTGATTTTTTAGATCGAAACCTGAAAACGTCTGAAACAAATAAAATAAATCTAATTTACGAACAAAAATAAAACTTTTCGAATAACCTTTGATTTATTTTAAAAAATTAAAGGAAAGTTTACTTTTCATCTGAATTGCTTCAGGGATTTGTTGAGTTGAGTGTACGCACGAAGTCATTTTTTGCAACAATATGAATAAATAAAATTTATTTCTTCATTAATGAAACATTTAAATAGATACATTCATGCAGCACCTTCAAATTTTGAAACTCAGGAAGTGAGCGCACTGGTCAGAGCCTTGGATAAGGGTGTTGTTGAATATTCTTTTATAGTAGATATTTTGAATCAGTCCTGTATAATAAAAATTACCTTGAAGAATTTAAGAAGATAAAAATAGCTCAGATACATAAAGTTTGAACTAGTTTAGAATCATTCAGACATTCAATGTCATAGAATCCGTTTGTTTCCTTTATATGCTTTAAAAGGAGGAAAATAGATTTATTTATTTCTTACTGAAATCCTGAAATCGGATATTCATTACTTATGCTCAAAAGTTCCGATACACTTTCAGACAACTTCCTTTATACCGCTAACACAATTTTCCAACCATGTATAAAACATGAGTTTTCTGTATATTTTTTTGATACAGGTTGTGGCCTAGTTAAAAGAACGATTGAAAATCGTACAGTGATTGTGAATTAAATTCTGCATAATTTATTTCAGACCACAACTTTTGAAGATTATGTGAAAAATTGATAAAATAAATAAAACATGTCTGAAGTGTTATCATAAAGGTATCGATTACTAAAGTTTTTACCCCTCCCTTTTAAAAGTTGAACAAGAAAAAATAAAAGTTGTAAATATATAATATCGTTTCCCTAATATTATTATAAAATTTTGCGACTTCTTTTTTTTAACTTAAAAGTTATAATCATTTTAATGCTTTTTTCGTCCCTCAGTTTTTTTTATTTGCTTTCGAACTCGGGGGGTCTCAACTTTAGAAGTTATATTTGACTGTTTGCAAATATAACAATGCTAGAGCTTATTATTATATCATTTTTTGATCGTTTAAATAAAAAAATTTTAAAAAGTTCAAACATATCATTTTCATAGCCAAGAGAGTGTACGAAGATATCCAGGGCAATAAACCTCCAAAAGGCTCAAAAATATATAATACATAAAATATCGACTTTCTAATTTTTTAACAAATCACTACGATAATCATTCAAAGAAGAACTAATTTTCTGCTCGATTTTCCGAATTTCAGATTACCAACAGTCTATTTGTTTACGATTATACAATAAATTTGTTTGAAAGTTGTTCATAGTTGGCGAGGAAGGGTTTTTTGATATTTGACACACACATATATTTTTATTTAGTTTTGGTTTTAGTTTTTTGCTTGTCGTATGCTTTGAGTGTTTTTAAGCGTTAGAAATTACTATAAATGCGACGTTTCTAATTAATTATAACAAAAAGAGGAATTAAAAAGTTATTTTTATAAGTAAATATTATTAGACATTATTTACGTATTAAAAATAACATAATAATTTAGGCAACTAGAAACTCATACTTTTGTTTATTGCCAGTTACTTTATTCTCGAATTAAATTATCGATTAGCATGCTACATTAGTTTAAATAATGCAATTCGAAAAGAATTGACAAAAAAGTATAATTAATCATTAATCTGTTACTCTATTCAAGTAATAATTTCATTCCTAAAATTATCAATTGATAAATTAAATGGTACTTTTATTCCTACAATTATCAATTAATGAAATCATTCATAATTTCATTTTTGAAATTATCAATTGAAGAAATAACTAATCATTTTAGGAATAAAATTATGCATTACCAAAGTAACTAATAATTTTATTTTTCAAATTACCCATTACAAAAGTAATCATAAAATGAATTTTCAAAATTATCGAGTTATTACTTCGTATCTTTTTCAAAATTAAATTAAAAAATAATTTAATGGCATTTTTTCGCAAATAACGCATCATCATATAAAATATAACTATGATAACGCATTTTGACAAATTTTTCCTACTGATAATTTTCCTTTACTTTATCTAAAAAGATGTAGTATTTCAATAAAAAATATTTTTTAAGTTTAATTCTGGTAAATCACCAATTAATAATTCAATAATTTGTAAAAATAAATTATTAATTACTCTTGTAATGGATAATTAAAAAGTGAAATTTCGTATTACTTTGGTAATGGATAATTTTATTTCTAAAATTACCAAATACTTCTTCAAATGATAATTTCAAAAATGACATTATCAATAACTTGGGTAATTGATAATTGTATGAATAAAATGACCAATTACTTTAGAAATTGATAATTTTAGGAATCAAATTATCCATTATTTCATTAAATGATAATATTATTTTCAAAATTATCAATTGATGAAGTACTTGATAATTCAATATTACTAAAAAAAAGTATTGTTGCCGATCTCTAACCAAGACATAAAAGATCTCGCACTATTTATCAACACTTTTCCAAATGTAAATAAAAATATTATTACGTTATTTATCTTCCACACAAGGGGCCCTAGTTCTGACGATATGCTAATCTAACGACGGAATTCGTTGTTATTTGTGATATTTTTCAACTGAATTTGCCATTTTTATTCAAAAAACTTCTAATGTTAGAAACCCTATATTACATTGTTAACGATTTTGACTAAACATCAGATTCGCACTCTTTGCATATATACCCAGGCGTGGATCCAGGGGGGGGGGTCGATCGGCCTTGAGTTCAGGAAAATAGATCCGATTTTGCTTCTTAAACTATAGTTTATTCAAGAACTAGAGAGAGTAATAAATCGTTTTTTACCCGTTTTCTTCTTTGCAAACTACCTGTGTTTTTTAGTCTGGAGTCTTTGGCAAAATCTGTTAGACACATATATTTTTCATAGGAATGGGTTAGAAATTTTATAATCAAAAATACCGGTATATAATAATGGACTATTTGGGTTGGATAACAATAGATATTTGGAAGTGTGAAGTGTTAAAAAGAATTTTAATCCTTGTCATAGACGTCGAAAGGAGGTTTATTTTATCACTAAGTATTTATGGTATAGAATATTATTTTGGTAATAAACTTAAAATAAAAAGTTTTTATAATATTATTTTATTTCTTATGATTGCTTAATTATTAGAAAATATAGATAATTTTGACATATTTAATACAAATTACAACTGTATTTTAATTTTAATTTTTGCGTTGAAACCGTCTTAGGCACATTCAGACTAAAATGTAGCCTTTTTCTCTCAAAAAGTTCTATGTTATAATTTAAATACTTACAAAATACCCATTGTCAAAAATACAAGAAGTTATACATATATAAAAAAAATAATTCGTTCATATAATATTAAAATTTTTTGGGGCTATCAGTCATTATGTTTTTAATTAAAAACATTTTTAGGGCATTTGACGTTTCAATTTATTTGTTTTTTCAACCATCTGCAGAATTACAATTAAACACTAAAAAGGGATTCAAATTTAATTAATTTTTATATATTACAAAAAATTTAAATAATAAATTGTGTTTACGCTGGTAAAAATTACGTAAATAATTCATAATCAAAGTCAGTGAAGCTATCTTCACTCAAATTAATTTTAATTGGTTCCTTTGTCTCACCGATCATGAGATAGAGTTTCCACATTCTATTTTATTCTTTTATTATATGGATTTTTCCCAATTTTCTGCAGTAACCTTATTCAAAAAAATCTTTCAAAAGGTCAGTTAAATTACTAATTTTGTAAGTTGTGTTATTTCTAGCAACTCTGCCTTTTATTTGAGAGAGATATTTCCTTCTCCAACGGACGTTTTCCGAACGATCTATAAGAACAGATTTCCTATCTGGTTTTTCCCAACAAATAGTAAGTTCTCTGAGCAATTTCCAGAGCTCAGTTCTTTTAATTTCAGGTAAATCCCGATGTTCATTGATTTTAGTTAGAATTTTGTCGACGGTTGGGATCTGCTTCTCATAATAAAATGTATGTACAACTCCTTTTATTGCAGTTTACATCTCTTCTTCCAACGAGGTTTTTCGTCTGCCTGTGATCGAATGTGGCTTGGGAGTATTAACAATTCCAGTCGTTTTTTTTTCTTCAGTATTCGGTACATAGTAGATTTTCCAACTCCTGTCGTGTTGGAACACATCTCAACAAAGCTTTTAACATTATTATCTAGATATTGATATCTTAAGGCATCATAAACATTCATCGTAATGAGTTTTCGTTGGGGAAAAAATGCCCTGGTTTAACGATTTTGGAATAAATATAGATGTGGAAGCCATATCTTTTGGGTATCCTACTAATCTCAAATAATATATGGAAACAAGCACAAATAAAATAAATCACTAAGGACACACTGTATCGTGTACTTTGCTGACTGACAGAAATTAAATTGAACTATCAGAAATTTTATTGTTGCAGTAAATTTATAAAAGCTTATAATATTTAAATATAATTAAATATAATTAGATTTACGGCAGTCCTCAGTTACCTGCGGCACTGGAGCAGGTACGTTGGAGGTTTCGGTAACAGTTTTATTTCTCTCTCTAGTTTTTGAATAGAGTATAGAAATGTGTATGCATGCGATCGTTCTCCCCTTCCCAAGAGCTTTGAGTTCAGGAAAATAGAACCGATTCTACCTTTTATACTAGGAATGTGTATGCTGCTCTCATCCCCCCCTGTCGACAACTTGTTTTTTCTTGTAATCGCCCCCCTCCTCTCCAAGAGCTTCAAATTCAGAAAAACAGACCCGACCCTGCCTTTTACACTAGAAATGGGAATGCCCCCGACGACAACTTGCCTTCGCTTGCCATACTGTACTTTTGTGATATCACCGCCCCCCCCCAAGAGAGAGGCTGGATCCGCCCCTGTATATACCTACTGATTCATGTAAAATCCCCTATGATTTGTAAGAAATTTCAATTGAATATGTGTTATTTTTTACAGCTGGTACAACCACAACTGAAAACCATATGAAATTTCATGACCCTGCACATATTAATAAACAAATTACAGCGGTTTTAATGAGCGCTTTATAGTGATTTTTACTACCGAATCCAACAAAATTAACTTTATGTAAACACTGAAAATAGTAAATAAGGCCCATCCAGAGGATGGTATGTCGCGTACAAGAATTTTTGAGTGGCATTAGGCATTTACTGAGAGCCATGAAGATAACGAAGATGATCGGACGACAATCGTGTCTGTCTAACAAAGGCTATGGTGCTCATAACTATCATGTGTCGATTAAAAACCAAGCACCTGAGATGGAAATCTAAGAAATTTGATGCCGTGAAATGTTAGTCGAAAAATTAGGAATAAAACAAGTCGCTTTATGGATAGTGACCAAACACCGAATATTCTCCAAAAAGAGCATCAAATCTAGATCGTTTCTAAGATGAGTTCCAGCTGCTAGCAACCTAAGCTTCTTAATATACATCATTACCAGCGATATGATGTGTGTATACGAGGTTGACATGAAAACATAGCGACAATCATCGAAATGCCGGATGAAAGAGCAAAGGTCAAAAAGAAATTTTTAAAGCAAGTCAAAGATTAAAGTCATACTCACTCTTTTCTTCGATTATCAAGCAGTGATTCAACAAGAATTCCTTCCAGAAGACTAAAAGGTTAATAAAGAATATTATTTAGCTGTTATGGCTCATTTTCTTGAGGCCATATACAGAAAATTGCCAAAAATGTGGCACGACAGTAGTCGACTCTTGCACCACGATAATACATTAGCTCACACTTCCTTCATCGTTTGTGAGTTTTTGGTCAAAAACTCAACCAAAATTATTCCACAAGCGCTGTATTCATTCACCTGTTGGGACGCTGCGTAACTTCTTTTTCGAAGCTAAAGATGCTGCTGAGAGGACATCGTTATGAGACAACTAAAGACATAAAAAGAAATTTTTGTTAACTTAAAACTATATCAGAAAATGCCTGCCGGGGGCGTTTGAAGACTGGAAAAAACGCTGACATATGTGTATCGCCCCGAATGGGGAATACTTTGAAGGAGACAAAATAAATATTGATGAATAAGTAACATTATAGTACCCTTTTTTTCAAAAACTTTTGTATCTTCCAAGCAGATAATAATTTTATAGTTTTATTCGTTATTAAATAAATAAATAGTTTTTCTTCTCCCCCTAATTTTAGTCCGGGGTTTCTTAGATTACCTGTTCAATTATCATCAGGGTTTCCTTTGTTTTATCAGTTTCCGTTAGCAGTTTTACGCTTGTTAGGTGAACGTATTTTCAGCGATCCTAATTTTTCTCATTTAAAATTTGAATTATTTAAATAGCTTTTCACTGTATACGTTACTTTTCTTTCAGATTTCTTTTTGATTTATGAACTACTTTGAACATGATATTAAAAAGAAATTGTTTCCAAAAAAGTTTCATATTTTCCTGAGAATTATGATTATTTGAAAGAGCTATCGTTTGTTCTGAAGGAAAAACAAGACCTTTGAATGCGTAATATACACAATTATTGTATTTTTAAAGCTTATTAACATTTTAATCTGACAGAGATTCGTATGCCGATTTCCTTAATTTTCCATAATTTTGCAATTAAGCCAGTATACGCTAATAAAAATTAACTTGTTCTTCCTACATGTTGGTTTTTATTAATTTAAATTTACATTAAACCGCAAAAACGCAAATAATCCGTCCTTGTTTAGTGTAAGTAACACGTTAATTAAACACTACTAACTGTAATAAACTGTTACACAATATTAAACATAAAATATTACAACGTAATGTGCACAAATAACAACACAATTTAAAGTTTATTGTATGCTGCAATCTCTCTATTAATCCGAGAATACACCTGTTAGTTATTTTGGTTTCTTGTGGAAACTGGCAGACGTTTCATCAAATTCTGTTTTGGCATCTTCGGTGCTTGTTGGTTAAATATCAACTGAGAGAATTTTGCACGCAGGGTATCTTTATATAAGATCGTGGTGTGTATCTATTGTTGGTGTTGCCTCCTCCCCCCTCATTCGAGAACCGCTCATGTTATCCGTTTAGGATCAAGGACAGTGATACCTCTTGAGGAGAATTTTCCAGGTGGTAGAAGGGTTACGTTCAGAGTGAGAGACTAGCAAATCACTCTTGCCTTGTAATATTCGATGTAGACGATGTGCTGACAGTTGTCAAAATTAATTTTGTGAGCTGTCTCGAGCTGTCCATATCTGATGCTGAGTTTATGTTCTTCTAGCCTTGCTCATATTCTTCTATTGGTTTGGCCAATAGACATAATATAAAGATACTAGACTGCGGATCCTAAGGAAGAAACTTGGCTCAAGCTTAAAAAGAAACAGAGCATTTTGGATGAGTAGCACCTCTCTTTCTAATGGCAGAGCTGAGCACGATACTCCAAAAGTTATTGGATATCCCTGTAATTTGACCAAAATTACAAAGAAAGGTACTACTCATGGAAAACGCTGTGTCTCTTTCTAAGAGTAAGCCAACTTTCTTATGTAGGTTCCACCGTGTAGTATCTTTATATTATGTCTGTGGTTTGGTGTATGTAGGTTCTACAACAGGTGCCGTATGCGATCTTTGAATAGAGGTGAACCTCTACTGTTTTGAGTGGTTTATAGATAGTAGATATATTGTGTTTTCGGAGTAAACTGCCGATTCTTAATTTTTTGTTGTTCCTTTGCTGTATGGAAGTACGATAATCTGTCTATTATCCATAGGTAGTTTGATTTCTTGTGTGGTTTTCTTATTGTATTTTATTTATAGTTGATGGTTTGTATCCATTTTGTTTCAGACTTTCTTTATGTGTTGTAGTTCTTTGTCTTTTCCTTGTTTGTCGATTAGAAGAAGGGATTTTGAGATTAGAGTGTTATGAAGGGTGGTGTGAATCGGCATCACGATATCTGTCCCTGTTGGTAGATTTTCGAGATACTGTACACTGTAGGTGCCCATCCACTGTCTTGGTTATTAGAACATCCAAGAATGAGAGCAAATTGTTTGCTTCAAGTTTCAGAGTAAACTGTACATTCGGGTGTATAGAAATAAGGAAATCCAGGAAGCAGCTGAACTATTTTGCTATGGGGCCATATCACAAATACGCCCTCTAAGTAGCGACATAAGTTTGAGTTTAATGTGGGACTCTTGAAGAGTTTTGTAATCAAAATACATTATGAACGATTTGCAACCGCTGGAGGTTATGCTGAGCCCATGGCAGCGCCATCTATATATTTGTATATCTATTTATTGACAGTGTTTTTAAAATATGGGAAATTGGAACGGTTAGGTTAAGAAAATAGATCTTCCTTTTAAATATATTTAAAAATATTTGATCCTTTTATTTCACGACTGAAAATCTGGCATTCTCTTACCAGTTAGGAACAAAAATGTAATTTTGTATATGTATCAACATTAAAAGTTTTAACAAGTTGATCATCAAATAAATTATTCATCCGACTCATGCGAGTAATATGATTTGAAAAATATTTTTAGTAGCAAATGCAATCTTACATCAAAGTTACTAAATTTACACATGTATACAAAAAATAAAAAATGGCTCTGTTCCTCAAGTTAAACCAATGTAGACCTATATATCTCGATTTTCAGAAAGTGACTCTGGCACCATAAATATACCAAAATTTTGCATTCAAAGAAAGTAAGGGGTGATAAAGTAATTCGATACCAGATTCGACTTCCGAGAATAAAAATACATTGGTATATATCGATCTTTATTTTAGGTTAAGAGTTTCTGAACCCCGCTAGGTACATTATCTAATCATTGTTTACTTCTTCGTTGAATATTTTTTGCTTCTCGAAACCTCATTTCACATTTGGCACTTTCCATAACTTTAAAAGTCTTAACCAATTTAATTATCGGTATTATTTATCTTCAAAATACACATTTAAATTTATTATAATACAGTCTAAAAGTAAGCAATTTAGCTTGTAAAATAATGAATATTTTTAACACAAAATAAATTACTATTTTATGGTGCTATAAATTCATATCTATTAACTATTCTAAAAGATATATATTACTTCGTTGATATGCAATACGTTACTTAACAGGCGGTCTATATTTAGCTGTCACTAAATAAATTGCTAAATTATTCAAACATCACTTGCTAAATTGCTCAACCTGTTTCAGGTGACGCTTGCCACCCCTACGAGCCATTTAAATGTCCCGGTGACGGAAACTGCATATCGATTCAATACCTTTGTGACGGGGCACCTGATTGTCCTGATGGATACGATGAAGATTCTAGGTAAGTTAACGTGCAGCCAAGTATTTTCATGAGCGCATAGATTAAAGGTAATTGCAATTAACCACGCTACTTGATGTAAATACTAATTTGATTGAGATATTGGATGTTATTTATTTTTTTATTGTTTTTTGCTGATTTTTACAAAAAGAGCCTTTTATAAGTTACAAATATTACAACAGTTATAATAAAAAAAATCATTTCAATTTTTAGTTTGTTACAATTAATATTTTGAATGTTATATATCATTATCAGACATGTCATACAATATTGAAGCTAACTGATAATCGGTTTAAACAACATATGCCAATTAAAATGTAACAAGTAAGGTGCACTGCACTAGCTGACGATTACCCAGGAGCCCGTTCAGCGTCTGACACAAATAGAGCATATAAAAATTTTATCTATGTTTCTCAAATGATCGAAAAGCGTTTCTGGAAAACAATAATAATGTAGGCATTTTGTCACGATGAATTCACTGTTTTTCAAAAAATAAACATATTAATTTTGAATCAAATATTACGTTTAAATTTTTTATTTCTTTAACTCTGAATATTGAGGCATTTGGTAATGAATATGGATATAATATTTCACTTTGTCTGCTAGTATATGTTAAGATGACACATTTATTTACATTAAAGTATGATTTATTATTTAGTCCCCATTTAACAACATCGTCTATGTCTCTTTTAGCAGACCAAAGCGATGGTTTTAATCCGATAATAAAGTTTAAAGTCATCTACGAACAGCACTACATAGATAATACTGTTTATATAGAACAAAAACATTCAAACACCAAGGTTTGAACCCTGTGGTATACGAGAAGTTGGAACGAATGCGTGTGAAATATACCTTTTGTATACCAACATTCATTCAACAATATTCATTTGTCCACACTGATTTAACATATGTGAAAAATTTTGTGGTTCTGACATAAATTGCTTACTATAGATCATCTGTTATAGTGATACAAATCGACTTACTTTAGAGCAGTTTATAAATAATAAATTTAAAATCCTTTGCAGGTGTTGAGTTATCAATTTTTTTAAAAATGCGGCAAATTTTTACTTTGGAGATGTTTTCGTTTTTTAATTTAAATTAAATAAAACAACATGTGATAACATAGTCTCTCTCTCTCTTTCTCCGCTTTTTGGATTATTTTTGTTTATATTCATTGTTAAGTCCACTTGTTTTAAGCTTTCTCGTAACCATTCAAACGTTTCCTTTAGTTTGATAAAATCATTTGCAATCGGAACTTTATCATCCGCATGCTACATTTTATAGACTAAAGCCTGTCTCTATGAGCCAATGTAGTGTGTCCCACGCTTCCAACATCAGAAGAAGGCACCCCTTGTAGTTTCTACAAATGAGAATTTTGAATGAAAAATTTTGCTAGTTTGAATTTATAATAGCCCTAATAATATCCTCTAGTTTATTCATCAGATCAATATTTTAGTGGTTTAGAATGCATGAAATATATGTTTAAGTCACAGTTTGATGCATTCTAATGAGTTGTGGATTTGTTATAAACATATTTCAGTAAAATATCAATTTTAGAGTAGATCGAAAAATGAATTTATAAAGAATAAAGATCCCGAAATGAACGGTTGAAAGCTGATATCAGAAACCGATCATTTAAAATATGCTTGAAGGACAGCAAATTTATTTACATACATTTTCTCACGCTACGTGTACATTCATTCTACATTTATATTGTTGCTGCTTCATCATATGCTTTGACAATTCTGCTACGTAGTTTTTAAAAAATATAACGTATTACCTTCCTTGACTGGTAAAATTTGGAGATATATCTCCACACAAGGTGCTTGGCTTTGGGTTTCAAAAATAGTGATCAAAGTCATGATAACGTATATAGGGTGTTCAAAATATTCAAAAATATAAAATTAGTCTCAAATAAAATACTATAATTTGTAATTTTTTAACAAATTTTATTTAAATTCGTATGTTTTTTTTTAACCAATTTTATTATGAACGAACTAGAGGATGAATATTTAGAATTTAGAAGAAACCGGATTTCTAGCTCACTCTATAATATGAGTGACAAATTAGTTAAATATTCACTTCCAGGAAAAGTGGATTGGTCCTTTTGGATCAGTTGCCTGGTATATTCGGTTGCCTGATCTAACCCCATTAGATTATTTTCTTTCGGATTACTTAAAAGAAAAGGTTTACGACAATGTTTTTAATAACAACATTGATCTCCTAAAAGAAAAAATTGTGGAATGCAGATATGATTTCATCTGTTTACGAAGAATTTCGAAAAAGACTAGAAAAATGTGTACTAGTAGATAGTAAGATTAATTCTACATTATATTAATCAATAATGAAAAACTTATTCAGAGTTTAATTTATATATATATATATATATATATATATATATATATATATATATATATATATATATATATATATATTAGACAACTTTTAAGTTGCTCGTTTAGTGACGTCTAGTAAACTCATTATGTTGGGTCTAAACAATCTTGCAAACCTAAAAACTAAATTTAGTGACAACAATTTAGAAAATTCATGCACTTACCGAACAAACTTCGATACATTTTAAAACCTATAATACGCTTATGACCAAGTTCATCATCTTAGGATTTAAAACATAAATCGTCTGTTATTTCGCTTTTTAGAGTTTTATAAATTTTTGTGTACAATTTCGATTACAAGAATTAGAATGAACTTCTGAACTTAAAAGGTAATTTACTATAAACTTCACTAATTATGGCTTTAAAGGTCAGTTTTATGAATTCTGACCGTACTGTTTTCTGTAAAAAGTAATTAAAAATTTTACAACATCCTCTAACAGCTTAGGCTTATGCTTTCATTTTAGTAGATTTTAAATATTCCATCTTTTTCCACTTGTCTGTTTCGCTTTTACTCGCTACATTTTCGTTCCTGACTTTATGCGTATTATTAAAAACCATTTTTGAGGTCGAAATTCTTTAGATGACTTCAAACGCTAAGTGACCATCATTGGCGTACCGGTAAATTGCTTTTATTTAAAAAATGGAATGCGCATATTTGTGGTATGAGCTATTACAGTAAGCAGGTTAATATAGCAAAATTAAAGGACATATACAAGATGAAGGGTTTTGAGCCTTATAAAGAAAAAAACATAATTTATGTCATAAATTTACTTCATTTTTTACATAATCACCTTTTAAAGATATACACTTGCGCCACTGGTGTTCCAGTGTTTGTATCATTTCTTTGTAGACAGTTTTGTCCGAGTTATTATCGACATCGATGTTCGTCGTTGCGATAACTTCGGAATCAGACCTAGACTATTTCCCAACAAGAAAATTTTTGAGGTTTAGGAAGACGATGAGAAGGCCCAGCCAGATGAATAACGTGTGTGTGGCATGACTTTAAGCTTTATTTCATGAAATATGACAGTTTTATGGCTGGAAATGTAATCCTGATGAAAGAGTACTTTCTTCATCTACAGGCCTGGCGGATATCTTTGATTTCTTGTTTCAACTGGTCCAAAAGAATTGCACAATACTCGGGGTTAATCATCCGATCTTTTTCTGAATAAAATCTATCAACAAGATTTGTTCAGCAGCCTAAAAAACAGTGGTTATGAGATTTCCTGCAGATGGGATGCTATTACCTCCTTTCGGTGTTAGTTCTCTCTTGCTCGTTCACGAGTTTGATTGTTGTTTCTTCTCGGACGTATAGTAGTGGATCCAGGACTTGTTCTTTGAAAGAAACCACCATAAAAAGTTAGGTTGGAGTGCTGGAGAGCCATATACTGTTCCGATACGATTATGCGTTGAACATTTAATCTTGAGTCAACAAAAGCAGCACCCACTTTACCAACAATTTTAACATCTCCAAGATACTTGTTAGGATATGATACATCCTTTCTTTCGATATGCCAGCAATCTCAGCAACTTCCTTTGGCTTCAGTCACTAATTATTGATATTCTTTTGTCGACTTTTTGGGCGACTTTTTCGGTTATAGAAGATTTTCTCTTCCAAAACACTCAGAATCTTGTGTACTCACACGACCACATTTAAAGTGTGCAACTCACGTTTTTTATAATTGCAAATAATGAAGCAGTCTCCCTCCCTGTATCTTCTCAATTCATATTGACCTCTGTAGGAAATAAATCTTCGATAAACAAATATTTTATTACAGCTCGCAATTCGGTTTTTCTATACTTCGGAAGCAGCAGAACCTGAAAAACTTTATAAAATTGCAGGCTAAAACAGCTCTCTCAAACAATGGAACTGCAAGCGCCATCTATGGGGTAGCCCAGAAACTTTCATCTCCCGTATTAGTAATAACATTTTTTAATTTTACCAGTTGAGTGATGTAATTACCATTATTATATAAATTTATTGAAATCCTAAGAATTTCCAATGAAAGCGCAGTAAAATACTCCCTATCCCTTTTAAAAAATATTGACTTTGAATCTTCTGGGACATTTATTTAACCTTTCATTATTTTCTGCGTTGAATATTTTCGTAGAAACAACTTCTGTACGATTTAAAATGCTCTCATCAATGCTCAAGGGAATTATTCGCCACAGCTCTTGGCATTATGCAGTCTGATCGACTGGAATATTTGTGGATTTTTCATGAGCGTAGCTTGTCTTCCCTATCTGGAAAAAAATAAAAATTTTATACCAAAACGAACAATATTTCTTAGACAGTATTAAGCAAAAACATGAAAACTTAACCTAAATTTATTGTATAATTACCTCACATTAAGCCTTAAATTCTGATATTTATTTTAAGACTGCTATTACTTTCAGTTAAAACTGAAAATACTAAATACCTATTATTTTAAATATAATCCTCAACATTATTTTTCTGTTCTATTATATTTATACTTTTTCTCATACAGGGTTGCTCGGTGGAAGCATAATAAGAATTTTTAATATATATATATATATATATATATATATATATATATATATATATATATATATATATATATATACATGGTTCTTTTTAAAATGTATTCTTCTATAATTAAATCTAGAATAATTAATATCGAATTTAAACGTTATTGTATCTTTAAGAAATATATTTATATTGATTTGAATAAGTATTGTCTTATTATTAAATTATACTTACAGGTTGTGTACTGCAGCCAAACGACCCCCGGTTGAGGAAACCGGTAGTTTTCTTAAGTCCCTACTTGCAAGCCATGGACCTAATTACTTAGAAAAACTTTTTGGAAGTAAAGCAAGAGACGCTTTAAAACCCCTCGGTGGAGTTGATAAAGTTGCTATTGCTTTATCCGGTGAGTAAAGTTATGCATTATATATTTGGAAAAGTTTTATTAATTTAATTTATATTATAAAAATTATAACTGATATCAAAACGATGTTATTTTTGGCAATTTTACCCAATTTATTAATCTCGTATAAAGTAATTATGGATTCACAAAACTAGATAAATTATAATATATATATATATATATATATATATATATATATATATATATATATATATATATATATATATATATATATATATATATATATATATATATATATATGTTTTGTCGGATATTCTCACAGGTGTGATGTGTAATCGAAGGTTTTCGGGTATCCCGTGTATGTGCTGAGTCCCTCTCAGGTCTGTAAGGCAGCTGACGTTTCGGTGAACTCTAATTCACCATTTTCAAATCTCACTGTATGGCATCTACGACCGAACTGACGCCTGCGACTCGGGTGCTGTCGGTCCCGTGTGTACGTTGGACGCTGGTTCTGGCCAATCAGGTTGCAAGATCTGCTGCGCGTCATCGGCCCTGTTGCCAGTGTTTGGGGTTGCGTTGCCGAGTTGTAATTTGTTTCGTTACTAAGTGGCACTGGTTGATGTTTTGTAAGCATATTTTTCCAAGTATTAGGCACTCGCTGGCTATCATCTCTTCTATTTAAGTTGTTGGACCTCTTTGCAATTTTGATGGCTTCCCTTATGGACAGGTTTTCACATCTCGATAGCATTCTTGTTCCTGGGAAATTTACCTTATGTCCTGTGTTTAACCAGTGTTGGGCCAGAGCAGAAGGTGTTTTTTGCTTGACAGCGTTTATATGTTCGTTTCTTCTGGTGCTTATTTTACAGACAAGATCGCATAAATTCTCAAGAGACACATCATTGAAACCATTTTCCCCACAGACCGTAAAGTAAAAGATCTCTTGTCAAACACCTAAAGAAACAATCCCTCTAGAAAACCAGGGAGTGTACGAAATTCCATGCGGAGAATGCAGCTCATCTACTTAGGCCAAACCAACTGTAACACAAAATTTTTCGTTTAATTAGAAGTTTGGGTATTTTATCGTAAATTTACGACAGTTCATATTATTTATAGAGGTTAGTTTCAGGTTAGCCTAACTCTTTATGGCACACAATATTCGATTAATTAAGAGGAATAAAACCTTTTTAAGAAATAAATCATTCCTTAGGTTAGTTAGGTCACAAATATAAAACATCGTAGAAAGCATTATCGTGCCACATATCAAGTTCTAAATATATGTAAACTGATTTGAAATAAATCAAATTTTTCCGTACCACACAAATATTTTTTAGTTATTGTATATACCTGAAGGGAAAACTCATTTTTAAAAATGGCATAAAACTCTGAGATATCGGCGGCCACAAACTCATCCTTAGAAGCTGATGTTGATACAAGGCTATAAGAGTTTTTCCAAAATTATTATGAAAAGACTTGTCACTCATAAAATCTTTTCTCGATTTATATCTCATTTTCCTGTAGTGACACTACTGATTCACTTTACTGACGTCAAGCTTCATGAAGCTGCTTAAAGGTAGGGTCTAATTGCACTGATGTTTTGTAAACGTCGCGTTTTTATATTCAGTTATTGTTTGTAACAAATCAAAAAATACTAACTAATTAAATTTATAATACTAACAAAACAAATTTTATTAGTTATTTATTTTTTAGAATATGCCATTTTTTAAAATCTGCAGTACTGCATAAGATGACAAACAATTTATTGGTTAATTTTAGTTTATAACTGAGGATAATAGACTAATATGCTTGTTTTCAAATAGTATTTGTAGTGCTTCAGATCTATGCTGTCGGTAGTTTAATTATATATTATTATGAGGCCCAATGTATGTATAGAGCAAAAAGACGCCAAGAATATTAATTAGGAATACCCGTGTGACATTTACTTTGCATTTTCTGATAAATGTGAAAGCTTTTAATGATGAACAAACTTTAATAATTTAATTAAACTGTTCATATAACATGACAGCTTGCTTCGGATCTAGCAGGAAATGAGTTTAAAACTATTCTCAAAAGACTAATATTACGCTAAAATGTGTATTTATAGATTTAAGCACCCCAGATTTTAATTAATAAGAATTAACCAACTAATAACGTATAAACCACAAGCTGAATTTTGTTTACGCAGCAAATATAATAAAAATATAATTATAATGACTCAAACACTAATATTGTCCCTGATATGGAATTTTAAAAATAATTGAGCCATCAAGATTTATATTTTCCTTTCTTCAGTCACTAAACTATATCCTGGAAAAAATATTATAATTTCATATTTTAATTTTCATCACCATTATGTCAATAAACACTTTATATAGATATTATTGTAAACATTTATAATGTAAAAATCTTCATGAATATTTTGTAAATTATATTTGGTAAAGCTTTTTGTTTATAAATATACATTTTTTAAATAACGACTCCAGTAAAAAGAACAGTTATTCGAATGTTAATGTATTGTGAAAAAATATAGGCACCTGTATATCATATAGTAATAAGTTGTAACGTTTGCTGTAGTATACAGTTATTTTTCAATTAAATTTTAAAATTACCTTTAAAAATTAAATTTGGGGCTTGTAAAGAGTTTGTTGAAAACACAAATTCTATTTGTTAATTCATCATTTAATATATCACTATTCTTCATCTGTACCTAAATATCAATTGCACAAAGAAAAAAGTTGAAATGTTAAAATGATATATTTTTCTCAATAACTTTTGTGGGTCTATTTTAAAATATCATGAGGAAACTCTTTGTTTCATGTACAAGAAAGATTTGATGTTATACCTTTTAAAATGTAGTAGATACAGTAATAAGCCAGAAAATGTAATTCAATTATTTAATAATGTCGTGGCAATTATAAATGGGTGAGATTTAATAATACGTTTGCTGCAAGATGCAAAACAGCCCTTCCTGAAGTTACTCCTACCGAAAGATCAAGGCGCCATCGATAGCTTAAAATTGATACATGGCAACTCTGGAAAGGCTTAGTCTCCACAGATAGATTTTTGCTTTAGGTTACCTAAATAAAACTCGACATACATTTACTCAACTACGAAGTTTCAACCAATAATAATACATTACACTATTATGTCAGTGAAATTGCAATTTCTTCACATTATATTGGTATTATGAATTAACACTAATTAAAACTGATTTATGACAAATTTACTTTAAATGCGTTTTTTATTAATTCAAACAATTTGGTTACTTATTTGCTTGACGGTACTTGTTCTAGGGCTACAGTCACCAAAGAATGGTATCGGGCAAAAAAGATAAACTTGGAAACAGCACATTGGACGTATTCATATTTCTATAAACCCAACGTAGAATTATGCGGTTGTCTTCAATGAGCTTGTTATATGTGGCCAAAAGAAAAACAGATGCAACACATTCGCCAGCAAACGTACTTTATATTAGAGAAGTACTTCTTCTTCTTCTTCTTCCCTTTAAGGATAAAATCAAACTTGAATAAAGTTGGCCCCTAAAACAAGGTCTTACAAATCTTGAAGGTTACGGCGTGCACAAAATGAGAATAATTTAATTTATCGAACTTAACTGCAATAGAAACAGATAATCAATTTACCGACAAGAAAATCGATAAAGGACACGAATAAAGAAATTCAACAAAATAGCGAATCCAGTTAAAACCGATGCCAATAGATGGCGAGATGCATAAAATCTCTTGCGAAATTTTAAATTTCGATAAAATGGGCGTAAAAGTAAAAAATTACTTAACTGTGGATTAATATGGGAAAACAGCAGTAGACCATGCCATAGCAGAACATTTCTTCTTTATATAAAATGGAAGCTTACTTCGACTATTCGTTAATATTAAAAGGGTTCTATTGTGATTAAAAATCGATGTATTTATTTTTCTTATTAAATTAGATATAAGTACAAAAAAATCGTGAGTGGTTGTCAGGTGTGAATTTACAGTTTTAATTTAGATAAATAATAATAATAACAGATAATAACAATAAGTTTTATAATAAAAGTATTCGGATGTCGATTAAAATTTTGCTTTTATTGATGGTGAGATTAAAAATAAACTTTCTGTGTTAGACCACAGATAATCATAGATGTTCATGCTAAACATTGCCTACAACATTAGTTTTTAAAATATTAGGCAAACTGGTTTAATTTTAAAAGATTTGCAACAAAAATATATTATTTTTACAAAAAAATTAAACCAACTTCAAAAACGGCACTAAAAAGTAAAATATATGTTATAAATTCCAATAAAATTAATATTTGTAAATTTACTCGGTTGCTTAGTACCTTTTTGAAGTAGGTACAGTAGTAGTTAAAGGAATTATTTTTAAATTAATTTTAGGTGGATTGGTATTTTTAATCGACTTCATATCTATATTATTATCGCATTATTTACATGACTTTTGATCTGTATTCAATTTCTCTCTACGCTAGTTAAGAGTGCCTTCGTGTAGTTTGAAGGTATTTTTTATAAATTTTAAATTTAGCGCCGCCATTAAGAAAGTGCTGATAAATGAGTAAATCTGCAATTATTAAATTAATTGTCATTTAAAATAGTTTATAATTTTTTATTTTTTAATTTTTAGTGCAATTTTTTGAAGTCAGTTTCGTTCTTTTGAAAAAATAATTTATTTTATCCTTTTAGCTTTCAATTAGTATCAAAATAATAGTTTTCCACAAATCGATATGAAAAAAACGATGGCTTAAAAAGGAACAGATAAAGTTACCTAACCAACAATTTTCTTTTTAGTGTTTGTTTAAGAAACCCGGTATTGACCCGGTAAAAGTGAGATATTTCGCGGGTACGAGAAATCTAAGATTAAGTTTACAAAAAAAGAGACTCACATCCAGTTTCGACGACAAGCACGTGATCAGGAAATAATACCCGATGGTTTCCGTATAAAATCACCTCCAAGACAGAGAACAAACAGGATATTGGAAAATGCTAGTAATGAATTCCTACATTCCCAAATAAGTTATCATCATTTCAAATAGGCAGCATCACTAAAGGACATGCGTCAATGGTTCGAAGAAATCGAAAACGAAACGAAAAATTTTGTTAAGATCTTTAATTTAAAGTCGAAATAATACTTATAAACGATATTAGAAATAGATATGTGTGTGTACAGACCAGACATGGTAATACAGACTATTAAACAGGAATAGAAAACTGGCAGTAGTAGGAAGTTGTAGCATTTTATTTTTGTGTAACAGCATAAATTAATAATAATTTCGAGCAGATGAGAAAAGATCTGTCAAAATCATTATATTTAATATTCCGGCGCATTCGGCATAAATAGTCAGCATGTATTTAGGGTGATTAGCTTCGTCCCTGAATATCCCGGTATTTTAAATTAAGCATGGAAGCTATCGAAGTTGTTATCGCAGATCGAGAAGCAGCCAGAAGGAAAGAAACGTTATCTGAAGAGGGAAGTAAAATCCGATGTTCTGTTCCAAGATTTGGATATCTGGCATTTCTTCTCACAAGCGAGTCAAGTTATGGAGTTAGACGAAATTTCTTCTTCATTTCGTGTTCCACAATAGTTTTCCTTTGTGGTACCCTCACGGGTATCACATACCAAGACACGAACATATTATTTTAGGGTCCAAAATCCATAAGGTCCTAAAGATTACTTACGTCAACTGCACTGTGATCTCTGCCAGGCCGATATATTCTCGCCAGGAGTTGTGGTCTTTGTACAACAGGGATAAGCTCTGCGTTTTACCTCAGGTCTCTATTGGAAGCTAATCCTCCATTTAGACGTAAGACCTCCTAAGGAGATATATGCATATTGGGTATATTCGCTAAGATGTTAATTAATTTTTTTACATAGGGTTTCTTTTATTAATTAATAAATTGTTTTGGTATTATTTTATAGTGTAGTTTAATTATTATAATACATATTATCTTAACGCACTAATTAAGGGGTATTTGTTAGGGGGTTATTTAAAGCTTTGACACATCAGAAGTTGGTTCTATTTTTATTTCAGAATGTTGAAAATTTTATTTGGAAAAATTTATTTAATAAATGTGTCCTTTTGTTTCAAATTTTGAACAACAAACACCATTTAAACTACTCTTCTCAATTTAGTGGTTTTACTCATTAAAAGAACATACAAATTGAGTGGCGCCTTGGTATAAGTACTCCTTACACATACCATCCGTTCACCGATGAAAAGCTGCCGTTCACAGATCTAGTCATCTTGAAGTTAAAAAAAAAGGAAAAAAATATACTCGAGCAAAAACAATAAGAAAATATATACCTATATACTTAAATTTAAGAACGATGCTACAAAGTAACATATTTCTGCTAATTAGATATTGCGTGTTTCTGCAGAATTACTAAAATTAACTTGAATGCAGTTTTCCTTAAATAAGGAAAGCATGCTATTCAAGCGAACTTAATAATATTTCAGCAGGAGCGTGGGAAGCTTTGCAATATTTCAGTTATGATGAACTATTTAATGTTGGCTAATTTAAAGTAAGTTAAATCTGTTCCAGTACAGAATGAGTGTGGGAGAAAAAGCAGTGAAAAACGTAAAATACATAAAAACATAACACAGATACTTTTTTTATCCATTAAAGCAGGAGGATCGTGATCGTTTAGACAGGTAATGCCAATACGTGGGACAAAATCTATGATCATTATAAAACATGTAAAACAACAAGGATCTTACCTATAGTCGTGATAAAAATAATTTATATGCGTTATTTTTAGCTTACCTGGCATAGAAACGCTAAAAACATCTGAATTTTAGATACTTCATAAGTTTTTATTTTATTCCGTATATGACCAAGAGGATCAGTTTCATTTGTAGTCACCTCTAAACAATATACATGCTATATACAGAACGAAACAGTTTATGTGTTTCCTGACGCCCACACAGACAAAAAGTTTTTTTGTACTTGCATATTTTTGTCGTACTTGCATATTTTTATTAAATTTGAGACACCGAAACTTTTCTACATTTCCAGTTATTGTCCAATTTTAATGAAGCCTAGCTTTTTCCTCTCAGTTTTTCCTCAAAAAAGAGCGAACTAAAAGAGTTCTTTAATTAACTAACTTTGTTCCTAATCATAGCGACAAATAAAACTTTTAGTAACAAAACAAAAATACATTCTAACGTAGAAAAATAAATATTATGTAAATGTCTCATTAAATACGCAAGAAAATGACAAAGTTAATTGAAAATGTTTTTTAGAACCATCAAATGCAAATAAAACAAACACGGTCGCCAAAGTAAACAACTAAATTCACTTATCATCCGGTAACAAGTGTGATTCTTTGTTCGATTTATTTAATAGCATTCCATAGCCAGCATACGGAAGCTATTAAAACATTGTTCCATCTTTCTCGTTCACATATAAGGACCATTAGATCTTCGTCTTTTCACTGTACCGTATCAATAAACAACACTATCCTATGTTTTCTCTTGTCAGACGTGGAAATATTGAGTATTCGGAAAAATAATAATAATAGTCATAAGGATCAAAGCAACACACATGACCCAGCTAAGTATAGGCCAATCACCTGCCTTCCCACACGGTATAAAGTGATTACCTCCGTCTCGACCCAGGGCATTTATGCACATTGTGAGCAAAATAACATCATTGCAACTCAACAGAAAGGATGCACGAGGGGAGAAATGAGATGTAAAGAACAACTGATTGTTGACTCTGTCATATGTAACCAAGCCCGTACCAACCGAAGAAATCTCTTTGCTGTCTACGTGGATTATAAGAAAGCCTTCGACTCAGTGCCACATGAGTGGCTCACAACAATATTGAGAATGTATAGGATCGATAATCATTTTGTTTCCTTTTTAAAATGCATCATGTCCAGCTGTAGAACTAGGATCCAAATACAAGTGTCATCCAGCGAAATCATCGAAACTAACACAATTCGGATACGAAGGGGAATATTTCAGGGCGATTCACTTTCCCCATTGTGGTTCTGCCTTGCTGCCTTGACGTGATTTACTCTAAATGTTCACTACGTCTTAAATAATTATTATAAATTGTAATATCCAAGTTCAAGCTGGTTAACGGAAGTCAATTTTTTATATATTAATTTTTCCTTGATAATAAAATCATAAATAAGCTTTTATAGTTTTAAATTGTAAAAGTAGTCAAATTCTCAATATTAACATTATCATTTCATATAATGATTTACTTTGAAAAAAACTGTTTAAAATTTTAGACAATAAACGCCAGAAGTTCCTAAGTGAAAAACGCTGCCTCATTAAATTTGATAATGGTTTGACATTTTAAATATGCTGATTATAAAGTAAAGGTCTCCTAACAAAGATTATTTATCTAACAAGCTCACATATAATGAACTTAAGTCTTCATCTTAAGGATAAATTTATCTGAAGTGGGGTCGACGAAAATAAAATTTAATACATTTTAAGCTTTATAACTCAAAGACAATTCAACCATTATTAGGGTAAAAATTTAAAATTATGAGCCTCTAAAATATTAATGGGAAATAACTAAAAATCTTGCAAGATTAACTTATAATCATATTAAAAGAAATAATGAATAGAGTAAAAAAATATGTCTAAGCAACATTAACATTTTGTCTAGTTCTGCTAGTATGACAATTTCAACCTCTAAATCTGAATCAGTCCATTACTGTAGAATTAGAAATTTCCTTAAAATATGCGATCTTCATTTGAACAACGTTCCTTTCCTCAATCCCTTACACCAAAAATTCCTTGGTCTTATCTTTGACTCCACCCTTACCTGGAAACAATACATTGACCACCTCATCACTAAGTACTCTTCTGACCTCAAGCTCTTAAGAATGCTTGGAGGAGTCAAATTTCCCGCTTGAAAATTCACAGTGCACTGATGCTGGCCAAAATCGATTATGGTAGCGTGGCTTATTATTCATCCAATGAAAGACAATTAAATCATATCAATTCTATTCACCACAATGATCTTGGAACTGGCTTGGGAGCTTTTCGTACAAGCCCGATTAGAAGTCTATACTGTGAATCTGAAATTCCTTCTCTATCTCTTACAGAAGACAGATTCAACTGGCAATATACGTTAATAGTCTTAAATTCCGCCCCTTCATTTCATATCGTAATTTCTTCCTGGCTAAATATCCGAAGGTTCAATTCAGTAGTCATTTCTCTCAAAACAACTCTATTTCCTAATCAACCTTCACTACAGCCAACACTTCATTAGTTCAGTGCAGTTGGTGCATTCCACTGTCACCTAAAATCCATGGCCTATGATCCTCATAGATCTACCAGTATATTGTCGGCTGAACTCTGCCATACTCAGGGCTATTGATTTGATCCTTTCTCATAATCACCTACAACTGGGCTATTGTATTAGATTCTCTAAACTCCCTTCAATGGATCCACTCTAGACCATCAAATTCTTCTCTTCTCAATTTATTTCTCTGTAACATTCAACTTATTCTGATTCAAAACAAGAGAGTTTCATTCATAGAGATCCCCAGTCATGTGGAAATTGAAGGAAATGATAGAGCAGACTTACTAGTCACGAATGCTTGCAACACCAACCCCTCTTCAGTCAACTTTATTTTTTCACACAAATGGAAAAACTCTAATAATAATGAACTGAACATTCTAGTGGGTCGCAAACAAATTCGTGGCTTTGTTATGCTGCTAAAGATAGATGTCTGGCTTTAAAATAATCACCAACGAACTATAGGTAATAGGCAGTATAAGAAGACGAAGGACATTCTAGACTGAGACATAAATGTCTTATCGAAAAGAGTGATCCGCCTGTATGTCAATCATGTAAGTGAGTGTTTCCATCAAGTACGTCTTCTGCTCTGTCCACAATATGGTCCTCTCTTATTTTCCATTAACATTACTGGCTCCTTGCGGGAAAAGCTCTCTTACAAAAACACTCCACGCATTCTTAAATTCTTCGAAATAACTAAACTGATTGATCTGATTTAAATCCTTACTTTAGACACCAAAAACTCAGGAGGTTGACGTGTCTCTGATTAATATCTCCCTTTCTCTCTCTCTCTCTTTTCTTTAATAAATATCGCTACGCTTAGAGATTAGTAAAAATTTGAACACACAAAAACGTCATTGATGATGATCTATCTTTCAAAATGACCACCGTAGTTCTCTTTTGTCTACCGTGCTAATGGCGCAGATATACTGATCGAAGCTTACAGTTGGTAAATTCATTATCAAAATTTAACATAAATTATCGTGTATCCTTATAAATTTTGATATTGTCTGATAAAAACTGAAAAAAACCTTGTTATGAGGAGAAGAATACAAATAAATCTACACATATTTTCATGAAACATTTTTCTCACAAAAAGTTAATTAAAAACTATTTTTTCTATACAATCCGCAAAAAAAAACTCCTTTTTCACAACCTATACCCTGACAGAATACAATTAATCTCAAACCTGCATGAAAACTGAAAGTCATTTAAATCTGATTGATAAAAATAATATAATGTATAAAATTCCATGTAACGAAGAATTGTTTTATATAGGCCAAACATCTAGAAATGGGAATGAAAAAATAAAGGCACACTGTAAAAAGAAAATGTATTAAATTTAATGTAAATGTGCTGGAAGCAAATTTCACAAACGTTTGTTAAATGTATTTAATGTAATGCATTGAATTTAATAATTAAAATTAATCTAAATTAATTTATTCCATTAAATTTAATGTAATCATACATTAAATTTAAAGTTTGATCATTACTTTTTAAGGTGACTATGTATATTAAATATACTACCAGAATTCATTGAATTTGAGATAGGTTATCAATATTTTATGTACCAACATAAACATGAGTTCAAAAATTTTAAATTAACAGGAAAAGGTGGATATTTTTCCTATAGGTAGTGTCCAGCATTTAAACCGATTTTGAACTCACTAGTTCCCATCAGTACGGTGCAGACATGTACACCTCACCATAAGAAAATTAAGTCTTTAAGCAACTTATGTCATACTAAACAAAAAGTTCAGTACAAGTTGCATCATCTCCCAGAATCTCATGCAGTGTATATTGAATAATAATGTAAATTCTTTTAGTATTATGGTATATGTGAATTAATTTTAATGTACAGAAGTTGAAATATCTTTTAAGTTACTTTATTGAAATTTAAGATACCATTTAATCAAATTTAATGTACAACGAACTGATATTTGAATGAATTGTTTTAAATTCAAAGTAAATGTAATTATTCACGATTTTTGGTACAAAATCATTAAATTTAATGTAGAATGGACATTAAATTTGCATTAAATTTAAAGTTATTTTTAACAGTGCAGATGTGGTGAAGATAGTTTAAGATGAGACCATAATGCCCACGGGAGAGAAGATTCTTCTTCTTCTTCTAGGTAGAACCAAGTTCTGTTATCTACACAATGCCTCATCGATCCTCGTTTGAGGTCGAAATCCGGCCGTCTCTCCATCTTTTGGAAGACCGTCTAGGCGGCCGTTTGGTGTTTGGTTTCTCTCTCATCACGGTTCTTGCTAGTCTGTCATCGTTCATTCGTTCCACGTAATCTCTCCACTGCCTACGACGGTTTCGAACCCACTTCACAACATCCCCCACTCCGCTGTCCTCGCGTATTTTTGCGTTTCTTATTCTATCTCTTAAACTTGTTCCCGTGATCATTCTCAGCGTTTTCATTTCTGTGGTTCTCATAATTTGTTTTTTCATTTCTTGTTTCTGCGCCGTAGGTCAGTATCGGTCTTACACAGACCTTGTAAATTCTTGCTTTGCCTCCAACCGTCATATGTTTATTGTTCCAGATTATGTCTCTTAGTTGGCCTGATATCATGGCCGCTTTGTTGGCTTGTGTGCGTACTTCTTCCGTTACTGCCCTGTTACTTGTTATATGTGCTCCCAGGTATTTAAATTTTCCAACCTGTTCGATATGTTTGTCATCAACCATTAATTTGCGTCTTACCGGTTCTTTTGCTATTACCATTGCTTTGGTTTTCTCCACAGATATCTTCATATTATACTGTCTGGCTGTTCGATTGAGATGGAAAAGCATTCCTTGTAAGTTGTCCTCGCTATCTGCTGTCAAGGCAACATCATCTGCAAAGCATATAATCTGAACGGTGTTGTGTCCCATCGGGTACCCAATATTTGTGCTTTTTACCTCATCAATGATTTCGTCCATGATTACATTGAAAAGTGTTGTACTTAGGCTATCACCCTGCCTTATTCCTATGGATAATGGGATTTCCTCTGTTAGAGTGTTATTTGTTTTAATTACCATGGTGTTTTTGGAATTCAGTTCGTATATTGTGCGTATGATTGCTTCGTCTACTTGTTTTCTTCGCAGTAGTTCTGTTATGTGTTCCAGTTTGACTCGGTCGAGCGCTTGTGTAAAGTCCACAAAACAAATGAACAGTGGTTTATCGTATTCGATAGATTTTTCAACCAGCTGTCTGATAATAAATCTACCATCGATAGTAGAGCGGTTATTCCGGAAGCCCTGCTGTTCTTCGCACGTCCCTAACTTGTCTATGATCCGTTGTGACAGTATTTTGGTTAACAATTTAGCGGAACTGTTCAGTAGGCTGATTCTCCAGAAGTTTTCGGGTTGTTTCTTTGATCCTTTTTTGTGGATCGGAATTGTGATGCTTTTCCGCCATTCGTTGGGTACTGACGTTGTGCGGAGTATTTTTGGAAATAGAACAGTGAGCTCTGTGACAAGGCTGGGGCCTCCGTACTTTAGCATCTCATTCGTAATTTGGTCGGTACCAGGTGATTTTCTGTTTTTTAATTTCCTAATTGTCAGTTGCATCTCTGCTTCACTGATGTTAACATCTGTTAGTTCTGTGGTTTCTTGTTGGTTTTCGTCTACGTTGTTTTCTGTAGCTGGTGCCTGGAGTAAGCCCTTAAAGTTGCTGACCCATTGTTGGCTGTCGATTGGACTTAGTTGAGAGATAATAATGTATATTCTTATTACAAAATAGTTTTTCTGGAGACAATACAAGGCGTAAGAGTTAAAAAGTACCAGCCACTTATTTACTCAAACCTCATCGGTAAAATTGTAAGTTAATTGACTGTACCCCCTTAGATTAAAAGTAATCGTAGTATTTGCTTCGGACGCCCAGAAAGTTTTCGTGGCCGATCAAGAGGATGCAACACACCAAAGTTTTTCTGAAGAATTTTTACCCACT
This sequence comes from Diaprepes abbreviatus, assembly GCA_034092305.1. Taxonomy (NCBI): domain Eukaryota; kingdom Metazoa; phylum Arthropoda; class Insecta; order Coleoptera; family Curculionidae; genus Diaprepes; species Diaprepes abbreviatus. The sequence continues at coordinate 5,759,309 of JASJET010000068.1, read as the reverse complement.
ATTACGAATGTCGAGGATCTTTTCCCGATAAATGGTCATTAACAATTTGAATTGTTAATAATTATACTATCGACCTCAAATCTACATTTTGTTTCAAATTTAATGAAAAAGTACAATTTTTGGAAAATATGAAATATAAGAAACTGAGATATTGCAAAATTGGAGCATTCAAGCGGGGCACGCTAAAGTTAGCGCACGGTATCTCCCATATTTGAGTAATTAAACCAAATTTTGTTATTAGTGATTATGCTCATTTTAAATATTATTCTTATACGTATCGTATTACTTATGTAGATCGCTATATTAGCGTGCTTAAACAGCCAAAAACAGTGAAACTCCATTTATTCTTAAGACTTTAAAGTCGACTAGAAGTGGTATAATCTATTTTACGCCTATATCAAAAGATGTGTACTTTCATATCGAAGATGTCAATGTTTTAAAAATTAAAATAGTTAATTGGAAGCCGGATATTGCAAAACTGGTTCAAAAATACAATTCTCTCTTAGCTGATCTCACCTGGGCGTACTAACTTTACAATATCGCGTCTTCAAATTAATATTTTTTCATTCTGAAAAAAGAGCATTTTTGTCATTAAATTTGAAATAAAATGGCATAGGTTTTAGGTCCCCTGGGGATTAATTCCTGATCATTCCACGTTACACGTTTCAATCATTCTGGTAAATCTATGCTTTTCGCATATCAGGAATAACTAGTTAAAATGCAGATTCGTTTCCTGTGTTTCTGTATTTAATATGTATTAGGCAATAATTTTGTGCAGTGTAGGTTTCAATACAATTATGTAGCTTGTGTGTAGGTAGTGTGACCTTTAATATCACAGTATATTCTGTTCATACGGCAGCCCACCCACATTGGTGAACTGGCTTAATAACAGTATGAGTTACGGCAATATTAACGCTGCTGTTTATAGAAAAGTCGTAAAAACAAAGAACAAAATATTTCCAGATCTCGACTGAATCAATAAAGGGTTTTCTTTCAAACCTAGACAGTTCCACTATACTAGCAATAATATCTTATATAAAGTGCAAATTTCGCAATTGTTGTATATTTTTTCTAGCTTATTTTAAATATTGTTTGAAAATAGGTATTTTTTGCTGTTTGAAAGGAAAAAAACTTGCAGTTAAGTGTCAGATTTTTAATGAAAAGCATGACAATATAATAGAATTAAAATAATTTGTTTAAATATTAGTATGGAAGTATGGAAACTTTGGGGAACCATTATTTCAGACAAAAATTTTAAGATTTAAAACAGAATATCTAGTGTTGATACAGGGGTCAAACTTACGGATCACTTTAAGATGAACTTGGTAATTTTAAATGAAGATGCATATTTCCTCCTCGTATTCGAAAAGAATGGGAAATTTTACATTAAAATGAATAGTCATGTTGGAAGTTAAGGTTAACTCTAGAGATCAGTTAAAGTTCAAATGACTTATTAACACAAACACAAATATATAAGATCAGTTGCACAGAAGATGCCAAATGGAATTTTGGCGAAACGTCTGCAAGTTTCTACCAAAAAACCATACTAGACTCGATTCCGCCTTTTATACTAGGAATGTATATGCTGCTGGCATCTCCTCCTCCTCCGTCAAAAACTTGTTTTTCCTTGCGATTGCCCCCCCCCCCAATCAAGAGTTCTGAGTTCAAGAAAATAGACCCAATTCTGCCTGTTATACTAGGAATGTGTATGCTGCTGGCATCCTGTTATACTAGGAATGTGAATGCTGCTGGCATCTCCCCTCCCATCGACAATTTGTTTTTCTTGCGATTTTCAAGAGCTTCGAATTCAGAAAAACATATATATATATATATATATATATATATATATATATATATATATATATATATATATATATATATTAGGAGGTGACCGAATGGTAATTGTTGCAGCAAGATGACTAACAATATTTATTTTAACTTGGACTTTTACACTCTGGTTAAAAATAATTTTAAAATTAGAAATTAAACATAATTTTATGTGATAACTTACACAAGAGTAACTTATGGAGCGAGTGCAGGTATTTATATTCTTTGTTAAAACGCAATTTGTTCGTTCTCACAGTATATCAGGTTTCTATAGAGGCAACTTGTCTGTTATCATGCTGTATGTGCATCTATCCTTGTTAATGACATTTGAGAAGATTATTATTGATATGTAAATATTATATATATATATATATATATATATATATATATATATATATATATATATATATATATATATATATATAAATTTAAATTTATTATGTTTTAGGAATCATTTACTGCACCTGTTGCAAGATCAGAATTTTGGAGATAAACAACTTAGAATAATTTACAATATGGGTTATATTTTTAATATATATATATATATATATATATATATATATATATATATATATATATATATATATATTGAGCAACAAAATGAGGTCTAAATAATTCATAAACAGAAAGGTAGCCAAATTAGCTCTTAATAACTTGGTCACAATACTGTGTAACTCAAGTTGCAGCATAGCTAGACTTCAACTGTGTATTTAAACAAAAAATGTTTTGAAACTGGACTTTATAAAATGTTGAAACAAATAAAATAATTTACGTTTCAATTAGACATGTCATATAACCCTTTTAATACAAGATGCCTATGAAGTACTATATAATATATGGGCCCCGTTAACAACCTGACCTCATTTCTGCAATAGTAACTTTGTATCCAGACCCACAAGAACCCTATAGGTTCCAGTATGACTTCTTTCTAACAAGACGGAGCGCCGTCCCACTACACTGCCCCTGTCCGTGCTTATTTGCATGCGTTTTTTCCGAATCGTTGGATAGGCTGAAGAAGGACAATTGAGTGACCAACCAGATCATAGATTTGACCCCACTTGATTATTTTTTGTGGGGCAATAAAATCAACGAAAACATTTGGCAATAAAATCAACAACAATCATTAATAACACTGGTCCAAATAGATACTTAAGGATCCAAACAGAATGAACATATAGTCATTTGGACTTTTACTGCCAAAACATTCTGCATGTGACCATTTTTCACCACTTCTGCAGCGATACCGAACTTATTTTCCTTTGCCTGTGTCGAGACAAACGTTACACAGATTTTCTTCATCTGAGTATTCAGATTCATCATCGCAAATTTTGTTTTCATCAACTTCTTCATTTGATGACCCATCTTCATCACTGTTGAAGAAATTTTTCTTTACTCTTTTCTTTTTTCCTTTTCAACTGTATTCTTCTTTCGTTTAGAACGTTGGCTTTGGCGCTCCCCTACTTGACTCAGCCCTACAAGTCGTAAAAGTTCGAATATATATATATATATATATATATATATATATATATATATATATATATATATATATATATATATATATATATATATATATATACATAAAGGAAGCTTTTTCCTCCGTAATACCATTTAAGGAAGGATATACAGTTTGTTTTCTACAAATGCTGCTTTCTCGAATATTTATTTTTATTTATTTCCTACCGCGGGGTATATTATAGATGTCGTTTTGATTATTGATAGTTTACAGTCTGTAGATACAACATATTGCCCACCCATTACGGAACATATACTTTACATGGGCAGTTATTTTGAGGAAATTTCGATCTTGGTTCGTTATAGCTCCATTACTAGCCCACTAGGTAGTTAAAAGGCGTATCGAAAGGAAATCGGAGTGGAATTTGCAGAGAACAATATTCCATTATGTTATTAAAATATTCCAACTCGTTTTTATTAGTTAGGGTGAGAATGTTAAAGAGTTACAAGGCGATTTTAACATATTTTTGGCATACGTATCTTAAAATCTGTGGTTTGGTAACCTATTCGTAAATTTTATATATCAGGCCAGGAACCATATATATAGTTTTTATAATGTGTTATAAGATTTAATTTTCTGGCTCTTGGTAACAAATAATTTTTTTTTCAGAGTCACAAACCATCGAAGATTTTGGTGCAGCCCTCCATTTAATGCGCTCTGATCTAGAACACTTGCGCTCGGTCTTTATGGCTGTGGAAAATGGAGATTTAGGGATGTTAAAATCCTTAGGTATTAAGGATTCAGAATTGGGGGATGTTAAATTTTTCCTTGAAAAGCTAGTTAATACGGGATTTTTAGATTGAGGTTGGCTAGACCCTGCTGCTGAAATTGTTTACGCCCATCCACAACCACATTTGCCATTGAGCAAACATTTCTATTCTTATCTCCCTTACTAAGTCCTTTAAAGCCCTCGATAGTATAATTGTTGAGCTTAACGCAACGTCTTGCTTTAAAGCAATACCTGCGGTAGCTGAGAAGATTTATTTTTCAACTATACCAGGTAATGTTTAAAAAGAAGACGTTGCTTTATTAATTGAAATGGCTTTAAAAGACATACGTTTTTACTAAGGGTGACCAGTTTTTGGGCACCAAAACCAGAGATCAATTCTCAAGTCAAAGATGTTTGGGACTGGGCAAGAAATTTCCATTTGAAATAGCCAATACAATCTTGCGATTATATTGTTCTTTATCCCATTACGATTGGATTAACTTGCAATTCAATAAAAGCGGGATTTAACTTTGTATTGTAATAAGATTTTAATTAGGGCAAGGAAATAGAACTAAAACTGGACACTTCTATAATCTGCTTTGGTGAAACAAGAACTCTGGTTACCTTTCTTACAACTTCATCAGCAGCAGTGTCGGTTTTGAGATTTCCGTCCCCCCTCTGAATTTCATCGTCTTTTAAAAAATTGTACAGGGATGCTAAAAGTCAATTTAAGAACTTAAAGCAAACTATTTTGGTAACAATTTTTAAAAAATCAAGAACTGTCAGCAAATTTAAAAATCAGTAAGCTAAACCAATAATTAAAAAGACGACAAATTTAAGCATCCCTAAAATATTGTTTAAATATGTAGCGTTGTTAGAAGATTTTATATATAAACATATCAAAGCCTTTAAATCCGTCGTTTATCCAAGACGGAGTTGAAGGTCTTAAAACAATACATATCATAGAAACGTATTAAATCATTGTATTTAGATATCAGATGTAAGATGCATTTGTGATCAACACTACGATCTATTATTGGTAGTTTTACAATTTTTTGTCTTCTATTGATAGTTTCATAGCGAAAAATTGTAGTTATATCAATATTTTTGAAGAAGGTTTTTTAGAATCGAAGTTAGCTATAACCAGGTTGCTCCAAGAGCAAAACATGATAAATCAATGGAAGACTATATTTAATAATTTATATATACATATATTATCTTTGTCCAATATATTTCGTGTCATCACTTTCTGACTCCCAATACAATTACTGTGGCACAAGTTTTAGGTCCAACTTTTCATTGCACCGTTAGATATAGTTGTCAAAATATAACCGAGCACTGAAAGCCTGGACTAAAACTCTTAATGTAATTTGACTGTTCATGGTCTAAGTAATAAAAAATAGAAGGAGCGTGATATTTTTGATGCAATAACGCGGTGCAGGGCAACAAAAACTTATGCTCGTTTTATTTTTAACTGATGATCAATTTAGATGTAATGCCATGAAGGAAGATGGCATGGATGTATTGCACCAACTTCACCAGGGCCTAAAGATGCTACTATACACCCAGTCGTATTCTAACAGGCAATTTTTCTAATTATTGTGATCGATGTATATATACGATGCCAAGAGCTATATCTTTTATTAAAATAACGACCTGACACTTACCACCATCTCATTAACGAAAGATATGCCTCTTGCCACGTTCAAATTTTAACAAAGCACAATCATAATGGTGTACCGCACGCAAAATATATTTAGATTTTTAATCATGATAAAAATATACATTTATCTATATTTAGGTATTATATCTATATCTATTGTATTCATATTTATACAATATTGTTACTCTTTAATTAAAACCTTAACTATTATTCAATGTTAACCATATTAGATAAAGTGGATTTGCATATAATATTTCCATATTTAAATATTAACTGAAATTCACTAGAAGATACACTAAATCTGTTTAATAAAAGTACTTTAGATTTATCGGTATTTGCACATCAACAGGGTTAATACTAGGTTTTAAATAAACAGAAACGATGAAAATATATTTTTTCGACTCTCCTACCAACAAATGGCCTGAGGTACTTATGAGCTGCTCGGAGCCCCAAAACATATCAGAATTATTTTTATTTTTAATTTAAAGGCACTACTTTTTTATATGTAGATATATAAAGGAAGCCTAATAGTTTTGTAAGTACTCAAAGATTTATCTTCTAAATTTTTTAATATTTCTTATTTACTATTTAATTTGGATGCGATAAAGTTACAAAACATTTAAATCTGTATTAGGATATCATATATTTAAACGATGGCTCTTATGTATACATATCATACTTATACTTTTTTTATTATATTGTAAGTACTGATATGACATATCATGGTCATTCCAGCTGAAAGCATGGAAGTACCATTCTGCAAATGACTTGTTTCTTTTACTTCTAATATATTTTAGGTTAAGTGCTAACATGGAATGCGCAATATGGTACTTACAACTATGCTTTCATTTAAAATGTACCGATTTATTATAAAGTAAATTTTCTTATTAAATAAATTTAATATGTCAAAACTTTTGTTTTATTTTCATATTTTTACTGGTCTTCCTATTTCCTTCAGCGTATCCAGGGTGTCCAACCGGGAGCCAATTCGATCTATATATGGAAAACTATATAAAGAAAATTTTGAAAATTTGAATGTACGCTAATATCGACGGGGCATACCAGCTAAAACATTTTCAAGATTGTCGCACTTCCGGTTATACTGGTACAAACTATCATCTCGCATCTGTGTCATATAAACAGATTTCACGGTTGAAAAATAGTAAATAAGACGCAGTGGCGACATCTCGATGGCTCACTCAATAACACAAGAACAACACAAACCAACAATGTTGTATAAAACCGCCGGTAAATTAAAAAATAACATATATATATATATATATATATATATATATATATATATATATATATATATATATATATATATATATATATATATATATATATATATATATATATATGTTTATATGTTTATGCGGCTTTCACGGATTCCTCCGTGTGAGATAAGTTATCATCTGTGTAATTTTAAAATAAAATAGAAAATTCTCGGTATGCGCACAAAGATCATTGATAAAATTACTGTCATGTTAAAAAGTGCCATCGAGATGTCGCCACTGTGCCTTATTTACTATTTTTCAACCGTGAAGTCTGGTTATAGGACACAGATGCGAAATGGTTTGTACCGAATGCAATGGCGGGATGGGTTCCACACTAGGACGAGACAGCTCTGTCGTCATTTTTCGGACCCGGAGTTTTTCAATGATCTTGAAGTTCTTCGCACTTTTTAACATGAGAGTAATATTTATCAACGGTCATTGTCCACATAGCCGAAAATTTCCTATTTTATTATATATATATATATATATATATATATATATATATATATATATATATATATATATATATATATATATATATATATAGTTTTTCATATATAGATCGAATTGGTTCCCGGTAGGACATCCTGTATACTGGAACCATATACGGTGGGGGAACAAGTATCCCTCACAACTTTTTCTGTGGCGCCCTTTTTATTTCCACTGTTTTTGCCAATAAAGAACTTTATCTTGTAAAATTTCCTTCTAGTTTTACAATTTTTCACAGTGTAATAGCGGGTTGCGAGGCAAGCAAAGCCACTAAAATTAGACTATACAACATCAAGGGTACCGTCAAACCTGTTGCATCTGTAAAATGAAATAATCTGGGTCATTACTGTCAGTATAATGGCGATATTATTTCTAATTTTTAGGATTTTTCTCAGTGTAATAGCAGGTCGTGAGGCACGGCCAAAGCTATCGCATCTGTAAGATGAAATAGTCTGTGACTGAGCTACAAGCGTAAAGATCAATTATTTATACATAATAAACAAAAAAGAATTTTCAAAACCAGGACGAAGCCAAGCTATATAAAGAAACACTTAAGAGGCATGTGATGTGCAAAAATAAAAATATGCTTTTATATTCTGCAAAAGTAGCCTTTGAATAGAAATAGGTTCTAAATTAGTTGCAAATGAAAAATTAGATTTTACACTTTGAAAGTATTTTCCCTTCGGAAATTTTCAAAAATCTAAGAAAGGTATAAGGATAAAAAAGATTCGAGCGGCACGCGCAAATATAAAAATATAAAGTAAATAATTCAATTTTAAATTTTCGAAATATTGCTCAGCTACCCCGGGTTCTTAAGAACGAGTATACGATGGGTTTATTTCCTCTAATATAGCTCATCAACACGTGGGACCCAAGCATAATAAATTAATTGATTGATAAATTATATTTGTCAATCATCTTTAATTATTCATTTAGTAAACGGTGCTTACAGGGGTAAATGTATCGTCATGAATAACAGAGAAAACAATAAGGAAGAACACAAAAAAATTATTGGTACTTGGGTAACTGACCGTCATAATGGATCCTGATTCTTGCAGGCGATTAAAGTCAAAAAAGGTGAAACATGGACGTTTGTACACTTTTGGCGCTATTCATATTTTTGAAAAGCACGTACTTATCAGTATGCGCACAAATGAGTTCCTGTTATCGATCGTTCGATATAATAACGTCACTCATAAACGAACAGTGTCGGTTAGAAGCTATTTTTATGTTTTGTGCTATTGGCCTTGTGACTTCTATGCGATTTAGACGGATTTATATCATTTCAAGTGACTTGTTTATTTGTATTTTGTGTGTTTTTTTTTAATATAATGAGCTCCTCAAAGTATATGTTTGCGTTTTTCCAAAAAAAAAAGGCTAAATTCCTAGTTATGGTCTGCTGAACATTTTGTATGGAACTATGAATCGAATATTTCGATTTATTTTCAAAAAAGAGAGTGTTACATGTTTTTGTACCGAAACTAAAGGATAATAAGAGATTTTAGTGCCTACGTCACGTTTGAGGTGGCCGTGTAACCAAATAATTATAAAAGGTTTAATGAATTGATGATTTAATAATTCGTGTCGTAATATTTTTTAAATATGTTGGAAATGTGAAAATATTTTTTAAATATGTTGGAAAGGCAAACTTTTTCTACAAAAGAAGTTTTGAATTTCTCAAGAAAATCAATCAGATTTCAACTTTAGCCATAATAAAACCTAGACCTAAGTTTTTTTGTAAACTGGTACAAAACGGGCCTAATTTCTTTTTCAAATCGATTATCATTACATGAAGCAATAAAAACGAACCGTCGCAGAGCAATTCTGTTTGACCCAAAATAAAGTAATATTAATATTAAAAGTTCAAAGCGTGTACCCATTTAGCCCCAACTAGGAAAAAAGAATAATTAATAATATCACAATGGATAAAAAGCGTTGTGCAATATCTCCTGGATAACCAAGTATTTAGTACTAAAATAAGAATGCCGACAACCCTATTTTGCTTATTGATCGTTTGTTTCAAATTTAGGATTTCGACAGAAAAAATCTTTTCCACTGACCTTTATTATCGGATCTGAATGCCCACGGATCGTTCAAGCCAAAAATGGCATGCGAAAAAGTTCGTTTGTGCACATCGATTACTAGACAAATATTTCAATGTCTTGTGTGCGCACAATCAATTTCCAGTTATATATCGCTTGCATTGATGACATGACTGATAATGAACAGAACCGGCCCGACACCATTTTTAGGATTTACGGTTTCTGCTTAGTCAGTTTGAGTCCTTTAATTTATTTATGGGCAAAACATTTTAGCGCTTAATTATATAATTAACGCGGAAATATTTGTTGAAGAGTCTCTTTATAAATTTTTAGCCTTTTTCCCTTCGAACATACCCTATAGTTATAAACAACACTAGATTTGTTTGAAGAATGTTTATGGTCGGTGGGGAGAGGCTTTTTGATGTTTGACAGACACAAACATGTTTACTTATCTTTTCTTTCAATTTAATTGCTTGTTGTGACTCTTTTCAGTGTTTTTAAATGTTGTAAATTACTATAAATGCGAAGTTTGCAATTAATATTAACAAAAAGAGGATTTAAAAACCTATTTTTATTGGTAAATATTGGTAGATATTGTTTACATATTGAAAATAACAATAATAATAATTTAGGCAACCATAAATTCATATTCTAGAATTGACGTACGGATTATCATATACTTGTTTAAATGGCTGTATTCTTTTGAGTAAATTATCACTGATCAAAGTTAACAAACTGAAACTGATAACTTCATGTTCTTTTGAATATGCATTTCCTTGTCATTGGGTCGAAGTGATCATGATTACTTCAAGTGACAGAACTGAAAGTGATAATTATTCAAAAGAATATACCTAATGCAATTAGAAAAAGACTGCATAAAATCGGTATGTGTGTACCAAAAATTAAATATTTCCTGTTTATCAACATTTTTTCAAGTATAAAAAATATTATTACGTTATTCCGAGTTCAAACAACCAGGCCCTAGTTCTGACGTTATGCTAATTCTACAGGGGTATGGTCGAAGCTTTTTCCGAACGTGTTTTCATACTTTTGCTGCAAGGTAGGGATGTAAAGGATACTTCGATATTCTAAAATATCAATACTTTTACTAAAGTGTAGAGTATTTTAGCATCAATAGCTTTATCCGCTTCCAAGTAAGTATCGATAGTTTTCTTATAGTATCGGTATCGAAATCAAATATATAATTGGCTCAACGAATTTTCCCATAGAATTAAGATATCGTTAGAACTAGGATTTGTATGTGGAAAGAGATTAGTAAATAATGCGGATTATTTTGTTTCTTGGTACCCGATTCTAGGCTATTCTTTTGTAATTGCATCATTTAAACAAGTGGAACATGTTAATCGATACGTCAGTTCCAGAATAAAGCAAATAAATATCTAACAATATTAACCGATAACAATAAGTTTTTAAGTCCTCTTTTTACTGATATTAATTATAAACTTCGCATTTCTAGTCATTTTTAACACACTTTTATAATATTCAAAGGAGTCACGACAAGCAAAAAAACTGAAAGTTAAACTAATATTTATATTTCTCAAACATCAAAAAAAAACCTTTCCCACCAATTATAAACAACGTCCAAACAAATTTATTATTGTTTAAATCTATGGATATAATCAAAAGTTATTTCTAAAAAATTTTATATAAATCTTTCGATACCGATATCTGGAGGTCTCGATACATTATTGGAAAATATCGACAGGCATCGACATAGGGCAAAAAAGTACCGAGTTTGTAATGGTATTCGCCATTTGTGTTACGCTATGTTCTTTTTAAAAATTTTAACAATTATAAAAACCGTCTACTAAGCCTTATTTATCCACTTAAAAAATGACCTCTTTAACCTGAAATTATTTAAAGCCTCCAAGATAAAACTGTTTACGTCTAGTCAAATATAATTTTTATTCAATAATTTTTTACGTAATCAGCGAAAATATGTTGTATATAAAAATTAATAGAAACCTGGACTGGGATTCTATAAAAATAAAGGGAAAGAGAATGGCATAATAATGATCTTGCATCTTTGTTGAGTTTATGATAATGGCTGTATTCTTTTGAATAATTATCAATTGATCAAAGTGAAAAAAGTGTAACTGATAACTTCATGTTCTTTTGAATATGCATTTGCTTGTCATTAGGTCGAAGTGATCATGATTACTTCAAGTGATACAACTGAAAGTGATAATGACTCAAAAGAATAGCCCTAATGCGTAAGTATATCACCAGCCCCGTGAATCTTCTTATGAGAGTTAGCGCAACATTGAGGTCACGTGACCCTTTCCAGGCAATTTCAGAAGTGCCAACAGCACAGACAAACTAATTAGTTTATAGGTATATTCTTTTGAGTAATTATCAATTTCAGTTCTGTCACTTAAAGTAATCATGATCACTTCGACCCAATGACAAGTCAATACATATTCAAAACAACATGAAGTTTTCAGTTTCACTTTGATCAATGATAATTACTCAAAAGAATACAGCCAATGCTCATAAGTGGTTGTTATGTTCTTCTCTTTTTAATAACCGCTATGAAGAGAAACAAAACCATAATCGGAGTGGCACTGAGAATTTTTTATTAGATATCAAATTATGTTGGTATACATTTCGTCCATAACCTAGTTTTGTAGAGGTAAGTAGTGGCTCCATATTATGGTTTTACCTCAATTTTTACTTATTTTCACTAATTTTTTATTTAACACTTGTGTTTTTCTGTTGCAGATAAGGTATTTGATCAATTTATTATATAGTTTTATTAATAAATCGCTGCAATTAAAAAAAAAGTCAAATAGTTCCTTGGCGTCATCTAAATTATTGGCGCCAAAATTGCAGCCAATTAAGAAGGGTAAAAATAGTAAAATTTTTATAAGTAAATAGTAAAATAGACTAAAATCATAGAATTCTAGAGTTGTATTGAAGTTGTGCATCAAGTAGCTAAAGAACAACAAATGTTTTCTCTTTGAAAGTACGAAATAACTATATATCTTTATTATTTAATCGTTCAGATTTTTTTTTAATATTTTATACATTTTGGGGCAAAAATTTGTATATTTTTTAACTCTTAAACAACATATATGTTAAAAACAAGAATTATATCAAATTGCTCATCTCCCCGTTTACAGAGGTATTGGCAACCATATTCAAAACCTTATGGAAGTATCATGATTAAATCTACATACATTTTGAAGAAATTTTATTGTAATATTGTATAACATTATGGCCTTGGTTGTGATCTTCATAACTGACAGGGTATTAATTGAATATAATTATTTTAGGTCAGCTGTTGGAGACATGCAGGATATATAGGTTGAAACTAATATTGGAGAAATAGACAGGAGACTAACAGGTAATGTAGCTTGTATTATACTTATTAATATAATTTTTTTCATTGATATATTTTGTATATGTCTGAGGTAACTATTAGTTGTTTGATTGTAGTCAAAGATTTTAAAGATGCCAGGTCTAGGTACTAAAACAGCTAAAATTGGACACGTGAAATATTCTTGTAAATATCCTTCATGTAAGAGTTCTTATTATAATTAAATTGTATTGCAAAATCATAAAAATAAAAATTTTCATCGTTTTCCGAAGAATGTTGAGGTTTTGAATGCTTGGAAAAAAACTTGTCAGCTAAGTTCTAATGAAAATTGTCAATATTTTTATGTCTGTCAAGATCATTTTACCATTAAAGACTATGCAAATCCAAATTTTCCTACTAGACTTAAGTATGGAGCAATGCCCCATTCTCCTGAAAAAAGTCTATTTGGTAGTCAGTTTTCTAATAAAAGTTCTCACTCTTGTATTCTGTCTCCTCAGGGAGAAGCTTCTACCTCATACGAACATGAAAGTGATATTGAAAATTGTAACTCCACTTCATTAACAATTTCTGTACCAATGCCCGATATGTTCCTTAACCATAATTCTCAAACTGAAAATACCTATAATGTAGAATTTTCCCCCACTATGGTGATAGAACACTCACCATCTCAGGCTCCGCCAGACTCTGTTCTTAATGTTTTGAAAAATATGAAGTCTGTCAAATTCATAATCATTTGGATAATATTATTAATAAAGCTATTCGTTTAGGTATTTTTAAATATGTTAAAAAATCTTTTCAAAATTCAAAATATAATCGAGATTTAAGTCGAGGCCATAAAAGCAATGTTAAAAAATTTAAGTCTGCCTAAATTTAGATTTTATATTCTAGCATTTTAACTTTCTGTCTGTGATATTATCCCTCCTAAAATATTTAGTACCTGAGTAAGACCCTAAAGTGTTCCTTTATTATAAAGTAGATAGATAAAAATAAATGTACCTGATCTGTGATAATGTGTTATAATAACCAAAGACATAATGTTCCTTATTTGTGACAAAAACCTGATCTGTGACGTTATACCTGATTTGTGATAATGTACCTGATTTATGATGATAACTTTTATATGGAAATGTACTAACCATTTTTTCTTTTTCCATGATTTCAAATTGAGAACATGTACCTATTTGGGAAGAGATAAAACCAACAACTATAGATCAAGTTGCCTACCAAAAGCTATCAAGCAGCAAGTTTTTAGAATATTAGTTTTATTTTAGTTTTTTTGTCGAAGGAGTAATATTTAAGTTATTTTATCTTAAAAACGTATATGTTTATTTTTCTTTTTAGGAAAAAATGCTTTTTTTTATAAGATATATTTTATATGATATATTTTTATATTTGTATGTACATATTTTGCAGAAATAGTATTTCAGTTGTTTTGTTTTTTTATATATTTAATTGCTTTTTGAAAATATATTTTAATTTTTCTGTATATTTGCAGTCTGTCAACAATTAAGTAATTTTAAAATTATCAAAATCTCTCTGCACTATTTTTGTGTAAATTTACTTTACTTAATTGTTGTCTCACTGTTACACGAATTAATAATACATAAGAATATTTACCTTGTTCAGATTAATAAGAGGTTATTCTTTTATTTTCGCGTTTTATAAATAGCAATTTTTTTTAATGAAGGAAACAGATTTTTTTTGTGTAAATATTTAAAATTTTTAGCATGATGCTATTTTATTTTTTTTTTCCCGTGGCCAACAGTCCATGTAGCAAGTGCTAGCTATTAGCTTGATATACAAGACTAAAGGCCTAGATCAAATTGTAGAGGTGTTACTGTTGACTGAGTGAGTTTAGCTTCATAACCTAACCTAATATTCACTTGATAAGTAACATACACATAGTTAAACATAAATTGACAGTTATTGTAGAAAAATACCTAAAGTATTATCAACATGTGTTTCTATAGTTTATAAATATTACTGATTGTAATAGCCACTAGTCTGTATAGCAAATATTAATTTGGTATATAGCACTAAAGGCCTAGATCAAATTACATGTGTTATTGATGACTAGGTTTAATACCTGGATCTGAAATTACCCTCTCTTATTTAATAAAAAATATATAACTTTGTTCGAAAATTGATGAAATTGTACGTGTTCATTTTTAAGGCAAAAATTATTAACGTACTTTAAGCAGTAGCAGTTTGTGACTTTCATGGAAACAAATAGTATTTGTGAAACTATTGTTAATATTAAGATTTGTTAATACTTTAAAAATATAGTTTTCAAAGAAACCATGGTTACTAGTTTCATGGAACTTAACGAGCTGTTAGTGCCAACAGGACTATACGAATTCTAGCCTAAGGTAGTTGTATTAATATAAAGTGACAAATTCTTGCTATTACAAAAAGTAACTCGTAATACTTTTCAAAACTAAATTTTAGTTTATTACTTTAAAATGAACTTATTTATTTATTTATGCCTGTTCCTTTCTGGTTTTTATTTATTTTTTTATTTGAGAAACTTATAACTACTTAATTTTTTTCCAATAAAACTATTTAAATCTTTAATTTTTGATATTTTATTTTTGCTTTCACATCTTTTTAGAATATTTGTTTTAAAGTGGTATATAAAACTCAAGAATCTATTTAAAATTTTGATATTTAGCTTATATACTTAAACTAAATTCGAAGTTTTAAACAGATTTTTGGGTTTATTACCACTTTGTGATATTAGAAATAAGAAAAAATAAAAAGAATTAAAAAAAGGAAAACTCGCCAAATGGTGTATTCTTTTATTTCTAATATAGAGGTTGTCCTTGTTTGGTTAAAGTAGTTAGAAAAGGATATATTTCACTCTGAGAGCAAGATTGGAGTAGCTCAGGAGTGCCAGGCATAATGGCGGTTTGACATATGTCATGCGTGTTGCGTTTGTTTAGCACGGGGTTACCCTTCTTTCTGTCTGTATTTTTTGTATATCACTGTCTTGAAAGTAATAAGGAAAGGGACTGTCCAAAAATATGCTTACAGAATTGGGCTGTTCTACACTTTTAAAAAATATGTAAAAGTGAAGATTACACGGTAGATTAAAAAAATATATTTTTGGTAAAACAAAAATCTTACTCTTTTACTAACTTTACTTATAGTACTAAAAATATGAATATGTAAAGTAATTATTTCTTTTCGATTTTTTTATTAACCGTACTATAATAATTTTCGCGCATACAGTACTGGAAACAGCATTCAGAGCTAGGCGCGCGTTACACTGAAAGAGAGACAAGGCGAATAGCTGTAGATGCTATTTCTCTAGCTCCGAAAGTGATTGGCCGACGGGCGTTTCAAAAGTAGGGCTATTCTTTTCAGTCATTATTACTTTCACTTCTATCACTTGAAGTAAAGGCGCGTTCTTTTATTCCATCGATGATTTTGCGCACTAATCTGAAATCCATCGAACCGTTCTTAAAATAAAGCGATAAAAATGCGATTAATTATTACACCGTTCTTTTTTTTATCGATGGATGCATCAACAATCCATCGAATCCATCGGCTTCAGACCCCGATGAATGCGATGGACAGGTAGTGGGGGAAAAAATAACTGTTAATTTTGAAGGTTATGTTTTTATTTCTGTCTTGAAAAGAAATAATTGCCACTATTTTTGATTTATTGTTCGTTATATATAAAAATGACAGGATTTCTATATTATATAAAAATATTTATATAAATATAAATAAACTTCCAAATAAAATATTGGAATTTTTAAGGTTAGGTTTTTGGAAAAATGTCACATGTCAATCGGAAATGAGCGTTCTTAAATTCAACATAATTTCATTGAAAATCCATTTATGACGTCACAAGAACCCATCGGACTAATTCAGCGCTTTTTCATCGATGGAATAAAAGAACTCGCCTTAATCATGATCACTTCGATCCAATGACAAGTAAATGCATATTCAAAAGAACATGAAGTTATCAGTTACTTTTTTTCACTTTGATCAATTGATAATTACTCTAAAGAATACAGCGACTATGTTGAAAAGAGGGGAGCACAAAACTGAACGTTAAGAGCGAGAGAAATAGTATGATCTACTATAATCCCTTTTTCTAGTTTTGTTGTGTAACACGTATAAAGCACTCAATCAGGGCACAAATTATGCGAGGGTCTCCGTCTTAAGGAAATCAAAATTCTTCGAAATAAAAAAATATGTTATCTGCATACAAATTAGTATTATTCAGAAAATACTTTATCAACGAATAATTGAAGGAATAAATTTAACCTTCGAATCAAGCTTGTGAAGGCTTAAAAAATGTGGGGCTCTGGACGAGCACCCGTTTGTATATCCGCGCCTGGACCCCAGTAATATAATAAAGTGGGAACGTGTACTATTGTTAATAACCAACTCCATTTTGGGAGTTCGGTTCTGACAGTTATCAGTGTGTATTATAATACGCATGCTCAGAAATATGGCAATATGTTTATATTTTGGCGTCCTAAATTTTGACATTTCTGCGACTATACTTTGCGGGTCTATAAATGCATGGTCAAGTGTTTAAACCTCAATTTAAATTGTCAAAACAACAAAAAAAATCAGAACAAATCAATTTTCAGTTTGCTTATTGCGGTGATTTTTAAAAATCACGTCATATTAGTCTCTCTAACCAATTATCAATCTCAACCGGAAATTAACACTTAGAAATTTTAAATATCAAAAGTAGTGTCTCTCTACAAGTGCCAAAAAATCAATTTAGAAATTCAGACAATATGCTAACAACAATACCAAATTAGTTATATAAAATGAATCCAAAATATTCCAAAGCTCTAGTTATCTTAGTTATAATAATTATAATATATAAAGCATTTAAGTCCTATATTTTCCCAGGAAGACCTCCGATTGAACAGATAATAGTTCGAGATGAATCAGGCAAAGAAACAGAGAAAGTGAAAGTGTCTGTGTATTATGAGGCACTATGTCCTGACTCAAAGTTCTTTATTACTTATCAGCTTGTTCCTGTCTTTGATGACTTGAAAGATTTTTTGATCGTCGATATGATACCATATGGTAAAGCACAGGTAAAAAATAAAATTTATAATCATTCTTTAACTTAATTTACTACAAGACACAATTTAGAAGTTCTTAAGACTGAAATTTTTTTGTTAATATGTACACTTTCTAACAATATGTAATTTTAAGTTCTTGAAACTGAAATTTATTAGTAAATATGTATACTTTCTAACAATATATATATTAAATTAATTAGAATCGGTAAAATGGTAAAACTAACATTTCAGTAAGCTAAATTATGACTCTGTTATAAATCTCCTTAAATTTCTGTAACTCTTATGTTTACCAATTACCCTGGTAGATGACAACCCTACTAGTATAAAATAACCCAAATTGAGTATACTCTATTTAAATGTAGGTAAATAATTGTGTTAAGCTGCAATAATAAATGTAAGAATCAGATTATTTTTCAACTAAATTTATTGATATACATAAACTCATTCATACTTACAAATGAGAAAGACAGATAATGAAAGCAGTTGGCCATTTGATAGGGGAAATAATTTGGAAAAATATAAATGTTTTTTAACAAAAATTGTAATCCAACAAACAGACATAATTTGTGCTTTGTTAGGTTCAAAAATTTTGAACCTACCACTCTTGTTTATTTTAATCAGGACATTCACCTAAAGTATGCTCATGCCAAATTTTGTTCTGATTCGCTTACAAACTCACTTCAGCAGGTGTTTTATCTAGTGTAGCCCTCAAACCATATTTAACCACACTCAGTGTATAAATTATTGACATATTATCCTTTTTAATAATTAATAAATATTGTTGATATATTTATGTTTAAAAATATTTTAGTTTTAAATACTTTTATTTTTATACTAAGTGAAAATCAGAGCAGTGCAAAAATTAAATAGTATTTCTTTAATATTTTTTCGCTTGAGTAAATGCAGTTTTTTGTAATTTGTTGGGAAACCGCAAATCAAAATCTTTGTTTTCTTACATTTAATTGCTTTTAAAAGACAGTAATATTTAAAACAGAAAAAGCTAATTTAAAATTTAAAAAACTTATAGTAAATCACGTCTATTGTTAACTTGTAGCTTTAGTCTTGCAAGCAATTTCAAAAACTACAGCAATTAAACTTGCACAGATAAGTAAAACACAAAAGTATTTCTCAGAATTTATACTTACATTTTATGAATACAAATTTGATATATTTTTTTAACCTATATGATATAGTAAGTTTATGGTATTCAAAATTAGAGTTACTTTATTATTTAGGAATTATAATATGTAACAAAGTGTAAAACTTTAAATTAAATAGAAAGACTAACAATTAGACTGTCAATAATAATTTAAATTATACTGTAATAAAATCATAGAATAAAGTATTAAAGAAAGTCACCACATAAACAGTTAAATCAATAAATTAATTACACAAATATTTTTATTACAAAAATCACATCATTAGCATAGATATTCCTTAAAATATATTTCATAAAATCCAAGGTTAAAAAGTCCTTAAACCAAAAACAAAGTATATATATATATATATATATGTGTGTATATAAACACCTTTATTGAAAAGCTAGATATATTTGTTAGGAAAAAGATTCAAATGCAAAGTACCAATTGTAATTGCTTCCGGTAGGTATTAAAGTCTTAGAACAACCTAGATTATGGTATTTTCGATGTTATATATAAGAAAAGCTTTTTAAAATCAAAAAATCTTATCTTTAAACTACCTGATAAAACTCATATATTACTCAGTTGTCATATACAGGTACATATTATGTACATAACAAATAAAATGATCATCTTTTATAATTCGTTCAGAGTTGGAGACAGAAATCATACCATAAATTAATAATAGCTGTTACTTAGCTTCAAACTTGCACTAAGTAATCAGTTATTTGAAAATCACAAACAAAAATAATTCTTTGAAACTGTGCTAGTTACATGAATAGATAAATTAGTTTAATGAAAACTACTTTTTTTGATAAAGGAAAAATACCGAAAATATAAAAAATCTGATTTTACATAAATTCAATCATTTTCCAATCCAATTCATTTGAATATATTCTTTTAAATCCGGTAGGTAACCCAGTATTTTCGAGATTCAGAATCTCAGTATTTAACTCCTACTTCTAACATTCCCTTTTGGACAATATTTTAATATAAGGGTAGTTCTAAACCCTGGGGGCTATCGAGGTTTCAAAAATTTGTCATAAAAGGTTTTACTTAATTTATCAGAAACATTCAGCTATATAGAGAGCTCGACATACCAACACTAACATGATCATGTCGGACACTGACATCAGGCCCTGTCCTCCAGAATATAATACAAATTCAAATATGTTTTTATGACAGAGACGAATCTAGCCTTTCTCTGGGAGGGGGGAAGCAATTACTTCAACCCCGCTTGTATACAAGACTGTATAGTATGACGACAAGTGTCGTAATATGGGCAAGAGCCGTTACATTACTTTTAGACTCGTCCCCGTATATGCCCATATTATATACGTTTTCTATCTCTATCTCTCTCCTCATTATATTGATTATTTTTCTCTTTTCGTGCATATTCCTTTTGAACCCTGATTTATTTTAACTTTAAACTTATATTTCATTCAAAAATTGCTTTTAATTACCAGTGGAAAAATACCGACACGTCATCTTCGTGGATTGTCATTGTTAGGATATTCTTAGCCGGGTTAGTCATCAGAGAGAAATTTCTTTTGCCTTTGTCGTTATCATTGAGTTAAATATGCTGACATATGTGTAATTCCGATAAAAATATGGGCGTTTCGTTCTGGGACCAACTATGATTCATCAATGGGGCTTGTTGGTACCTTCCCAGACACTCGTCGTCGTACTTCCTGTATGTCGGACCTTGTATTTGTAGTGAACTGGCATCGGGGAATAGCGGTAGGGTGTTAGTTTCTACGACACAAGTGAAAGCGACTTAACAGAATTAATTTAATGAGCTATAAGCTCAAGCTAGCAAAATCACATAACCGGGGTTCAGCGAGATCTACGTATATGTATATTTTTTCCGAAGGAGAAGGTCTTCAGGGGCGTTCGCTCCCACCGTATCTCCTTGAATCTGTTCCTGTTTTAAGTACTACATTAAAACCTGTTTATTGGTGTAAAAATTGATGAGTTTGTTAGTTACAGTTTCTTCTTAATTCAGAGTTTAGCAAATAACTTTTGAAAAAAAAAAAATGGCTTTAGAGATGTCATTAGTTGAACGAAAGTTAAGGTTTTATATTTGTTTAAAGTATTTGTTTTTTTCTAAATTCAATAAATTCTTACTGAACATTTTTTCTTGGATTATTGCTTGAAAAAAAAGTTTATAACAAGGCGCCCATCCTCCTTAACCCTATATGATTAATCTTACTGTTACCTGCTTTAGGACCTATCTTACTGTATGAAGTAATTATGACTTAATAATTTGAAAATTATATATTTTTTCCAGACAATGATTGATGATACAGGAAAAATTGAATTTCGCTGTCAACATGATCACGTTGAATGCTTTGCTAATAAAATACACGCATGCGTTATTGATCAAGTTAAAGATCCCGACAAACAGTTAAAATACATCGCCTGTATGATTACAGACAATATGATTCCAGAAGATGCCGCCGAAAGGGTATGTATTTTAAACTACACTGGTGATGAGCACAATAAAAAATTAGATTCTCTTTTCAGAACTAAACCTTAGGTTCATTGTAGTCACATAACAATGTAACCTGACACAAATTAAAACAAATAACCGTCGATAATAAAGATATACCTTTTGTCTGGAAATAAACGGAATGTTTGAGTTTCAATCGTACGCGTAGCCTGTACAACTGTAAGTTACAATCATATGAAATTTCTTGCCTGCTTCTGAATTCGAAGCTCTTGGGGAGGGGGGAGTGTAATTATTACCACCCTTAGATCCTCCCCCAGTTGGATGTTGTTCGTGCTTTGTCATGATGTTTACCAAGCCAGAATCACTTGAACAAAAAAGTTGCATTAAATGTTGTGTTTTGGACAAAATTAATTTTACGTTGTCATTGGAAATGTAAATAAGGTATATTCGGAGGATTGTACATCGCTTACAAGAGTTAATGTGTGGCATAAGGGGCCCGCTGAGGGACGTAAAGATGTCGAAGATAATTCGCATCTTAAACGGACATCAACTGACGACGATTACGCCGTTCAAGCAAGAGCTATTTTGCTCGGAAACCGTCGTATCTTGGTTAGGGGGCTAGCAAATGAACTGGGATTTCAAAAACTCGATGCCATGTAATTTTGGTGATGAAATGAGTTCTAACGCAGTCAGTGAGACAAACTTCTTAAAACGCATCGTTACTAGCGATGAGACGTGGATATACGAGTTTGACATGGGCTCATTCTGTATTCGTTAATTATCAAGGCCCGGAGGGCCGAACTATAACAATTATTTAAACGTTGCGCGAGGCCATATGCAAAAAAACGGCCATAAATGTAGCACAACATTTAGTTCTACACCAGCTCCAACTTTACTCGTTGTTCGTGCATTTTTGGTTAACACCTTGAAGAGTATCATTCGATAAACACCTTATTCGCCCTATATGGCACTGTGCCATTTCTTTTTGTACCTAGTTCAAGTTGCCACTGCAAGGACATCGTTTTGAGACCATTGAAGACATAAAAATAAATTCGCTATACCACGTGGAGATGTTTGTAAAAATATTGATGCATAAATAACCTTTGATGTGTTTTTCCAAATGTTCCGTTTATTTCCGAACAAAATATATTATGTTTGCCGTATTTTAAAAATAAACACATTTACTTTTAAAAACTTTAGATTCCACCAAGCCTAAAAATATTTACTAAAGAAAAAAAGCCAAAAATTCTGTTATGGAGCCTGAAAGAGTGGCATTTTTAGTAAATTTTCATAAAAACAATGAAACAATTTTATTAATGAATGATTATTTGTAAAATCCTTATGAATTTTTGTAACTTCTCCGATGTTTAAACGTTGTAGACAATGTAGAAGATTGACTAAAATGTGATTGCGGAACTTGCATTGTCTTTATTTTTGTTTATTTTACGACGTTTCAATTAGTTTGTATCTCTAATCGTTATCAAGTAAAGGGTGTTTTTTATAGAGGTATAAAACTTTAAGTTGGCAACACTTTTTTAACTGGCGACCATTTTGTCAGCTGTCAAGTGATTTATGTTTAGTTTAGTTTGGCATTTCAACATGAATAGACTGACGCCTGAACAACGTTTCCAAATTGTGCAAATTTATTTTGAAAATCATGGTTCTGTTCGAAATACGTATCGCACACTACGTCCATTTTACGGTCAACATAATCGTCCATCAGAGCAATTAATTCGATTAACTATGGAACGTTTTCGCACCACGTTTACTCTAAATGATAATACGCATCCACAGAGACGTCGTACAGTGCGTACAGAAGAAGTCATTGCTGCTGTAGAGCGTAGCGTAGAGGAAGACCCGAATCAGTCTATCCGCCATCGTGCACAGGAATTGGATATGTGTCCATTCACTTTATGGAAGATTTTGCGGAAAGATCTTGGTTTGCGTGCTTACAAAATCCAACTCGTGCAAGAATTGAAGCCACACGATCACCTAGCAAGGCGTAGGTTCGGTGAATGGGCCCAAAACAAGATTGCCGTTGATCCCGATTTTCATAAGCGAATTTTGTTTAGCGATGAAACTCACTTTTGTTTGAATGGATACGTCAATAAACAAAACTGCCGTATTTGGAGTACAAAACTGCCGTATTTGGAGTGATGATAATCCTCAAGTGTATGTCGAGACACCTTTACATCCAGAAAAACTGACTGTTTGGTGTGCTTTATGGGCTGGTGGAATCATTGGTCCGTACTTCTTTAAAAAAGATGCTGGTCAGAACGTTACAGTCAATTGTGACCGCTATAGAGCCATGATTACTGACTTTTTCGTTCATCAATTGAACAACCATGATGTGCAGGAGCTGTGGTTTCAACAAGACGGCACAACATGTCACACAGCTCGTGCCACAATTGATTTATTGAAGGAAACGTTTGGTAACCGCATAGTTTCACGTTTCGGACCCGTGAATTGGCCTCCAAGATCGTGCGACTTAACGCCGCTAGACTATTTTCTGTGGGGATATGTGAAGTCGCTAGTCTACGCCGATAAGCCCGAAACGATTGATCACTTGGAGGACAACATTCGCCGCGTTATTGCCGATGTTGGAAAAAGAAAATTGGACCTCCAGATTAGACTACGTCCGAGCTAGCCGTGGCGGTCATATGCCAGAAGTCATATTTAAATTATAATGCCAGAAGGTTATCTTTCGAATAAAGTAAATTTCATGTCAATTTAAAAAAATCATCGTTGTTTTATTCCATTTAAAAGTTCTATACCTCTATAAAAAAACACCCTTTATAAACTGTTTATACTTGAAAACGATTAGAAATACAACCTAATCGAAACGTCGTAAAAATAAACAAAGACCATGCAAGTCCGACAACCACATTTTAATCATTCTTCTATGTTCCCCATTCTTCCTATATTAGCTCTGATACAATTTCAATTTTTATTTTGAATTTTAATATATATTTAAATAATGGAAGTCCTAGAAAAATCGAAGTAGTAAGCACCCCTTACTATGTATTCCAAGTAAATTATAAAATAAATTGTTGGGGACTTTAAAACCTTTTTGTGTGATTCAGATTTAGGTATTAATTTATTTAAATATTTCAGTGTGGTCGCGAACTTAATGTAGATTTCACTCCAATAAATAAATGTGCCATCGAACAACAGGGCTCTATCCTGCTGAAAAAATTTGGAGAAAGGACCCATGCTCTCAACCCCAAAGTCAGGTTTATTCCTACAATAGAATTAAATGACAGTCAAAGTTTTGAATCTCAAGCAGCTATTTTAAAAGATTTAATAAAGGCTGTGTGTAAGGTTTATAGAGAGAAACCTGATAGATGTAATAGTGTGTAAATTTCATAGTTAATACTCCACCAAATATAAGATCATGGACTTATTTCATTTTGATCATAATTTCTTTAAGAGCAAAATTGATTTGTATCACTTTTCTGGTTTTTAAATAAAAACTAATTATTTTGTTTTTGCTCATAAGTATAATTTAGTATATGAATTTGAGTATGTAGAAATTTTGTTATAATGAATGTAGTTCAAAATTAGGATATGAGGTGATATCCCAATAAAATTAAATTCTTGATCTTATAATTGGTTCTACCCTTGATCAATAATAACTTTGAGGAATTATTGATTTTTCATATGTTCCATTCATTACATGAGACACTACGTATTCACCATGAATGAATTCCACTTTGAAACAATTGTTATTAAAAAGGAACAGTTTGTGGTTCTTCATGTCAGTGTAAGGATGAATTTCACATGGGTTATTATACAAAGTGATCTGTGTAAAAGCATCTTAAGTTAGAAAACATATTTTTTATGAGCTTAAAGACTTAGGTGGCTATCATTTCTACAGGATGTAAATTAATTGTTACCCAGGACAGACAATAGGGAAAAATATATCAACAGGAGTAGTTTATAAAATATTTCTTAAAACATTTCAAATAATGAAGTATAGTTTTAGATAAACATATTCCAGCTGTATCACTATTGTGAAAATTTATCCAGTAAAAGTGCCAATGTGGTATTTTTTTTGATTTTTACAAATTTTTAAGGCACTTAATTCTTGTTTTAGAATATCTCAGAAAATTACAATAAAAAAATATGGTCTATTTTATTACTTTTAAGTAATAATTAATTTTTACATTGATTGAAAGTCAAAATAGCAGTTAATGATTAAAAAATGCAAATCTCGATTTGAAGAAGAACAAAAAATTGTGAGTTTACTTATTTATGACATTTATGGAACGTTTTTGAGATTCCTGTTTAATACATTTTCCAAGTGGCATTGGATTTTTTTTAAAATTAAATAATGACCATATTGAATAAAGTTCTATAAAAATCAACAAAAAGATAATTTTTCATTAAGGTATATATTGAAAATTTGCACACTCCTGTTGATATATGTATATTGAAATCCTCAACATAAATAAATTTACATCTGGTAGACTAACCTTTATTTACAAGATACCAACTAGCAACAAACATAAAACACGAAATATGGTTAAACTTAAACTATGAACAAATGAAAATTAGAAATTATAAAAATGAACAAATCTTGTAATCACTTTTATAGTTAAAGGATACATAACAGTAAGAAATATCATTTCACCAATCATAATGAATAATTCCTCAGTCTTTAAAGTTCACCATTCATCAAAATAAAAACTTACATAATGAACTTGAATTAAGGAAGGTTAGATACAGAGGATGGATAAAATCTTTGATTTTTTAGATCGCGTGAGGGATTTAACTCGTGTGAAGTTGTTTTTTTTTTGTTTTACCTCCGATTTCGTGACGCGCGATGTAAAAAACAAATTGTCTCACCTCTAATCGGAATTAAAACTTCCAAACATGATCAAGTTAGTAAGGCAAAATTCATAAAGCTTCATTAGACCTAAGTTCTCAAGATCTCTAAAAATGCATTTTCACTTTTTCTATGAAGTATTGCTCAGCTCTAATTTTAAAATATTCTGTCTTGGACACGATCATGTTTAAAATGAGTGTTCTTATCAGCTCTCTTTTTAAATAAATAAGATAGAAAAAAATATGAAAACGTACCTCTCAGTGTGTAATTTTTACATTCTTAACGGTAATTTGAAATCTTTCAGTAGTGTCTGAGATATCTGGGGATATATTAAATCACTATTTATCAGTTATAATAATAATATTCGACATCACTTTCGTATTCACTTTTTCCTTGAGTAATATTTAAGTTTTTTTTCTTTAAGTTCAAACAAAATCTCCATTTTACATCCAAAAAAAAATGTTTTTTTCTTTCTGAAATTGGGGGAAAATACTGGTAAATATACGTAAGCATAACATGAAAACTCAAATTAAAAATAGAACTATTTTTTTTTATTAAAAAAATTAAACCGTGAAAACGAAAGTGATAATAAAAATTAATAGATTTATAAATACTCTTACATATCTGTCATGACTTTGTGAAGTTTTCTCTTTTATTGCTATACTGACGGTTTCATTTTAAATATTTGAAGATATTTATTTTGAGTGCCAAAAACTTCTTTTTAGGGTTAAATGTGATGTATTTGACAATTTTATAGAATCACCCATTAGTATCGAAAAGTGGCATACCTATTTTTATTTCATTTAAGTTACTTACTTATAGAAGTCTCAGTGCCCGATTTTTGCGCAGCTATTTTTCTAATTGTTGTCCATTTTTTTTAAATCTCATAACTTTTCTTTTTGCTTATTTTATATTATTGTTTTGTGGTTTCATTCTATGGTATATACGGGACGTATATAACATATCTTATAAATATCAAATGTTAAGCGGTGTCAATTTTAAAAATTACAAAATCTTAGAACTGTCATACCATAGAGGCAAAAATAAGGTTTTTTATTTTTCTTCTTGTATTCTATTCTATATATTTTATCATAATTGTGGCAAATAATCTACCAAACAGCTAAAACAATTTATATATAATAACACTCACTATTAAACTATATCCAGAATTTAAAAGTATTTTTAGGTATTACAAGCATTTAAGCAAGTTTAAATACTCCTTTTAGCATCCCATTTTAATATATTTTATTGAACTCCACTAACATCCAATCGCCCCTCTAACAATAAGTTTTGCAGACTCTCTGCCAAGCTCTTTGCAGTTCAGGTTTTGGAACA
Source organism: Diaprepes abbreviatus (assembly GCA_034092305.1). Lineage (NCBI taxonomy): Eukaryota > Metazoa > Arthropoda > Insecta > Coleoptera > Curculionidae > Diaprepes > Diaprepes abbreviatus. The sequence goes on along the minus strand of JASJET010000068.1, from coordinate 5,731,635 downwards.
TATAGTAATTTTAACCTTTCCATTTTACATGCAATAAAATCAGAAACTCTGTTTTTTCTCTTCTCTCCCTTTCATTAATTCTTGCTTCAGTATATATATGTATATATATATATATATATATATATATATATATATATATATATATATATATATATGCAGAAAATTTTAACTGAGAAAGATCATATTTTTGTGTTCGTAAGTAGTAATAGGTTAGTAATATTTTATTTTCTAAAAAATCCAGTTACTCGACTATTTTGCCGAAACATTTGTTTTTTTTTTGTTTACTGTGTGCTATGTTAATTATAACAATCAGTTGTTTCCGTCATTTAAATAGATAATATCCTATCCTATGGAGACATGGTTCCTAAGAAGTCTGAAATAGAACCAAGCTGTTTTTATTGTTTACTACAAAACTGTTTTAACACACTTTGTAAAAAGAAAACATTTTGAATTTTACAAAACTTAAAATCATTATGTAATTTCTTTTTTACTGTTGAAGATTCGAGTATTGATTATTGCTTATTTTGAAGACGGTTTCAAAGTGGTTTAAAATTGATGTTCAGAATGTAGAAAGGCTAATTATTTATTTTATATAGTGAGATTATCAAAAATAAAAATCACTTGGTTGTATTTTCAATTTTTTAGGAATCAATGAAATCCAGACAAATACTTTTCACTGGAGAGTCATAAAAACGATTGAAACATTTTTTTATAAAGGCGCGTTTGATCGTTCCTTTACATCTGGTTTTAAATTTGAAAGTGTTATACTTCTGAAGAATAAAGTAAAATTTTAAGTAGATTTTCCTGGTTCAAACACCACATATTGTGTGTTTTAATTGTATATTATTTCGTTAGGGAGTTTACTTATCATGTTACAGACAAGGAAATACTTTATCAATATATATTTTCCTCATCTATATTATGTTCCTCTTAAGATACAAACCCTCTTTTATTTTTATTAACAATAATAGTTTATATGTTTTATGTTACTAAAACTCCATATTTTTTATGAATGTTATAGGATCTTTTCGAAAAAGAAAAATCCATCATATCCTCATTTTCATAAAAGAAAAGGGACTTTTCAAATACTTTGAACAGCTTTCCGAAAAGCGTCCAAGTTTTACAATTCTCGTAATTTAATAATGGCTGTAATACATTTTTTGCCAAAAATATTATTATACTAAATACAAGAACTTTACATTTAATGATTAAGTAATGAATGAGTTTTTATTTGATGTAACATTGTATTTCATATAATTATTAATACTTTTTACATGTAATTACAAAAATATTGACCATTTTTATATGTCATTGGGTTTATATAGGGTGTACAAGACAGTATATTTTTTTGGGCTACAGAATATAAAGTAAGCCTGTATTACAATTCTAATTTTATTTACACAAATGAAAAATGGAATTTTCTAACTTATCGCCCTTTTCTCATTCATCAGATTTATCAAGAAAACCGCAACAAATTTTTTGCGACCTTAATGACATTTACAGAGTCGTGCAATTCCTTTATACTTCAAAATCAATCACAACCAAATCAAAATTTATTTATTTTTTTATTTTGGTGAATAACTATGTTAAGAAAAGCAAAATTGTTTTATGCCGAGAGGTCGTTCAATACCAAAAAAATATTTTAATGTCTTCGTATGAATTATAACGTATCCTAATACTTTTAAGGTACACCCTGTATCATTCTATAAATACAAATATTTGTGTATGAAAGTAGATGCGACTAATATAAAGTTTTTCGTATACTGGTAAATTTATCTCTACAAGGAGTAATAAAATAATTCTGACATAAGTAAATAGTTTTGCTCTCATATGTATCTAAAACCAGGAGATTAATATCCAGGAGACACAACAGTATAAGATTTTATTAAAAATCTTTAAAACAAAACCAATTAAATTATTTTCTGATAATGTAACGTAACTTCGTAATTTTATATTAAATTTAATATTTTTACACAGTGGCATTTATTCTACTTGCAAAAGACTGATTTTTTTATTTATATTTTACTCATTATTTTTAATCACAAGGTGGCGCAAAATAAAATGAGCAATTTCTTTTACTTGATAAATCAGTTGTTAATTTTTATGATTCCGTGTGAAAAATTGTATCAGACAAATAATTACCCTTTCTTTGCCCTTATACCGCATTTCACGTGATCCTTTTTAACATTTAAGAGCTTATGTTAGTAAAGTTTAAGGATACATATATCCCCTCCTTAAGAGAAACAAATTTGAAGTCGTTAAATCTGATGACCTAATAAAAAATTCCATCCTTTAAACTACCATGTAACTATGTTTTTTTGTTCACCGCTACACAAATATAAAATTCTCTACTCGGATAGACAGAGAGATCTATTAAAAAAAATCTCTAGTTCCAATTTAAAGACAAAAACTCAAAGAAATAAATGAGCTATTTTCTTTTTTATGAATTGTTCAAATTATCTTGTGCTGCCCGATATATATATATATATATATATATATATATATATATATATATATATATATATATATATATATATATATATATATATATATATATATATATATCACTAATCTGTTGTAAACTAGTAAAACTATGTGATGTCTTCCATTACTTGCTCTCGTTACCCCCCAGAATGTTTAAAAACTATTTTCATTTGTTTTCTCTATGTGTCAAAAGCTAGAGTTATTTTACTCTATTGCAAAGTAAACAATTGAAAAACTATGTGGTGAAGCATTCTTAAATTTTGGTAGTTATGTTTTTCACTAAATTCAAATAGTTTTAATTACTTTTTGTTTTAGCCTATTTATTTATGTATTGAGTTATCTACTGTCATGTTCTTATTGTATAAAACTACTCAGTTGATATTATTGACTTAATGTTCAAAATATTTATCTCTAATAATGTTTGCTGGTGTGAAAAAGCTAATGTACACAGAATGTATTTATGAACTATTCATTATTAGTATATATATATATATATATATATATATATATATATATATATATATATATATATATATATATATATATATATATATATTAATTAAATAATTTGAAAAATCTTCCTTAGGAAGAAAAATAACAATTTATAGTTTTCTCCTAACTGGCAATCATTAAAGAAGTTCATTTTTCCTCGGTCAAAAATTATAATCAGTCACACATATTCCAAACTGTTGTTTTTTTTTTTAATTATTTATGTGAATATGAGCTTACTTAATCAAATTTTTAAATAGTTCAAATCAAAAGTTTCATACCTCCTGGCTTCCAAGCCTAAAGACTTTTGTTGGAACTCTAGTAAAAGTTAAGTGGTAACATAAGAGTATTAGGATTTTTGAGTTTTCGAATTGAAAGAAAATTGTCAGTATTGATAAACATTTAAACTACATTTTAACCATAGCTTCACATTTTTTAATGATTAATAATTACTGATGCAATCAAAATATTTGTACGGGTAAAATTTCCTTATTCCACAATCAAAACTTTGATTCTAAAAAAGCGCTTTTAGTCCATTTAAGAATTCGACATTCTAGGTTTCATATAGTAATAAGGACTTTTGAATTTTTCCTTTAGCGGTTTTTAAATAAAAAAACGATTTTTTAAAAATTTTATCTTCCTGTACATTTTGATAGTTTTCTGTTTTTACCTCATTTATATTTTGCTTTTTCCCGTTTGGTCAAAAATTATACCATAAAAATTGTCATTAACCTTTTACCTTGTAATGTGAAACACATTTTGTATATTTAATTATTTAATACTCCTTAGTTATAATTATAAAATTGTTGACCTATTTTGTAAGTAAATAATTACTCAAAACTCAATTTATATAGGTTGTATGATATAACTTCGGAGCTAGAGGGTACAAATTACCCTTTCATTGTAGTCTTTATATAATAATTTTAACTTCTTTGACATGAACAAGAAACAATATTTTTAACTTGAGTTTTTTTCTTTATTTGCCAAACAAATAGTAACTAGTAAGATTGTAGGACCATGGGTTACTATAATATGATATAGATAAATATTTTTTATATGTTATTCCAGTTTATCTACTTTTAAATACAGTCAGAAAACTGTTGCAACTATTTTCCAACTTGTTCGCGGCATTAATGATGCTTTTCACATAGTTTTCCGAATCTTTTGTGTGGAAAAGTGGTGAGACTTCAAAATCGATTTGTTTAAATCATCTTGCGGCACCCTATATATACTACTAGTTCATCATTAAATATTTTAAACCTATTTAACTCTTAGAAGACGTCAATATAAATCATTTTTTAAATTTTGAGAGTGACACCGATTTTTTTTTCATTAAAATGAAATAGCCTTTAATCATAAAAATTCTAGAAATCAGGAATTTAACTTGCAAAGATAATTTTTTTCCAAGTCTTGATTTGTATTTGGTTAATTACATTATCATATATTTTGAACCTTACGCTTATTGATTTACTATTCTATATTCGAGGAATATATTCTATATTATAAAAAATACTATGTATATATATATATATATATATATATATATATATATATATATATATATATATATATATATATATATAATACAAATAATTTGAGAATTTTGTGTAGTCCGTAATATATTGTATATAACAAAAACTACAGCGTCAATATTGCTGGCCTAATGTACATAATTGTTGATAGTTACATTACTCTATTAAGACATGGTTTCTTCAAGCACAGAAGATTATATTTTTGAATTGAATATGAGTTTTTTTGCCGGTTCGAAGAATTTTTAAAACTCTAATTTGCCTCGTTTTAACAATTAAAAATATGATCTGCTAGCTCTTCAGATTTTTGCATTGCAAAATAATTATCTACACTATAAGGGTAAGAGTCATTAAAAACCATAATTTTAGTCTAGATTTTCAAGTAAACAACAATTTTGTACTTGAAGAAATCGGTATCAAACCTATAATTTTAAGGTTTGTAGACTTTTTTAAAATGAAATAAGTTGATATTCCCAATATAAAAGATCTCCATATATTAACTAACTTTATATATTATATATTTTTAATAGATGTTTACCTGTAATTTATTATTGTCTTTGTGATACGTGATAGAAAATGTAGTTTTCAAACATCAAATGTAGATATAAATTAAATGTTCTAATAGGCACTTTTTGTAGATTGGCATCATCTTCCCGACACAAAGATCTGTACTAACTAGGTTTAAATAATCTGTAAAAGACCATTTAATTCTTTATAAAGAAGTTTCATTTATTATGTAACTTCAGAAAGTTGTGTTCGTTAATATTTATCGTTCCGATGCTTTTTAAAATATAAGATATTGGCTGTAATTGGAAAAGTACTAACTTGAGAGACTTATTGTGAACCGCATGACGTATATACGAATGTATTTTGTTAATAATCACGGGTTTAATATCAACTTACACGAAAAAATCAACCAACAAATCCGAAAATAAAGAGTTATGATCTTTTATAAATCGTTCAGATTATATAACCGGCCACTCTATAAATGTTGACATATGTACTTTTAAAGTAGTAGTATATCCTCTTCTTATGCTCAAAAACGAGAGTTATTCTACTCTCACACAAAACAAACCATTCTCAAATTTTTGCTAGTGACACCGATTGTTTTCTTTAAAATTTAATGCTTAATTGGAAAAATTCAAGAACTATAAAAAGTCCTCATGTTCGCATTCCATGTAACAAATTTTTAACTTGTAAATAAAATTTTTGTTTCAATCTTGATTTTTATTTATTTACTTTCATACGTTGTTACACTATAATTATTTTACTGTTCACTGTAGTAGATAATATATTTTTTAGCTACTATAGTTGCGGCGCAATCGACGAGCATGTTCCAGTAATTATTATTATTATATAGTATATTTTATTTTAATATCTATGATATGTGGAAAAAGATATAGTCTTCAAACATTAAGTTTATTTATAAGTTAAATGTTAATAGGGAAATTGTGTGGATTAGATCATTTTCCCAGCACTTACACAGCATCATGATTAAATAATTTCAAAATTGGCGTTTAGACAGTCCTAACAATTTTTGGTTTGCAATGACGTAACGCTCAGTAATATCTATGAGTGAAATACATTCACTGCTGTCCATAGTATGCGTAACATTGATCTAGAACGAATCAATTTGTTTTCTTCCGCTTTTGCTGATAATTCAAGTTTCCCCGCCATTCATATATCAAGAAAAAATGAGTGTGGACACATTTTGAACGTTGAGCGATTTCTCCCAATTGGAAAGCCATCATTGCTGACTGTCATAGCCTTTTTGCGTTTAGTTTCTGTTACATAGTTCCCATTGTCGCACGAAAGTAAACGAAATCATGCTGTATCAAAGTAATTTAGAGGTTTAGAGTGTTATTACAATCTATAAGCATGATTTTGGTAATTACAATCGCAAATTTTAGCTAAGGCTTTCATTTACCTTCAATAAATCTGTCATCTCTTCTTCCTTGAATTCTCCCATCGATATTTACTCCTCCATTAAATTCTTCAAGAGTTTTCCTCATAATATACTCCTCGCATAGGTTAAAAAGATCAGATAAGTTTACAATTTTCATTAACTGTTATTGGTTCGGACAATCGTCTTATAATAGCTTCGAGTAAGACACACAAAGTGTTGTGGGATTTCCATTTCTAGCATTATTCGCTACACTTCTCCCGCTTGATACGGTTAAAGGCTTTGCTGTACTCCAAAAAGTGTATAATAATTGTATTCTTTCTCAGTTGTTTAGAGTCTGAATTTGCTCACTGTATCTTTTTCCTATTTTTTTATACAAAAACTCTGTCTTTAAGGCAACACTTAGATATGTTCGTAAACTATTCCCAAATTTTGCTAATTACACTGAGTTTTTCTTTTAAAAGTAAATTATTAATTAAAAAAATCCACGAATATTAAGATCCCTTAAGCAGGTTTTCGCATCGTGTATAAAAAATGTTTTGTCTCGTCAGTACAATTTTTTTATTTCGGTCTTGATTTGTCAACATTTTCAATTTGTTATATATATCATGATTATTATTATTATTATTTTACTGTAAAACTACGCACCTATCGACCTAATGTAGATAATTAATCTGTGAATAGGTTAAAAAATCTCTATGGTTGTAATTATCCATAAACATATATATTGTACTATTTTGTGGGTAGATAATATTATTGTATATAGCAAAAAACTACAGTGTCAATATTGCTGGCCAAATGTACATAATTTGTTAAAATTAAGACTTGATTTCTTCAATTACGGATAACTACTTTCTTGAAATAAAAGCAAGTTTACTGCTGGGTAGCGAGAGTTATTTTGATCCACTTGGAGATCAACAGAGTTTATCCATACAGCTAATGTACAAATTAGGAATATTATGATTTTTACATGTTAAGAACAATTCCGTTTCCTAGAAAAGCTCATTAGTTACCGTACCAGCGATTGTCAATATCTACCATAATTTTACTTTTAGTTGAAGTCCTACTTGAAGAAACCAGTATCATATAATAATTTTAATCTTTGTAAAATTTTTCTCAATGAATTAGGTTAACATTCCCATTATAAAGAGGGAATAAATATTCTCAGTATATTTAACTATCTAATAAGTAAATCTAGATTATTTAGGACTGTCGGATAAGTTTCTAATAGTTATTTCCTTATTTCATTATCTTATATTTTTGAAACAAAACACTATTTTTTCATTAACCATGTTTAGATTACTTGCAAATACTGGTTATTTTATTTACATAATTTACTCCTTTATAGAACAATTCTTGTAATTACAAAGTAGCGCAAAAAAAAACAATTTCTCTTACTTGATATATATAAATAAATTGACAACTCAAACTGTAAATATGTTGCATGCAATTTTTATCATTATTTATGAAAAATAACTTTTTTGCTCTGAAATATCATCTTTTTATTTTATAGGATCCTAATTAGATTATAAGATCTTGTGGTGCTTATGCTTAATATTTTTTTTAGACGTGTATCATTAAGTAATAAATTCTTAGAAAACAAATTTTGAGGGGTCCAATCCAATGAATGTGATGACCACCTCACATTATTATTGTTCAGGCTGATGTAACTTTAGGAGATTCATTGTGAACTAAATGACATAGATGACTCCATCCTGTAGCAAAATATCGCCCTGTACTTACTACCAACAATTGTCTAAAAACACTTTAGACTAAGATGTAAATTATGTATCTGTCTAAAGCTACACGGACGTCATAAAGTCGGCTCCTCGGTTAAACAAAAGGAATTAAAATTCTATAATTTATCCACCAACCTTTAATTAAAGAGTAATATACCAAACCAAAGGAAATATAAAAAGGGTATGGTTTTTCATCAATTAATTAGATTATATTATGCCATTTTATTATGCTAGTTCAAAATTAGACGTTTTAAACCTATATAAACACATACATATATGGCGTCTTCCATCCAATTTTAATTAAAAAATCCAAAGAATATTAAAAGTCTTCTAGCACGTCTTCGCATCCTGTTTCATAGAAATCTTATATACTAGATAATATGTCGTATACTATATATATAACAACAAACTACGCGTTAGCATAATGTACATAATTTGTAAATAGATTAAATTTTAACTTGTGAGTCTTCAATTTTATTTATTTATTTATTTATTTACTTACTACAGTCTTGGTAATTGTGTATTATAATACAACACTAGGTCGATAGTTGCTGAACTAATGTATATAATTTGTGCTAACACACACACACTATATATATATATATATATATATATATATATATATATATATATATATATATATATATATATATATATATATATAATTTGTAGGAGATAAGATACTGTATATAACAAAAAACTGCAGCGTCAATATTGCTGGCCTAATGCTCGTAAGTTGTCGATAGGTTGAAAAACACCATTACTATGTTAAGACTTCTATTCGCATTTTTATTTAGTTATTTACTTTATGATATATCAGATGGTATATTGTATATTATAACGAACGTAAATTCTGTATTAAAGTTTAAAAAAAAATGTTTTTTTTTTTGAAAAATTGCTCGGACTTTGTTTTTTGGTACGAATTGTTTCCAATTGTATTAAATTTGCAGGGCGACTGGAAGAAGCGGTGTTATAATCAAATTTGATTTTTTAATTAGCCATTCCCAATTTTTTATACACTTTTAGATTCTCTGCAAAATTCTGAACAGGATTTCTATTACACATTCTATACCTAAATGTATGTGTTTTCTCCAGACTTAAATCCTCTTGAATTATTTTTGTGGGATTTTAAAGTTTTCCAAACTAAGTCAATTGACATAAAGGACTTAAAGAATCGGATTATTCAAGAAATACGGTTAATTACTACAGAAATAGGCAGAATGACTTTATAAATCGCTTAGGTCAATTAAATAATAAATTAATATTATTTCATTTCGAGTTTTTGACTGTCGATAAATCGAAAACAGTCACATTTAGGTATAGAACATGTAGCGGGAAAATATTCAGAATTTTGCAGAAAGTCTAAAAGTGTACAACAAATCTGGGATTTAAAAAATCGAAGTTGATTATAGCACAGCTTCTTTCGAGTCACTCTGTTAAAATTAATATATAGTAAAAAATTCGTATAAAAAAACAAAGTCGAAATGGCGATTTTTCAAAAAACCTAGCGTTTTTTAAATAATGAATTTATTTCAGACTCTACCTATATTATATTTTACTAGAATATTCAGGTTATTTACGGTTTTGTGTAGTAGGTAATGTATTGTATGTAACAAAGTACTGCAGCGTCAATATTGCTGGCTATAATTTATCGATAAGTTAAAAAATACCATATAAATATTTGATTTCTTTAACTATAGACAACCAAGTTATTGAAATAAATGCTAATTTTGTTACCTGTTAAAGAAATTCTTACAACACAAAAATCTCAGTATGTCTAGAAACAGTTTCTCGGTAAGGCTGGTGTACTAATTAAAAATATTAAGATTTGTCGCACTTAAAGCAACCAGCACCAAATATATAATTTTAATCTTTGTAGATATATATATATATATATATATATATATATATATATATATATATATATATATATATATCAATATATTTGATGCCATCTAGTAAATAAAACTTGTAAATTATTTGTGATTGTCAGATATATTTTTAATAGCTGTTTTTAATATCACTATATTTTATTTTAGTCTGTGTGATATATATTAAAAAATATGATAGTTTGACATTAAGTGTATATAAATGAAATACAATAAAGCTGAATACAAACACTAAAGTAGCATTATAATTAGGTAATTTAAAATTCTAACGAAAAATAATCATTAGGATATGTCTTAGAGTAGAAAAAACAATTTTAAGTTTGCTTTGTACTGACACTCGTTAATTTCAGTGAAGCTTAGTTTTTTCCAGTAAAAAATCATTGGATTGAAAATCTGATTGGACATATTAAACTAAATTGCAGATTAAACACCGTTGTTTTTTCATTATTGTGAAGATCAGTTCACTTCTTTAGCTTTTATTAAGTTAACGGTAAATATTGTTTTTATAGATCCTTTAATGATTGAAAACTATATATCATTTGTACTGATAAAAATTTACTTATTCCAAAATTAAAATCTCCCCAGTCGACAATCTAGGAACTAAAAATTCAAAGTTTCAAATAGTTTTAAATCGTCTTTGATATAGGGGATTTCTTTTTGATTTGTGCAAAAGTTGTGCTCATATTCAAATAACAAATCCAAAAAATTGGGAAAAAACTCTAATCTTAAAAAATGTCATCCTACCCATTTGTGTTAATATCTATAGTTTGTTGTTTCGTAGTTATCATGTAATTTGTTCGTTTTAAAAATATATGCATATAACATTCCTATATTTTCGTGAGCGTTTTCTAATTAACTAATTATTTTCTCATTATTTTAACATATTTTAATTTATTAGGGAACACATGATATATTCAATTAATTAACACTTGTTACCTATATTTATAAAGGTGTAAACTTTTGTATGTTGTTAATCACTTGAAATGAATTTATACAGGGTTTACAAAATATAGTGTAATTTCGGAGATGCAGGGTATAAAATACGCTTTTCATTGTAGAATTTATAATTCTGACTTCTTCGACAAAAAGGAAAAACAACATTTCTAAAATTAAGAACTTCTTTCTATATGGTAAAATTGTAGAATCATTATTTGCAACACGTCATGATTTTACAAGCCATCTAACCATTAAGGATGAACATTAAATTTCCTTTTAACATGAAGGAATTGGTCATTGTAATATAGAAAGATACTAAGTTAAAAATATTGTAACACCCATGTATCTTATTACTTCTAAGGTACACCCTGTATAATTAATATAACATTTTTCCTATACTGATAAATTTATCCCTATAGCGAGAAAAAAAAATCTAATATAAAATAAAATTAATATTCAGAAGGTACAGCTTTTTTTAATATGTTTAATAAAATTTAACGGCAATAAATTATAATCCTCAATTTGTTATAAGTGTTTGAAACATAACAACATTTTAAGAATAAATTGTGTTCTGAAAATCCACAGTGATTTGGTAATTCATTATACTATACTAAATTTAACTTACTTCAACTGTGTTCAATTTGCCAAAGACTTTGTTCGTTCGTAGTTAACTGCTTTTTAGAACAATTTGTTTTATTACAAGCTAGCGCAAAATAACATGAACAGTTTCTGAAAATGAAATATGTTTAATAAATTAACAATACAAACCTTAAATGGAGGTTGTATTTGTTAATTTTTATCACTATTTAAACATCAAGTCTTTCATACGTCATTTCATATGATCCTTTCTAAATTTAAGATATTGCAGTACTCGTGTTGAATGTTTTCTTTGAAGACATTTATAGTTTTAGAATTGTTGGCATGCTTATAGCTCTCCTTAGATAGTCTCGGAGGAAATTGTCAGTTGGATTTGGAGTATCGTTTGTGGTCAAGAAAGTGTCATCCCGGGAGATTTATGGAAGACCCAATAAGATATTGACCACACCAACTGTTATTAATCATAAGTTAGTTCTTTGGTAACTGCAGAAGTAAAAACTTATTAAACATTATCTAATGACGATTACCAATATAAAAACTCTACCGTTTAAAGTGCAACTGAAAATTATATATCTATTCGAAACTCAACAAACATGCCAATCGTTTAATTATACAAATTTGCCAAGTTATAATTTAAGGAAACATGTACGAAGCAGTAACTAAGGAAAATAAATTGTTCAAATTATCTTGCGAATATCTTGTATATATCAATGGTTTAATTTTAAATGTAAAATATTTATGTTGTTTTCCACTTAGTTCCTCTCGTTACCCTGAGAATTATTTCCATTTTTTTATCCATATACCAAGTTAGTCTACTTCATATCGCAAAGGAAATTCGAGAAGTAAAACATATTCAAATTTTGATAGTAATAATTTTATTTGAAAAAAAAAAACACAGATAATTTTAATAGTTTTTTTAGCATCATGTGTAAAGGAAATTTTAACTTGTGAATGTAATACTTTTTCCAGACTACCGTTATTTTTTTTACTATTTATTATACTAGGTGTATTATTAGATTTAACATAAAATAACACTATGGTGTAATTATAAATATTATAAAAATTTGCCTTTTTTTGAAAAAATCCATATATAATGGCATTTTTTCATTGCCAAAGCCAGTATACAACTTGCTTTGTTTAAGTACAAATAATTATGTATATTTTTAAAGCACACAAATCTTAAAGCAGTCTGTTCACGCATAAACACAATTTGTAACATATTGGATGATCGGGTTTATCTCGAAAGCTAAAGCACAAATTTAAAGTACTGGGGGCCTTTTCTTATCAAACAGAACAATATTTTAAGATTGTTCCTTTTAAAAATCTTGGCAGTTGACACCAAAAAATTTTTAATGTTGTAATGCAGCATATAAACAGCAATTTCAACCATAACATTTGTAGAGGTAGAAATTGCTTATTTTGAAATCAAAATTTAACAACCGGATTCCCTAAGAAGGTTTAAGATTTATACCCGATCTAGTTGCCAAAGAAGTTAGATCTTGTAGTTGGCCAGTGTTCTTTTGTTTATGATATTGTTGTTTAAACACTGCACTGTCAATTTAGACCTGTTTTAAAGTTAGACCATGTTAGGGAATTAGGGGGTTAATTCTTAAAAAAGTCATCACATATAATAATTGAAAAATTTGAAATAGTAATATGAAATTGCCTCTCACCATAATTTTAATAACTGTATTGATATAAAGGGTTTCTTTTTAAAACTGGATTTGTGTCAGTTTTTTCAAATATGAAACTATAAATATAGTGGCGGAAAGACTAATTTTTAAAAATATTATTCAGTAGATTTAAGCAAAATAAATAGTACATCGTTTTTAGTCATATATTTTATTTCCACTTGCTATATAGCGGAAAATTACAGTAACATTAAAACTTTCACTAACCGTTTAAGCTTTTTATGTTGAGAAAATATTTTTTTTACTATTTTAGAAATATATATATATATATATATATATATATATATATATATATATATATATATATATATATATAACACTTACATTTTAATGTAACCGTACTAGTTAATCATTACCTCATGATGTGTTTTATTTTCCGTGGAACACATTGTATATTCTGTTAACTAACCTACAATGCTATAAAATGAGCTTATACAAGGTGTACAAAGGATAATTTTAAAGTGATCGAGTATAAAAAATTCTTTTCACTCTACTCTTCATAATAATTCAAAAATCTTTAACACAAACGAAGAGCATTGTAAATTTATCGTTATTTTTCTCATTTCTTAGATATACTAAACAAATAACAAGGAAAAGCTACAATTTAGTTTTTGTTATATCAGAAAATCATTCTTCGGCATAAGCAAACTGTAAAATGCAGAGAACAAATACCTTGTAAGGCTCTTGTATAAATTAAAATATATCCTAATACTTTTAAGGTGCACCTTGTATAATTTGCCAAATAAAAAGTATTTGTTAGGGAACGGTTATGACTGATATACAGGGTGGGCCATTTTAAACTATGCATCCAAATTTCTCTGTAAGTAAGTCAGACACAGAAAAATGATTCTGCGGTAATAACTTTGATCTTGAGGTCAATTTATTAGGTCATTTGAAGATCAGAGTGATTTTTTAAATGGAAACTCCTATCTTTGACATCGGATTAGAGAAGTGCAGGAAATTTTACGTCAGAAATGATATTTTAAAATTTGTATGGACTTCTATTGAAAAAAACACGTACTTGACCTTCAAATGACCTTGAAGGTGCATCGTTTAATTTCCTGAAACTTTTGTAAGACAAGTTTATATCCATCACTTAGTTCTCGAGCTATCAGATAAGTTACACAAATCCATGATATAAGAATCTTTGACCTTCAAATGATCTCCAGATCCGATTTTACCCCCTATGTTATTATTGCATAGGAAATTTTTTCCACTTTCCATTGTTGCAAAGAAAAATGAGGGTTTCTTTTTAAAAAACACAACTTGACCTTGGAATGACTATAAATTGACCTCAAGGTCAAAATCACTAACACAGATAAGTGACCCCCCATTGTCTTAAACAGCTTTTGTCTGAATAATTTTTCTGTCTGGCTTACTTATGGAAAAATTTAGGTGCATAGATTAAAATGGCCCACCTTGTAGATAAATTTATTCCTATAACGAGAAAAAAATATTTTAATATGAAACAAATAGTACTGATCCCTTGAAACCAAGAGATTGATATTCGGAAGGCATAGTCAAAGTTATTTATAAATGTCTAGTCAAATATTTAACAGAAGTTTAGTAAATCCTCCACGAACCTATATTATTAGATTAAATTATTTTCTGATAATTTAGAGTAATTTTGTAATTAATTATATAATATTTTTTACCATCAATCAAGTTTAATTTACTTGCTAAAAAATTTATAATTTATTTCTTTGTAAAACAATTTGTTTAATTATAAGGTAGCGCAAAATAACATGAACTGGGTCTTTTACTTCATATTATTTGAAATAGATTTAATAAACAAACAGTTTAAACAGTAAATAAAAGTTGTATTTGTTAACTTTGATCACTATTTACAGAAAATTATATTAGACAAATAAAAATAGCTTTCTGATGTTCCACATAATAATTTTAAAATAAAAGACTTATTTAGCGCTCAGCATGTCAAATATCGCCCTCCACTGGCTACCAGTAATATCTACCCATACTATATTTTAAGCCAAGATGTAGATCAGGGGCGGATCCAGCCTCTCTTTCTTTTTTTTTAGGGGAGGGAAGGATATGGCATGCGAAAGCGAGCTGTCGACACCCACATCTACGTTTCTAATGTAACAGACAGAGGCGAATTAATTTTTCTGAATTCTCTTGGGGGGGGGGGGGGGGGGGGATCGAAGAGTTTATCAAGCGAAAGCAAGCTGTCGACAGGGAGGGCGTCTATTTTTCTGAATTCGAAGCTCTTGGGGGAGGCCTCCCTGGATCCATGCCTGATGTAAATTATGTATCCAATTGATGGTTCTAAGAAAAAATACAAAAAAAAAATTAAGGAAAATAAAATTATGTTTTTTATAAATTCTTCAAAATTTTCTTAAGCCACTCTATAGATAAATAAGAGTTTAAAATTTAATATGTTTAACAGATTTTTAATACCCTACATGGGATCTTCTATTTAGCTGCTTTCTTGACTTTACTGCTGAAACACTATTTCCATTCATTTTATCGACATTTCAAAAACAAAAGCTTTTCCACTCTGTCACAAAGCACACATTGGTTCTTTATAAAGCTTATATACAATGGTAGTATGTATTAGCACAGACTTTTTTTCATTAAAATTAAACAAATCGAATTACGGAAGCCCACTAAATTCCTGTTGTACGTTTCCGTGTCTTCATTCAAGCAATTATAACTCGTAAATGTAATTTTTATTTATTTACCGCAATGTTTTCCACACCACCGTATTTTTTTCTTTTGTGTATTAGACTGTATATTTATATTATATACAACAAACGCTACACACTTGGCCCTATTGCCCACTGGCGTAATTTGAGGCTTTGCGCCCTCCCCCCCCTTCCCACCGCTCCCCAAGACTCATTCACAGGCCGCTGGAAATTTAAATTACTAAATACCAAATAAATATATATATATATACCTACTAGCAAATGAAATTTATACGGATTATTCATTTCTAGTCGACGATTAATCTACCTAACCGTGCATGTTCGGCTCTCTTTGACTTCTGAACCCCTTCCTCCCTCGCTTAGAGGGAACACAGTTATATATATATATATATATATATATATATATATATATATATATATATATATATATTCAGATATAGAAAAAAATCTATGCTTGTCAAAAACTTGGATATTTTTCATCGGTGAAACTAAAATACACTTAATGATTTTTAAACTATTCCTTATTAATGATGTACAGATAGGATCAAAATACACTAGGTGCATTTTAGAAGGAAAAAATCATTACTATACTAGATATCCTCAAGAAGAGGTAACCATATTTTTGAAATAAGTCAGTTTTGCTACTAGTTGGCGGCACTTATGTAAAATTTTGGTGCGGCTTGTTCAGAAAAACGTAATTTTTGCCACGTTTTGATAAACGAGCTTTATCCTTAACACTAATGCAGTAACGAAAAAAAAAATTGATTCAGTTTATCAGCGTTTTTTAATAGTGTTATTTCGTCATATTTATCTGCTATAATTTTTTTTAAACAATAAAAATTGCGTAAAATAAAAAAAAATCAACCCTAAACCAAATCTGCTTAATCCAAACTAACTGTTTTTCAGGAATAAATATATATAGTTCAATCGCCAAAATAAAACAAATTTAATTTTCTCAACCCTAAAATGTTTAAAATGATGTTAGACATTTATGTAGTTATTTCACCATATTTCTCAACACTCTCTAATTACTGTAACCGCAACTGTACATATCCAAAATTATTGTCGTCATATTTTTCTGTGAAATTGTTTTAACACTTTGAGGAAACCCGCACTAATATCTAGTTTTGAATTTGTCATCAAAAAATAGGTACTTTAATATTCCAAATGTCAAGGTGTATATATATATATATATATATATATATATATATATATATATATATATATATATATATATATATATATAAATTTCGCCAATATTTGATTCTATTTGATTTTAAATTACACGGACAAAAACTTATCTATTTATTTATTTATATATATATATATATATATATATATATATATATATATATATATATATATATATATATATATATATATATATATATATATATATATATATATGTTGCCATAGACAAGAGAAGACATTAAATAAAGGTTATTTGTGTCACATAAATGTTCCTTATCTTACTACATTTTGTTTTTGAAATATGTAGTAGTTGTCCATACATTATGTATATCTATTCTAATAAGTTTTGTGGATTAGCACGTTTTTCCAACTCAAAAATCTGAGCATAAACGCTTAGATATTTTTACATATAATTAAACACGTTTTAGCAGTTGGACAAAGAATAATTGATAAGATCTTTCCGAGAACGGAAAGTTAAATAATTTTTTTCTTGTGTCAGCTAACACCCTTTGACTTCAGGACATTTAATTTTTCACGATTAAACATTGTATGAGCATTCGATTAAACAATCGATTCTTGGCACACTAAAGTAAATTAATTGGGAAGTACGTTTTAATTTTTTCATTATTGTGATGATAAACTTTCCTAATTACTTATATAATCTTTAATTTGTCCAATTAAAAATATCTTTGCTCTCAGGTCATACCGTTTCTTAACACTATTAGCAAATTTCTGCGTTTTAAAAATCTAGCAATATTGATCAACATATAAACTGCGTTTTAACCACAGCTACAGTTCCTTTAAAATCATACAACTTAAATTTTCCAATAATAGTTCTTGAGCTCAGTGGCCTAAGAGTATATGCTTCCCCCCCCCCTCCCCCGATTTTTGATGCGCCCTAAAATTTTGCACCGGTCTTGATCCTTCGTATTTACACTTTGGCACTTAAGGGCGCCCCTAAATTGGCTGTGCCCCCCCCCCCGCTCCGCTGGGAGAGCGGGATCGTTATTTACGCCACTGCTTGAGCTGCTTTAGCGTTGCTGCTTGCAATTAATATCGAGCATACTTAGAGCAAAAATCTTCAAGTTCTGTGAAAAATTATTTTTTAACATAATGGCATATATCTGTAAGGCATCCATTCAGTGTATATTTTTAAATAACTGGAATAGACCTGTACCTATAAATTTTGTTAAAATGAGGGTCCACAGTAGGTACCAGGGAATCAATATAAGTTTCTAATATATCAAACCTTTTTTGTAAAAAATTTTGTTTTAATGGAAACAAAAAATAAATTAAAAGGCTATTCTTTTATATCCACTATCGTTTTCATAATCTATTCAAATGTTCAGTACTACAAGAATATAAAATCCAAATATTGGGGAAATTAGTTACCAGAAATAAATAGTACACATACTTAGGAAATCAGGCCAAAAGGTCAAGAGCCTATCATGGAAGTAGTTAAAATTTTATACACCTTTTCCCAGAGAAATGAAGTTTAAATTAAAAAAAAAAACAAAAATTATTCTTACATAGATAGCATTGGTGTCCACTAAAATATCAACTTTTTTGTCTTTTGGTTTCTTTCTCAATTTTTTTATTTTGATATTTGGATCAATGTCTTGTTTCTATCGATCTAAGTATGTATGAAATTATCTTTATTGAAACTCACCACTGCATACTATATTTTTAATTAACTCTAAAATAATATCAATCATTTTTTAAAATATAAACTCAAGACATTATGTTATAGTCCCAATATTTATCAAATTTAAAAATAAATATTTTTCACTAAGGCATGTATATATCTGAAGGTCTGTAGCTGATAAATATTTTACCTTAGAGATTATCATGACCACTTTGATGTTCAGAAATGGTATTTAATTTTCAAAGGTCAAAGGAGATAATAGTTTAATTTCCATGCACACAAAAGTTACTATGAAATTCTCCATAAAGTTAAATCATTAGTTTTTGGTTAAATATGATTTAGTTCCCTCACAATTTTTGATGTTTTGTTCACTTTAAATTTATTGATTTGTGAATGTTTTGATTATTATTAAAAATAATAAATGAATATTAAAAAACTTAAAAAAGCTCTTTTGTTATTTTATTATCCAATTTTACATTTTATTGCAGGGGTGAAGTTATCATCTGAATACTTATTAAAAACAAAAAAATGTTTATCAGTTTTTAATTGACTTTAGATACTTTGCTTCCTCTTATCTTATTTATCTATTTTTAACATATTTTTTTACACCTGTTAGCTATAAAATACTTTCTGGTAATCTAATGACTTTTACAACTTTAAATAAAATTTTAATTAATATTAAATAAACTTTATACAACATGGGTGAAATACATAATTATGAGTTTTAAATTTCTCAAAACTTAAAATACCTACATCTTCGGAAAACCTGTGACACATATTTTACAAGATAAGTGCTCAAGGTTCCAGATTAATTTATAAACAGGGTAAACAGCAAAGTTAGTTTAAATGTAGGCAATTTAAATTAAATCATTTTTTCTTAATTTGGTTATGCAAAAAAAGTTTTAAAACATAAACTGCTTAAACACAAAGTATGGCTCATTAAAAGCACAATTTCTATAAATATACAACAGTACATATATCATTTTTTAGTTAAAGCATTTTTTCGTGTAGACTTAGGGTTTTTTAAAATTTTTCTACACAATTTCATTCCTTTATTTTTCTAATTATTTCCTATAAAGCATTGTGCATATTTACTTTATTAACAAACCTCCTCTAAGAGATAAAAAAAAAAAAACTACCGCAGTGTGTAAAAAAGATAGGTACTATAAAATTCTACTTAAGCTCAGCAGCAAATATATAACTCTAAATTAAGTTTAAAATTGTTATGTCTAAAAATGTCAATGGACGTTATATTTTTCTAAGAAAAGCACTTGAATGACTTATTTTAAAGAATTTAATATATGTTAACAAGAACCAAATTTAATTAGCAAAATAAATTCATAACCACTGAATTTTTAGTTTACATAATATCCCAACACAACATTGGTGCAAAAAATTTCCTTAATATAAAATTTTTATTGCCTTAGTTTCACAAATACTTTAAATATTGCATTTTTTTGGTTACCCTGTTGATACAGGTTTTTTGAATAATTTGAAAATAGTTTAGGTTTAGGAAATTTTTGGCACAAAAATCTATAATACTGGCACCTTTAAATTTTCTTGTGTTGTTAAATGGCCAAGAATATTCTTAATTCTATTCAGTCTTAATATTTAAAGGTATTAAGGTAAATCTTTATTTAAACATGAAATAAAGAGAAAAATAAAAATATGAAATACCCTAAAAAGTAATATCATTTTATTCAAATTAATTTAATTAACTAAACAAAGTCCTAGTGGTATGTTGCAAGAGATTGTTCAAACCTCCAGTTTTAACTCTTTACAAAATGTTCAGGACAGTACATATAATAGGCAAAATTTGTTTTACAATAATTTTAGGATTTAAATGCGGCAACAATATTTTACAATATAAAACAATAGAAATTAATATATGAAATTTATTTACAAAATATTAGGAGGCAATAACTAAGAACACTGGTCCAATAGTCACAACCATTTATTTTAATGGCAATGGCTAAAATTATGCACTGCCTATAAATTAAATATTTATACTTTGGCAGCTGGAATGTTGAGATTAGAAGTGTTCAGTCCTGCATCCTAAATCATCACCTCTCTTAAAAGTAACATTAAAACTGTGTCGATTGCAAAATTTAATGTGAATATGCGCCAGACAAGAGTGCTATAATTTATGATTACTTGTGAGCCATGTTAAGCCCTCGAAGAGACCATCACCTGTTGTGGCACATGCAGGTTGAACATGCCAATTCCTATCTCTGATACGAGTTAAACCTAATTTTTCTTGAATCTCATGGGGTTTCATGGCTTCAGGTAGGTCCTGTTTGTTGGCAAATATGAGTATTATTGCGTCCCGCATTTCACGATCATTGATAATTCTATGAAGTTCTTGACGAGCCTCGTCAATACGATCACGATCTGCACAATCCACTACAAATATTAAACCTTGCGTGCCCGTGTAGTAGTGACGCCAGAGAGGCCGAATTTTGTCTTGTCCACCCACATCCCACACATTAAACTTTACATTTCTATATGTCACTGTTTCTACATTGAATCCTACTGTTGGAATTGTTGTAACTGATTGCCCTAATTTTAATTTGTACAAAATTGTGGTTTTTCCGGCTGCATCTAAACCAAGCATCAATATTCTCATCTCCTTGTTGCCAAAAATTTTTGACAGTAGCTTTCCCATTTTGAAGGCCCCTCACAGACACCACTATCTAAAAATAAAAACACTTTGTCTTATTTTTACTAATGCAACACATTTAAAACAGTTTCTAGGCAGTCATCAACGGAATCACATCACCGTTTCGCCAAAATAAAGAAAACATTAAAAATTCTAAGCATTTGACATCACAGAAATAGGCGTGTAAAATGTTGTAGGTCATCTAACGGGACCTGTTCTTGACAGACGTCTGAATTATAACATTTAGTCACTAAATACATTTACATGATTGGTTACGTACCACTAAACATTGACAATATTTACAAATTTATATAATAAATCCTAGAATTTTATACACTTCTTCTCTAAAATATGCTCCATATTGTCAGTCAAATTTGCCGACCACGAAACTGCGCGACTACATGTTCGTGACAGAACGAAGTGGTTTCACTTCTATCGAGGAAACTGCATTAGACCATATTTCACCTTTATAATTTGTATAGATTTTCTCTTATAGATGGCACTACCATTACGTTCTACTCGTCTAAAAGCCTGTATTACACTATCGAAGATCTTTCATAAACATAATTTCTAAAATGCCTTTTATAAAATATTTTATAGTGTAATAGACAATCTTTCATGTTTCTTTTACAAAAAAAATATTTTATCAAATATTCGGGCAGATGCCTATATTTTGATAAAAGATTTGTGGTAGGACCGGGCGATATCTCCAAATGTATCGATATTATGTATCAATATGTATCGAATAAAAAAATATTGATACGTCGATATATTGGTGCAAAAATATCGATATTCTAAATATCAATACATTCAGTATCGTTCATATTTTGACTCTTTTTTTTTTGTAACGTTGTTATCGCAAATGTTACAACAAATTGAGTGTTCAACGAATTTTACCTGTGAATAATACAGTTTGCATGGGTTTTTGGTTTACAATTTAATAAAATATTTTCAAATAATATTTTTCGTAGAAGATATGGTTAAAATAATAGTCAATAATAAACCATAGTAACCAAAAGCCCGCAAACATAGATATGTAATGCAAATAGAGACTATGAACTGTAATGGTTGGTTCGCACTTCAAAAATTATCAACTACCACTAAGAATTTCCACTAAACTAACACTTACAATATTAGAATAAAAATGCATCTACTATACTTCAGAATTTAACAATTAGTACAAAATAAGGATGATTAATTATCCATCTAAATTCTAATCTAAAAGAAAAACGTAAATTTTTTGCTTCTCAGTTGTGGTTGTTTAACTAATTTTATTTCAAAGTGTTTCGACTATTTTATGACACAGTTTTACAGCCGATAACATCCGAAAGCGGACACGAACTGTGCCGACATTTTAAAACGTTAGAAGTTCATCAACTTCTTAGTTGATAATTGATAGTTGGGGCTATGAAGAGATGAAAGTGAAATGCGGCTATTCCGGCACTAAGGTACCCGAGTGCCTGTCTCCTTCTTTGTTACACAATTAAAAAGTAATAGAGTACATTTGTGCTGCCCTATTGAAATTCACTACAATAAACATTTGAATGAATTCGAAAGATTCGAAAAAACACCAGATGACTAAGATAATTGACAGTCGTAGTGAATCTGATTATAACGAAACGATACAATATTTATATAATCGTATCGATACTTACGTATTGAAATATGAGTAAATATCAATACGAAATACCGAATATCGAGGCTACATGTATCGATACATTGAAGTATCGATATATATCGCCCGGCCCTAATTTGTGGTAAATAAACAAATATATAGCGGTTAGTAAATTTACTTGGCCGGTAGGGCTCCGAAATTACTACAAACATAAAAAGTCCCTTTCCCGCCGACTTTAAACAACGGTCAAACAAACTTGTATAATGAACGAAGGTAGATGTTAATGCCCAGTTTCACAATATCTGGTTAGCAAAAGGTAAGAACAAATGCGTTTGGTTTATTTACAAAAAACTGGTTCATAGTGAGTTTATATTTTACCGGCAGTTAACCATAGGTTAAATTTACCAGTGAACAATCTGTGGTTACGTGCTTAACTAAAAAAACAAAAATTCAATACTTTGTTGGCAATTTTTGTTTGTCGATAGTTCGGAAATTACTTGCGTTTTCGTTTAAAAAATTTTGTAGGAATAATCCTGAAGAAAGATGAATAATTATGAGAAGAATGGTATAGTAATGATGAAACATACATAGACATATAAAGATATAGACCACGCGCCCTATAGAAACGCGTCAGCTCTTGCTTAGAAATAGACAGAGTCAAATAGATCAGTAGTACTTCTCTTTCCTTGGGCGGAGAGAAATATCTTTTTCTGGCTAGTTAGGGCTGTCAGGAGAAAGGGGTATCGCACGTATGGGGCTCTTAGCTACGCCTATTTAAAGAGAGATATACTACTGACCTATTGCATTCTATCTCCTTTTAAGCAAGGGCCCGCTATCATTATATGTTTATGGAAAAAAATGATAATTATAATATTTTTGCAGATTTAGAATGATATTCTTAAGTGATGTGATCCTACATATTATTTTAGGGAATTTAGAACGCAGTAAGGTGAAGTTTCGTAGTTCTGGTGATTTACCATTTGCCGGGTGGCTCAATAAGAGAGGAAATCTGCTACATCTCAGAAATTGTTAATCGCACAGCTCCCGGAAAAAATATTTATAGTAAAAGCGGCCCTAAAAAATCGCTGGAAATTATTTTCAAATTCCTACGACAGTTACTAGAGGGCGTCGTAACAGTTATGACCAATTAGGAAAAATTATTTTTTACCATAATTTGTATTGCAAATTTGTGCGTCTTAATTTTAATAAAGTTGTGGGGAACATCAAACTTTTTTTTCATTAAAGTGTCGATAACTTCGGATTGGCATAACGAAATTGAACAAACTTAAGTTCGTTAAAAATGACTTTTCGTGCTTTATCTAATACATTATAAATTTTGTTTATGAGTTGTTTTTTTTTAATTGGGTCCGTCCTGAACCCGGATGCACTGCGGCCAGTATAGGCCTATTGTGGTCACCTTTTTACAACCACTCTGTTTTTCAGTCGTTTTATATGTAATAAAACTGATTTTGTTCATCGGTTTGTAACTATGGATGAGATTTGGATTTACCACTACGATCCTGAACTGCGCCAACAACCATCTGAGAGGATTGAACTTGGTTGCTCCCCTGCAAAGCAAACAAGGGGGCCAAAATCTGCTAAAAAGTTTATGGCTTCAGTTGTTTGGAATACTAATGGAATTTTGATCATCGACTACCTCCAAACAGGTAGAACAATAATAGGAGAATATCATTGAAACTTTTTGGACCAGCTGGATGTAAAAATTCGTGATAAAAGACCTGGTTTAGCAAAGAAAAAATCACCGTTCATCATAACAGTGCACCTGATCACAAATGTGCTTTAACCGGCTCTAAACTAACTAAATTGAAGTACGAATTGTTGGAACATCCTTCCTCGGGCTTCCATCTATTTCCACACCTGAAGAGATTTCTATGTGGAAAGCGTTTTTCACCGAATCAAGGAGAAATTGCAGCCACAGAGGGGTATTAAGTGTATTGAACTTAATATAGATTATTTTGAATAATAAAACATATTTCAAAACCAAACTCGTAGTCTTTCATTTGTATGTCCGAAACTTATTTACCAGCCGAATATTTCTTGACTTTATAGTTCATATCTTAAATTAAAATATTGTTAAACATTAAAAAATCTTGTAGTAACGAAATTTATTTTTATTTCATAAGCGAACAACTCTCCAAACAGGATTTAAATGTTATTTATGGCCAAACAAGACTCATTATTTATTTATTTTTGGTACAAAAAAATTGGCTTAAAGCGGTTTAGTGATTACTGCATGATACATTAAAATTTAACTTTCTATCTCGTATCTGAACAATTTATCTTGACTCGAGATAAATCCAAAGAAACTGAGGAATTATATTTCGGTAGGTTTATACACAAAAAAAAAATGTTTTTTTATGATAATTTATCCTAAAAATGTCCAAGACTGGACACCAGAATTTGTATTATATTTTATAGACTTACTTTTATTTCGAATTCAGTAGAGTAAGTGCGAATCTAGACATAGCTTATTGAGACAATGCCCTCAACCCCCAAAATCTGGAAATAAACTGAAAAAAATAGTGAAAATCTTGTAATGAAATTATATATATATATATATATATATATATATATATATATATATATATATATATATATATATATATATATATATATATATATATATATATATACAGGGTAGGCCATTTTAATTTATGCACCCAAATTTCTCTGTAAATAAGCCAGACACAGAAAAATGGTTCAAACAAAAGTGGTTTAAGACAATGGTGGTCATCTATCTGTGCTGATGACTTTGACCTTGAGTTCAATTTACAAGGTCATTCGAAGGTCAAGTAGAGTTTCTTTAAATGGAAAGCGTAGAAATTTTCCTATCCAACAGTACAAATAACGTGTGGGGTAAAATCGCATCTGGAGGTCAAATGTCCTTATACCGTGGATTGGTGTAAATTACCCAATAGTTCGACAACTAAGAGCGATGGAAAAAAAGTTGTCCTACAAAAATTTCAGAATATCAAACGGTGCATCTCAAGGTGACCCCAAATTGGACCTTGACCTTCAAGATAATTTGAAAGTCAGGTACGTTTTTGTCAATGGAACTTTCATACTTTCAATGTCGGGAATGGAAAGGGCGCAAAATTTTACAATCAGATATAATTATGAGTGACCCTCTCTTCGATTTTGTGGTGGACTTTTTGGAACGATTAATAAATAATTGAGCGAATAATTCATTTGTATCATTACCTTTCTAGGATATCAATTACAGAGCAATTCTGTGCTGGTGGTATTCACCTCAAGGTTAAAAGTCTTTGATCTCAAGGTGAAACTAACTAGCACAGAATTGCCCTGTAACTGATATCATAGAAAACCAATGATACAAATGGGGTTTCTAATTAAAATGACTTCAAAGTCACTAGCATAGATACGTGACCCCCATTGTCCTAAACAACTCTGGTATGAACCATTTATATATATATATATATATATATATATATATATATATATATATATATGTACAATAAAAATTTTATTACCTTAATGTTTCGCCCATTATACCGAGCTTCCTCAAAAAGATGTATTTTTTTTAGTGTTTTCAATATTGACCTAAAATTTAAAATTTATAATTAAAATATACATAAAAGGAAACATATTTTTACAATTAAAGCAGGCACAACGATCACACGTGATTGTATTGGAATGTATGACAAATAAGTATTTTATTGTTTTGTTTAAAATAGTTATTTTAAATTGTAGGTTAATGTAGGAAAAATAAAAAACACACGCATCCTTTTGAAGAAGAAATAACAGTACATTACGTTACTCTATTACTAAATTTAGTAATAGAGTAACAAAATGTCAAGGAAGAAAACGTTTTGAAAATGCCTTAAATAAAGGGCGAAACGTCAGTTGTTTTGCGTTTTTTGTTGAATATAGAACCTAAACCCAAGAAAAGACAAAATAAAGGAAAAATTATATATATATATATATATATATATATATATATATATATATATATATATATATATATATATATATATATATATATATATTTCTACAATTTGAAAATTTTTTTAGACCCTCTATCTGAGTCCGTATTTTTTTAATTTAAGTAAATTGAAATAAAAACTCAAATATTTACAAATCTAGTAAATGGAACACATGATTAAAGAGACAAAAATTCAGATTTTCTTAATAAATACTAAGGCTTGATTAGAGAACTCTGTAATTCCAGTACTCGTAAAGGCAAGAAAATTTGAATCTCCTTCACAATTTATATTCCTCCTTAGTGTCCTCTTTTTTTCATATAGTAGGATGTATCAAATAATATGACAATAAATATCAAATGTTGATAATTTCTTCTATATTTTTAAGTGGTAGTTAACAGGCTAAAAATAACAATTGATTATACGACTATAGTGAAATAAATTATTTACATTGATGGATAGTAAATTAGTTTACTGTCTATTATTTCAAAATCAAAATAGTTTGTTTATGTCAAACAAAAGGTACATACGTCAAAAAAAAATTAAAAATACAATGACAATAAATGTGCAGTTTTATTTGTAGAAACAGTATGGAATAAACTATAATTACATTTGCTGTTGTTGATATAAAATAACACTGAAACGCCAAAAGACAGTTACAAAACTACACATTAAAATTTTACTCAGTAAAATTAAAAAACTCCTATATAGTATAAAAATATTTTTCTTTATGCACACTTTTAAAACATTTTTCAAATCTTTTGGATTAAGCATTCTAACATGGACGGGTAGATTATTAAACATCTTTAAAGCTATAAAATCTGATCTGCCTTGACACCTACTCAGCCTGCGGGTAAGATAATCGTGAACATCCGCATGTCGTACCAAATAATTTTCTTGTCTCTTTAAGTATATTACTCTCTCCAGAATATACCCCGCTGGAAAAGTTAAAATGCCAAACTCAAATAAAACAACTATGTGGTCACCTGTGTAAACAAGAGCCGACAGTATTGGAACGTCTCTCCTCTGCAAACACCCTGTCCACCGACGTCGCTTCACCTCACACAGCAACCGCATAGATCATCGGCGAATGAACACACACTCTCAACATATACATCACACACATTTTCAA
Organism: Diaprepes abbreviatus; assembly: GCA_034092305.1. Taxonomy (NCBI): domain Eukaryota; kingdom Metazoa; phylum Arthropoda; class Insecta; order Coleoptera; family Curculionidae; genus Diaprepes; species Diaprepes abbreviatus. The sequence continues at coordinate 5,703,507 of JASJET010000068.1, read as the reverse complement.
CATGTACATCCCACTTGATTTTTAGATCTAGATGTACTCCTGAAAATTTCTCTGTCTTTGATCTCGAAGAGCAAGGAGCATAGTTTGGGTTGTATTAGTATTTAGTAGAAGTTCGCTGGAAGCAAACCATTACTGAAATTTTTCATTTACTGAAGTATTACTATCATGGACAAAATCTCACTGATAGGATTCCACAATGTTATAAAAATGTAATGAGCTGTTCTGTGTTGTTACACTAAATTTTTTGTTTTCATATTTAATAGTTTTAAGTATGACATTTATGTGCACATCCATAATGGTCAGACAGTATGTTGTCAAGAGTTTGCTTAACAATCCTTCTTTGAAAGTCATAGCCGTCTAATAAGTCACAGGTAGAGTTTGCCTCTCGTTCATTTGTCCCGAACAACACATAAAAATCGCCAGCAATGACAAGACTCTTTCCTCTACCAATATCACGAACTTGACATATAAAACTGGACTGATCATGCATAATACCTCCCTTATAATAAAAATGACTCCACCATGCTCCGTGTCATTACGTGCAAATAATTGCTTTGGCAACTATGAATTCCCTAAGTTTTTATTATATTGGTGAAAGTGTATTTTTGACATTGACTGAATACTTTTCATTTTGACAATAAATTACTTTTGATTTTGCTCTTTTATGCATTTTATCACATTTTATGTAACGTTTTACAGAAAATTTCAAACAGGAACGTGAACTTTAAGGTTTTTTTTGGTATTTTCAAAAATGCGATTCTTCATCGTAAGATGTGCAAATACCTCATCTGGTAAATTGGAATTTATTTAATTGGTAAGTTATAAAACATTCAATAATCATTATATAAAATTATACCTTAGAATCAAATTGTAAATCTAAGGGTAACAAGTTTAATCTTATGGATATGATGTATGATAATTTTTAAATGCTATCAATATTTTAGTTTTCTAAGAGAAAAGAATCTTCAAATTCAAGAGCTGAAGCAAATTGGTATGATCATAATTCTTTTACACACCAAATGAGTAACTCTGTTCAGAGCATTTTTTTGGAAATAGTTTTATACAAGAAGATGAACAAAAAGTTTGTGTTGTGCTTCTTACAAATAAACTGCCTGAAAAAAACTATAAAGCACTGTTTGATGTAAACATATTGAAGCAACTAAACTTGGACTTAATAACATACACTGACTCTACAAAAAAAAGTCGTGAATTAGATGTGCGTTAACCAACAACAATATCGTTTTACCATAAAGTTAATGTTCCACTGACATATAAAGCTGAACATCGAAACTGGTATGGTGTTAAAATTTAAAATGATTAATGTTTAAAAACCAATATGCCATATTAAAATAGAAATAAATGATTGCATATAATATGAAATTTTTCAGCATGTTTGAAAATTACATAAATTTTAAAACAAAAATTCTTGATTTTAGCTCAGATAGGAAATTTGTGTCATGAAAATCCTTTGTCAAAGTAGTGAGAAGCTGAGATTGATTACCATTTCAAAAATTCAACTCTAGGAAAGGTCAATTCCAGATCCTCAAACAGTTAAGTAAATGGAAAGTTTGACCTAGTGTAAAAATTAAAAGTTGCTAGTAAATTTTTATGTATATATTTAGATTAAAAATGATTGTATTAATGTAAGAATTCTCTTGTATTTACAAGCTTTTTTATATTTAAAGTATCTTAATAAATATTGTTTTGTTTACAACTAAATATAAACTGCTTTAACACCATCCCCTTTAGAGTTTATTTTTTTATATAAAAATGGCTTAGTACATAATGTTAATCTACTTCCTTTAAATTAAAGCTCCGTTATTATGAAGGAAATGTCAACATTATTATGAATGTTGTTAACCCTATATAAATAGCTAACATATCAGTTCCCTAAAAGTATCGAGGAGAAAATAATTTTAACAAAGACCTAATCGAAGCTATTTTTAAATGATGAAACTCACTTTGCAATAGATTATGTGGACATTTCGATACCTTACATTAAACAATATACTATATTAATTCATGATATAAAATTTTTAAAAATAAATGCCCTAATACTTTTGTTCGTTAACTTCTTATATTCTACGCCCGAATAAGGATGTAGATTATACTAGTTATTTACAAAAATACCCACTGATTTCGACAATCTTTTCTAAAACATATTTAAAAAAAAAATAGTCTTGATTTGTTTTTGGCGCTTATTTCACATTTTACCTATTTTGCTAAATAACAGTTTTATTGTAAAAAATAAAATTTGTAAACAGTCATAGAAGAAGCATTTTCATTTATTTATAAGAACTGACATTTCATGCTTGTTATCTAAAAATAATAAAATTGTTACATATTTACGCTGTTCCAAAGAAGTTAAAAAAATTAGCTTTATTGGAGTTGCTTTAAACAGAAAAATTATAATTTTGAGGAAACTAAAAGTAGAAATTCAAGTTAAATATTGTTTTACAGAAACAATTATCCTGGTCTTTTTTATTGAATATACTCGATTAACCTGTCAAGTAAAACGCGGAAGAGCGATATATTGTTTTAGATATAGTACAGAAAGAGATAGTTATTGTCTAAACCTCTTAGTTAGAATAATATAATTGACATTGATACACGACACATTCACGTCAATGTAAGAAACTAGCAGGGAATTCAATGTTGCCATACAAATCATTGCACCTAATGGCGACCAATCAGGAGGGGTCAAAAATTATTTTCATGAACAGTCCAGATTTATATGTCATGTTCGTGACCAATATCCAGTAAATGTATATATTATTGCCTAGTGGTCTTATTTCTAAGTTCTGTTCATTTTAGAGGGTGGCCATTCTATAGTAAACCTGATTTAATATTTGCTAGCTCTTTTTTAACGGAATCTGCGTTATTGCATACAGATATTGTGTGATTATACAGGTTGCATATAATTCCTAAAGTCCAATGTGTGTTGAGTTCCTGTATAGTGGAGTTTAATATTTTTTTATTCTAAGATGATATGTTATCACTTTCAGTCTACAAAAATATGTTGTAAAGCTTTATTAATAGTTGTGTATAAACAGACAATATTTTAATGTCCATTTAATACACTGTAAAAAAAACTGCACATTAATTTTAAGGTAATGTGCTGGAAGAAAATTTCATAAACCGTTTATTAAATGCATTTAATTTGAATGCATTAAATTTAATCATTTTTACATTAAATCTAATGTAATTATATATTAAGTTTGGTATGTTTTTAGTTAATTTATTGAAATTTAAGGTAACATTCAATTAAATTTAATGTACAAAGCTTTATTTTAAAGTACATGTAACTAATTCACGATTTAAGGTACAAAATCATTAAATTGAATTAATGAATGTTAAAATTTAAGGTTATTTTTAACAGTGTAGGATACATAACAAAATTTAAGCATTTTATAAAATTCAACACTCAAACTTAGACATTCAACACTTACAAGATATGGATACTAATGAAAAAAAAATTCGAAATATCATAACTGCCAATGAAACAGTCTACAAATTATTTTAATTGTCATTCTGGCGATAATTATTAGTTATCGTAAGGAAGGAAATTATTTTTATTATTAGAGCTCATTAACAGTGGTAGTAACAGCTAATAAATTTACATTTTGCCAATATTTAAATTATAAGTAGACGTATATCAAATTATATACCAATGCACTAATTACTACTGCTATTAATATGTGATTTATTTTTCCCCAGGTATGATATTTTAACTACCGTATGATTATAAAATATTTATTTTTAATAATTAGGTTGTTTCATTTTCAGATTTTTTAAATTGTTTAAAAGATATATTACCAAACTTTTACTCAGAGTTTAACAACATTATCTGCCATATTTGCATATATGGCAATACTCCTCATTTATAAGAAGAGGTATAAAGGTTGTAAAAGAACCGGATGATCATACCGGTCTACATGTAGGGTATTCCCTTTATCAACGAAGAAATTCTAGTCAAAATAAATATTCTTTTGAAATTTGCCACCTTTAGCAAAGTGTTACCCGAGACGAGTGCTCCTGCCTTTGCCTCACGTTACGCCACTGAAACATATATTACATCAATTAAAAAGAAACAGTTTAATGAATTTAAATTAAAAATGATTCTTCGGGGGATTACAAACAATAGAATTAAATTGTAGAAATGGCAACTCATTCATAATAGCAGAAAAAATTCCAATTAATTAACGTTATTTTTTAATACATTTATAAGAATTTAATTCTGCAATAATCGTATTCCTTATTTACTTTCTTTTTGAAATTTGGGACAAGTGCGGAAAGTCAAATTATAGAATTAAACTGTTTAGTTATAAAGTGATCTAAAACAAAAACGGTGTGGCTTTTGTATAAGCATAGTAAATAATTTATAAACCTTTATAATAGATCGGACTATCAATAACATGGGGAGATTGGAGGAACTAGGGGTGGATGCAGCGTCTCTCTTAGGGAGGGCGGCAATATCACAAGAGTACAGTATAGCAAATCAAAACGGGTTATCGATGGGAGGGGGGGATGCTAACGACATTCACTGTTCCAATGTAGCAGGCAGGGGCAAGTCTATTTTCTAAATTTAAAGCTCTTGGGGGGAGGGCGATTGCTACTCACGCCCCCCCCCCCTTGAATCAGCGCCTGATTGGAATAAATTCATTAACAAAGAACCGAATATTACGGACAAACCACGCTTTAGCATATGTCGCGTAGAAAGATTAAAACTTTGACAGAAATTCTCAAACAAAAATTGGCATTATAAAATATACTGTAGCCAAATTTCGTTTATTATTGATGAATTAATTCGCATAATTTAACTTTTTAAAAACGTCTTACATACTCAAAATACAAATCAATATTCCAAGGAAATGATATTTCCTTGGAAAATGTTACGTTCTTTTACTCATTTTGACAGCCTTTGAATATATTTTTATTTAAGGTTTGCAGCACTGTGATCTTACTTTGTTCCCTCACCTTTCTCTATGATATCATGAAAATTTTTAAGGAGAAAAAGATGTTCACTTTATAACAAAATTCCGCACTACGCTTTTCAAGTTCGGAATTGCTTCAAAAATTACTTGTGTATGTAAATACTCGATCATATATCATATCATTCTATATTTAGCTATAATTTTCTTTGCTAACATTTACAAGTCATTATTTGCATGTGTAAGGTTAATGGCATTTATATATTAAAATGGATGTTTGTATGTAAAAAAATTAACCTTTACTCTGATAGTCTCCAAATATTAGATTTTGAGTAAATAATACTAGTAGCAGGGGCGGATCCAGCTTCTCTCTTAGTGGGGGGAAGCGATATCACAAAAGCAAAGAAAAGATCGAAATTACCTCCCACCTCATTCGTATACAAAACAATACAGTATGGCCAGCGAAAGAAGATTGACAGAATTAATTCAATGTTGGGGGGGGGGGGGCTCAGCGAAATCACGTTCCTAATGTAGCAGGCAGACAAGTTTATTTTTTCGGAATTCGAAGCTTTTGGGTGGGGCGCACATATTTCGACCCCCTTTTCATTTTTAGTGTCCACTGTGTAACAGAGTATAGTAGTATTTTTTCTTCAGTGAAGTTATAAAATGCGTTGAAAATGTTATTTTTGTTGTAAGATTAATTTTAGTAATTAATCTAAAATTACTTTAAGTGTCTTTATTTCAACATATATTTTTCAATCGACAATTTATTTGAAATTAAAACAATTTGCCACAAATTGCTATTCCTGTATTAAGTTATTTTGATAAAAAAATAAATAAATAAATAAATAAATAAATATGTATATATATATATATATATATATATATATATATATATATATATATATGTATACATGTAATCGAAAGTTTTCGGGCATCCCGTGTATGTGCTGAGTCCCTCTCAGGACTGTAAGGCAGCTGACGTTTCGGTGAAATTTCATTCACCATTATCAAAGCTCACTGTGTGGTGTCTACGAGCGAACTCACGCCCGTGACTCGGGTGCTGTCGGTCCCATGTATACGTCGAACCCGTTCGTTTTCCGAATGGTTCTGGCCAATCAGGTTGCGAGAGACCTACTGCGCATCATCAGCCCTGTTGTCAGTGTTTGGGGTTGCGTTGCCGAGTTGTAATCTGTTTCGTTACCAAGTGCTACTGGTTGATGTTTTGTAAGCAGATTTTTCCAAGTATTAGGCAATCGCTGGCCATCATCCCTGCTATTTAAGTTGTTGAGCCTCTTTGCATTTTCGATGGCTTCCCTTATAACACTTATGGACAGGTTAGTTCCTGAGAAATTTATCTTATGTCCTGTGTTTAACCAGTGTTGGGCCAGTGCAGAAGAAGTTGTTTTTCGCTTGACAACGTTTAAATGTTCGTCTCTTCTGGCGCTTATTTTACGGTTGGTTTGGCCTACGTAAGATGAGCTGCATCCTCCGCATGGAATTTCGTACACTCCCTGGTTTTCTAGAGGGATTCTTTCTTTAGGTGTTTGCAAGAGATCTTTTACTTTACGGTCTGTGGTGAAAATGGTTTCAATGTTGTGTCTCCTGAGAATTTTTGCGATTTTGTCTGTGGTGACTCTGACATAAGGAACAAAAGCTTTGGAGCTATTCTTTTGGTTTTCGCGATTTTTCGGGGCCAAGCGTTTGTTTTTAGAGCCTTGTCTATATGTTCTTTTTTATAATCGTTTTCTGTTAGGACGTCTTGCAGTATGTTCATCTCTTTGTGGTAATAAATGCTATCAAATGCAAAGAGGCCCAACAACTTAAATAGCAGAGATGATAGCCAGCGAGTGCTTAATACTTGGAAAAATCTGCCTACAAAACACCAACCAGTAGCACTTAGTAACGAAACAAATTACAACTTGCCAACGCAACCCAAACACTGACAACAGGGCCGATGACGCGCAGCAGGTTTCGCAACCTGATTGGCCAGAACCATTCGGAAAACGAATGCGTCCGACGTACACACGGGACCGACAGCACTCGAGTTGCAGACGTCAGTTCGCTCGTAGACGTCATATAGTGAGCTTTGAAAATGGTGAATGAGATTTCACCGAAACGTTAGCTGCCTTACAGTCCTGGGAGGAACTCAGCACTTATACGGGACGCCTAAAAATCTTCGATTACACATCACACCCGTGAGAATATCCGACATAACATACATATATATATATATATATATATATATATATATATATATATATATATATATATATATATATATATATATATATATATATATATATATATAAAGTCGGATATTCTCACGAGTGCGATATAATAAAATAACAAATTAAAGCCTCAGAACCCTTAACTGTTATATTTGATTTGACATTGGAGCAAGACTGGCGTTGAAAATTAAGACATACTGGTGAAGTTTTTCTGGAACATGTGGGAGTAAAGTTTAAATTGGTTCCAAAATATTATCTAATAATTTCCAACCCTAGCCTTCTGGGTCCAGTTGATTGCCTAGCAACACTTGAGCATGGCAGTATCCATGATATAAGTGTTGATAAAGCAAAAAATTTAAATATCTCTACTTCTCTCTAAAATCTATTTTTTTTGGAGTTCCATATATAGCAAGACGAAAGCGAATCCCATTTGTGAAGATGATTTAAGGAGAATAGTTAATCTTTTTAACTACTTCTACGCAATCAATTAAATCATTACGTTTTTCTAACAATTTAAATACTTAAAAATTAAGATTTCAGTAAGAAATAAATAAATCTATTTCTACCTTTTGTGTTTAAATAGTTGCCTATATGTATTCTCCTTTCAGGGAGAAAAAAGAAAAGAACAACTGGGGTTCTCTCTTCATACGCGTTTCGATCAACTTATGGTTTCGTCAGTGGACCTGTATCAAACCGAGAGCAACATTCACAGGAAACAATTGTCTGTATAAAATATAAATTCCGAGACGTGTTGGCAGGATATTACACCTGACGACTTTTGGATGTCAGACTGAAAAATATCGCCAATCGAACGACATCTACACATTCACCTGACTATTGCGAAATTTAAAAATTAAAATAGGCAACTACTTAAACAAGATAGAAGTAGATTTATTTATTTCTTACTGAAATCTTCATCACGTGCAGCAAATCGAAGTAACCGGTTAAATGGCAAACGCTCTTTTATGCCTTTTGCAATTCCCATGATTTGGCGAGAACCAACAAATCACAACAACGGAATTTAAGCTTAAGGAAGGAATATTTGTTTGACCATAAATTAGAAAAATACTAAGGGATCAACAGTTTGATCAAAAATTAAGTGATGTTGAATTAGCTGTGCGGTTTTCTTTTAAAACAATTGTTTCGGAGTTTGTAGGAATCGAAAAAGTAGAAAACTACGAAAAACTTGTAAAAGAACTACTTGAAAGCTACTACAAAATGGACTCTCGCAATTTTTTTCCTAGAAAATTTGGGTGTGGTTAGTGATGAGAAAGAAGAAAGGTTTCACCAAGATATTAACAATGGAGCAACGCTACTAAGGCAAATGGGATCCAGCAGTGATGGGGGATTATTGTAGGTTTCTTATGAGAGAAAGCGATCAGGAATATAAACGACAATCAACATTTGCAAAAAAGTTATGTACAAAAGATTTACTATAAATGTATTTACTGACTAAAGTTATCGGCAGTCATGGTAAACCATGTGGTAAATACATGCTCATATAACAAAATGCGATTTTCTCATTGTCTAGTGCTAAAATTCACCAGAGAAATAAGCGTGAAAAATAGAACATAATCTACCGTGTAATTCATGCATAGGCCCACACAACGGATACTAGACTGACGTCATTTTCCATCAAGCACAGTGGGTATCTCAGTTCCCAGCATGTAGTCCAGAAGCGATACAAACGTTCCGTAAACTAAGCATAGTTTTGTTTGGAATAGTTTTTAGGATGTACTATTCAATTATCCACATATTTTTAGATTAATTCAGTTCTCTATACTATATATGCATGTAATATTCATATTGTAATGGAACAAATATTAATTATTTTACACCATCCAGTGTGAACTATATTCTGTTAAAATGAATAATTAAATAATCACTCTGTGAATAGATGTCCCGTGGGAATAGGGTAGTTATATTTTTTATCACTATCCACGAAAGTCTAAAGGAAAAATAAATCAGTTATCGAACTTAACTTTTATTATCTTTGTCGTTTAAATGTTTTCTTAAAAATATATAAACTCAGTAAATTTATGAAGTCATAAAACTAAAAGGCGCTTTCTAAGATTTGGCTATAAATCTGTCGAAATAATCCTACTCTGATTATGTAAGTAAAACCAGACGTGTTAAGGGTAGTTTTTACCATATGGTATATGAAATACCGTTAAAATGTATTAAAATATTGAACGATTTTCCCATTATTAGGAAACAAAAGAATGATTAAATAAACTCACTATAATAGAAATATATCGTTTGGCCATTTGTAAAAAGAATTTTTATTTAATCACTGTTTTTTCTATTCACAAGAAATAACAAGTTAAGATGTTTATTGCCAAAACAGCCAAGAAAAGTGAATAGTTTTTTTACAGTCTTTAACATATATTCTTTTCGTTATAGGAAGACGTAGGTTAGTCTGTTTTACTACTCTGTTATATAAAAATTAGGATTTAGACGCTCAGAGGCCAATTCGGGAATTAAACATCCGGTATAGAATAGCTAACGCCCTCAGCACGTAACGATCGAAACCTTCGAACTTTAAGGGAAAGAAATTGACGTTTACTGGGTTCCATCTGGTAATATGGGTACAAACGGGAAACAGAGGGGTGTCGAGAGGTGTAAGATTCGAAGACACTCTTTTAAGGAATAGTAAATGTCAGTCATAATTTGAATGTTGTTAGAACGGTACCGTGAGTACCAATGCTGTAGAATAATTACGTCACGGGTATAATCGTCGGGAAAGAAAGTTATCTTTGTTTAATTTGGGAAATTAAGGGATTATCGTGTGTTATTCTAATGGGACATTTCGCGATTTTCATACGGTTCGATTAAGTAATATAAATAGCTGTTTTTTCGCATTTATTTCTTTTTTTTGTTTAATATTTTATTAAGCTATTTATACGTGTTTTTTCAAAATTGGGTTTGACGTTTTTGGTTAGAATAACGGCCGAGAAGAGTAACTATGTTAGTTTTTTCGTAACTGTTATTAGTTTTCAGTTTCTCATTGTAAATAGTTCGTTTTTATTCTATTTATTTTGTTAATAGACTAAGTTGTTTTGAGAAACTTCTTTTATTCAATTTTATTAAAACCTTCACGCGAATTAACTTGCGGGCGCGCTGTTGCGAGACCTACAAAACAAGAGATGTCTTCGGATCAACTAATTAGCAGCCTTTCCTGAGTCCTGAAGTTCTGAGTTGTGGTTGGTAAGCTTAAATAACCGTAGTTGTTTGGTACTAAAGCTGCAAGAGAGAAGATGCACGACCAGACTTCCAGAGTGTCTTTATTACTGTGAAATTTAATTATAGGTTATTAAAATAGTTACTAATTAATATGGGGCAAAAAATGATTATAGATAAAATGATTAACGCTACCTCAATATGTCATTAGCAGGAATCTATAATCAAATTCTTTCACAATATTATATTTAGAGAATTTTTTCATATTTTTTTTTGATTGGATTTTAATAAACTTGATATCCGCCATATTCACATAACGTATACCACATAATATAAAACATATACAAAACTCGACCTTATTGCTATCATTCCTGCCCTTAATAAATTAAAATTAATTTTCATATTTGTATCGTATTTACAAGGATAATAATATCCAAATGCATTATTACATAATTGTTCAATATGCCATAAATGTATGCTTGTTATATAGCAATATAAGTAGGTTTTGATGTGTGCCAGTGCGTGAATCCCACTAATTTGTAATTGTACAATTATTTGGCGAAGCTAACGTTAATGAAATATACAATTTTACAGGGTAGTAAAAATATCTTACGTTTGTGGAAACCGCCGCTCGGTTTGCACCAGCTGCTGGCGAGAACTTGGTTGATGTACTACCAGTTCCTATCTATTACACCACACCACGTTGTGTAGGATCGAGAAGAAAGATTTAATGTTATTTTTGATAAATACGTTCACGACGTACATGGACATTTTGGTCATAGCATAACTAGAGTATTTGATGTTACAATTTCTTCTAATGTAAGTATCAGTATTTTATAGTGAAGCAATACAGATAGGGAGGAATAATAAATACATAAAATTAAAAGTAAAAATAATGTGTTAGAAAGAAAAAATTGCATTATTTATTTTTCAGGTAAACTCCAGTTTTACAAGGAAATAACTGCGATTATAACAAATAAATATTTAAATATCCCAATTTTCATGATCAAGCCACGGGAACAATCACCCCACATTCATAAAATAATCGATACATTTTAGTTACCCGCCATTTAAAAGAAGACTTGAAAGTTCTTGATTTTTTGCTGTGTTTTTAAGTAAAAGTCACTAAAAAACTATGCCGTTTATAGTGACTAAATGCCGCCGTGCTTTTATTTACAAAACTTATTGCCGTTGACGTTTTACGGCTATAGGTCACTGCATACAATAGGTTTGTTTGTTAAGTATGTCTACAATTTGTCAACAATATTTGGTCTTCACACGTAGTTCTGTTTAACCTTATCATATCTTGACGTAAAACACTGGTATAGTGACAAGGGAACGTTCTGTGAGGACTGATTATGATTTGTATCGTTCTATTACATGTTTGAATATGCAAAAAAATATCCAATACGTTTTTTTAAACATCCTGAATTTTATTTCTAGGGGGTGATGACTATCCTCAAAGCGCATCGCTAAAAACATTTTTTTTTCAGTTATAATTTAAAAGGCTGATTGTTTCGGGTAAAATCTCTTACATATTATTAGTAGTCCAAGGGTCCAAGTACAATTCCGAGATGAATGAGACCTCCTCAGGTCGGGGCCGAGAGGGGGGTGAAAGTTGGCTAAAACAGGGTTTTCGGAACTACAAGCCAAGGAATACATTTTGAAAAAAAGTTTCAAATAAAATTCGTAGAGATTTAAAAAACCTACAGTTTTAGCTGTTGTGCGATCATTTTTGTTAATTTGTTATTGCAAAAAGGCAGAAAAATCCTCAAAATCTAACTTTTCCCAAACATCACAAATACGTCTTAAAGACGTCCATAAAACGTTTGATCTCAACATTCAGGACGTCTTATGAATGTCCATTAAAGTCGAATGACGTCCAAAAAACGTTGTATAGACGTCTTATGTTACAAAAGGTAACGTCTTTAAGACATTTGCTTACAACGTCTTATGGACGTCCCTTCTCAACATTAAAACAACATATTCCACCATTAAAATTATGTACTTTAAAAAGGGTACCTTTAATTTTTTTGTTTGTCTTGTTTATAAAGTCAAACCGTGATTATTCAAAGGTCCAAGAAATAACTTAATTAAGAAAAAAATCAAGAACAAAATTCACACTACTATTTTAAATAACTATAAGTTCCACATGAATAATTTGCTTTAAAAAATATACAACATACATAACTTAAGCATAATGTAAACTTTTTCTAATTTGAAATTTAAGAAGTGAGGTAGAAGAGCACATATTTTCAGAACTACTACTGTTCGAAATATAAGTGAACCTATCAAATTTAAGCCTTAGTTTATACCTTCGATATAATAACTCTAAAAGGTAGACTATCAACAAAATAAAAGTTTATTGAAATAAAAAGTACACAAATCTTTAAATAGTTTTAAAAACAAGAATTTTTATTGAGTCGAATAACAAATCTGGTCTGATGCCCTTTTCAGCCATGTTTGGATTGAAATTCCCTCATTTTTCCGATTTTTTGCCAGTCCTGTTGTCTCTGTAGATCCTAATAATAAACTGATTTTAATTTTATAGGATAAAGTTTATCATTTGTGGAAGTAAATTTTTTGATATTTTTGCGAATTTTTATAATTGTCCTCTACTATAAAATCGTAACTTATGCTATTTCAAGGTTAATATGTATAATGAAAGACAGAACTTACTCATAATAAGTCTCGCCAAGTTGGAATCGTAGAACTTTCTCTTTCCTTTTCGTACTAATCAACTGTACATGGTAATTTCACAAGCTCGTTTTACAAAGTTATAAATGCTCCCTACTCCCAGTTTTGAAATTTCTAAAACCTTAAACAAAATTACTTCTTGTAATTAACAAAACTCTATTTTCTATGTTCTTTAAATATAAAACATTCATCAGGAACAAAATAAATCTTGCAGGTTTCATTACTGGAGCACTCCATAAACAAACATTACGCCTTCCACTTCATTAGTAATATTTCTTGTAATATTTAGGACCAGTTCTGGATAAGCTGTGCAAGCCTTTTTTGCACTGTTAATATTTCTGAAGATTTCATTTCATACTTCTAATAACATAGAGTTACTAAAAAATATAAGCGGTAAAGCATTCGGGAATTTCCTGTAACACAACCTATAAATAACGTTACTGGTTTTCCTAAGTACATATGATTCTCGATTTTACCTTAACTATTACATAAACACGAATAAAAAAGGTTTTCAGAGGCACATAGACAAATCAACTATTTTAATAAAATTCTTTCAAAAGCTAAATTTTCACAGTCGGCACCCCAACAACAAACGACATGACGAAACACAAATACAAAACTGAAAAATGACAGTTGACAGAAAAAAAAGGCGGGTTTTTTAAAGTTATAGTTTCGCTGGCATCATATTTATGTGTGTCATTGTTATCGGTACATCAAACAGTCTGTGACAAAAAGCACCAATATATTGATAAAAAAGATCATGCAAACGTTCTATTAACCAAGGTCGTAGTGAGGCTACTAAAAATTTGTCATTCAATCAAAAATTTTAACCTCAACTTGTATTCAGCTGAGCTCTGTGCGGCGTTGCAAACTTATTACCCAACTGCGACAAAATCCATAGGGAAGGAAATGCTTTTTAGTTTTTATCAACTAAATTATTCACAACTGTATATATTTTCATATAAAATGTAGTATGTAGACTTTTAAAAGATATCTTAAAGACGTTGTATATAGACGTCTTATGGACGTCTTTAAAACAACGTCTATAAGACGCCTTATTTATGTCTTAAGACGTTCAGACATAATCTGGATATAAAAATGACGTCTATAAGACGTCTAGTGCTGCGTGAGTTTTTTATTTCAATTATTTATTGGAAAATTAACTTTTTTTGCACTTTTTGCTTTTACAGGGAAGCCCTCGTCTTTCTGAACAAAGTGACATTTTATGATAGTAAATCGGAGAATTTGTTGCTGATATATTACTAATTGTTTATTCCAAGACGCAAAATGTTAATTACTAAAACTTTTTTTTTGAGTTAACATTTTGACCTTCACAAAGTTTTAATCTCTTCTTGAACGCCTAAACTTTCATATCTTGCTAAGCGCAAATGAAAGAAATAATTTTCAACCCCTTAAATATCGTTTTAAAAAAGGGGGTGTTTTTTTTATAAAGTCCCCCCCCCCCCCCGCGCAAAAACTGAACTCGCAGCATCAAATCACTAGCGCTTGGAAAAATTCGCCGTATTTTAGCAACGACTGGATCAATTTCGGTGTTTTTTTTAAATCTAGGGTACCTCGAAAGATTATGAATATGGCACACTCCCTTTTTTAGAGAGAGATATAAGGGATTGAAAATTAATTATTTCATTTACCTTTAATGAGATATGAAAATTTAGTCCTTCACAAAGAGGCTCAATCGCCTTTGTGAAGATCAAAATGTTCACCCCAAAAAAAGTTATAGCAATCAACATTTTGCGTCTTGAGATAAACAAATATTTCAACAACAAATTATCTCATTTATTATAATAAAATATCTTTTTGTTCAAAATGACGAGGGCTTCCCTCTAAAGTTAAAAGAGTGCAAAAAAGATAGTTTTGTAATAAATAATTGATATGCTAAAAATGGCCTATTTTAAGGGTATTTTGGCATTTTTACAATAACAAATTGATCAAAATGGTCACACAAAGCTCAAATTGTAAGTTTTTAAAATCTCTGCAACTTTTATTTGAAACTTTTTTTTTCAAAATGCATTTCTAGGCTTGTAGATTTAAAAAACCTGTTTTAGCCAACTTTAACCCCCCCCCCTTCTTGACCCCAACCTATTTTTTGCTGTTATATTTCGTGTAGGGTCTATTTTTACATTGTCCCCAACACCCCTGGATATGTCTCATCCAGCTAGGAATTTACGTCTAAAACAGCACTAATTTGTACCTATGGCTTGGACTATAGGCTTAGTAAAAAAAATTAATACATGTCATTTTCTCAGTAAGGGCTTACTTATTATTTTTTTATAGGGGTGAAAACATTTTTTGTTCGCTGTTTTCATTCAGTAAATATATTTTACTTAATTCGGTCAAAAACCTGTTAGTTGTACTACTTCATTTTTAATTTTATGAAAAGTACAGGTATGAAAAAATTCATGAATATTTTTTTTAAGAAATAATACGAAGTGCCAGGAACATTAAGTATGAGTAGTATGAAGTGGAAATCTACCATTTCAAGGTTTTAAACTATCCCCTTAGAGCATTCTGTAATAAAGTTCAAACAGTCACTTTCTTATTCCCATTCAACTCTGATATATCGTAGTTAGTTATACCCCCTAGAAATGTAATTCAGGATGTAAAATTATTTTTTGATATACTCCAACATATTATAGAAGGAGATAAATCAAAAACAGACTCTTGAGAAAGTTCCCTTGTAAGTAACAATAGAAACAAAATTTTAGAGTCAGATTCACTAAAAAAGTTAAGTTTGAAACCATATTAGAAAAAAACTATTTTTGGTAATAAGAGAAAACGATTTTTTATCTTATCTCCTATTGGTCGTAGAGCGTTTTTTCCCCTAAAATCCAGGGTTTTTAACCATTTTTACAATCCACCTAATAACAAGTCTGAATCATGAAAAATAATAAAGTTATTCTAATTGTTTATAAGCAAAAAAAAACACCGCTACTTTAACCTACTTTTTTAACAACAATTTTGGGATAAACATATCATTTTTTAAATTTTCCTTGTAGTTTGACCTTTAAAAAATCCATTTCCCTTTTAAAAATATCTCTAGAAACATTATCTTCAGAGCAACAATTGTTTAAACTTTTGGCGTTTTTAATAAACAATTGACATTAATCATCAAAGATCCATAAGGGCCTCATCATCAAGGTTTATCGATTTTGACGTATAAAGCATGGAATTAAAGATCTTTTCAATACCTATAACTTTTACTAATACAACTTTTCCCTAAAATGTCTTCGGAAAACTCTACGGGCAAAAAATCGAATTTTCCGACTTTGGCCGTTGTTCATAAAAAAAACAGAGACGATATGACAGTACTTCTTTACGTATTTATCATTTACTAACCCCCCCCCCCCCCCATATGATTTTAAAATCTTCAAATATCTGTAATACATTTTTTCGCCTCTTTTTGTAAACAGACTGCAGTACTAAGCTGTCTGCTCTTTTTCTTAAGGATGATTTAGAATTTTGTTCTACAGAATCAAGAACTACCAAGATGGCAGCTTCACCATAGTTGTACTGCTTTTTTACCTTCTTGATATGTTTTACATCCCCGTAATTTTAATCAAAAACAATACTGAAATTTTAATTACAGAAAAATAAAAATAATTACTGAATATTACAGAGAGAGGTAGCCTCACAAAATTGGCAGAAATGGAAAATTAAACGTTTAATGTTAGTTGCGAGATATAGCTCAATATAAAACAAATATTTTACTCCATAAGAAGGGCTTTCTCATACTTTTTATGCTAAACAAAATATTTTTTTTTGCAATTTCACTTTACTTCTGTCTACCGAACTTTTTGTCAGAGAGTATACTGCAAAATCCACTATTAAATTTTGAATAGTTGCTCTTTTGTATCTCACAACTTCGTCACTTCAACTTAACCATATCATTTTTTATTGAAAGTATTTACTAAGTATTATTATGTCAAATTTTTTCAAATTTTTAAAATCTACCGTTGAAAAACTGGAGGCAAAAAAGGATGTATTTAGTTGAAATTTTGAAGACTATTCGAAGAGGTAAGGGGTACTCCTTTTCTTCAATTTCGCGTTACGTCTATTTTTAGTTTGTTTTTTTTTTTCATTGCAAAAGTAATGACATTACAAGGCCGCGACATACAGACAATTGGACGGATGTGACAAAACTCTAATACTAGCCGGCTACGGAACCCTAAAAAGTACCCAAACTCTTGCCGTGTATGAGTCATTAAAATACACCAAATGGGCTTAATAAAATCAATCAAGTCAAATAAAAAGTATATTTCCAATTTAAAAATTTATTTTCCTCGTCATGAACTTGTGACATTTATGGATTTCCCCCGGAGACCCTCCAATTTAGATAAATAAAAGATGAACCATATACATCTTTTATTTAAACTAAACGATCAATACATAAGCGCCAACTGTTAAAATACATCTTTCTTTAATAATTACCTTCATATTTACATATATACGTATCTCAAAGAGCTCTATGTATATATGTTTATCGCGAATTATCGTGTAAAGGTTGAACACCTTAAAATCCAATAAACAAAAAGTTGCAGCGACCAAATTAAATGATATAAAGTGAGTTTGAAATCAACCAGTTGTCATTGGTCATCCAACAAATGCGCGTTTCTCACAGAAGTGTAGAGACTTCAACGTGTGTTCTCGCTTAACTTTTACTTCAGTTTATACCGATAGTTAAATAAATAACCATGGAAAGTATTAATAAAAAAGACGAAGTTTTAAGGTAAGTTTCAATAATGAAATATATAAAATCTTAAATATACTTGTGACCTGTTTGTTAATATGAAATTTAAAACTCTTTAATCTGATCGACGGATGATATTCACAATTAATTATTATTTTATTACTACATCGATTGAACAGTTTTAGGCATTACATGATTTAGCATCTAGTAAATGTATATTTACAAACTTAAAAATAATATACTATATATATATATATATATATATATATATATATATATATATATATATATATATATATATATATATACAGGGTGTTTGGTAGAGGTGATAGAGAATGACATTTTAATTAATTTATGCCATAGACGCCTTAGTACAAAAATGCACATTTTATAATTTTTCGGTTTTCTGGCAACTGGTGATTGAAAATTTAATTTTTGTGATACTGCTATAATTTTTCGGTTTGAAATATTTTTTTTCTTATTCTTTGGTTCATACACTATAATAACAAGAGGACTAAAATTAAAATACCACACAAAGAAAACTGTGTGTATTCATCTACGAAAATTCAAGTTTCATTCTTAAATTTGAGAGAAGTTTTTTTCTAACAGTGAGAGAAATAAATGCATTCAATTTATTTTAAAAATAACTTTACTGAATTACTTTTACAGTGGTTTATCGAAACCAATATCAATAAAATATTACATACATTAAATTCAGGGAAGATATTCATATTAACGAAATTAATAATTTTCTCTAATCACTTTATCTTTTTTTTTTAATTTAATTAAAATACAAAATATCTAATGTACTGCATTGGATGTTCTCAATGCTTAAAAGATGAATTTTTTGTTTCTGTTCACCAGCCCGGTAATTGTTATTTCTAAAATAAACATAAACAAAATAAAAACACCAATAGATAAATAACCAGTTGTGGAACGTTTTGAAAATTCAAAGAAAAAGAAAGAAGAAGGTGATCGAGCATGGAGAATTATGTTTTGCTGTTATTTGTTAAATGCTAATATGGAAGATGGTGTCACACTTAGGGAAGAAATGAGACTAGACTTAACCACCACCCAAGTGAGGAAAAGGGCCCGAAAATGTATTAGAAATAATGGCTCACATTTCGAACATAACATGTAAAATAATACTTAATGCGATTTTGGTAATTTTAGGAAAAAAAAGAGAAAATTATTAATTTCATTAATATCAATATCTTCCCAGAATTTAATGGATTTAATATTTTATTGATACGGATTTCGATAAATCATTGTAAAAGTAATTCAACACAGATATTTTTAAAATATCTTGAATGCATTTATTTTTGTCATTGTTAGAAAAAACATCACTCAAATCTAGGAATGAAACTTGAATTTTCGTAGATGAATAAAATTTTTGAGTGCACAGTTTTCTGTGTGTGATTTTAATTTTAGTCCTCTTGTTGTTATTATAGTGTATGAACTAAAGAATAAGAAAAAAAATATTTCAAACCGAAAAATTATACCAGTATCATAAAAATTAAATTTTCAATCACCAATTGCCATACATATATATATACATATATATATATATATATATATATATATATATATATATATATATATATATATATATATATATATATATATATATGTATATATATTCTTTTAGTCAATTTTCCGGTTAGTAATTTTCTTCGTTATAAATATTAGTGTATTAAAAAATATTTAAAAAATTATTTTCTGCTTTTTAGTCTTGACTTACAAAATTTGTACTGAACTTACCAACAAATAAACAAACAGACAGACAAAAACGTTAGCTAATATTGCATTATCATCCAGTTCTGAGCTATTTTAAAGTTTTAAGTTTCTAGCTCATCGGGAAGTTAGTTTAAAATCAATTGCAAAATTTGTACCGAACAGACAAACAGACAGACAAGAAAGCAAGTTAATATTGCATTGTCATCCAGTCCTGATGTACGTCTAAAGTTTCAAGTCTCTAGCTAATCGGAAAGTTAGTAAAATCGATTGCAAAATTAAATACTCAACAGATCAACAAAGGAAACAGGCAGGCAAGAAAGCGAGTTGATAAAAGCGTGATACTGTTTGTATATGTTGTTAAGAACCAATGATTATTTTTATATTATTATTATTATTTTTTTTCTACGCTATATTATTCGGAGCTGAGATTTTTTTTAACTTTAGCCGTTTATGTTGCAAATTTCTTTTTTCCCATTAGTAATTTTACAGTTAAGTCTAAATTTATGTTTTATAAGGACTACTTTTTTAAAGCTTCGTTTAATCTACAAACGACGATATTCTATTTATCATATTGAACATTGGAGTTTAACTCAGACTATAAAAGTGGGCCTAAAAGTGATAAATTGTCAGTTGACCATGCTTCTTTTTGTACAGTAAAAACAGTTTTCTTTATGTAAATGAAGTGACTTTATTCTTTAAGTTTATTGTTGGAAGGGTTCTTTTTTTTTAAATATAAATATAGACCAATAAGCTTCTAAGACTGTTTCTTATAGATTATGTTAATTTAATTTTAATGTAAACTGATAATTTTCTGTTTTTTTTTAATTTAAAAGAAAGAAAAATTATGGAAACCAAAATATTTAAAACAAAAAATAAATTGTGGTGAGAGATACAAAGTTCATATACATACAAAACGTATAACAATGTCTCTCAAACTTGAAATGCGGTCAAATTTTAACATATCTAAAATGTCCGTTAAGCCACTAATTGAAACATCGTATGAACTTCTTTTTGGCACTCTGCTAGGAATAAGTTCGAAACAAACCCTTTATATTAGGAGCAATACCGCCACCTTTGCAAGAATAAATAGATTCAACGCATCCCTAGCTCATAGTAGTTATAAAAATATAATAAAAAGTTTGATGCTGGTAGAAATTTAATAATTTGTTAATCATAATAACTCCCTACGCTCAGTAATCACAATGCCATTCCTTCCAAATACGATGAGGGGAATGCATATAAAAATTTTTGAACTATATCCTACAATCTAGGATCGATTCCTGGTATTGATTTTTAGGCCAGTCAAATAAGCATTTCGCCGGGACATTCGATCATCCAGCAAACGGACCAGATTTTCAGGTAATATAAACCTACAGAAACAAAACGTATACTTTTTTCTGCACGAGATTATGTGCGGTGGTCGAGTTCTTAACAATTAAATGTCAAAAAATGCTTTTTTTGCACATTTTTACTTACCAGTAAAAATTAAAATATTTTTTGCACAAACTGAGAAGATCATCTTGTAGAGAATTTAAAATGGTTTTTGTAGACTTTGATATGTTTATTTGTTGCTGAGACAAGTGCAAAAGAAGGTCAAAATTGACATAACATTTAATTAACAATAACTATTGCAAAAATCAACCTGAGATTTTGTTATTTCGTTAAAAGTTGGGTCTTCTTATGCTGAATGTGTGGTAAAAATTTCAGCTCAATTAATCCAATAGTTTCTACAAAATTTAATTTGTTTATCCCAGATCACTTTTTTTTTGCAATAACATTATACGTAGGGAAATAATGTTACAGTGATTCTGAGTATACCTTATGAAAGATGAACACTTCTTGTCTGATAATCAATTATAAAAAGTACTAAAAAACAATTTCAAGTTTGTTAAAAACAAACAAATAAAATAATTTGGTTGTTTTTGACTTGAAAAAAAAAATATTTTTCTTTTTCGGAAAGCAGGCATTGTTACACGAATTTTAAAATAATAAAAACGGTCCTAGGTCAATATGGGCCAAAGTTAACAATTTTTTTTATAAAATTCACTGCCATATTGTTTATAATAATTATGAAACCAAATTAGCGGCACTTGACACTTAAAAAGTTTAAGTTTGGGTGCATAAAATTATAAAAGTATTGGACCTAAACAAAACCTTCACCGAAGCTTCAGAAATGTTGCTTTATTTATGACGACCCGCAAAGTGGAGGGGGAACCTTCAAATCAGAGCGCTCAAAAAATAAAACAGCAACTTCAAATTTATTTCATAAGCTGTTGCCAGATTTTGATGTTTTTTTTTTTAATTGTAGTACCTTTCTGCGTACAAT
Source organism: Diaprepes abbreviatus (assembly GCA_034092305.1). Classification (NCBI taxonomy): domain Eukaryota; kingdom Metazoa; phylum Arthropoda; class Insecta; order Coleoptera; family Curculionidae; genus Diaprepes; species Diaprepes abbreviatus. Next base: position 5,681,697 of record JASJET010000068.1, on the reverse strand, counting down.
ACTAATGTGGAATTTGTTTATCAATTTATTTATAATTGACCGTTTAATTTGTTAAAAGCAAAAAAAAATAATTTCTTGAAGAATCAGTATTTTTCTACGGGTTTTATTAGCAAACATACCAAAACGCTGTGAAATTATAATAAATTAATTTTTGTTATTAAATTAATATTTTTATTTCAGGTTATGTAAAAGAATATGCTTTATATCTACATATATTAATATATGAACGAATATATCTTATGTTATCATCATATACAATATGTTATAATAATCCACTTAATTTTATTCAACTTTTGGAACAAAACGATTATCTTACACATAATACGTATACATAATCGGTCTTACATCATAAAAATTATTCTTACTAATAATAATACAATGATAAACATCTTAAAAAATTATTATATGATGAAACATTTATATGATAAAAATTAATTCGATAAAAATTAAATAGCCTTATTGTTAAAAAAACAACATTCATTTTACATTTGTCATCACTACATAGTATAAAACAAAGTCGCTTTCTCTGTCCCTATATCCCTTTGTATGCTTAAATCTTTAAAACTACGCACCGGATTTTGATGCGGTTTTTTTCAATAGATAGAGTGATTCAAGAGGAAGGTCTATATGTATAATAACATCCATTAAATAGTGGAGAAATACTGTTATTTTTGAGGTTTCTAATGTGATGTCGTTAATTATCATATTTTTTTCCGCTTACATTGCAAACGCAGGCTGAACCCTACGAGATTTATCAAAATAATGTACTAATTATTTGTACACATTGAAAAGGTCTACAGAAAACTCTGCGATGGTATATGTCTATCTCTCATGGATATCCCACAATAACATTTTTTTGTCATTTACTTTTTACGACAAATAATGGCAAATTTTGAAGCGATTTTAACCAATACAGCATTAATCCTTATCCAATTAAATAGCTTAAATACATTGTTGATTTAATATAGATCTATATGGTCCTTTACAGCACAAGATTTAAATGAATATTTTCGAAGATATTACAGATTTAAAATTGCGGGAAGTAGCGCTTACGGCGGTACTGGCCGACCGGGGCGGCGGCAGCGTGCCTATAAATAGCGCGTCGGAGGCCGATGTAATAATTGTTGTAAAAATAAAATAAATAGTCACAGTTTTTCTGTAGTGTATTTAGTATCAGCATTGCACCCGTGCGAAGCCGGGGCGGGTCGCTAGTAAAAAATAAAACTGAATCTAAACGCAGTTTATTATCAGCCATATCGACATCAATATCATCCATATTTTCTAATAAATCATCAGTGTCGTCGTACAAATCGATTTGCAAGTCGTCCACGTCCCAATTATCACAAGTTTAGTGGGTGCATTTGAGCATAAATTTGAACAAAACAGGCCTAATTTTTTACACCCACACGTCAACCTCTTCCAACCCGTTTTACAACTTGTTATTTGCTTTAAAAGAAAATCAGGAACAGAAGGATCAGCAAAGGTCGCAAAACATCGAAACTTAAACTGTTTAACTGTCAAATAGCGCTAATTTGGTGTCTTAATTATTATAGACAATATGGAAATGACTTTTTAAAAAAAACTTGTTAACTTTGGTCCATATTGACCTAGGACCATTTTTGTTATTTCTAAATTTGTGTAACAGTACCTGCTTCCCGAATATATAAAAATGTTTTCAAGTCAAAAACAAAATTAATCTATTTGTTTATAATTATAGTGGTTCTTAAATAAATTTTTAACAAACTTGAAATTGTTTTTTATTACTTTTTATAATTGATTATCGTAAAAAAGTGCTAATCTTTCATAAGGTTTGCTCATAATCACTGTAATTTTCCCGAAATAAAATGTTATTGCAAAAAAAAGTCGTCTGGGATAAACAAGTTAAATTTTGCAGAAACTATTTCATTAATTGGTCGGAAATTTTTACCACTCATTCAGCATAACAAGACCCAACTTTTAACGAAATAACAAAGTCGCAGATTAATTTTTGCAATAGTTATTGTTAATTAAATATTATGTCAATTTTCACTTTCTTTTGCACTTTTCTCAGCAACAAAAAAATATATCAGTTTACAAAAAAAAACATTTTAAATATTTTTTAATTTTCTACAAGATGGTCTTCTTAGTTTGTCCAAAAAATACTTCAGTTTTTACTGGTAAAAATGTGCAAAAAAATCAATTTTTTTTAACTTTTAATTGTTAATAACTCGAACATCTCACATAATCTCGTGCAGAAAATGTATACGTTTGTTTCTGTAGGCCTATATAACTTGAAGATCTGGTCCGTTTACTGGTGATTAAGTGTTCCCAACCGGGTCTTTTTTTTTCGCTTATTTGACTGGCCTGCTTTGAAGCCAGAACTTTTGTTATCCATTTTTTAATTTTATTTTAAGTTTTCCGTTTACTTGTAAGATAAATGATTCTGCTGTATCTGCATTTGAGAATGTTCGTGTTTAGAATATCGTAATAACTTGAGTGAAATGCAAGTATCATTTAAATTTTCAAGCTGTTAGTGCGAGAATTGTTTATATGTTTATTTTTACGAAACTAGACCGCGGCGGTTAAAAGGTATCGACAAGTTCAAACAAAAATATATTTATCTTGGTAATTTAATTTAACTTTATTTTGTTTTAATACAAGTTGAGCATCGAGCTGTATGATAGTCACAGTCTTATTTTCACTGTTTTGAACGCTTTTAATGTGTGAACGCCTAAACTTTTTTTACTTTGTTTCTTTATATTTAAAAATTTATTTTATTATTTTAAGTCAAAAATTGAATTTTTTAAAAATATTCCTAAAATATCTGATTTTATTTCAGAAAATTTCACAAAGTCTTCTAAAAACAATCAATAATTATTATATTCATCTGCAGTAAGTATTTTGTAATAATTATGATTTCAAGGTGAACGGCTTTGCACTCACTCTAGGGTATATTAACTAATACCAGGTATACAAAGAAACCAAAAGTATGAAAGTCTTTGGGAACCCTTTCCATGTTATCGGGTCCTAGGTGACGTGGTCTCCTCTATTTCCTACGAACTTTCGAACGGTTCGCGCGGTTGCAAGGAGAACTGCTTTCTGAATCGGCTTATACAGAGCTCACTAAGGCCCAGTCCCTTGATGTTCGGCAGGAGGTTCTTTGGTATCACTGTTGATACAATTATAGGAATCGTTTGGACCCTGTTCATTGCCCATCGTCTTCGAATTTGCACCTCCAGATCTCTGTATTTGGCGATCTTCTAGCTGTATTTTGGCCTTAGGTTATTGTTGTTAGGTACAACAATGTCGATTAGTGTTGTTTACCTAGAAATTTTATCTGTTAGTGTAATGTCTGATCTATTATGAGCAACTGTCTGATCCGTTAAAACCGTTCGGTCCCAATATAACTTGAATTCGTTATTCTCAAGAATAGACTCCGGATTGTATTTGCAATAAGACATTTTTCCTGCCTGCAATAGATTTAACTTATCTGTTAACCCTTGGTGGCGAATCTTAGCGGCTGAGTCATGGCTTTCCTTATACTGCGTTGCGGCAAATGCTTGGGATCCTCCAGTTATGTGCTGGATTGTCTCTAATGTTTAACGGCCATATCTACATTGGTCATTTTCTATAGAGTGATCTCTGCTGATGAACTTCCGATAGTTTTTTGTCGGAATAACCTGGTTCAGCTAACAAAAAGCCCTCCATTTCCGAAGATATCTGTGCTGAAATCAACCAGTAGTTCGACGCTGAGTTGTTGACATTGTCCTGATTGATCTCCATGAAGTGGTTTCCGTAGCCGGGCTTGTAACTTCTCTTGGTCTATTTGGTGGTGAGATGCAATATCATGTTCCCTCAGCTGTAGCGGCGTTGAATCATCTGCCTCACATATTGCTCGATGTAGTGTGGAAAAGTCCGCAAATCTGTGGAAATATGAACGTAAGTTTATTATTTGTTGATCGAGCTGTTTACCAATCCTCTTCCTCCTTGATGATTTGGAGGCTTCGCACGTTCAATGGCACTACGAGGATGTTGTTTGTGTGCTTTTGTTAGGAGTGTTCTTATTTTTCTATGCAGGTTTTCGATGTCCGTCCTGCGTCATTTCACAATTCCAAAAGATTAGATAAGTACAGAACAAGCATACGTGTTGAGAGCCTTAAACAAATTTCACCGTTCTGCATCTTAAATTCTCCCGGTTGTATCTTTCCTTTAACGATGTTCAAAATACGGCACTTGTCAAGTCTAAACTGCATTCCGATATCCCCGGAGAACTCCTCCAAAATTTGAGCATTTGTTCCAACTGGTTTCTGGTAGCAGGCATCAGTTTAAGATCATCCATGTATAGAAGATGATTCAATCTTACTACCTCTTCGTTGTTATTTCTAATACTAAAGCCGTATCTGGTGGAGTTCAAACTGTGTGATAGTGGGTTCATTGTAAGGCAGAACCACAATGGGCTTAGTGAAGCGCCTTGAAATATTTCCCTTCATACTGGGATTGTATTAGTTTCGATGGAATCACTGGATGGCACTAGCAATTGGATCCTAGTTCTCTAGGTTGACATGATGCGTTTTAAAAAGAAAACAAATTCTCAACATAGTTTTGAGCCACTCAGGTGGCACTGTGATAATTATTATGATTTACAAGCCAAACAGCTTCGCACTCCCTCCAGGGATTATTCATTCATACCAGGCATACAAAGACACCAAAAGTATGAAGCTCTGTGGGAACCCTTTCCATGTTATCGGGTCCTAGGTGACGTTGTTTTCTGTATTTCCTACGAACTTTCGGACGGTTCTCGCGGTTGCCAGGAGAACTGCTTTCTGCATAGGTTTATACAGATGCTCACTAAGGCCCAATCCCTTGATGTTCTGCAGGAGGTTCTTTGGTATCACTCCAGTTGTTGACAGTATTGTAGGAATCGTTTGGACGTTGTTCATTGCCCATTGTCTTCGGATTTGGACCTCCAGATCTCTGTATTTGGCGATCTTCTCGTTGTATTTTGGCCTTAGGTTGTTGTTGTAAGGTACAGCAATGTCGATTAGTGTAGTTCGCCTAGAAATTTTATCTCTTAGTACAATGTCTGGTCTATTATGAGCTACTGTCTGATCCGTCAGGACCGTTCGGTCCCAATATAACTTGAACTGGTTGTTCTCAAGAATAGGCTCCGGATTGTACTTGTAATAAGGCACTTTTCCTACCTGTAATAGGTCTAACTTTTCTGCTAACTCTTGGTGGAGTATCTTAGCGGCTGAGTCGTTTCTTTCCTTATACTCGGTTGCGGCAAACGCTTGGCATCCTCCAGTTATGTGCTGAATTGTCTCCGATGTTCGACAGCCATATCTGCATTGGTCATTTTCTATTGAGGGATCTCTAATGATGAACTTCCGATAGTTCTTCGTCGGAATAACCTGATCTTGGATAGCTAACAAGAAGCCCTCCGTTTCCGGAAACATCTGTCCTGAAACCAACCAGTAGTTCGACGCCAAGTTGTCGACATTGTCGTGATTGACCTCATTTGGATGCCGTCCATGAAGTGGCTTCCGTAGTCAGGTTTGTAACTTCTCTTGGTCTGTTTGGTGGTGAGAAGTAATATCTTGTTCTCTCAACTGTAGCGGCGTTGAATCGTCTGCCTCGCATATTGCTCCGCTAACCTGTGGAAATATGAACGTAAGTTTATTATTTGTTGGTCCAGCCGCTTACCAATATCCGCCAATCCTCTTCCACCTTGGTGTCTTGGAAGCATTGTACGTTCAATAGCACTCCGAGGGTGATGTTTTTGTGCTTTTGTTAGGAGTGTCCTTATTTTTCTTTGCTTTTTATCTGACTGTTTAAAATCTTATACGCACCCTGGAAGTCGAGGTACGTCGTATTTATCAAAAACTATGAAAAAATTATATTACTGATGATTCGAGATAAAGTGTTACAACAAATTTCCACTAAGTTCACAACGCTAATTATTTTGGTATCATTGTAGATTCTACGCTTGAAATTGCACATGTCGATCAGCTTACTATAATTATTAGATATATACGTAAAAATAGTGAAATGGTAAAATTTATATCAAATACCAAGTAAAGTTAAAGACATTGACAATGCTCTTTTAAGCGCTTTAAAAAAATGGTCTTGACATAATGAACTGTCGTGGTAAATCTTATGATAATGCAAGTAATATGTCAGGTATATATGAAGGAATTAAAACAAATAATTCGTTGGAAGATTATGTTCCTTGCGCTGCATTTTCATTAAATTTAGTAGTGACTTGTACAGCTGAATCGGTAGTTAAAGGAGTCGATTTTGTTGCTACTTTGCAAGAACTATAATTTTTTTACAATATCTACATATCGTTGGGAGATTTTGGTGCAGCGTACAAACCTAAGGCTTAAAAGTCTTTCTCAAATGGTTGGTGTGCTCGACATGATGCATGTTATGCTTTAGAAGAAGAGTGATCTGAAATACTTGATGCATCGAGCTTCATTACAGAAAATACAAAAGAGAAACCAAATAAATGATCTGGAACTGTTGAATTCTTTTCTTCAAGATATGATTTTCTCCATAGAAGAAAAAGCTAAACTGCTATCTCAAGTCGAAAAATATTATTGTTCTCATACTCATCACAGAAAAATTCGGAAACTCCAGCCAGGTGAGTCAAGAGTAAATGAAAGGACAGGAAAATTTTCGTTCATTTATTATCGCATTTTGGATATTCTGAGCGTACAATTTTAGCTAGACATAAACACGTATATGAACATCTTTTACTAAACTTCAATTTCTTTGATAATTTATCGTAAATTAATACCAATGAGTTGGCAAATCAAGCCAATAAACTAGTCATTAAGTACCCAAACAACTTGGAAGAGATATTATGTAATGAATGTATTCAATACATTATGAGGATATAATAGATGTTTTTCTGCAAGCTAAAGCAAGAAAAAAGTTTATTATGATATGTAATTATTCATAAAAAATTTATTTATTGATCAAAAAATTTATTATTGTGTATAAACCGATAAACCTCGAAATAAAATATATTTAATATTGGTATATTAGATGTTTTATTATAATAACTACTTCTATATAGCAAAAAGACGCGCCATATCGGACGGCGCCTAGGGTACGATCGAACCTAAATTGACCACTGAGTGCTTCTATTGAACTATAAGATACACTACGAAGGAAATGATGACATTTTTTTTTATTCGTTTACGAGGGTGTGCCGTTTATATTTCGGGAATTGGCAACACTGGCGTTGCTAGTAGTCATCTAACCATTTCCAATATAAAATGGATGACAGATTGTAAGGGAGCTACCAAACGAAAAATATCTGGAGTATGCTCGACGCCATATTGGGGAAAGTGGCGTTTTGGCACGTCAAATTAACCGTCAAAAGTCAAAAAAAAATAGTGTCATTGTCGTTATTGTTGCGAAGTTATTGATCGTCATTAACATCTTTGTTTTTTCCCTGGATAAATTTATTTTATATTACTTACCAACCAGGCCATCAGTCAGATATTTAGGTATAAATATAGACTAAAAAATGATCCAAAGTTGGCACTTTAGAACTGTTAAACAAAAATGTATAAAAAGATACAATACCTTAGGAGTCTAATATACAAAGAAAAATGCATATCACGAAAAACAACTTATATATACAAAGCAATATACTGACTTTAATTGGAATACATACAGTAATTGCACGAAGCCAGCACTGGTAAACCTTGAAACGGTGGAAACCGCAGCTCTATGTAGTATGACTAAAATCCGTCATCCTAGCAATCTACATAAACCATAAATAAATTATTATATGAATTCACTAAACATCCAGCCTCTTATTGCAAAACTTCCTGTCCTGACAACTAAGTTTGAAAGAAAACCTGACTGGTGATAGAGGAACGGTGTACGACCAGGGATCGAAACCATAGGCAAGCCCGAAGACCACCATTAATGATACAGTCAGATCTCACATTCAACCTTTAATTCTTCTACTCTTGTCAACTGACAAGAGTAGAAGAATTAACTAGAGATAACTGATTATATTTAGCCTGTATAATTTTCCTACGGTGACATCGTATTCACTGTTATTATAAGTGAACTTTCTCCAATATGGCGAATAGCATGGTCCGGACATTTTCGGTTTATTACACGACCAGTACATTTATTTTAAACCTGCGTGCATCTAACATATCGACTGTAAAATTTGACGTTTTAAACGGTATACATTAACTTCAAAAATTTTGTCTCGACCAAAAAAATAGAATTAATTCGTAAACATTTCCGTGTGATTATTTTTCACAACTTTCAGTGTAGTTTATCTCAATAAGAGTACATATAAGCTATATAAAAGCTTCTCTCTACATAGGTATTATCCCTAAACATTACAACAAACATATTTTGGGTTTAGTTACCCTTTTAAACTTTCCATAAAAATTAATATCTCCAGTGGCAATCCCAAAACTTTATAATAATTTCCAGTAATTTTCTTGGACACCCTTTATTAATAATAGATCTTTCATTTCTACGCTACATGATAAACCGTCCTTGAAACATGTCTGACACATATACTAATTCAAGTTTTGCAGATTGGACCGCATAGAAACAGGATTAATCAAAGTATTATTTACTAAAAATTACCTACTAGAGATGTCTAATATATGTATACAGTTAATGATTAGATTTCGACAAAAACACATTTTTTACATAAAAAAATTTTTTGAGTTTAAATGTAAAAGCTAAATCTGATTTTTTTTCAGGATAAGACCCAAAAGCCTTTCCCAACAGATTTCCGAAACCTTGCCAGTAATTTTCGAATTTATTTACTTAATACTGCAACTGTTTTATTATATGGGTGAAGCAATATTTCGGCTGTTCAAGCCAGTTACACCAGTATCAGTGAAACAGGAAATAGTCCTGGTAAGTTTTATTTTTTCATTATAATATCTGTAAAAACTTTTACAATTTTTTACCATTGTAAGGTAACATTGGCTGTTAAGTTATAACTGAACAAACAAATATTAAAAATTTGAAAACAGGGAAATTTTTTTTGATTTTTTGATTTACATTAACTCGCGAGACGCGCCAAATCCACGTGTCGCCGTTGCTCGAAATACTGAACAATTTATTTTCACAGTTCAAGGTTCAAATTCAAACGCCATCAGTCTAACATAGAATGCCGACATGTCTCAAAATTTATATTTTATATTGACAGTTGTTTGGTTCGATACAGCTCCACTGACAAGATCACTAGGTGCTCAAAACGCGTATAGAGAAAGAACCAGAGTTGTGTTTGCGGAAAATAAACTGTTTGTATATATTTTTTCCATTAACTGACTACTTGAAAGAGGAATAAATAGAGACAACGAATTAAATTTTTTATGGTACAATGAAACAACAATAACTTAAAACTGAAAACTGTCGAAATGATAAAACATTATTATTATTATTTCAAATTATTAAAAAATAAAAGGTAAAATAAATATCTCTATATTGCAGTTGTCGTGCCCTTCAAAAACGTTAAAGAAAACAAGGAAAAAATATCATAGAAGCTGGATTTTTCTGGCTTTACTTTTGGCAAATTCATTATAAGAATATCCAACTGCTTTAAAAAGTTAGATTCTATAGAAATGAGAGCAAGATTTTCTAATTCTTGCTAGCCCAATATAGATCATAAGTAATCCTTAAGATATTGTTGCGAACGATTAGGAGAAACTTATTGATACGCCTTCGTATACAGCTATGAATTATTATAATGTGTCGAAAGAAATATTATATCGATGAGTCATATTTCTAGATAGTTCTCAACTTTATGCTAGTATATTAACAAAATACGCAACGCAATGGTAATGTTTGAGAATGAGTGAAATCAACCGGATGATAATTTCTCGCTAATTAGTTGTGAAAGAAAAAAAATTATATTGTTATTTTTCGCTTTTTAGCGCTTTTTAGAAATTAGTCCAATTTTTTCGTAAAAATTATATTTCCACTTGAATTTAGTTGAATTTCCAAGGTCGCAAAAAGTACTCATTTTATCCAAAATTGTAGACCACATGAAAGTGAACAAAAAAAAAATTTTTTGCTTCTGAGAATTCTCCAAAGACCAGTTTTGAATGAAATTGTACCAAACAAATATTTAGTCTGCGATAGTAAATCCGCTATCTTGAATTTTAAGAAATTAATTTTAGATTCGTAACCTAGGCCCCCAAAACTCCAATATTGAAAGTGCCTAAGACATGTCAATTTTTTAGTCCGACATATTTTATCCTGTGTATTGAGATTGAAAAAAATTAATTTAGGATCCGTAATAAACGCCCTAAGAATCGGAAAATGTAAAATTTTTAGTCAACCATGCGTATCTGCCATATTAAATTGTAAAAAATTAACTTCAGATTCGTAACCTACGATTGCGAAAACCACCTAATACCAATTTTGACCATATATGAATAACGTAAAATTTTCCACCCACCATAATGAATCCGCCATATCGAATTTCAAAAAAATTATTTTAAGCTCTTAATTTATCTTAATCTACGCCCTAAAAAAAAAACACCTAGTACCATTTTGGATATACTTCAAAAATACAAAATTTTTAGACCGTCATATTGCATCTGCCAATTTTTTTAAAATAATTATAAATTTGTTATTTACACTCTCAAAAACCCCCAGTAGTAATATTGAACAAAATCGAGAGATGTTAAATTTTTAGTTCGCCATATTGGATCCGTCATATTATATTTTTTTTAAATAATAAATTCGTTATGTACGACCCCGAAAACCTCCCCCCCCCCCCCCGTTACGGAGTAATCTATGTACATACATAAAAACACGGTCGAATTTAGAATCTCCTTGTTTCGGTTATAAAATTCTTATATTACTTTTTTTTTAAATTATATCCGCATATTTTTTTGAGATTTATTAATATGTACAGACATGATGGAATCAAATTTTTCCATCATTTAAAAAATGCCTTTGTTTCTTTCAAATAATTTGCTATTTGAACCTCGAAAGGTCAAATTTTGTTCGGTCAAAAATTGGCCGTATAAATTATTCTTTTATTGACACCGTTAGTATTTACTTGTAAATTTTGCATTTCAGAATTTACAATTCAATTAGTTTTTTCATTCAATTTATTTTTTAACCGACTTCTAAATGAAATTTGCAAAAGTGGTCCCATATTATTTTAACTGAAATTGGTCCAGTTAAATTCAAGATGGCGCTTATAATATGACGAAGAAAAAAATTATTTTGTCTTATCTCCAAAATTGGTATGCGGTCGCACATAACAAATTTAGAATTATTTTTAAAACATTCAATATGGCGGATTAAAAATCTTTCTCGATTTTGTTCAGAATTGGTACTGAGAGTTTCTGAGGGTGTAAGTAACGAATTTAAAATTATTTTTAAGAAATTCAATATGGCAGATGCAATATGGCGTTCTAGAATATTTACATTTTCCGATTATATCCAAAATTGTAAATTGTAATTGTAAATAGAAATTAGAAAAATTACGTCCACTTTTGTCTTTGGGATATATAGTTTTATTTTGATAAGATAGGTACGTACATTTATTATTTGTTGGTACAACTGTTTACTAACAAAGGAAGGACCTAAAGTGTGCGGTTCCGATTTTAATCAAATTTCAATATGTTGTAGATGGTACAAAAATAAGAGACACGTATTTTTTTTTATTTGCGGAGATTTATTTTAACGGGGTGAAAACCGCCCCTAAATGTCATCCCTAAAACAGTGTCTTTGAAATAGCTCAGGTTTTAAGTGAGATATTTTTGTAAAACAAAGTGAAAATTACTTGTTGTTCAAAATTATATTAAACTATGGTTTTTTCACCCCTCAAGTATATCATTCCTTATTTTTTATTAGGTTAAACCATCTATTCGCGCACGTAATTTAATTCTAAAAATTACGAAATTTAATATAATTATTTGAAAATATTTTTTTTTTCAAGAATATCATAAGTAACTTAAGTTGACGAGTTTCGGGGTTTCTAAAATAACTTGTAAAAAGGGTGAGCTACCCCCAAAAATCGTTTTTTCTTAAACCGCAAGTTCTGATATCTTTACAAAACAAAATGGAAATTACTTTTTATTTGAAATGATGTTAAATTAAGGTATTTTCATCCCCAAGAATATCATCCCTTATTTTTTATAAGGGCAAACCCTCTATGCTCGTACGTAATTTAATACTAAAAATAACGAAATTGAAAATAATTGTTTGAAAATATTTTTTTACGAACACCATAATTAACTCAAGTTGACATTTTTCGAGGTTTCTAAAAGTAAACTAGTAAGAAAGGGTGAGTCACCCCCAAATACATTTTTTAATAAGTCAAGTTCTAATTAAGATAGCTTTTCAAAATAAAATGAAAATTATTTGTTATTCGAAATGATAATAAACTATGGTATTTTCAACCCCAAGGATCACAGGCCTTATTTTTTTATTAGGGTAAACCATATATTTGCGCACGTGATTTAATTGTTAAAAATACGAAATTTAATGGAATTGTGAAAATATGTTTTTCACGAACACCATAAGTTAGTTAAGTGTTTCGGGATTTCTAAAAATAAACTAGTAAAAGAGGGTGAGCCACCCCCAAATCCTTTTTGACATCTCAAATTCTAATTGAGATAACTTTACGAAACAAATTGGAAATTATTTGTTATTTGAAATGAACCACAGTATTTTCACTCTCAAGGATATCATTCGAAGAACGTCATGTATAATTATTCTTAAAATTGCCAAATTTCGGTTGATATGAACGTTACAGAGCTTACTGAAGTTTTTTCTTTTAATTAATAAAAAAATATAAACTTATTAAGCATTCATGTCTGTAAATTATTATAATTAACGACACATAGTGATTTCTAATTCTGTAACGTTTATTTAAATTAAAATTTGACAATTTTTAGAATAATAATATATGTATGAAATGACGGTTTACTTTTATAAAAAATATGGAAAAATATCCTTGGAAGTGAAATAGACAATTTTTAGAATAATAATATATGTATGAAATGACGGTTTACTTTTATAAAAAATATGGAAAAATATCCTTGGAAGTGAAATACCATAGTTTAACATCATTTCGAATTACAAGTAATTTTAATTTTGTTTTATAGAGATATCTTAGTTAGAAGTGGAGATATTAAAAAAATGTAATTGGGGGTCGCTCACCCTCTTTTACTAGTTTTATTTTCAGAAACCCCGAAACACGTCAACTTAAGTTATTTATTGTATTCGTAAAAAAATATTATTAACAAATTTGGTTTAATTTCGTAATGTCCAGAATTAAGTTGTGTAAATGAATTACAAGAATAACCCTCATAAAAAGTAAGAGATGATATCTATGGGGTTAAAACAACATGGTATAACCTCACTTCAACTAACAAGTAATTTCCACATTTGTAAAGATATCAGAAATTGAGATTTCAAAAAAATGTATTTGGGGTGACTCACTCTCTTTTACTACTTCAGTTTTTGAAACTCCAAAACATGTCAACTTGAGTTAATTATTATTCGTGAAAAAAATACTTTGAAACAATTTCATTAAATTTCGTAATTTTTAGAATTAACCGTTATAAGAAATAAGGGATGATATGTTTGGGGGTGAAAATACCATAATTCAACATCATTTCAAAAAACGAGTAATTTTCTTTTTGTTTTGTAAATATATCTCACTTAGAACCCGAGATATTTCAAAAATACTGTTTTCAGGGGTGAACTTTAGGGGCCCGTTATGACGAATCTCCACAGATTAAAAAAAAATACGTATCTTTTATTTTTGTACCGTCTACAACATATTGAAGTTTCATTAAAATCAGAGCCGGACATTTCAAGTACCTTTGTCAGATTCATCAGTCTTATTTGCCTTTGTGACTTGAGAACGTTGTATAATCAATGGCATTACATATGTATGTCTTGTTCATCTCACGTCAAATCTCAAAGAGTAGGTAAGTGCAGAGCATATATATACATAAAGCGCCTTACACAAAATTACTATTTAAGCTAATTAATTAATACAGCTGCCTTTTCGCCTTATAAACTCACTTGCCAGTGTGGCCCTCAAAGTTTAATAATAATAATAATTGTTTTTATTGTAGCCAATACAATATATAAATGTAGAGCAGGAATATAAAAAATATCGATAAATGCAGAGTTCGGCGAAACCGTGGGCAGCGCTCTGACATAAGAATTCTTTCTGATTGTTTCATACTTCGATCATACCCATAGATTTAAACTACAATAGATTTGTTTGAAGGTTGTTTCTGGTCGGTGGGGAAGAGACTTTTTTGATGTTTGACAGACATAAACATGTTTAATTATCTTTTCTTTCAGTTTAATTGTTTGCCGTGACTTTTTTTAGTGTTTTTAATTATTAAAAATTACTATAAATGAGAAGTTTGCAATTAACATTAATGTAAAGAATATTTAAAAACTTATTTTTATTGGTAAATATTGTTTACATATTAAAAATAACAATAATAATAATAATTTAGGCAATGATACATTCATCTTTTATATATTTTAGAATTGACGTACTGATTATCATATGATACTCGTTTAAATAATGCAATTAGAAAAGGATAGCATAAAATCGGTATGTGTGTACCAAGGAATGACATATCTACTGTTTACCAACACTTTTTTAAATATAAATAGAAATATTATTACGTTATTCCGCGTTCAAATAACCAGACCCTAATTCTGACGTTATGCTAATTCTACAGGGGTATGTTCGAAGATTTCATACCTAAGTATGTTTATGTGTATTTTGGTTCCACTGCCAATAATGTGACTGTTTTGTACTTCAATCGATTCCGTTTATATCTTTTCGCTAATTATGTTCAAGACTCAGCATTTTCAAGTCCTATCTGCATTCTAGGATGTCATTAACATACTGTTATTATATATCCATTAAATTGCTAAATTATTTAAAGAATATTAGATAACTTAAAAATTAGAGAAATTTTATTAAAATTCCAATGTTTCAAGTTTGTTTCGAAATTTCTGTTGCAACAAAAAATTATATTTTTTAAATTTATTAATCGACCCCCTATTTTCACACACTGTATTATAAATTTTTAAATTTTGGGTGAAAATTAATTAAACTTAGAAGCTAAATTGGTTAAAACACAAGAATTTGCTTAAATAAGACTTGGTGACTATCTTAACGTTAACAATTATTATCAACCAAGTTCATTGTTCCCAGTTTCTGCTAAAATGTTAAAAAATGCTAATATCTGACAATGTTAAAAAATACAATGTATTCTTCAGTGGCGTAACCAAGAGTATGTGCGCCCCCCCCCCAAAAAAAAATCATCCTGCGACTTTGTTACTATGTTAAAAGTTGGGTCCTGTTATGCTGAATGTGTGGTAAAAATTTCAGGTCAATTAATCAAATAGTTATTGTAAAATTTAATTTGTTTATCCCAAACGACTTTTTTTACAATAACATTATACCTAGGGAAATGAAGTTACAGTGATTCTGAGCATACGTTGATGTATATTGTATATATGTATTGTATGATAATCAATTATAAAAAGTAGTAAACAACAATTTGAAGTTTGTTAAACACTTATTTAAAAACCATTATCATTTTTACCTTATAAACGAATAGAATAATTTTGTTGTTTTTAATAAAAAAATGTTTTCATATTCAGTAAGCAGGTATTATTACACGAATTTTAAAACAACAAAAATTTCCCAAGGTCAGTATGGGCCAAAGTTAACAATTTTTTTTTATTCACTGCCATATTGTTTATTATAATTAAAAAACCAAATTCGCGCCAATTGACATTGGTACAATTTAAGTTTCGGTGTATAAAATTGTAAAAGTATTGGACTTAAACAAAACCTTCAACGAAGTTTAAAAAATGTTGCTCTATTTATGACGAATCTGAAAGTGGAGGGGGAACCTTCCAATCAGAGCGCTCGAAAA
This sequence comes from Diaprepes abbreviatus, assembly GCA_034092305.1. Classification (NCBI taxonomy): domain Eukaryota; kingdom Metazoa; phylum Arthropoda; class Insecta; order Coleoptera; family Curculionidae; genus Diaprepes; species Diaprepes abbreviatus. Next base: position 5,665,771 of record JASJET010000068.1, on the reverse strand, counting down.
ATAAAACAGCAAGTTCAAATTTATATCAGAAAGTTCTTGATGGATTTTGGTGTTTTTTTTTTAAATTGTGGTACCTTTCTGCATTCAATAATTATGTGGAATTTGTTTACTAATTTATTTATAATTTGGCTAAACAAAAAAAATATTTCGCGAAAATTCAATATTTTTTTCTACGGATTTTATTGGCAAACATACCAAAAAGCCGTGAAATTGTAATAAATTAATTTTTGTTATTAAATTAACATTTTCATTCCATATTATGTAAAAAAATGCTTTATATCCATATATATTCATATATGAATATCGTATGTTTTCATCATATACAATATGTTATTATATGTTGTAATAAAACAAAATATCTTACATTGTTATAATCCATTCAATTTTATTCAACTTTTGGTACAAAAATATTATTTTACAAATTATATGTATACATAATCGGTCTTACATTTTAAAAATTCTTCTAACTAATAATAATAAATACAATGACAATCATCTTAAAAAAGAATTATTATACAATGAAATATTTATATGATAAAAATTAAATAGTCTTATTGTTAAAAAAACAACATTCATTTTACGTGTGTTATAATAAAATAAAACTTAATCTACACGCAGTTTTTTACTTGGTACATTATGATTTACAAGCCAAACGGCTTCGCACTCCCTCCAGGGAATATTCACTCATACCAGGTACACAAAGATACCAAAAGTATGAAGCTCTGTGGGAACCCTTTCCATGTTATCGGGTCCTAGGTGACGTGGTCTGCTGTATTTCCCATGAACTTTCGGACGGTTCGCGCGGTTGCTAGGAGAGTTGCTTTCTGCAATCACTCCAGTTGTTGAGAGTATTATGGGAATCGTTTGGACGCTGTTCATTGCCCATTGTCTTCGCATTTGCACCTCCAGATCTCTGTATTTGGCGATTTCTCGTTGTATTTTGGCCTTAGGTTGTTGTTGTTAGGTACAACGATGTCGATTAGTGTAGTTCGCCTAGAAATTTTATCTATTAGTATAATATCTGGTCTATTATGAGCAACTGTCTGATCCGTCAGAACCGTTCGGTCCCAATATAACTTGAACTGGTTGTTCTCAAGAATAGGCTCGGGATTGTATTGGTAATAAGGCACTTTTCCTACCTGTAATAGGTTTAACTTTTCTGCTAACTCTTGGTGGAGTATCTTAGCGGCTGAGTCGTGTCTTTCGGCATAAGCTTGGCATCCTGCAGTTATGTGCTGGATGGTCTCTGATGTTCGACAGCCATATCTGCATTGGTCATTTTCTATTGAGGGATCTCTAATGATGAACTTCCGATAGTTCTTCTACTTGGTACATTATTATTATTGTCCATATCAACATCAATATCATTCATATTTTCTAACAATTCATCAGTGTCGTTGTACAAATCAATTTGCAAATCGTCCACGTCCCAATTATCACAGTTTGTCCAAAAAATACTTCAGTTTTTACTGATAAGCAAAAATGTACAAAAAATGCATTTTTTAACTTTTAATTGTTAATAACTTGAACAACGCACATAATCTCGTGCAGAAAAAGTATACGTTTTGTTTCTGTAGGCCTATATTAACAGAAAATCTGGTCCGTTTACTGGATGATCGAGTGTCCCCAACCGAGCCTTTTTTTCGCTTATTTGACTGGCCTATATAAAACTAAAACCACGTACATCGTAACTTTCAGTGAGAATCATTAAATATGTCATTTTAATAATTTTAAAACTAAATAATTATATAATTGCCTTGAATTTTAAAATTCACGCAATAAGTATAGATCTAATCTAATTTAATTCAATTAGCTGAAAGAATTTATTTATCAAAATATGTCATCGGACAAGTATAAATCACCTTATTTTAAAAATTTGTACTTAACTAGATTTTAATGTTCAAAATCCAATTAGCTAATAATGATTATTTGATAGCTTAATAGCACATATTAAGTTTTTAATGAAGCAATAAATTATTACTTCGTAGAATTATTAATTACGAGCTCATATTTATTTAACTACTTATTAATAAATTCAACATTGAAGCGTTTTATATAAAGTTAAGGGTATAAAATTTCATGAATTCAGCAGATGAAACTGTATTTTTTAACATTTAAAATTTTTTGTAGTACATAAACTTCCCTGTCGAATTTACAATGGTGTCTTTTCTATTTTTGAGCCAATCAGTAAGCGAAATCTTTATGGACACCCAAAAAAAACGCAATTGGGTGTCGCTTAACCTAGAGAAGTAGTGCTGTATAAATTTTAGACATCCAGCTTCTGAAATTACAGCACGAGGCATAAAACATCATTACTTTTTATTTCTGTAGAAAATAAATTTCATGAAAAAAAATAACAGCAACTTCACAGTCTTATGTTTTAATTATTTAATTATCAATGAATTGTTGTTTTGTATTTTCATTTCCTTCAACTGATAGGATAATAACTAACTATTTTAATTTTATGTTGTTGTAATTTAATATATGTAATACAACGATTATTGTTTATGGTTGAGTTGTAAATAATTCCGAGATTGTCGGCTTTTGTTGTTTGCTTTCATTACACTGTCGTTATGTGACATGTGATATGGTTTGAAGCCAAGTTTACACATAATTCTTTAAAAAAAACTTTTAAGTAATATAAACGCTGTATTGTTGGTAAAATACTATATAGCGAGAACCTTATCCACTCTTTGAATTCAAGTGGAAATATGTAAAATACGCTATTTATTATATCGTTATTTTCCTTTTCAATAAATCAGAAAATTTATAACAAACCGGGATGGTATCATATGTATTTCTGACAACCTGTCGTATAAGCACGTCCTTCGTTTTTGGAAAATTAATAATGGAGATCGGATTTTCCGCGAGAACGCCACGAGGTACGTTTCGATCGAACGCGAACGACGTATACGAGCTGTGAATGACTTGCGTATCAGGATTTTTGTCATTTGTGGTATGCGTTTGTCCCTGCATTAAGTGGTCCCCACCTTGAAGTGAAGCTTGGATGTCATTTAAAAATTGTTCCATTGGAGAAATTGAAGTGTTTGGATATAATTCAGCATTTTGATTTATTTGGGTCATGTCAGATTCATTACGAGTATGGAATCTTGTTAGGTCTGGCGCGATCCCACGAGGGACCGCGGAGGTCCCACCAAAACCACCCGGACAGCCTGAAATGCCACCCGCCTCATCAGACCGGAAGGAACTGTGAGAGAAGGGATTGGACATTTTTTAATAAATTATTTTTCCTCTTAAATTAGAATGTTTTGTATAAAAAATACAAAAATCACGGAGGGCTGGGCTTTAATATACTTAATATATGGAAAAATTAAGTATATGGCATTTGGGTTGGACGAGAACTTGGCCAATAATTACTTTGTTTTTTATTAGACGTGAGCTCTTATAGGACTTTTTGCAGTAGAAATTTTTTTTTTGACTGGGACTCTTAAGTTTTGTGTCGAAATTAAATGTAGTGTTGGGACTCTTAATAAATTTTCTAAAATTCAATTTTCGCAAAAATTTTTGTTTTGGTGTTAAACACAAACCAAGGCACGTTTAGTGTTCTTAGATCCGTCACTATCAGGTTGTCACTAATTTTCTTTTGACAGAAAATTATTTGTCGCAATCGGGATGTTTAAATCGGGTATGTCGCTATTAGGTTTCCTTTACGCAATTTTATTTCTGCAAATTATTATAGTCGTAAAAGTAGGCGCGTGAATACTCTATATATTAATTTCAAATAGTTTCCGTAAGAATTAAAAAAAAAATCGACGTGGAAAGGTTTTTTTTTTTAGAAAAGCTTATTTTTTCCGACTAGAATTTTACTAAAATTCGCGTTTCACGGCTTTTATTTAACTGGAGATTTTACTTTGAGGTTCCTCCCCTAGCACTGAACTGATATCAGGTACTAGAGTTCGCCTCTAACGAATTTCCGCCTAACAGACAAGGTTTCCTGGCCTTTCTAGTACCGCAATCTTCTTATCTTCTTTCTTGAATCGAATTCTTGATCGTCTTATTAAGACAACCAACAACCTCTCATCTTAAACCATCGTAAGCAGAGCGGCCTCCCTCGTTGCACTAGCGTAAACAGCTTAGTGATCCTCTTGATGCCGAAAGGGGCGCTCCAGGAAAACCTCTAGGAAATTTAAAACTCCCTACTCGCGTGTTGAACCGTTTAATTTTTTCTTCTGGAAGGGAAACTGACAATAATCTCTTGCGAGATTACCGACGAGTGGCCCACCTATTGAAGATTCCCCGTGCCTTTCTCTGACGTGGTGCAAGTGCCAGACTAATCAGCAACGGCAGAGAATCTCACGTTTCGCCTGAGTAAATGCTTCAAAAGACTTAGATACTCGTGTGAGCGTGAGTAAAAAAAAATTTGAGATATCTGTGCTCTTTAAAAGACGACCAGATTCTGCTCACGAATCGCGATATCGGGTGCTATTTATACTTTCTCGGCACTCCGTCGGGTCTTCCGAAAGGAACCGATCAGCATTTGGCGCAGTCCGCCAAAGCTTTATGTCTGCGCCGCCATCTGTGTCGGTGTCTATGCGCCGTTACCGCCGACAACGTACAGTTTATTTCTCGGAATTTCAACCATCTTTAGATGTTTAATTTACTTTTATGATTTTTTAAGGTCTTGTAGATAGAATTCTACAACAAACCTTAGGATACCATGAGTGGAAAAGCAATTTTTCCCACGATTCTAGTATTTTAAAATGTTGATATTTTACAGTGTGGAATTCATATTGGTAGGTATAATGTCACGCCGCAATACTCTTTTTAAATTAGGGAATAAAAATTAGATAAATTTTATTACTTCTATAAAATTTGGAAAACTTATTTATAACATTTAATTTTTATTCTATAAAAAACCATGGTCATTATAATAAAATATTTACTTCAAAAAAACTAAAGCAACTTGGAAAAATGGCATAAAAGGTGAAAAATTAATTAACAAGTGTTTTATTAATTGTAGATTTACTTACTTAATTATACCTTTATCAAGTTTAATTAAGAATATCTTTGTGTAGTTTACAGATATTTTTTATAAATTTTCAATTTGTCATAGATATGTTTATGTAAATATAAAGGTTTATTCGAAGACGTATATTATACAAATAACAAGATCATAGGCAAATCAGAAATATTATAATTTCCATGGCAACTATATCTAAACTCCATAATTTCTGTCAGCGACTCATTTAATACCGGTCACCACAGCAACGAAGCGGCGAAATAAACATCACATAAATGATTTAAAACTTAGCATTGTTTGAATATTTTATTGATTTATTATTGATTCATGGATAGTTTCTGTGAGTTTACATTATAATTACTATATTTTCGTTGTATGTAGATATTATGTTGTGCAAACAAAGTTTATTAAAGTATATATTTGGTGTATATATTTGTAGTAAACTATGGATATTGACGAATCTTTAACTAGTAGTGTGCCTACCAAAAAAAAAATTGTCCGTTGACATTAAAAGAACGAATAATGATTAAAAATGTTTACCGTGGTATTCGGGGACGAAACTCTGAAGTCACCACTTTGGATGCTGCAGAAATATGTGGCACTTTATTAATGAAAATTTCTTTGCGCACGGTATTCAAGGTTTTAAATGGTCATTATAAAGAAAACGACCAAAAAAAATAAAGCAGATAAGCGGATGGAAAGAATAATCCTGGAAAATGGCACAAACTACGCCATTCGTTGCAATGTCCATGGTTTCTTTTTCAAAAATAAAATACCAACATTGAAAAGGTTAAGACAGAAATTAATAACGGCACATCTTTACCTAAAATATCATAAAAAGTTTTAGAACAAAAAGTTTACGAGTTGAGAAAAATAAAAAAACTACGGGAGATTCAGAAAAAAAAGAGAAAAAATTGAGTACACTGACGAAATATGGCTTAATGAGGGGCATACAGTGGGGACGGTATGGCAAGATCTGAACATTAAAAGAAGCAGGCATTTATGGAAGAATTTTCGCGAGGACTACGCAATCCTAGTGAAAAAGGTTGTCGTCTCATAATAACTCATATTGAAAGTGTATCTGGTTTCTTAGATGGCGGCCTTGACATTTTCGAATCTCAAAAAAACGGGGGGCAACCATGAAGACATGAACGCCGATGTTCTTGAGCGATGGTTTTCTTCGATTTTAAATCTTGTAGAACCTGATTCGGTAATTCGAATGAACAATGCTTCGTATCACAGTCGACGCCAAGAAAAAATTCCAACTTCTGGGTCTAAAAAGGCGAAGATATGCCAATGGCATTGAATTAGACGAAATAATACTTAAAGTGATTTAGTGAGGGTATATAAACAAAAATATATTAAACATGCTATTGATGAAATGGCTCGGGAAAAAAAAAGAAGTATTGAGGCTGCAGTTGTACAATCGTAAACTTAACCCCATCGAATTAGTATGGGAGCAAATAAGAGTAAAGTGGCACAGAAAAACTCCACTAACCTCACTAAATAACCTTGGGCTGCCTGCAACCACGGCTAATGGCAGACCAAGGAAAATCCGTAGGATCTTCAGTCCGGAGCGGGGGAGGGGGGGGGGGTTCAGTCAGTAAGAATCCGAAAGTACCTTTCACACTGTGTGAAGGTGTTTCCTCTCTAGGAAAAAAAATTGTAAAAAAATGTTTTGATGTTCCCATGAAATTCCATCATATATTATTTTCTGAAATGCACACGCCATTGGAATTGATTTCCCTGACGTCGCACAACCCGGGGCACTCTATATGTGAGCGATGAATCACTGACAGAAGTTATGAATTTTAGGTATAGATCTAGTTTAAACCTCTTTAGTAAATCTGGCTGTTAGTTTTCATTTTACTTATCCAGCTCACAGAAATAAAAATATCCTAAATCAACAGGATTATATAAAACGGAAAAGAGTTTTTGTTTGTCCGGGATAAACAAAGAAACTACTCAATCAATCGCAACCAAAATTTTACCCATATTTCTCGGCATAAACGAAAGGTTCATAAATACATTTCATCTTGAAAAAATAAATACGATAAACAAAATAAAAATACTTCAATGTATAGTATACACAGTCATGCATATGTTGTATGCTGGCTCTCCGCTATGCGGCGGACATGTTGTGGTACGCTTTACGAAACGACTTTCTTACAGTTCTGTCGACTGAACAGCTATTTAGACTACTAAGGAACCGTAATCTACTCGCCATTGTAATTGCCAACGTTAGGGGGGCCCGACAAGGCACAGGAAGAAGAAGAAAAAACTAATACTTTAGCGGAAAACCTGAACTAACCTGAATAAACTCTGATTTAAACTAAACATCAAAGTAGGCTGGTGATGACGAAAATACATCAAATAACTTGTGGTTAATGCCAAAATAATAATCATAAACTATTAAATACAAACCAGTTTTCGAGGGTCATCTTTAAACGGTCATAGCTCCCTTATGACGCATTTGCAGACCTACGTTCATATGAAATTTTATGTTTTCATATGTAGAATCTCCTTTCAAGATATACGAATGGAATTTCCGGATATTCTGTATAGTGTTTAGATGAATATTACAATTATGCCGAGGTCAACGAGGAAAAATAAATATTAAAAGTATGTAGCATGTTGTAAATTGAAAATAATTTTCAATTTACAACTTTATACAATACAAAAAGGTTAAGTATTACGGGATAATTTTTGGCAGCATTCCCGATGAAAGCAGAACTGACCAAATGAGTCAAACAAATAATTAGATACATTCATATAGAAGATAACCTTGTTGAAATCCGATAATGCTTTTTAGATTTTTTTATGTCGGGAAAGACTGCAGATGATAAGTCAAGAGCAGCTGGAAAAAGTTGGGCTGGATATTGCGTTCTACAGGGTACAAGTTTGCGACAATACCGAGTCAATGTCAGCTGTAAATGGAGGAGTATAGAAAGAAAAATTCGAGCAGTCAATCCAAAAGCGCTGCTCAGTCCCTGTGCTAATCATTCCTTTAATTTGTGTAGAGTCATTTCTATGCGTTCCTTCTACCGTCACCTGTTATGAAACTGTAAAGAAGTTTTATTCATTCTCAACGTGGAAACAATTGTAAGCACTTTCGAAGAAATTCAAGATTTATCTAAAGTATTCTTCGATCAATATTTGAATGCATAGATTGATTTATACAGGATTTTTCGCTTGAAGCTTCCGATGGAGTTCTGGCTGTAGCACTAGACAATCTGGTAGAAATTTATGTTGAGTTTGATAAAGAACAGATGCTGCAAGAAATAAAAAGGTATGGTAGGCATTTACGTGCAACCGATGCGAGAGTGGACGTTGTTGCTAGATGGGCAGCCAAGAAATTCTATATTTTAAAATTAAATGGACTATTACCCTGTACATGACTTATAATCCAATATTTCTTGACTATTTGTGTCTCCGTTACATGATGCGAGAGAAGTTTTCTAAACTAAAACTCATAAAAAGTTAACTTCGATCTACGACTAGTCAATGTGTCCAGTTCAATAAAGTAAAAAAAGGCACGAAAATATGTACTCTAATAGTATCAACAGATAAAATTTCTAGGCGAACTACACTAATCGACATTGCTGTACCTAACAATTACAACCTAAGGCCAAAATATAACGAGAAGATTGCCAAATACAGAGATCTGGAGGTCCAAATTCGAAGACAATGGGCAATGAACGGCGTCCAAACGATTCACATAATTTTATCAACTGAAGTGATATCAAAGAACTTCCTGCAAAACATCAAGAAACTGGGCCTTAGTAGCATCTGTATAAGCCGATTCAGAGAGCAGTTCTCCTTGCAACTGCGCGAACCGTCCGAAAGTTCGTAGGAAATACAGCAGACCACGTCACCTAGGACCCGATAACATGGAAAGGGTCCACACAGAGCTTCATACTTTTGGTATCCTTGTATACCTGATATGAGTTAATATTCCCTGGAGGGAATGCGAAGCCGTTTGGTTTGAAATCATCAATAATAATCTACTATTTCGTATTTACAAACTGATTTTATAATTGTACATTCAAGCTTTGTTTTTAGACATATAAAATAAAAGTTAATTTCTTATTATATTCTTCCTTATTTCTTTGCATTCTACCTGTTGGTTGTTGTGCTGAATGCTATGTATTTGTATAACAATTTCTAAAGCGTAGAGTACCCATATTATAAATACTTAATTTTTTTTGTCAGCCATTACATCTATTTTATTCATTTTTTACGAAATGTATAGTACAAATGCATCAATTTTTAAGCTGACCAGGGGGCCTCATTTAGTTCTACCGCCCCAGGCCTCCGACGGGCTTGGTCCGCCACTGGAGGGGCATCCTTGTTTAACCAATAAGTACCTATCATTTAATAGTTAAAAAGTAGGTTGTGACATTATTGTTTCTTTAGTTATACTGTACAAAGTCCAGCAATAATTATAAATTTAATTTACATATAACACTAATTTATAAGGTTTTTGTTCATGAAACAAAACATATTTAATTTTTTTTTATTTTAAGCCTCATTAACTGGGAAAAAAATATTTTAAAATATCAGCTCGTCATACTTTTAAGATATTTAATAAGAAATATTTTACTAAAACACATTTAAAGTGAGAACAAAAAATTAAAAATGAACAGTTTTAGCTATTTTTGGAAATATTTGTATCCGTATCCCTTACCACAGACCAACAGTAGCCTCCTAGCATGTTTTGGTTCCAAAAAACTTGATAATTTTGGCTTGATAAAACTGCTCACTATATTCATAGGTTTCTTCACAGTTCATTGCAAGACCTTATTGGGTTAGAAGGGTTTTTCTTTCCGTTGTGTTAAAGAAGACCTTTGAGATTCGTCTTCGAGAAATCGATAAAAAATGCGCCATTTTTCTCGGTTGTATGGTTATTTAATTTATAGAAAAAGTCTATTAATATCGTGACGGTAAAAATTTCTTTTTTGTAAAAAAATCAGCGTAGGTATAACTCTTGGAGCGATAAATCCTTACCCTGATCAGGATCAAGCAACTTGCAGCTTCGACGCAAAAAAATCAGCTTTAGGCTGAGACAATTGCAAATCTCTTATATGTTGTGAGTCAGGGGCGGATCCCGTCTCTCTCTTTGGGGGATGGGGGCGGTGATATCACAAAAGTACAGTACGGCAAGCGAAAGCAAGTTGTCGACCGGGGGGGGGGGGGGAGGCACCGGAAACATTCCCATATCTAGTGTAAAAGGCACGTCTGGGCTCTTGGGAAGGGGGGATGCCAGCGGCATACAAATTGAAATCAAAGGTCTTGGGGGGCTGTTATCGTAAGAAAAACAAGTTGTCAAAGGGGGGAGGGAGTGCCAGCAACATAAACATTCCTAACATAAACGGCAGAATCAGTTCTATTTTCTTGAACTCAAAGTTCTTTGGAGGGGGGGGGGGGGGGCGGTTGCAAGCATACACATTCCTATACTCTATTCAAGAACTAGAGAGAGTAATAAAACTATTACCGAAACCTCCAACGTACTTGCTCCAGTGCCGCAGGTAACTGAGGAGTGTCGTAAATCTAATTATATTTAAATATTATAAGCTTTTATAAATTTACTGCACCAATAAAATTTCTGATAGTTCAATTTAATTCCTGTCAGTAAGCAAAGTACACCTTACAGTGTGTCATTAGTGATTTATCTTGTTTGCGCTTGTTTTTATATATTATTTGAAATTAGTGAGATACCCAAAAGATATGGCTTTCACCTCTATATTTATTACAAAATATTTATATCAATATCTAGATAATAATGTTAAAAGCTCCGTTGAGATGTGTTCCAACATGACAGGAGTTGGACAATCTACTAAGTACCGAATATTGAAGGAGTAAAAACGACTGGAATTGTTAATACTCCCAAGCCACATTCGATCACAGGCAGACGAAAAACCTCGTTGGAAGAAGAGATGACACCTGCAATAAAAGGAGTTGTACATACCTTTTATTACGAGAAGCAGATCCCAACCGTCGACAAAATTCTAACTAAAATCAATAAAGATAAGGATTTACCTGAAATTAAAAGAACTGAGCTCTGGAAATTGTTCAGAGAACTTAATTTTTGCTGTGAAAAACCAGATAGGAAATCTGTTCTTATAGATCATCCGGAAACTGTCCGATGGAGAAGGAAATATCTCTCTCAAATAAAAGGTAGAGTTACTAGAAATAACACAACTTACAAAATAAGTAATTTAACTGAATTTTTGAAGGATTTTTTTGAATAAAGTTACTGAGGAAAATTGGGAAAAATCCATATAATAAAAGAATAAAACAAAATGTGGAACCTCGATCTCATGATCGTTGAGATAGAGGAACCAATCATAATTAATTTGAGTGAAGATAGCTTCACTGACTTTGATTACGAATTAGATACGTAATGTTTACCAGTGTAAACACAGTTTATGATTTAAATTTTAGTTTTTGTTATATTTTATTGTTTAATGTTGTTTATATATTTTTAATTTTTTTATATATTTTTATTTTAGCGTGTCTCACTCTTTAATTTTATATATATTTAATTCCAATTAGCCGTAATTTTTTTATTATTTTATTATTGTATTTGTGTCTTTTTCTTAAGCGTGTAGAATTAACACGTTTTTTTGGGGCTATCGGATTTCCATATAATAGAGTAAATTAAATTAAGATGTCAGCGCAATAGAAATAAAAATAAGTAGGTCTAATTTTAACTGCAACATATAAAAATTAATTACATTTGAATCCCTTTTTAGTGTTTAATTGTAATTCTGCAGATGGTTTATTTTTTTATATACGTTTATCTTCTTGTTTTTTTGGCAATGACAAGCATTTAAATTATAACTTAGAATTTTTTGAGAGAATAAGGCTACGTTTTAGTCCGAATGTGCCTAAAGTAGTTTCTATGCCAAAATTAAAAATAATAAAACTACAGTTGTGATTTGCGTTAAATATGTCAAAATTATCTATATTTGGTAATATATGTGAATTATTAAGAAATCATAAAAAAATAAAATAATATTATAAAAACTTTTTATTTTAAGTTTATTACTAAAATAATATTCTATGCCATAAATACTTGGTGATAAAATAAACCTCCTTCCGACGCCTATGACAAGGATTAAAATCCTTTTTAACACTTTACATTTACAAATATTTGCTGTTATCCAAGCCAAATAGCTCATTATTATAGACCTGTATTTTTGATTATAAAATTTCTAACCCATTCCTATGAAAAATTTTGTCAAAGACACCTGTCTGAAGAACACAGGTAGTTTGCGAAGAAAAAAAGGGTAAAAAATTATTTATTATTCTCTCTAGTTCTTGAATAAACTATAGCATAAGAAGCAAAATCGGGTTTATTTTCCTGAACTCCAAGCTCTTGGGGGGGGGGGGGGGTCGCCCCCACCGCCCCCCCCCCCTTGGATCCGCGCCTGTTGTGAGTTATGAAATCTTGTCACTTCTACCGGATGATGTGGGTACTGGCAAATCCTTTGAATGAGGCACAGACTTACACCCTGATGGAACATCCGCATATTCTATTTTATCTCAATCGCCAAAAGTGTTGAGTCAAGGAAAAGTAACAGTTAGTTGAATGGTTAATTGGCAGAGAAGGAACCTAGGATTATTACAGTGTGGCACCTGAGATCGAAAATAATGTAAATAGGTGTTTTGCACCGAGTTTGTTATAGGATAACCTAGATTTAACTGAATAATTTAACTATAAACGAAACAAAAGCAGTTTGGAGTAATTTTACACACTCTAGACGGCATTTTAAAACAATCTACGTATTTACTTCACTCTGTTGTTTACAGAATCGAACAAATAAATCACTACCATTACTGTGGGCAGATGAAAAATAAAAACAGGTTTATCTGAGAATTACGACATGTTAGCAGAAAACATAAAATACCTTATTAATTACTCTACGGAGCTTACATATAAAAAATATATGTCATTTAATAAACAAAAAAATAAGTATTTTTTTTGTAAACTAGTGGCGTCATTATGTTAATTTACATACATACAAGTTGACATAAAAATGTACCTATAGATATCGTAATATGTTTGGTAATGAACAAATTAACTTCTTAATAGTATTACGCTAAGACAGTTTAAGAAAGTATTGTCATAGTATAAAAAATACGCGATATTATTATTTATCTATTTATTATTCAAATTAAAAAGTTGTAATGCTATGATTTGGGAGAATGGGGTATTTAAATTGAGACCTATTTATTTTCTACCATGGATACTAAAAAATGATTTATTTATGCGTTCTTTTTTAATTTTTTCATAATTTTGTGTTTTATGAAGTATTTTGTAACATAAAATGAGTATTGGGAAACTGGAACATCGGATGGGTAAAGGAACAAAATTTTCCTAAAAATATTCAAGAACGAATAATTTCCGTATAGGGAACAGGCTTCACCATATCATAAAGGGAATTATTGGTTCAAACAGTTTCAGCGGTGTATATATGTATATATATATATATATATATATATATATATATATATATATATATATATATATATATATATATATATATATATATATCCGGTTTCATAGCGTTCTACGCCTTCTGGTTCCCAGTCTCCATTGTTTTCGGTCTTCCCAATCCCCTGGAAGTAAGTTTCTTTCGGACATGGCTCGGTTAATGCCCTTAATCCAGGTAACTTTTGGTCTTCCTCTTTTTATTTTTTCATTTGGTGTCCATATTAGGATTTGCTTTGGTAAACATTCGTCCGTCCTTCTCTCCACATGTCCATACCATACCAGCTGATGTTGTTCGATTTCATCGAGAATAGTTTTCTTTACGCCCATAATCTCTCTAATTCTCTCGTTGGTTATTCGTTCGATCCTTGACTTTCCGGCAGATCTTCGCCAAAAGTCCTTTTCAAGAGCCAGCAGTTTACGTTCTAAGGTTTTATTTATCTGCCATGTTTCACATCCATACAATGCAACGCTTTTAAATATTGCATTGTATAAAAGATGTTTTCTTTCCTTGGAGATGTTTGTTGACCATAATAGTGAATTTAGGCATCCGATAGCTTTTTTCCCTTTAGTTATTCGCTCCAATATTTCTTCTTCAGTTCATCCACTTTGATTGATCTTTGTTCCAAGGTAGGTATAATCAGAAAAAGATTTTACTATGATATTGTTATTCACTTCCAAATCTGTTTTTTCTCCACCGATACACATATACTTAGTTTTACTGCAGTTGACGGTTAATCCCCATTCTGCGTATTCTTTAAATAGTTTCCTCGTCATAAATTCGATGTCTTCTTTATCTTGGGTCACTACCACTTGGTCATCTGCAAAATGAAGCGTATATAAATGGGTGTCATTATTTAATTCTATTCCCATTCTACTGCATGATCTTCTCCAATTCTTTAAAGCTACATTGAGTTAGATTTTAAAGAGAGTTGGTGATAGACAACATCCCTGGCGAAGGCCTTTGGTCACATGAAAGCTTTCTGATAAGTTATTGCCGATCTTAATTCTGGAGAATGCTTGGTCGTATAGCTGTTTGATGGCTTGAATCGCTATATTGTTAATTGGAGACTTCTCCACCACGTGCCATAATTTTTGGATTGGCACCGTATCATATGCTTTTGTGAGGTCAACAAAAAGCAGATGAATCTCTCTATTTCTTGCCACCTTCTTTTCATTAAGTGGGGTTAAGCTAAATATATGATCTAAGCACGATCGGCCAGCTCTAAAATCTGCTTGTTCTTCAATTTCTTGGGGGCCATATTCTGTTTCTACGATGTTTATAAGCAGTTTTCCGTATACCCTACTCATTGTGCTGGTTACAGTTATATATCTATAGTTTGAGCATTCGTTGCGTCTTCCTTTTTTTGTGTATTGGTGTTATCCAGCCTTCTTTCCATATAGTTGAGATAGGATCATCATTATTTAGGAGTCTGTTAAATAGTTCTTGAAGAAAGGACGTTAGTTTTTCAGTGCCGTTCTTTAACAGTTCAGCAGGTATTCCTTCCGGTCCAGCTGCTCTCTTATTTTTCAATGAATCCACAGCCCTACATACCATCTCCTTTGTTACCTCTATATAGTGGCCTTGTACGTTGTACCGTCTTGGGGAGTTAACGAGGTACTCTTGTCGGTCTTCGGTAAGCTATGTTTGATAATGGGTTATCCACTTTTTGATTGGGATTGGTTGTAAGTTAATTTTGTTTGTGGTGTCTGATCTTAGTGTCTTTATTAATTTCCATGCTTCTGATGATCTTGTACCTCCCACATGTGTATTTAATTCAGTGCATTTCCTGTCCCATGTGTCGTTTTTGTTTTTGTTAATCATGTTTTTAAATTTGGATTGTTCATTTTTGTATATGTTTTTATCTTGTGGATCTTTTGAATTTAGCCATTTGTTGAAAGCTTTTTGTTTTATCTGTTTTTGTTCTTCCAGTGGCTTGTCCCATGTAACATTGTTGTTTCGTCTGTTCATGTCTTTCGTCTTAATTCCTAGAGCTTCTTGTACTGCGGAGTGTAAAGAGGATACGATGTGAAATACAATAATAAAAATTTAAATTACGAACTTATCACAATGTTAATGTGCTTTTTACAGCATAAAAAAACTATAAATTATTACTATAGAAAGTCAAAAATTTGTTTACCGTATGAGAGCTTAAGTTATTCAAATATTTTCTAAAGCTTTTCTTCAAACATATTCCGCGTTTAAAATATTTTTGGGCATTATATTATAAAAGTGAGATCCATTTAAAAACTCCTCTCAAATAGAAGGTAATTTTCTGTTGTTGTCTATATAATGCACAGATTTTAAGTTAAAACAGAGTCAGGCGTACACAAGAATAACCCTTGTCTGAAATTCCCGACATTTAGTCTCACAAGTATTCGTGTAGCCATGGTAACCGCCAGGTGATGAGATGCCTTATTGCTAAGTCCGCGCTACGTTCATTCGTGATTTCATTTTAATTTTAATGGAATTTTGGTGCACATAAATTGGTTTTATTTTGTGAAACAAAATGAATTAAGTTGTGAACAAGGATAAAATACTGTAGAATTTGCAAGAATATATAAATCTGTGGAGTACACGCATTTCTGGAAAAAAAATAGTGCGTGGTGGAGTACCAGACTTTGTTGTGACCAATAAAACGGTATAGTTTTTTCTTCAGGTATTCACGATAATTTTGACTGTAAGCAATTGTATGGTTTGGAGTAGGCGTGACGGTGTCTATTAATCTAAAATCTCTTTGATTGAACGTTTCTCTGTCGCGTTTCATGGAGATGATTGGTAATGTATTGCTGAAATATGTTAATATTACGTTTCATAAAGTAAACAATCTTACATATGTAGACTGCAGGTGCAATTAAAACTGAAAGTTGCTTAAATATATCTCGACAGGTTTGCCTAAAATAGCCATCTGTTCATTTCGCTTATTGCCGTGTTACCGGCCGATGAGCTAATCATAATATACTGCCCTCGATTCATTGGCATGAACAGCTCAGAGCTGTTCAAGTGCAAGAAACACTTGCTTTATTCAAGTAGTGCATTATGCCTCGGCGCTTGTCAGATCTGCTTTCCTCTTACCCCTCAAGCGCCAAAAAAAATATTTGGTGTATAAAGCCCTAGCAGCTATAAGTTATCATTTTTAGATGCTATTTTTGGGTAAAAAACATTTTATACATGAAATGGAGACACAAAAATAAGATTATTTCACAAGATATCGGACTTAAGTTCATAGTTTATTTAACGAATTGCGAAATATTTATGGCTGAAAATGCCATGACCCCAGACAAAATTGAAAACTAATAAGTAATAAAATAATATTTTTACCTTTTTGTCTTCAATATGTCTTGCTATGCATATTAAAAACACAAATTCCGAAAAAAATAATTTGGAGGTTATTTACCATTCAAATTAACACTTTAACCGCTTTATTCAGATTTGCTCGGAGCTACTCAGGGTTTGAGGCACCCGAGCTTAAAACTCTTGAATCGAGGGCAGTAATACTTCGTACGACTTCACGTTTCCTAATTTAGTTTTCACGGGATCATTTAAAATTTACAGACAAAACAAAGTTTTGTTTACATTTTAGTATTTTTTACTGTAGAATACAATAAATTAGCCCCAATAATGACATCCTGAAGACGACTTTAGAAAAGGCTTACAGAAGTCTGAAAACAACATCGAATGTCGGTCGCTTTAGTCATGGTTCCCGAGTTTTTGGCCAAAAACTTAATCAGTATCATTCCACAAGCGCCGTATTCGCCCGTATCCTCGAAAGTGTGACGTGAAAAGTGCCGTATTCTTGAAAAAGCAATGTTGCCAGATATGAACGTGTTAAAACCCGCGGATTTCAAAAAATAAAATGGATGACAGATTGAATTGAACTGTCAGACCGTAGTATGTTTTGTCGCCATTTTTGGCAAAAAGTAGTTTTGTTACCTCAAATTAATCGTCAAAAGTAAAAAAAAAATAGTGTTGTTATTGTTATGAAGTTATTGATTGTCATTAAAATATTTGTACTTTGCCTGGATTAAATTTATTTTATATCACTTAACAACCAATAATTATATAGACCAAGCCATCAGTCAAATATTTAGGTCTAAATATAGCCCACAAAATTATCTTAAATTGCCACTCTAGAACTGTTAAACAAAAATGCATACAAAGAGCCAAGTATTTTAGGATTCTAATATATAAAGAAAAAGAGATATCAAGAAAAACATCAACTCATATATACAAAGTAATATATTGACGTCAATTGGAATACATGCCACGTATATACAGTAATTGCAGAAAGCCAGCACTGATAAACCGTGAAACGGTGGGAATTACAACTCTACCTAGTATGACTTAAAGCCATCATCCCAATCTACTACGGAAACTATCCAATCAGTTATTTATTGTATGAATTCACAAAATATCCAGCCTCTTACTGCAAGACGTTCTGTCCTGACAACTAAATTTGAAAGAAAACCTGAAACTTGAAAAATGATAAACTGTTTAAGACCAGGGACCGAAACCAAAGGCCAGACAGAAGACGTCCATTCCAGATACTTGCAGATCTCACATTAAAATTTTAATATAGTTCTTTTTTTTATTTTATAAAGATTTGTAGAGACTTCAAGATCAAATGTACCATAAATAAAGTTTTTATGCTGAAGGACCTTATTCGTTGGTTTGTAGGGTTCATATTTATATGTCCCGATAAATTATAATTATAATATTTATTTGATTGTAGTGTAGTATAGTGTTTAACACAGTCTAATTAAGTTAAATGCTGTAGTTAACATCAATTAAATATAAAATTTGTTACTTATTTAAATAAAAGTTTCAGATAGCTTACAAATTCTTATTTCTCAAATTTATTATAAGTTGCGTCGTGAAAAGAATTATGTTAGGCTTAACTGTTTCAAACTAAGATACTCGGCTGTTATGGACACAAATATTTATTTTAAATCCATAAACAGAACTGGCCCTAGAAAAACACAACTCATATAATTGAGTTATGAACAGAATCTCCTGTAATAATTTTGTATATCTGTAATCTCAAATTTAATTAATATCTGCGAGACATATTCAACTTTCTAAGGATATTTTAATAAAAAAATTTGAAAATAAAAATATCGGGGTAACAACTAATCAACTGTTTATTCAAAAAATAAAACGTCTTTAAGAAACGGTTCGTCAACACATTACTTTTTTTAATGGCGAATTATTTTGAACAACCAAAAATAAAATAAATATTTTTGAAACTAATCGTCAAATATGTCATTTAGCGGCTGACATTTCATTTGCGCATGTTCACCGTTCGCTTGCCTTTCACCGGCGAACAAGGATATGAATGATGAACGCTTCAAGAATACGCATTCGCCAATTTTTCACCGTTCACTTCATGTTCCCCAGTTTGAGGATACGGCCCTTGATATGGCATCGTGTGACTTTTTTTTTATTCTCAAAACCTGCGACGACATTGTTTTGAGATCAGTAAAAACCTTCGATCATATCCTATAGATATAATCAATAGATTTGTTTGAAGGCTGTTTATGGTCGATGGGGGAGAGGCTTTTTTGATGTTTGACAGACATAAACATGTTTACTTATCTTTTCTTTCAGTTTAATTGCTTGTCGTGACTCTTTTCAGTGTTTTTAAGTGTTAGAAGTTACTATAAATACGAAGTTTATAATTAATATTAACAAAAAGTGGATTTAAAAACTTATTTTTATTGGTAAATATTGTTAGATATTGTTTATGTATTGAAAATAACAATGATAATAATTTAGGCAACCATATATTCATACTTTTATGTATTCTAGAATTGACTTGCCGATTATATGATACTCGTTTAAATAATGCAGTTAGAAAAGGATAGCATAAAATCGGTATGTGTGTACCAAGAAACGAAATATCTACTGTTTATCAACACTTTTTCAAATATAAATACAAATATTATTACGTTATTTAGCGCTCAAACAACCGGGTCCTAGTTCTGACGTTATGCTAATTCTACAGGGGTATTTTCGAAGGTAAAACCACAAAAATGTCGCTGCTATACCACAAAGCGCGCACGCGGGGTTATTTGAAGACTAAAAAAGAACTGCTACATATGTGTGTCGCCTCGAATGGGAAATACTTTGAAGGGGATAAAATAATTGTTAATAAATAAGTGATTCCGTGTTTTATTTCAAAAGTTCTTGTTTATTTTTTGGGTAGAAGCTGTATAAAATCATATAGAAATGAGAAAAAATATTCATCGATGTTAGCACTTTCATCATATAGAAACAATTATTTAACAAATTTGAAAGTAGTTCACAAGAAGAATATTTGTCAACTACTGTTTAGCTTGTGATGATATTTTCACTATCCTTGAAATAATGTTACGTATTAGTTTCCTTAGGTAACAAAACTTGTTTTCTGCTATTAATAATTCAGACCCATTGGGCTATCTGGTGTTTTATAAATACAAATTATGCACTAAAGAAAATAAGTGATAAATTATTTAAATCCGCTGTCAATATGTTCACAAGTTCTTTCTTCTTGTACGGAAAAACAAAGTTAAGGAAAGCCACTTTGGTGATTTTTAATTATTAATACAGTTCATAATGTGAAAAGAAAACCTCTACTACACAGGGTTTATACAAGTAAAACAAGTATATACGTATTATATTAAGGCTATTCTTTTGAATCATAATCACTTTTAGTTCTATCGTTAGAAGTAATCATGATCACTTCGACCTAATGACAGGTAAATGCATATTCAAAAGAACATGAAGTTATCGATTTCACGTTTTTCACTTTGATCACAGCCCTTATAATTTAATTTTTAAGTTGATTCCAAACTACACTAATAAAATTTGGGTAACTCAATAGGAAAGTGTCGATGTTGGAGTGATTTCTTATTCCCTGAAATGGGATTTGTCACCCTCCCGGCCTGCTCAGAACGGGCCTGTATCTATCTATCGAGTACATACCTTATTAAATCACTATAGGTAACATTAAATTTGACTTTCCAGGATATTTGTAAATGATACTACAGACATACAATTTCCAAGGAAGTTGGAAGGGGTAAAAGGAAGGCGAATACCCTCAACTAAATTTGGTTCCGCATGTAACTCTGTACTCCCCTCAATGTGCCGCATTTGCGCAGTAGGTCAAGGGACAGGACCGGATTTGAGAAACCTCTTATTATGTTATTATATTGAAAAATTACAATTTAAAGTTCAGGTTATAAAACACTGCTTTAAAAGAAATTTAAACATAATTAACTATATGTTACTCTTCTTTATGTTATTATTAAGTAAAGTGTTTACCATGTACTTTCTAAACTTTAAAATAATTAATTTCTGATCAAAAAAATGAAATGAAAAAATGTATAAAAACTACACACTAGCGCAAACAAAACTTTAAAATCGTCGATCTATTAAAAGATCTTCAGTATAATCTTATATATTGATGTATTACAAAAAACGTAGGTAAATTTCTTTTTGCGCTTGCTCCACATAGCCAGTTGATGTCAATATGACATTTATTTTCTGCATAGTGGAACACTTTTTTAGGCATTTAGCCTATTTTTGTAGTTTTCCATGTCCCTTCCAACTTCCTTGACAATTTTTCAAAGTACTACCTAACCCTACTAAAATGAATTTGACCGATAGTCACTGAAAACGATTTTAGATTATTTTCCGTTTTTTATTGATATGTCGTCACCTTGGCAATAACAGATATTGCCTTCGGCTCTGACACAATCTTGTAATTACAGTTAAATGCAAGCTTCATACAGATTAACATTAAACATTGTCATATCATTGTATACAAACGGAATATTTTATATACTGTTTTATTTATGAATTCTCTTTAGAATTCGAAAAATATTTTATAAACCATCATTTCATTGTTTATTTGTGTATTTGACCTTTATTTATGGTCGGTGGGGGAGGGGCTTTTTGATGTTTGACAGACCTAATTTCACTTTTACTTTGCTTATAGTTTTTTTCTTGACGTAACTCTTTTAAGTGTTAACAATTACCACAAATGCGAAGTTTATAATTAATTTCAACATAAGAAAATTAGAAAAATTGTTTTTGTCATTACACATTGTTAGATATTGTGTACATATTGAAAATACCATAATAATTTAGGCAACCAGAAACTCTTACTTTTACTTTCCTAGTTACTTTATTTCCCAGTTAAAATATCAATCAGTATGTTATAGTAGTTTAAACAATGCCATTAGAAAAGGATAGTATATAACCGGCGCTATATGCTATCCGTACCAAGAAATAAAAGAGCTCGCACAATTTATCAACACTTTTCCAAATATGAATAAAAATATCAAGTTATTTACCAACCACACAACGGACCCCAGTTTTGACGATATACTAATTATACGGAGGAATTCGTTGATTTCACTAAATTCTATAATTTTTGATATCAGAAAATCACTGTCATGAAACTTAACAGTAACACTATTGGATTTAAACCCATTGTCTGGGTATAAGTATATACAATTTGCATTTTTCCTTCTTTTAATGAAATACCAAAGAAGTTTTATTTCTCCTATTGTACTGTGATCCCGATAAAACCATTAAAATACTATTCCTTCCTTGCGATTTTCAGCTTTCCTCTTTTACTTGGTTAATTCTACTTTATTATTAATACAAATGGGGTCAAAAGTATCTTAAGAAATAACGTCTCCGTAATTCTATTCAAAGTACAATTGCGGAAAGGTAAACAAAATCGACGTAAACACTAAAATAATTCAGGGTCACAATAAGAACTATATAATAATTGTATGTATAATATTTATTGTAGAAAATTAATGTTTGAAACGTTTATATTTATAAGTAAATCACGAAAATGTATGTTTATTTAGTTTATTGCTAGACTCAGACGACATAAACGCTACACAGACAAAAAAACATCACTGTGCTACTGGATACACACACAATCTTGTACAAAATATTTATTAGACTCGCAAAATATAATCCCAAAAATAGCAAATTTACGATGGTAAGACGTAAACATAGTCCGGTAACTTTGGGCATGCTCATTTTAAAATGCTTACCAGTGACAGGACCTAACTTCGAAAATCTGTTTATCCTTGTTTTGGTCAAATATAATCATATACTGTGTGAATATCATTATATTAAATAAAACACGCAAAATACAAATAAATAAGAAAGTTAAAACACTGTAAATTTGTCTAATTCGCACGGAATTTACACGGCAAAATCATAAAACATAAAAATGACGTCAAACCGATATTGTTTGTTTACACGGAACGCTAGCAAGTCAATCTATCGATAACAGGAAATCTGTTGTACGCATGTTAATAAGTACTAGTTTTTCAAAAATATCATTGGGGTCCGATAGCGTGTTCGCCCATGTTTCGGCGTTTTTGGTTTCAACAACCTACAAGATTCGGGGTCCGTTATGGAAGTCAGTGATACACACTTGTAACAGTTCTCGTCCCGGTGGTCGTCGAAGTCTATCAACGAATGATCACTATTTAGTCCGTCTAAATTTGCAATTTGAATATTATATAAATTCCGACTTAGAATGTATAAAAATAACTTATATAACCTCAATTTTAGATCACAGGAGCCGGTCATGGAATTGGACGAGAATTAGCTCTTCAATATGCGGGTCAAGAAGCAACTGTGGTACTCTGGGATATTAATGAAACAGGAAATGAAGAAACCGCCCGAATGATTTTGGAAAAAGGCGGACGTAAACCATATGCCTATAAGTAAGATATAAAATAAACGCATAGTTGAAACGTTATTAGTAGTGTCGGTCCTATCATATAACTAGATCAGGCTAACCTCAATTATTTGACACAAAAAAAAACGGTGACTAAGAGGTGATTATCGAGTATTTTTATTGGAACAAACTTAAACCTAGTTTAAAATTAAAGTTGTTTATAGAGTGTCACAAAAAATAGGAGTGCAATTTATGTAATATCACGATTAGTATCTCCGAAACGACAAAACATACGAAATCAGTTAAATTTTAGGGTATATTTGAGGTATCTGGGCAGCCAAATTTGTCATAGTCTCCAAAATAATAGGAAAAAATTCAAAAATTGACAAGAAATATCCAATTAATAATTTCCTTAATTTTTGATTTTATATAAAAACGTTTCTTATAAAAATATTTAATTTTTTTTAATTTCTATAAAATGGTGTTATTTTAATTTTTGTAAAAAAATCATCTTGAAATTCCAATATCTATTTAATTTTTGTGAATATTGACTTGTGTTTTTCGTTCAATTTTCTGAAACAATTGCCTCCAATGCATTGAATTTTTCTCGGCGTTTTGACATTAAATATGCACTCTAGTCGATTTTCTCTTTACAGATATCATACTATCACCAAAACATCTGTATATAAAAAATTTAACTTCTCGAACACATGTGTAGTCTTTGCCAGTACAACAGAAGTAGTGTTGGGATTTAAGTTTTGTTCATCTCATCTCTTATTTTTTCCACTTTTTTGGACTTCTATTTCAGCAGTTTCGAGAGTTCGTAGCATCATCGATCTCTTGCTCCCCATATTTCCCGAAGCAGACTGGCAAATCCTTGTATGGGATTCCGAACTTCTCGCTTGACCCACTTCGAGACTTTTTTTGGAGAACAGTATATCATTTTTTTTTGGCAGATAATCCGAGAGAGGGTAAGGAAGTGGAGGTCAGGAACTGGAAGGAGATTGGACATAAGACCTGATTTCTCCCATAAAGAGAAGCAGAAGTAAAATCGGTAGCTAGCGCAGAGCAAGGTACGTCCGACCTTGTAGTAACTTGTCTCTTACCGCGATCGTATGCGACTGTTACCCGCTGATACTCGAATAAAATATGCAGGTTCCGAAAATTAAGTAGATTAACATTATGTTAATATTAATAACACCATTTTATAGAAAAGAAATATGCAAAATATTTTTATAGGAAACACTTTTTTGTTTAAAGTCAAAAGTTAACAAGATATTTAAAAAAATATTTTTTAGTCATTCGAAAGTCTAAAAAACTTGGTCACTCTGCTAACGTATCTCAAATCTACTTCAGAGAGAGCTCTAATTTAACATACAATAGTGGTACTACTCAAATTGCACACCCTGTATATTTTTGCTATTGATTTTCTTAAAACCTAATTTATTTTTATTTTATAAACCCGACGCAATATCCTAAATGTAAACAACCGAAATGTTTTGTAAAAATCAGACTTCTAAAAACATGTATAATAGAATAAATACTCCATCAATGAAGAAAAATATATGTACTGCATTTTCGTATTTCCTTATCCCAATACAGAATTTTATTAGGCCGTAGTAAGTTTTAAGAATTCATAAACATATGTTTAATATATAAACCTTTTCGTTGAGAGTGAAAAACTTTACGAGATATATTAAGGACACTCTAGATGCCAATAAAAGGCAAAAAAAAACAATTTTCGTATAAGAAGTCATATCATAAACCTGTATACAATAAATTTATTAACTATTTTTAATATCCCATTTGAAAATCGAATTACGCGTAATTACCTAATTAATTTAAATAAATCCTTTTTTACCAATCATTTCCTTGCACTACGCTGCACCGTAAAAAGGAAACTTCATTTTCTAGCATGTAAATTTTTTAAATTGGAAAAATGTAAATATATGGTATATTCTTTTGAGTAATTATCACTATCAGTTCTGTCACTTGAAGTAATCATGATCACTTCCACCCAATGACAAGTAAATGCATATTCAAAAGAACATGAAGTTATCAATTTCAGTTCTTTCACTTTGATCGGTGATAATTTACTCAAAAGAATACAGCCATAATAATTTATTTGCCATTACAACACTGTGACAAATTTTTAAAATTTTCACATACACAAATTCGCGAACATTCATGCATACAATATTATAAACGATTTATCTTATTACATAACTTAATTATTTTAAATATATAAGGTTTGTTTAGAATTTTGTTAGAACAAATATCCGAATATCGAGAGCAATTTCTTCGAGAAACTAGAATACAGTCACGATCTCCCCAAATTAACAAAGAATCGATACATTTTAGAATTCACAACTGTGATGGCCTCTATTATCATCATAGACATATCAGATTATAGACCGCGGGTCCTATAAAAGCGCATTGGGTCTCGCTTAGAAAGAGATAGAGCGAAATAGGCGGAATAGAAAAAGATGCACTACTGACCTATTTCGCTTTGGCTCTTTCTAAGCGAGAGCGCGCATCTACAGGATCCGCGGTTTATATCTTTATATGTCTATGGTTATTACAAAGCTCAAAGTTGTTCAAAATGTGCGGTGCAAAGTTGGTCCGGGGACTTAATTTTACACTGATTTTACGGCGGTATGTTCATAATTCGTAAAAATTTTTTTATATTGCAGCATATACTTTTCTAATAATACATTTGGAAGTAAAAAAATGAAAATTAAAGTACTTATCTAACTGCGAATTAATGACATTGTTTTAGATGCGATGTCTCATCCAGAGAATCTGTTCTAAATGTTGCTAGAAAAGTAAAAGAAGACGTTGGGGATGTTACCATTTTAATCAATAATGCTGGAATTATGCCCACGCATCCGCTTGAACAACACACCGAGCAAGAAATCAGAAAAATTATGGACATCAACTTGTTTGCTCACTTTTGGGTAGGGGATAAAAAACTATAGTTGAAAATAATACATTAAACCATTTATATTGTCCTTATTAGCGAATTAAAAAAATATATTTTCTTCGGATGATAATAAGGAGGTTTAAGTTTTGAGAAAAGGGATAAGTTTATTTAAAAAGTACTTTTTTAATAAAAAAAGAAAAACGAAAAGTAGGTAAAACGCTTGCAGAACGTGCTGAGCAAAAATCTAAACATTAGACGAGTTCTTTTATTCCATCGATGATTTTGCGCATTAATCCGATATCCATCAAACCGTTCTTAAAATAAAGCGATAAAAATGCGATTAATCATTACACCATTCTTTTTTTTATCGATGGACGCATCAATAATCCATCGGCTTCAGACCCCGATGAATGCGATGGACAGGTAGTGGGGGAAAAAAATAACTTAATTTTGAAGGTTATGTTTTTATTTCTCTGTCTTGAAAATAAATAATTGCCACTATTTTTGATTTATTGTTCGTTATATATAAAAATGACGGAATTTCTATATTATATAAAAATATTTATATAAATATAAAATAAACTTCCAAATAAAATATTGGATTTTTAAGGTTAGGTTTTTGGAAAAATGTCACATGTCAATCGGAAATGAGCGTTCTTAAATTCAACATAATTTCATTGAAAATCCATTTATGACGTCATAAGAACCCATCGGACTAATTCAGCGCTTTTTCATCGATGGAATAAAAGAACTCGCCTATTACCGTGAATTGACCCTCTGCTCACATCTTAAACCTGTTTTTGTATATGTAGTGTTTCCTGAAATATCCCTCAGCTTATTTTTATTTCGCTGAACTGGTTACATATATTACAATACATTCACATTTTTTAGACTATAGAAGCCTTTTTACCAGCAATGAAAAAGAACAATCATGGCCACATCGTAGCTCTCTCATCAATCGCAGGAATAGTGGGCATACCAAACTTGGTGCCCTACTGTGCATCAAAATTTGCTGTTAGAGGTCTTATGGAAACCTTAATGGACGAATTAAACTGGAATCCATACAATAAAATTAATACTACAACAGTATGTCCATTTATGGTTAACACGGGTTTATGTAAGAAGCCATTTGTGAAATTTGAAAATATGTTAAACTTATTGGAACCTGAATATGTAGCACAACAAATTATGCTTGCACAGAGAACTAATGTTTATGAGTGTACAATACCTGGCTTCTTACTTACAATTAATTACGCCACAAGGTAATTATTTCTTCTTGTAGATTTTATTACTAAGTCGCTGTGCAACAAAATAAACCTCGATAAGAGCGTTTCCATAGGTGTCTAACAGGCATGACGAAAATGTTTGCACGCAATAGAAACCCGGTATTGTAATTTAAAATTTATTATCTCCTTTGTTTAAATACAGAGCTATGATGACACATCAGGTCTTTCCTGTTCCTTGTGTATCAAGCATGCCTTATAAGCCTGCACTCCCGCTTTTGTTGCTGAACAATTTAAATACGCCCGAATCATAAATACTCCATGGAAATTAGATCAAAAAAGAGCTGTAAACATGTAACATTGTTTTTTTTTGCTGGAATGTGTTTATTATTTCGACATCTTATAAAACATATTTCGATGGTAACTCCGAAAGACCTGTGCAAAAAAATGGCGGACCAAAAATGGCCATGATTTTCGGTTTTTTGGGTTTTCTCGAAAAGTAAAAGCTGTATCGAAAAATTTTTCAAACAAAAGTTGTAGAGAATTTAAAAAACCTATCGATTCCTATAATATAAGTTATAGGTGGCGCCACTAGTTATCGAGATATTTTTTTTCAACAAAATTTATGGTTTTGATTTAAAAAAAAAAAGACATTTATTAACAAACTACCGATTTAAAATTTAACATAAATATAGGTATTATCATTCTAAAAAAGTATGTCAAACCCGGAATCTGTGAGTTTTTTATTTTCCGAGAAATTCGATGTCAGAGTTGAAAATTCACTCTCAATTTCCGCTTTCCTGATTAAGCTACAATGCTCAATTTTAATGGAAATTATTTGTATTGTTTTATATTTTGAAGATCTATTAAAACAAAATTTTTTTTTCAACCGTGGGCCAAGAAATTTTGCAAAAACCAGTTTTTGCACCAAAAAAATTGCGATAACTTTTCACCGGATGGAGATAAAATTTTTTTAATGCCTGCATTGGATTTAGATGTATCGTTTCCGATCTCAAAAAATTATTTTGGATGAAGAAAACGTTTTTTTTTTTCAAAAATTCATAATGGCGTCGCAAATGAATATTAAGGGCTCAACTTTGCAAAAGATTCTTTTTAATGCTTGTGCTTTACCTGTGAATTTTTTGGATCCAAGAAATACACTTCCATACGATCTGTGAACCCTCGAAAATTGGACCGAATCTAATCGAAAATAGCTGCTGCAGGCCGCTGTCGGCGGGTTGCTATAGTTCAGGCGCATTATTCATCGGCGCTTCAAGGAAACTTATGCATCACAACTAATATTTATAATATTGATGTTGTTTTATTAATTTATATGATAATAACAATTTGTTTAATAATATTAATTATTAATTTGTTTATTAACAAAATTTTTACAAAAAATTATAGAGAAAATCATACAAATACAAAGTCTATTTTGCATGGACTAAAATGATCAATTTATTTTCTACAAGAGATATCAGAAAAAAATCTATCTCGCCGTGATAGAAACAACTTAATATACGTTGCCTAGTAACGTTCAATAGTGACAACAGTTTTGATGACGTCGTGAATCCATGGAAAATGCGAAAAGCCTTTAAATGCAACTAATTCTGATGTTTGCCGGAAAGTGGCAGCAGTAGCTTTCGAAGATAGTCCTTTAAAAGTGTACACTAAAACTTAAAATATGTCTGAGACGGGCGTTTTGACAATTTCACATGATAAACCAGGCATGCCTAAAGCGTCAGTAGGCTGGGTCCCAAGATGACTGACTACGAAACAAAAACTGTAGAGGCATGAAATTTCTCTAAATCATTTGAAACTTTGTATGCAAATCCTGACTAGTTTTCCAAGATAGTGGTAGTTGACGAGACTTGGGTACATTACTGGGAGCCCGAAATAAAATTAGAGTCCATGCAATGTATGTAGAGATGAGCATGGATACTTGCGACCTAAATCTATTGTGTTCTCCTTCTTCTGTCAAGTCGTTTGGGATACCTCGAGTCCTATTTCTTTTAAAAACTTTAAAATGTTGGACGGCCTTAGAATTGGTAGCGTTCCCTCTCCTAATTAGTGTGCTCCCAAAAATAGCTTTATAAGATTTTTTTAAAGTGCTGCACTCTGAAAGGATGTGTATAGAGGTTTCGTCTTTCTCTTGCAAAATCTGCACTCTTCTCTCTATGAGAATTCGAGCTTCTTAGGTGTCCCTTGAAGTGACAATGCCCCGTCAGGATTCCTATGAGAACTTTAAGTTAGTATTTACTTAAGCTGATGAATTCTTTAAATCTCTTCTGGTTATAGTTCCCAAGAAGTACCGTCACTTGTCTCATTCCTTGCAGGTCCGTCCAGTAACTGGATCTCCGACTTTCTTCCTTTCTTTTTAGTTCTTCCAGCAGTACACTGCTACTGATTCCACGTCATCGGCATAGCCCTGACAGAATATGCTGAGATCAGTCAGATTACAGAGAAGTCGATCTACAATTAAACTCCACATAAGTGGGGAGGCTACTCCCTCCTGAGGTCATCCCCTGGTGGTACAGAGGGCGATAGTGCCCTATTCTACTTTGTCTCTGCTATTCTAGTGAAGAGAAATCGCGCCATCCATTTGGACGTCGTTCCGTCTACTCCCCTGTCATCAAGTGCTTGTTGAGCACCTCATGTGGGGTGTTCTCCAGTTGATAGGCATGGCCCACACATAATATTCAGCTAGGCATGCCTTGGCCACCGTATTTTAGGAGCAGACGTTAGTCTTGCTGAATACACGCAGTAAAGCATTATAATAACCGCAATAATACATTAACATGGCTATTGATCAAGAACGTCCTGGAATGTCTCACAAGATTCTTCTCCTTCTTAACGACAATGCGCAAGTTCACAAAGCAGACAAAGTTTAACTCATCGTCCACGAGTGGAACTTCTGTGAGATGGAACATATTCTGTTTAGTCAAGATTTAGCTCTATTTTGACATACCAAATAATGTCATTTCGCAATCACTAGTTTTAAAAATATTTTGATCCCTACTTTGAAGGCCAAGAAGCCTTTTTTTACGTAATTTTGTTTTATCTACTGTATGTGCTGTCGCATCGACACCTGTGCAAAACATATTCATAATATTGTTTTTGAATAAAATAATAAGTTGAAATGATAGTTGGCGGAGCCGGAGTACACATTGGTCCATCCATCAATAAGCTGTCAGAGCACTTACTTACTTACTCCATAGCTTACAACCCTGGGTGGGTCTTTGCCGACTTCACAATACTCCTCCATTGCTGCCTGTCTGCCATGGCATCTAGCGGATTATCAATATTCATTGCCTTTAGATCTTAGGCAATATTGTCTTTCCATCGGAGGCGAGGGCGTCTCAGTGGTCTTTTCCCTATCGGTGCTTCCTCCCACGCGCGTTTGACTGTGCGACTATCTGGTAGTCTTCTTACATGTCCCGCCCACTGCAGTCGCTTAGATTTTATTTCTCGTACAATATTAGTGTGTCCAAAGTGTTTAAAAGTCCAAGAGTTGATAGTTTCCGAAATAAGGATGTCTAAATTATAATTTTTTAAAACTTTTTGGTAAATATTTACCTTAATAATTACAATAAGCTAAACTAATATCATATAGGTCATTTTTGCTTTAGTGTAAATGTTACGCCATAAAACTAAATGATAAATTTTAAAATAAAGCGAGATTGAATCATTTGAAAATACTCTTTTATAACAAATAACGATACTTATCATAGCTAGCTCGTTGCTATGTTTTTTTTTTATTGTTGTTGGCCTTTTTGCCCTTTGCTCCGAATTTCTTAGACCGGTCCTAAGCCTAAACATTTAAATCCAATTATCTTAGAAATGGCTACTTGAAGCGACACCTACTAGGTATAACTTTTTTGGATAAAAAATGTCAAGGAATGAGAATTTTTAATTAGAAATTTAATACACCGATGCATAAAGAAGTTATGAAGCTTTAGATGCAAGTGAAATGCTGCCCTCTGCGGTGTACATCAAAGCTGTAATCATATCTTGATTTATCGTCCTAAAAAACCTAAAGTACCAATTTTATTGCAAATCAAATTCATATACAAGTTTTAAAAAAATTATAACGTTGACGTCCTCTGTTTCGGATTTACGCTAGCGTTTTATATATATCTTTTAAACATCCTGTATCTAACCAAGGAAGAAATAGTAGATACAAAAATAAAATATGCGATGTAATATAATTGTTACAGTTCCCTTTTTATTATGCCAAAGTACTGAAATATTGTCTATTTATTTTTAGGTTACTACCCATTAAAGCTGCAGAGAAAGTAAAGAAATTTTTTGAATCTGGTGTATATTCAGATCTGTAAAAATAATTTTAAGTTTATTGTTAGAAGTAAAATTATTGTAATAAAGAATTATGATCAAACGCTATTAAGACTGTTTTATTGCTACTGTTTGCTATACAAAAACAAATCAGAGTACACTTTCCATTTACAATACTCCAGTCTGTCTAAAAAAAACGCGAAAAAAATTATTAGTTATTTGATATTTTTAAATCATACAATTTATAATCGAAATTGGAGTCTTACTGAACCCTCTTTTCAACCCTAAAGTTTTGTTGCTTTAAATTATGAACATGCCAAATTATCAGATTTTTTAATATTTTTTGACCGAAATCAGTATTCTACTTAAATTTTAATACCCACCACGGTTTGTTACCTTTTTGTAAACATTTGTGAGAAGCCTTGGCCAGGATTATTTTACCTCACCATAAATTAATATTTAGTTATTTTTATACAAGTTGTCCAAAACTGTAATTTAATAACTGGTATTTTCAATTCTGTTTTTTGTGTAGTTTTTTAAATGGAATACCCTGTATCTAGTGGCATGTGTCAACAGAATATTTGTTTATTTTTAAATTGATACCAACATGTTTACCTTCATCTCCGAAATTGTCGATTTTTATTTATGCATTATATCTTTTACGAGGATAGAAAACAATTATGGTTTTATATATGAAGTAGAACCCCAATACACGTTCTGTGGCACTACACAATTCCCTTTTGTAGATTTTCCAATAGAAAACCATATAATTAATGAGAATAAAAAGTAATATTGATACCTAAAACTTAATTCATTCAAAAATCATAGAATATCTTATGAACCTATTACACTATTTATATGATTCAAAAAAGTTAATGTGGCACAAGACACATCTGCCAGGTAGATTTTCCATTCTTCTCTATTATGCAGTCATAATTCTATCTAGCACTGCAAGGGACTTCCCAGTTGGTACTGTCAGCAGAAAAATTCTTTCGCTATTATATTGAACAAAATACACAAGTTTTTTTTCTCGTCATCAGTAACACATGTATAAAAAATAATGTAAAATTCAGGCCTGTTCGTGTTTTGTGAATGTATATATATTAAATATGTATTAAATGGAATCCTCAAATAGTTAACCTGAAATTACTTATTTCTTAAGAAGCTTTTGTGCATCGAGAAACCTGTTTTTGGCATTCGAAAAAATCACCAACTTTGACAACAAAAAAAGCAATTTGGGTTCATGAAAGTCAATATTCAGCATTAAATATATTTCGATTTTTTAGTTTCAGCTTCTAGCGGAGGTTCAAAAAAGTTACCTTGGCAGTTTAAATCCTCATGTCCGCTACTGAAGGTAGCATTGTAAAGTGGGTGTTAGACTAAAAGTTGGTTAGTTATGTTTCTATTATTTTTATGAGCAAATTTCTAGAGTGAAAAAAGATTTTGTTAGCAGATTGATTGGCAGGGTATATCGTCATATAAAAAACTTCTGTTTTAAAATGTACTTGCTTAATAAGATACTTTAAACAAATTTTAATAACAGAAATAATTTTTCAATAAAAATATGTTAAGATTATTCCTATTGTATTTTTCTTAAAAAAATAAACATAACAAAATTTGCAAGCAAAATTGTTTGCATGGCCACAACTAAAATTCGTTATTTGGTTTCATATAAAGTTTATTGCAAAAGATAATTCACAACGAAGAAATCAGTTAAAACAATAAAAAGGTTTATTATTTTTTATATTACTTGTATTTTATTAAATATATATACCTAGAAATTTAGTAGTTGTGTAGTTTTTAACTCTAGAGAGCTGAAAACTTTTATATTTATCTAACAAAGCTGTCAGTTCGGTTCAAATATATATATATATATATATATATATATATATATATATATATATATATATATATATATATATATATATATATATATATATATAAACAACAGCAGGAAAGTATTTGTACACTAACAGGTTATACATAACCCATGAGTTTAATATTAAGTTCATAAATAAAGATAAATAATTTACAAAAAAAATTTTTATTCCATTTCAATTACCAATTTCCATTTTTACAGACAATTACTAGCAGCAGCTCATATTATTATTATCGTAAATAAATTATTACAACGGTTTTCTTAATAAAGAGCGAATTAAAATATATCAAAGTTCATTTACTCAAAACTTTTATAACTGAAAAGGATATGTCTGACGTACGGGTCAGTACAAAAGACTATACAACAAGGGGCAGTCAATTGTGAACACAAAAACAACAAACTCATGTCCTTATCTAACCAAACACGACCCACAAAATCATGTGAATTATTATTTCATCATGAGGCGTTTTATACATTTTACTTGGGAGTACACTAGAACACGTCTGTAAAAATCTAAGGTTGTCTGCAGTAGGCTACCCTTCTCTGTATATGATTAATAAGAAAAATGTAATATTACCCTTTAATAAAAAAACACTTTATACTTGAACATGTAGAGTCTTAGTAACTGAAGAAATTTTCTTTTATTAGGAACATGTTATATTACTTACGGCAATTTGTCTTCGATTGTACAAAAATATTTACAGAAATCGTTATTACAAGTTCCAAACCAACGACCCATGGACGATTTGGTGTGAAAGTGTTTTTTAACTTACTATATCATAAAACCAAAGGTAGGTATGAAATTTAACTTAGAAAAGTAATATTTGAAAGTAATAGTCAGTTCATACTTCCAAAAATTAACAGCCAACATTAAGCATTTCCGCTAAACTAACATTTACACTCCAGAATAAAAATGCGTTGTTCATACGTCAAAATTTAACAATCAGTAAAAACTAAGGATGACCAGTCAAAATGGTCCATCTATATTATAACCTAAAAGTAAAACGTAATTTTTTTGCTTTTCAGTTGTAGTTATTTAACTAATTTTATTCTGAAGTGTTTCTACTACAATTTTGATGTATTTGTCAATT
This sequence comes from Diaprepes abbreviatus, assembly GCA_034092305.1. Lineage (NCBI taxonomy): Eukaryota > Metazoa > Arthropoda > Insecta > Coleoptera > Curculionidae > Diaprepes > Diaprepes abbreviatus. The sequence goes on along the minus strand of JASJET010000068.1, from coordinate 5,631,189 downwards.
TTTTCCCAGCTGAAAACATCCGAAAGCGAACATGAATTAGGCCCAAATTAAGAATTAAACCAAAAACTTGCAACTTCTTAGTTGTTAATTGTTAATTTTTAACTTGCAAGTGAAAATTGTTAATGTAAATTCTTAGTGTTGGTTATTAATTTATTTTTTTAAGTATAAACCAATCATGAATCGATGGTGAAACATAATAATCTGGGTGAAAATGATTCGGTTAATCTTCATTAAATCCATTTTGCTCGGTTGTGATGAATCAAAAATTTTCATTTCGTTACTTGCATGTGTTGTTGTAATAAATATCTGTAGAATTTCAAAATGTTGCCTTACTGTTTGAGATGTCAAATTTTAATGAGAACTCTACCATTTGAAATTAGGATTGATAAAATATGCAACCAGATCAATAAATTAATTGATTTTTAAAAAAATAATGACTAAAATTGGAAGTAAACAAATTATTTCCTGAAAATTGAACAACAGGTTCGACACGATTTAAACTTAGCAAGCAACTGTACACAATGTTGTCAGAATTCGACTGATAAACAATGTTCATAGATAGTTGGTCTGAACACTAAAAAGTGAGACATAAGAAGTTATACTATCGTCATGAATCAATAAATGGTAGTAATTTTTATCAATACATCAGCCATTAGGTCAGTACCAATCAGGGGCGGATCCAGCATTTCTTTTTGGGGAGGGCGGCGATCACAAGAATGCAATACGAAACCGATATGTTGATCGGGGGGATCAGCGACATTCACGTTCGTAATGCAGCAGGCAGGGACAAGTCTATTTTCTGAATTTGAAACTAGGGGAGGGGGAGATTTTCCCCTGGATCCGAGAATGATATTAGTACAGGAACGTCACAAAAATTAGCTCCATTCACGGTATACACCAATTCTAGATATTCTCATCATCAAAAATATTAAAAATTATAAATATCTTACCAAATTTTTAAATGGCTGTTATAGCATGTTAAATATCCCCTTTTTAAATATCGCATTATCGCATATTGCCATAAAGGTTTAACAAACCCTCAGGGACTTGACCGAAACAATTATCATTTTGACCGTTAACAAGAGGTGTACTGGTTACATCCGCTCATGTATTTAATTCAACACTGTTGCTTGGCACAAAACTAATATAAATTGGGACAAAGTTTTTTATGCTAGTTTTAAGAAATAAAATATCTAGGTACGCCAATTAAAGAATGTATTTAACATCAGCTGCAAATCAAAGGGGTCCAAAGAGTTTAAAATTAAAGAGTTGAATGTATTTTAAAACCGCATGAATTCTAATAGCACTTGAAATCGGTCGAGTACTGAGTAAATGAACATTGCAGATAATGAGAAACTTACTTTATACACTAGTAATTCTTTGTAAATTAATATATATAATATTAGAAACAATACATACTTTTTAACAATATAGTACATTTATTTGGAAAAAAGATAACAATTTCAAATAACTTGGTAACAAACCTATCAAAAGTTTTAAATTATATTAATAATGTAATGTTGTAAATACTTTACAAGTTATTTGAAACTGAAAAAAAAATTAAAATGAACTAAATATATAAATGATTCAACTGACCCCTTTAGCTTAAATTAGGTGGTTTAAAAAATATATAGCATATATTACAATGTTTCGTAATAAAAAAACGCTAGTCACAGGGAATAGTAAATTTAATTATTAAACGTCTTTATATTAAAATTCTTCGATTTTTATATCACTTAAGTTTCTACTAGTTCAAATAATACAACTATGTAAATTAAGTAGTGAGACTGGCAATGTAGTGTTTAATCTGGGAACACTTGGAACGCGGAACTTGAAAGGGCAGCAGGTGAACGTATGATACGCCTTCAGTACGAGTTTGAACTCGCTAGAGCGACTTGGTTGTCAGTAGCGATTTTTTCTTGTGCCTTCAAAAAATTAATGCTTTTGCTTCAGACTTATGCACAGTGCACAGCAAACTTTTGCAAAACTCCAGTAGGCTTACGGAGACGGTGTCTTTTCAAGTGCCCAGGTTTTTCGGCAGGAAGAAAGTCGATTGAAGATGAACCCACACAGTGGAATGTCTTCATCTTCAAGAACCGATGAAAATGGCGACAGAATCCACCATTTTATGCGTTCAGATCGTAAGTTGACAGTCAGCATGATGGGGAAGAGTTGAATTTGACTCATACCAACATTCATCAATGTTGACCAATGAATTGAGGATGAGAAAAATTGCGCAAAAATGGTTCCAAAAAACGTTTCGCAGGATCTAAAGGACCTTATGAGGGAAAGTGTGTCGACTTTTTGGAATCGATTGTAAATGACCTCAAGTTTTGCAAAAGTTTCCGTTCCACTGTACCCACATCTAAATGTCACTCGTTTTTACAACGCATTAGAAATTGTTTCACGAAAAAAAAATCGCTACGGACTAACAAACGTCTCTGGCGAATTCAAATTCGTACTGGAGGCGTCTCACATGTTCACCTGCCGCTTCTCAAAGCTCTACGTCCCGAGTATTGCCAAATCGAACCAGTATCACTACTTAATTTTTTAATGTTTATCAAAATTTAAATAATTTTCATACCACAGACATGTAAAATTGTTCTTAAAGACAAATATTTAGCTATTCACCGTTGACTAGTTTATAGAGAAACATGCAATAAGATTAAGGCGCTGCCGTTCATTACAACATTAGAACTTCAGATTTAACTCTGTAAAATTCAGCTATGAACTTGTCATAACCCCTTGAAAAATGGCTGACTAGAGTGTAAAACTGCTTTTATTGAATACAGAATTAGATTTTATTTAGGAAAATCGTTCCAAAATATGAACTTGGCGTGTTTTGTATATATTGTAGAAAGCAACAAATTACCAAATAAATACAGGACCATGTAATAAATTAATTAACAACTGTATTGTTGGCCTCCAATACATAAAAAACACAGCCTTGGGATATACATTTTTTTCAAAAATACATTTTCCAAGATTTGGAAACGGTATAAGTAACTTAACACTTACAATTGTTTCTTTTTTTTTTTGTTGAAACTCCTCATACACAAAGTGAAGCTATGTAATAAGAAAATGCATACAATAATTTTCTCCAAAATAATTATTTTACATCTATTTGTATATTTTCTTAGTCCACATTATCACTGTCAATTCCTCGACAGTGATAATTAAAGATATTGTTCTCCACAAATTTGTCCGGCAGACATTTCAACATTCCATTATAAATATTCTAAGTCAGAGGGTCAGCATTAATACCCGAATATCGAACACTGCCCAAACGCAAATCAGAATATCACTCATTTGTTCTCTTGTGATGCATATATTTATGGATATTCCTTTTTACAGCAAATTTTAGATTAGGTTCTTCAATGACCGCATATATGAAAATAACTTCATATGTGCATAAATTGCGCGGCAGACACGTGAAAGAGTTACAATTCTAGGGTATAGTAAAAATAATTTTTTTAACCTTGAAACTAGCCAAGTCGGGAATGTTGTATAATTTTGTTCTACCAAATTATGCATATCTTGCATGTCTTTGTAATTAATACTGTAATATTCCGTTATCACTAGGCGAAAATAATCACGCAAAAGTGGATTTGGATTTGAAAATCATTCAATATCCTGTTGCTTATTTCGACACTCTGGTATATCCATATATATATATATATATATATATATATATATATATATATATATATATATATATATATATATATATATATATATACCTATATGTTTTAATCGACCAATTAAAGTCGTAGAGACGCTAACGTACACCGAAATTAACGTTCAAGCGTAGTCGGAAGTGTAAAGTAGGAACCATAATGCCCTGGGGCAACTATTGGTACCGAAGCGAAAATTAAATTTAAAACAATGATTTATCAAAAAAAAAAAACAATTGGAAGTATCATTAAAATAGTCGTTTCAATACATGTATTTTATTTAAAAAATGTTTTCTAATCTATTTTATATGGAAATAAATGCATAGTTTGGTAAATCTAAATCAAACCAACATGATATTTAACTTTTGGAAAACATGAACAATCGTACCAAAAATAAAGTTTTATCTTAAAGAATAGAACATATAAAATATGGGATCTTGTTTTTCTACATTTCAATTTCTACAAAGTGTTAGAAAAAATTTGATCGTGTTATACTGAATATTACTTTTATCTGTTTTGCGATTGAATTGATCTAAAACACAACTTTAGAGCAAGGTTGTAACATATTTACAGCCAATAACATTTTTCCTAAAACTATGCGCCACCGATTAGTTATATTTATAATGTATAACTAACAAAGATCTTGTTTCTAACGTAGCATTCGAATCCGATGGAGTTGAAATTCATGTAATGAATGGTTTCTATTAAAGTTCTGATCGGATGCAACACTTCAACCCGAATCGCATGAAACACGTTTTTGCACGTTAAAAATAGAATCGAACTGAAATAACAACTAGGTCATAATTGATTGCTTTTTTTTTGGTTAAAACTTAACCTATCATTTTTATGAGACGTAATTGGAAAAATTTTTATATATTACTTTGATTAAAAAGTCAGAAACAGAAAGAAAAGAAATATGTGAAAAAGAGATGAAATTAAATATTTTTTAACTCTTGTAAAGGAGCTGTCTTTATATCATTTTTTTTTTCAAAATATTGGGCACATCAACCTACCTGCAGTAATTTACAGTTGTAGCCATCTTTAAAGTGAGAACAGCTTGTATCTATTTCTTTCTAGTACGATTTCTTTGTTTTAAAGAACTGAAATAAGGATTAGTGAATCGGCTGAAGCAGTTTTCGATAAAAATGCATTTGATTTTAAAAAAGTCTTATAAGCTAAATAAACAGATTAAGTGTGTTACACAAATTGAGAAAATTCGACAGTGGCGTATAGTTTTGTATAAAATATAAGGGTACCTTATTTATCTCATAAAAAATGCAATTATTGCTTTTATCAACAAATCTAAAAAAATATACGATTAGTTTGGAATCCAGCAATAAATATGTATTTTATAAATTAATTACGATTTTATGACGTGACGCAAAATTTCTTTAAGAAATCAATAAGTTCCATTTTTAAGGAAAACATAATTAAAATGCTTTTCAATTTAAAAGCAAGTATAACACGAACGCACTAAACTAAAAGTAAATAAAAGCGAAGGTAAGAAAGGTTAATCCAGCCATATTTCAAACTACGACCCTCCGAGCTTTTGTAAGTGGCCCAACCATTATAGCTTCAAATTCTATGTAGCCAAATCCATTACTCCAAATTTCGCGGAAATAATAGGAACACGCGGCCACCACGTTAGTTACACTGGTTGAACTCGATGCGCGACGGGCGCCAAAAAATCAACTGAATTCAGAAGAAATCAATTTGTCTGGTATTAGTACGGGCCAATCAGATTAATCATTGACAAGTATTGCAAAACTGTGAAGCAGTCATAACTTTCATTCTTTGTTGAATAGCAAAAAAACTAAAATTATGTTTTTATTGTCGTCACCTCTCCGAGAAACTTAATTTGTTTTTCAAGAACAATATTCGTTTTTAAAAATGTGCTTTATTTTTTGCTCGTTGTTGAGTGAATAAGTGGATAGAAACAATATCACAGTCAATTTGCGAACGTTTTTAATGTGTAACTGTGACTTTAATGTAATTAATTGGATAAATATAAAAAACAATGCGAGGAGTGTCTTCCAAAATGCAACGAAAAATATCCGAAGAAAATCGATAGTTTACTTGCCGATTTCCAATTACATATCTACATTATTAGACGAATTAAAAAAAAAAGGCATTAGGATGGATTTAAGGAAAATTAAAAATTTGCTACTGCTTGTAGAAAATCCCTGGCACATAGAGCCAACAACTATTACAAAATTGGCCTCAGCTTTTGACTGTAACTACGCAGACTTGTTTGAAGAGTTTATCGAAATGAAAAATGATACAAACTTGGAAGTTTAAAGAAAAGAGAGAAAAAAGAGTATGCTGGATTGTAAATAATAGTGTCCGAATATTATAAGACTGTTCAAAAATGCGCCTAGATTCTACTTACGTTGTTTGCATCGACATACGTTTGTAAAAAATCCTATTCCAGAATAAAATATGCCAAGAATATATACAGAAACCGACTTACAGATTCCCATCTCGATGACGTATTAAGAGTAGCATGGAGTAATTACATACCAGATCTAGATAAAATTGTTAAATAAAGTTCTCGATAACATCGTTTTCACTAAAATTTAAATAAACAAACTGCAATAGGTTTTTTTTTATTAACACCTAAATAGTAAAAGTTGTGATTTAGGTTGATGCTCGCGCGCAGTTATAAATGTGTTAGCGGCCCAAGGAGAAAAAAGTTTCGAGTACGGCTGGGTTAATCCGATATTTTACCGCCCGTAAAAATTGAAAAAAAAAAATGTCAGTCCCAAATTTTGTGTGTCTATCTTTTCGTAATCATTTCATATACACGATATTCAAATAATTCTTCATATCTACAATCAATATATATAATTAAAAAAAAAAAAACATATAAAGCAAGTTTCTTCCATATTTTTGAATTATACCCCGTAATATAAAAATTTATTACAACAGATGTAAAAAAAAGGTTCTTGTCCAGTGGCAAACAATATAAATCTATTAATAAATACATTAGTGTACTTAAAATTTTAATTTTCAATGATCCAAATTGAATATTAGGTCGTCAGTTTGATACTTCATGAAATTTGTACTAGCAATGTCATTAAAAGTTTTCTGAAATATTTTAAATCAAATTTAGAAAATAACGAAAATTAAAATTTCAATACAACCATAAGGAATTCTTAAAACCTTTGAACAATATTAATAAAACTTACGCATTTAACCAACAACACCAAAAAGGCCATTTACCATATTGAACTTTCGGTTCATAAATAAATTTACACCTGTTGGCAAAAATGATTTCTCAGCAAAACACATGCACTTGCATCAAATAAAACTATTTAACACTAACAATTTTTTTCACTAGGACAAAACCTTTTCAGACATGCTGTACTCATCATGACAAATTTTAGGATTTACAGAATTCAGCCTAACCACAAAACTTAAGCTACATTGGCCGACTTGGTTTTAGGACAGAATTGGTGATTATTTTACACAGCATAGTATGGCATAAATCATAATATGTTGACGTCTCGGTGAAATGAAAAGTGCTCTTTTTACCTTGTTGGCTACTCCCCTACTCCAACCACAGACAAACCGCCCGAAAGTGGAGTAGGAGATGAAGAAACTGTAGACATCATTCTGCATTGCTCTTTCACTACTGGATCTACAAACAAAAATATATTCTTACACTTAACTGTTAAGTCAATAGACATGTGTTTAAAAAAATAATAAAATAAAATGTTTATAAAAAAAAAGTGGTAAAAAGCGAAAATTAACCATATAAATTTTTATATGAAATTAGAAGTCAGCACCAAATGCTTCGACAAAATGTGATTTGTATAAAAATATTGAGAAATATTTTATTTGTAATTGCTTCCTTACCGTATCTCTTGTTAGAGGTTGTTTTATTTAGTAATAATTTGGCACCAACTTCAAACATTTCAATTGCATTTAAAAATTTATATTGTTACTTTTCAAATTTTTAGAAATAGGTTCAATTTTTTTTTTTATAAAAAACGTTATTTTGTTTTTTTTTTAGTTTTGAATAGAGTCGAGTTTCGCAAAAAAGTATCCCTTTTATCCAAAGTTGTAGACACCACTAAACTAAACAACAAAAAATGTTTTGCTTCTGAGAATTCCCCATATACCGGTTTTAAATGAAATTGTACCAAACAAATATATAGTCTGCTTTAGTAAATTCGCTGTCTTCAAATTTAAGAAATTAATTTTAGACTCGTAATCTAGGTCTCCAAACCACCGAATATCGACATTGAAAGAACTTGAGAAATGTAAATTTTCTAGTCCAACATGTTTTTTCTTGCATATCGAGTTAGAAGAAATTAATTTAAGGTCCGTAAAAAATCCCCAAGACCAATCTAGATAAAATCGAAACAATGTAAAATTTTTAGTCCCCCAATCTGTCATATTAAATTGCAAAAAAAAACTACAATTCCAAAAAGCCCCTCATACAAATTTTGAAAAATGTGAATAACGTAAAACTTTAAATCCACCACGCTGAGTTTCAAAAGATAATTGTAAAGTCTTTATCTAGTAATAATCTACAGACTAGAAAACCTTCCAGTGTCAATTTTAGATATAATCCAGAAATATACAATTTGTATACCGCCATATTGTTTGCCTTTAAAAACAACTTTAAACTCTCGGAAACCCTCCAGCAACAGATTCTGAGCAAAATCGAGGATGTTAAATTGTAGTCCGACATACTGAATTTTTTAAAAATAATTTTAAGTTCCCAATTTACATCCTCAAGAACTGTCCTGTACCAATTCTGGAAAAATGTGAATAACGTAAAACTTTAAATCCACCACGCTGAGTTTCAAAAGATAATTGTAAAGTCTTTATCTAGTAATAATCTACAGACTAGAAAACCCTCCAGTGTCAATTTTAGATATAATCCAGAAATATACAATTTGTATACCGCCATATTGTTTTTCTTTAAAAACAACTTTAAACTCTTGGAAACTCTCCAGCAACAGATTCTGAGCAAAATCGAGGATGTTACATTGTAGTCCGCCATACTGAATTTTTTTAAAATAATTTTAAGTTCCCAATTTACATCCTCAAGAACTGCCCTGTACCAATTCTGGATAAAATCGAGGGATGTAAAAATTTAATAAACCATGTTGGATTTTTTAAAAATAATTTCAAATTCGTTATGTATGGCCCTGAAAAATCGGACATTATTTTAGTTTCTTCATATAAGCACCATCTTAGATTTTACTGAACCAATTTCGGCCAAAATAATATGTGACCACCGCAGCAACTTCCTGAACACAACCCAAAAAAAATTAGAACGTAAATATTGCGCCCAATAATAAAATCGCTAAAATTCCTTTTAGCTACTCCTAAAACTAAGTTTTCACTATCAAAGTTTTTCTTCTAATTTTATACAGAACATATCTTTAAAATTATTTTAAATACTTGCAAATAATACGGAATTAAATTATCTGATCGCCTTTAACTATTAAATTTTATTGGGCGAGATAATTTTTATTATTCCGACTATTCCGAGAAAACCAGAAAGTGAAGAAGAGTATTCCATCTAAAAATCATTAGATGTCTAATAACATTAACAATAATATTTATACTACGATTAAATTATGAGTGACGCATAAATCTATACATTAATCGACCACACACGCAGAGGATACTTAAAAATCCGGTACCGACACTAGAAACTGCCACAAAAATTTTAATGTTAATTAAATATTTTATCATTTGGAGGATCTGGGAATGTTACAGTAAACAAAAATTTCCATTACAAATGGTTATTAGATCACCTTTATCTGTTACAACTTACGGATAACGAAAAAAAAAAAAAAAAACACTAGCCCTTAGGAAGTTGTGTCTATCAACCTCGTCGGGAAAACATAAGATATGCCTTATAACCAGGAGCGTCTACCCGGGGAAACGCCAGAATCCCAAAGCTTGCAATTCAACTTGTACTTTCCGAAAATACAAGTATTATATTTAGTTAACAAATATATGACATATGACGTTTATTATTTATTTTATAAATTTTTATCCTGCTTTGGAGTTCAGGTATGTTGGGCGGGGCTACATGAATCTTTGAAACTCGACGTCCAAAATATGAGAGACACTTCTGCTTATAACATATTGCTTAACCATTCTTACAAGCTTGATTTTAAAAATAATATCACTTTAATTCTACATAATCATCTCAAAAGCTTACTCAAAATTAAGTAAATTGGTATGTTCGTAAAAACATGTCAAAGTAAAATATATATAATAAACGTAATTGTTTACGTTCAGTAAAATTTAAATTTGATTAAAGCACTGTCATAGGTACTTACAAAAATAGGCATGTTCCATAGCATCCCTAGCAGTTAGGCGTTCTAAATGATCATATCGCAGTAGTTTATCCAAAAAGTCTAATGCTTCAGGCGACACTAAATGTTGATTTTCACTATGTACGAAACGTTCCCATCTCTTCCTCGAATGCCTAAAAAATGTCATTAAATTCAAACTAACTTTTTTTCTAATCATGGTGAAAGATGTATCTATTTAAACCTAGAAGGTGGAGTGCTTTCTGTAAATGCAGCCTTTGCCAAATTTATGATTAGATTAAGTGGAGTTGTTATGCAGTTTCTACCATGCCATAACACATGGAGATTTCCATCTAAATTATTTTGGAACCAATTCTAGTCAAACAAGAGAAAAAATTTATTCCAATGTAATTGAAAACCATTACTTTCCACTACAGGGTGCTCACCAAAAATTCTTTTTTGAAATTATTTTTTCCAGACTTTTTTATGAGCAAAAATTGTTAAATTCAGGTAGCCCTTTTCTACTTTCAGACTTAATTTAGATTAAACTCCAAATACCTTCTTGCTGCTGCCATTAAAATGAGCATAAACGCCAAACCTATTTCATTACACAATTGGAAAATTCATTATATCTCTGCATATGATCAGCTGTTAAAAAAAAAAGGGCAATTAAGAAGAACATTATACGAATTCTCTGATCAAAATTAAAAACTTTTATCTCAAAATTTCTAAAAGTTTATCATAGTTAATATTTGTAGTTCATCAGATGATCTGTTATATATTCTCCGACTTCTAGTGCCCATAAGTGAATTTCCGAACTTTTCCAGGTTGATGGGCAGCATACAATATGTAATATTGTTAATTTGTTAAAAATCTATTCTGTAGATTTCTATTATTTTCGGATTTTATACAAACTTCTTTCTAACGTATTTTTTTATTATTTTATTCAAAATCCTTTATACACGAAACATTGTGGATAAAAAATTGGTTACATTTGAAAAATAACACTGTTCATACTTTGACTTACAATTCTCTACTCTAGTTTTTTGTACTTTATATAAATGTCCCTTGGATTACTGGTTGAAAATTGTAAACTTTCAGTTGAACAGCAAGATGGATTGTTATCCGGGTATCCACGGAAACGAAGCGGATGACAAAGATGGGATCGGAGGCTGAACCATACTGCCCCCAATCCATTATACCTATTCCAATTACAGAACTGAAACTGTGGTTAGAAAGCAAATTTATCGAATGCTGAAAGGGAGCCCCTGGAATGAGATGTTCCAAGGAACATATAATGGGGCCTTACTAGGGAGCTTCTTTTCGTGAAGATGAAAGAACTGCAGATCATGGCGAGATTGCTGATGAAACATTGTCACCTGCTAGGCCATCTGACAAAAAAAGAACATGTACACGTTGTGTGTACATATTTTTTATTACCCACCAGCTGATTTTTTTACAGTTGTTTAATTAATGTTTGTACAATCTAGTGGCATATTGTCGAACACATTTTATGCGTCATTTTTCCAGTCCTTTGCTTGGAAATCGTCGATTTCCCGCTTCGAAAGTACAGCGCAAAAAAGGTTTCAGATTGGTCAAAGCGAAGTGGCTCATAGAGTTTTAGAAGAGCGGTAATCATGTTAAAATAGGGGTTACGTTCTGTGGACTATTAATTACAGAATATAACTGTTCAAGCGCAATTTCGATAATTTTATCAGTTTTAATTAATTTTTTAGTTTTGCGGACACCAAAGCCTTGACCGATAATTTTTTTATTTATTGTTCTTATACCGATACATTCCTTTTTATCTCTTGCCAATTTTAGATCGATACGTATTAGCGCGTCACCCTGTATGCTTGGAAATGACTTGACTGAAATTGTTCGATGTAATATAGTTCAAGGTAACGTTGCTGATCATTGTACATTGGATATTAATATAAGTGAGGTCAAAAGGAATGGTTATAACAAGTAAAAAATTTGCGAACAAATTAAACAGAAATATAATCATAAAAATATATAACTTTTAGGAAAAGGAACTTTTAATTTTACAGATGTAAGAAAATTGCCTTAAAACACTTACTAGCTAGTAAAAAAACTCGAATTGTTCCAATATTAAATAAATATAACAAAAAAGGCCGGTAAAAAAATTATCAGTGTCACATAAACCTTTATCGAGAGAACAAACAGACCAAGAATAAATTAAGAGTTCTTGTCAATCGATGAGAATATATGTCTGCTTAATTATCGCTAATAAGTATATCCACGGAATTCTACTACAATACTATGAAGACTTTTATCCTATAAAAGTGATATAGGCCATAAGAAATTGTTCGACATCGTTTCTTTAAATATATGTGCCGTATTTTAAAGCCCCTTTATATAGGCAGTCTACTAGATCCGTATTGATAATTGCGATTTAAATATTTATCAAAAAAGGGTTATTATAATGAATTGAGGAAAAAAAATGATCACATGTTCTTAAAATACTAGCCAGTCCAAAACGCAGATAAGTATCCTTGCGTCGAGTAGGAACCGCGCACCGAACTACGAATCAGTATGTAGACATGAATGATCGAACCCACGCAAGTGCACAAAAAATCGATACGACACCCAAAGAATCAACGGCGATGGCCAGCTTAGGCGAGCGATGCTGTTAACACATTGAAGCTCACTTTTGTGTAACAGAATATATAATGACTGTTTTTATTGACTTATTTCTAACACAAAATGCCGATCGGATCGGAAATATCGGACTTATAAAATCAAAGGGATTTTTATCAAAAACTGACTCGTGTGGGTCCCGAGTCACTCGGACATACACGGGAATGAGGTAAGCGGACTTCTGGCAAAGATGGGGTCTGGGATTGAACCATATAAACTCCAATCAATTCTTGCTGGTAAGTAAATTTATTGAAATTTCTTGGAATAAAATGTGACGAGGAACATATAAATGGACCTAGCGCACAGCTTACTAGGGTGCTTCTCTCCTTGGGAAGGAAAGAGCTGCGAATTGTAGTGCGACTGTTGACAGGACATTGTCACCTTAAGGGGTCTTCTTCATAAGATTGGTATCGTAGATCACCCGATGTGCAGATGGTATCTGGAGGATGAAACTGCTGACCATCTCCTCAGAGAGTGCCCAGCACTCAACGGGCTGATGCAGAGACATTTCGGAGATATAATTTTGTCACCGGAAGCCTTAGGCAAGTTGAAGCAACAAGGCCGCTTAAATTCGCAAAGGCGATCGCCCTCGAAGGACTATGGTGGGATGTAAAGGGTCCAATATGGCATAGGCAACGATGATCAAGTATTGTCGTATATGCACGTCCGTCGTTTTTGGAAAATTAATAGTGGAGATCGGATTTTCCGCGAAAACGCCACGAGGTACGTTTCTATCGAACGCGAACGACGTATACGAGCTGTGAGCGACTTGCGTATCAGGAAATTGGTCATTTTTGGTATGCGTTTGTCCCTGCATTAAGTGGTCCCCACCTTGACGTGAAGCTTGGATATCATTTAAAAATTGTTCCATTGGAGAAATTAAAGTGTTGGGATATAATTCAGCATTTTGATTTATTTGGGTCATGTCAGATTCATTACGAGTATGGAATCTTGTTAGGTCTGGCGCGACCCCACCAGGGGCCGCGGAGGTCCCACCAAAACCACCCGGACAGCCTGAAATGCCACCCGCCTCATCAGACCGGAAGGAACTGTGAGAGAAGGGATTGGACATTTTTTAAATAAACTTGTTTTTCCTCTTAATTAGAATGTTTTGTATAAAAAATACAAAAATCACGGAGGGCTGGGCTTTAGTATACTTAATATATGGAAAAATTAAGTATATGGAATTTGGGTTGAATGAGAACTTGGCCAATAATTACTTTGTTTTTTATTAGACGTGAGCTCTTATAGGACTTTTTCGCAGTAAAAAAAATTTTTTTTTTTTGACTGGGACTCTTAAGTTTTGTGTCGAAATTAAATGTAGTATTGGGACTCTTAATAAATTTTCTAAAATTCAATTTTCGCAAAAATTTTTGTTTTAGTGTTAAACGCAAACTAAGGCACGTTTAGTGTTCTTAGATCTGTTTTAACGATGTCACTATCAGGTTATCACTAATTTTCTCTTAATAGAAAATTGTTTAAGTCGCAATCGGGAATGTCTAAATCGGGTATGTCGCTATCAGGTTTCCTTTACGCAATTCTATTTCCGCAAAATTATTATAGTCGTAAAAGTAGGCGCGTGAATACTCTATCTATTAATTTAAAATAGTTTCCGCAAGAATAAAAGAAATCCACGTGGAAAGGTTTTTTTTAGAAAAGCTTATGTTTTCCGACGGCGCTAGAATTTTACTAAAATTCGCGTTTCACGGTTTTTATTTAACTGGAGATTTTACTTTGAGGTTCCTCCCCTAGCACTGAACTGATATCAGCTACTAGAGTTCGCCTCTAACGAATTTCCGCCTAACAGACAAGGTTTCCTGGCCTTTCTAGTACCGCAATCTTCTTATCTTCTTTCTTGAATCGAATTCTTGATCGTCTTATTAAGACAACCAAGAACCTCTCTTCTTAAGCCGTCGTAAGCAGAGCAGCCTCCCTCGTTGCACTAGCGTAAACAGCTTAGTGATCCTTTTGATGCCGAAAGGGGCGCTCCAGGAAAACCTCTAGGAAATTTAAAACTCCCTACTCGCGTGTTGAACCGTTTAATTTTTTCTTCTGGAAGGGAAACTGACAATAATTTCTTGCGAGATTACCGACGAGTGGCCCACCTATTGAAGATTCCCCGTGCCTTTCTCTGACGTGGTGCAAGTGCCAGACTAATCAGCAACGGCAGAGAATCTCACGTTTCGCCCGAGTAAATGCTTCAAAAGACTTAGATACTCGTGTGCGCGTGTGTAAAAAAAATTTGAGATATCTGTGCTCTTCAAAAGACGACCAGATTCTGCTCACGAATCGCGGCATCGGGTGCTATTTATAACTTCTCGGCACTCCGCCGGGTCTTCCGAAAGGAACCGATCAGCGTTTAGCGCGGTCCGCCAAAGCTTTATGTCTGCGCCGCCATCTGTGTCGGTGTCTATGCGCCGTTACCGCCGACAACGTGCAGTTTATTTCTCGTAATTTCAACCGTCTTTAGATGTTTATTTTATTTTTATGATTTGTTTAGGATCTTGTAGATAGAATTCTACAACAGTATCACCACCTTTTTGTTTATTCATTTATTCAAGATCCCATATTTTATGTGTCTTATTGTTTAGGATACGTGAATTTCAAGTGGATATAAATGCATCGGATAAGAAAGCTACATTAGAAACATGGTCATTGACTCATACATGTCTAATAAAACATTTTCATAAAGAGGACCATAATGTTGAAGTTGCGTCGAGTACTTTACTTCATTTGCCCCAACATTTTACAATATCATAAGTATGTGTATCCAGTTTCCAAACTATGTTTTCACATACTAGTCTATTTATTAGAAATAAATTAGATAATAGTTCCAGAAATATTTACCTTATAATTCGATACTAATCAACGGAATAATAAAAAGCATTAATTATTTTTGAACAGTTACTATTATTAGATCTGTTTATAGACCTTGTTTCTAACGTAGCATTACGATCCGATGCAGTTTCATCCACTTGAAATTAGCATAATAAACGGTTCTGATTAAAGTTTCGTTTGGATGCCACACGTCAACACACAACGGATGGAAAACGTTTTTACACGTTACAAATGGAATAGAATTGAAATAACAAGTTAATAGTTGATTTCTTCTTCTTTATTTGTTAATAGTTAACTTATCATTTTTATGAAATAGGTAATTGGTAAATGCTTAAATATGGAGGCCTTGAACTAGAAAAAGGACTAACATTACTATTCGACAAAATTCTATCAACCTGCAGTATTCCAGAACAGTGGAGGAACAGCCTGACTACACCCATCTTCAAAAAGGGGAAATAAGAATGACCCCAACAATTATAGAACAACAGTACAAGCAAATTATTAACAAAAATCATGACTTCAAAACTAACGAGTAAAATTGCAATAAGTGAAGAACAACACGGGTTTAGACAGAACAGATCGACAGTTGATGCGATTTTCATTATCCGACAGACTATTGAAAAATCGATAGAATACAATAAACCTCTTTTCATCCGCCTAGTGGATCTTAAAAAAGCGTTTGATAGAGTTCGACTTAAAGACGTCTAGCAAAAACTTCAGGAAAATGGCGTTAACCACAACTATATTACGGTAATTGAAGGGCTAAATAAAAACAATAAGACACGCATAAAGACACAACAAGGAGTAACAGAGGAAATACCTATCATGACGGGAATACGACAAGGCGACAGTATGGGTCCATTTCTCTTTAATTTAATTATGGACAAGATAATTCAAATGTAAAAGTCAATGGATACAAAATGGGACGAAAACCTTTAAAAATCTCATGTTTTGCCGACGACGCCTTACTGTTAGCAGAAAATGAAGACGATCTGCAACGACTACTATACCGATTCCAGACCACATTAAAAAATTTAAATATGGAAATATCTACAGAAAAGACCGAAACGATAGTAATTTCAAAAGATCCTGTCAGATGCAAATTGGTGGTGAAGAACCATCTTATCAGACAAAGCATGTCTTGCAGATACTTGGGAGTTGATGTATCAAGCAATAAAAATCTATACCAGGAAGTCAGAGCACAGGCTAACAAGGGCTCAAGGATATCAGGATGCCTAAGGGACATAATCTGGAAAAATAAGTATATTTCCACAGAGAGCAAAGTACGCATCTACAGAACTGTGATAAGACCAGTACTAACTTATGCGTCGGAAACTCGAGCCGAAACATCTAAAACAAAAAGTATGCTACGAACGGCTCAAATGAAAACGTTAAGAACAATCAAAGGAGTAACCCTAAGAGATCAAATAAGAAGTTCCGAAATAAGGGAAGAGCTCAAGGTGTCTGATGTGGTACGGTTCATAAGGTCAAGGCGCAGATATTGGACATGTGGACAGAATGGGCGACGATCGATGGGCAAAATGGGCTAAGAACGAGATACCAAACACTAGAAGACCCACTGGTCTACCTCCAAAAAGATGGTACGAATGTTGGACATCAACATCATAGGATGCTTAATATAGCAGAAAAACAAGACGTCGTCTTAAATAAAAGAGGAAGAAGGTAATTGGAAAAAGAAGAAACAGGAAAAAGAATTAAAATAGAGATTTTATTATAAAAAGTCTCCATTCGATAATTTCAATCCGATCAGCATTTTCCGTTAGAAACAAGGTCATTGATGTCAAGATCCATAAATTCTGATATTCGCATTGACAAATTCATTTTTTTTTAGGTTTACAAGAGGTTTGCTGGAAAAACTAGATATAAATATGACGATGTTACAACGTAATAATACAAATATTAACTCTTTATTTTTGATACTTTACTGATTATTTTTTTATTTATATTCTAAATCCTTAATGCTCGAACTAACCGGAAATGCTTTGTAATGCAGAAAATTACACTACAAAACATAGATCGACATTAGGAGAAAGGTCCCCATTAAATGGAAATATTTTTCAAAAAATTACCGATCAAAACAAGTCCCAAAACGAAAAGATAACAAAGTTATACCTAAACACACATACCAGGGTCATCTGTGTCTCGCGCGACAAATGGTTTCTATAAATGCCAAATGTAAGAATTCTATACAATCATATATTTGATATTCAGTTGTCACAACGAGGACAAAGATGTCGAAAGACGGTTCATCTATTCAACAAAATTTAGTGAATATCCAAAAACTTTTATTTGAATATAAAAAAAAACTTTTTTACTTTGAACCCCTGCCGTTTCGTTAAAAAAAATTGTTTTGAGAAAAATGCCAGGTACAAAGAAAATTATGTGTATAGAGATTTGAGAAAAAATTATTTTTTATTCTCAGGCTAACTATTCTCGAATAAGCGACTCTGCCGCTGGACCACCATCGGCTCTATTGTAATTTAATAATTTTGTTCACTTTTGACTTTTTATCAAATAACAATGTATATAAGTTTAACGTTTTTTTAATAATATATCTTTTTCACAGATTTCAACATAAATAATTTAGTTCAATCGAGAAAAAGGACTTTTTTTCATCCACTCACAGTGGTGTGCCCCCCTTCAAGTGAATGTCTAGAGTATATGTACTTTATAGACTAGTGTTTTGAAAAGTTGACATAAAATAATATACTATAATAATAAAGGATATTTTGCCTTCATAATTTGAAATGAACAAGATTAAAAAGTAAAGCACACTGTGGAGCGCTGAAATACAAGACGAACTAAACTAGTTAGTTTTAAATTATTTATTACATATTTTTTGATTTCTTAATCGTTAAAAAATATAGTTTAAAATCAACATTGTATTAATTTATAAGTAATAAAGACCTATATTTTATGCTCAACCTATTAAATGTTAATTTTATTTATAAAGCCTTATATAAGTGCAACATTTTTGCAAAATGAGAATAAAGCGGTAATTTTAACGACAAAAATTTAACAGCACAAGCTACAAAATGACTCTGACAATTCCTAGGGCATAAAAAATATTTTATCAACACGGGCTCTTCTTTAATCTTTCCACAGCCTTTCTTTTACCTATATATTTTTGTAAAATAAGTTAAGGCTTATTCATACTCTTAAGTTTTCACCATGGGTGTTTGACCAAACCGTCTGTATCTAGCCGTAAAATAAGAGGTATGGCACCACAGCATATAGTTTTATCGACAAAGGTGGTAAGGGAACTAACGTCCGTTGTGTCGCCATTTTTTCTCCTCTAGTTTTTTAAATAACAATATAATAGATTTCCTTTAAAAAAAAAAACCTATGACATATTTGTAGACAATTTTACGTTATAAACCTAAAAAATAATGGTGATAGGCCGATTATATTTTAATTCGATGGTTACTGGTTTGTTTAGGTTTTGGTATAGCAAAAAATTAAATTAATCAGGATATATTCATTCTGTAAATAGTTTTAGTTTTAAATATCAAAATGCTAAGAATCTTCTGTGTATCTGGATGTAAATCAAACTATAATAGTATCCTAAAAATTGGAAGACAAGTTGTACCGAAAGCTAAATGGTTAAAAAACATTACTTGAGATAATTTTTTTCCTACTCAATACTATTCCATTTGTTAACTACATTTTCAGGAAAGTAATATCACAAGCAAATACTTTTAAAAAGAAAAAAAAACCGTAGACCGACTATTCTCCGAATAGACACAAAGAAACTGTTATCCTTATATTACCTATATGTGGGAATTTAACAGGTTGCTATTCCCTTAATGTTTTTGCAAATTCTGGTTGGCGCTGATGAGTTTCGTGATTTTTCTACAAGCAAGCATGTAAAATTTTACTTTATGTCTCAGACATCTAACACGGTTTACACAAACTACGAAAATAACCTGTAAGAACGAACTTTTACTAAAATTTAGAAAGTATAAATGTTTTTTTATTTGGTAAAAAAATTATTAATTTAACACCAATATACGAATTAGGAATCATAGAATGTATACAAAAACTCTAAAATGCGGGAAGAGATATCGACTCTCTTAGTATTAACTATAAAAGGAAAAAATAAAAATGAAATTTTATGTGTTTTTTTTTTAAATTGCTCAATGGTTGTGATCAGTCATTGAGTTTCCAGATATTTCTGGTTGGTGAGCACCCTGACTGTACATTTAACCCCCGTGAACAACACCATGAATTTCCTTCATCATCTTTAAATTTTCTTAAAATCGGCTAAACTAACATATTAAAAAAAAATCAGTCAAGTATCTTTTATGCTTAAGAAGCACTCAAATACTAAAAACAAAAATATTAGAACTGGTTAACACAAAATCCACTTAATAACAGATCAAAAAATGAGGATATGATATGGTCTCACAATGTTAGTTTGGATCAGCCTTTGTGTGTTAACAATACATTTACAGTATTAATTTACCAAAAATGTAGCATGCATTAAGTTAGTTTTGAAGATTGCCAACTTGCTTGGCTTTAATGTTACTGTAAAATTAAATACTAAAAATCCATGTTTTAGTTCTTAGATAATTTATACCTTAATATCTTAAGTAAACTTACCTTCCTAGAATGTCATTAAATCTGGGATCTAATTCTATATGGTATTTATCGAGATATTCGAAAAGCTCTTCAGTTCCTAATACTTTGGCAATGCGAACTAACTGGTCATAATTATCGTGTCCATGAAAAAAAGGTTCCTTTCTAAAGATCATGGACGCAAGCATACAACCCAATGACCACATGTCCAAAGAATAGTCATACATTTGGTAATCTACAAGGAGTTCCGGACCCTTAAAATACCTGGACGCGACCCGCACGTTGTATTCTTGCCCTGGATGATAAAATTCAGCTAAACCCCAGTCAATTAAGCGTAGTTTCCTATTTTCATGATCAATCATGACGTTGTGAGGTTTAACATCCCTGTGCATTATACCCATACTATGGCAATAATCCAACGCCTTGAGCAGTTCATATAAATAATATCTTATATCAAAATCTGTTAAAGTTTGGTATAGTTGCTTAAAATCAATATTATTAACATGTTCAAAAATTAATGCAGGTGTCCTAGATACTGGATCTTTTACAACTGCTTCTAATGTTATTATATTTGTACCACCCCTAAGGTTTTCTAATATTTTTATTTCCCTTTTGATTTTCTTCTTTTTTACAGGCTGAAACAAACATTTTATATTAGTTTGCTTAAGATCAACTACACAAATCCATATAAAAATTTATAAATATCAAAAGTGGATACAATTCTTGCAATCTGAATAGTGTTTTGTTTCTAAACATGTTAGAACAGAGTATGTTTGTCCCTATAAGGTTTTTCATTTGGTTGAGAACTGAAATAGTTTCATATAATTGTAAAAATTTATAACCCTGTATAACCTGCTAATTATATAGCATCCTAGACTTAACTATGAACTTATAAAGCTTTTGACGATTGTAAAATATTCTCTTATTAGACAAGGTTTCATATTCATTTTGGAAAATGTATTTATATGACGTTATTCTGCAATGGAATAATAAGAGAAGCAAATACTACAGCCTAATGTTAAAATAACTACTTAATACAAACTAATAAAACTGAACAAAAGGTTTATGATTTTTATAGCTATCATTTAAAATAGCAATATCATACTTTAATAACAACTTGAACGTGCACTTAAAAGGCAAACAATTGCAGATATTTGCACTAAAAAATATTATCACCATCCATTATTACTTAGGTTAATCTTTAACACATATATATTGAAATTTTAATTGAAGTAGACAACTTTGTTGTTTTATATGGATACATATAAAACATAAATATTCATTCCTCTTGTTTGGATATAAAAATTATTTAAAATGATTGTTTACTAGGATATTAAGTTTGGAAAGTCAAAAAAAAGAAGGTTTCTTATATCATTGATGTGCTTGCTAAATTCTCTATGTAATTTTTTCTAATATTCAAACCCTTATGCAATAATTAACATGCAACTGAAGTTAATGCTATAGTTGACAAAATTATTTATGTGTAAATCAGAACAAAGCTCATAACGGTGTCCAGCGCCTCGTCATTAAAAAAATTCCATATTTCTGGGCTTTCCAAATGGATTTTGAAAATTCTCCAGATTTTTTTAGTATGTGGTAAAACAAGAACTTGAACAACATTATGATATAAATTTCTGATTTGAACTTTGAACAATTATACTTTTTCATACAAAAACAATTGTCAATTATTTCATAAACTCAAATTTAGACTTCGGGATAATATTGTTTTTCAATACTATTTCTATTCAACTCTAACTTGTTAATTTTAGCTGTTTTTCTTTCTTCCCACTGTCGATAAGTTCGTCTTTCCCTTTTTCTTGTTTTTGCTTTTTAACATCAGCTTGATACAGACTATGGGCGATTTTTACATTCATAAGTAAGTTTTTATCAACATGAAACTCATCTATACTACAGTTCATCGCACTTAACTCATTACATATTATGTGATGAGCTATTTATTTAAGATTTCTCTTGTTCATTTTCCCCAATACATTCTTGATTGACAGAAAATCCACTCAACAAGACAAGATCATAATAGTTTTTATCAAAGTAAATAATCCTGCATATTTTCCTGTCCCACACATTTCAACTGTACTAATCCAAGAGTGATCAAAATTAGTTGTAATTTTTTGAAAGACTTCGATTTTTTCCTTAGTTGCTTCTAAGCTTATGATTTTTATACACTCTCTTTCAATTACATCAGTTTTACTAGCAAAAGATCATTTTCCAAGACTATGAAAAGACGTGATTCAACTATCTGAGCTTGTAAGGCTGGCCAGGTCAAGACAAGAAATTTCTTTTACGAAACAGTAATTCAAAGATAATTTATTTGAATGAGAATGTTTTATAGACTGTCCAACAGTTTCAGAATTTTCTTATATCTCGAGCATTTTTGGTACAGCTGATCTTTTTAAAGAAACTTTACCAATGTTTGCTGTCAAAACATTTTTATCTTTTTTTAAGTCAATTTTAAAGGGTTATTTAAATGTTTTTTTTTTAACAATCTGGATTAACAAAGCGCTTCAAACAATTTATATATAGCTCAAATAAATCGTCACACATAAATGCAGCGTTACTACTCGACCAAGAAATATTTCAACTCCTTAACACATGATTTGAAAAATGCTAATTTCGTCTGAAGTAATGTATTATTATTATTTTTCACCAGTGTATTTTAGAAGTAGGTTCTTTTTAATCTTCGACATATTTAACATATTCAGAAACTGAAGGTATAATTTGCGCTATTTCTGCTATTTTGTTGCCTCCCATCCAACATATTCCCAAAAAATACATTGGGAAAATTTTCACAGTGGCATTTTTTAAGTAATCTTCTTAACAAGCAGGCTGATTATCAAACAAATAAAATAGAAATTTCAAAATTTCATCAATTTGCCAATTTAAAATTTTGAAAGCTGTTTTTTAAGGATGGTGGAAAGTGTTTAATCCACACGTACCTATGTTAATTAGTTTTTTACAGTCCTCAGTTTCCTGTAAATCTTTTAAAAATTTTAAATTAATATTATATCCATCCATGGATATGTGTATAGTCTTTATAAACATTTTTCCATTTATACTATCAGTATAAGTTTTTACTAAATCACTAGACATTGTGTCCTAACAAAGCCGAGGTATTATAACAAGTACATACTTCATTCACAGTCTTATGCCAAAATCACATCACAATATCCATCTGTTGCTTTTTATTTGTTGTATTTAGATTTTCATCAAAACCTACAACTATTTCATCACAATCATTTATCAGACTATCCAGTTATAACTTAAAATAAAATGCTGAATCATAAACAATAATATACTCGGCCTCAACTATACTTTTTTAGTTATATTATTATCAGGATTTATTTTTTTCTGTACAAATAAACATTAAGATAAATGGCGCTGAATAAAATTCAGTCACCAAAGAATCTCTGCATTACTGACATCTTCACTAATGAGACATGACTTTTAAAATATTTTTATTTCCAGGAACATTCACTGTTAACTCAGCAATAACATTGGCCAAATTACACGTAGCCACTGATTCGGCTACAACATTAGAAGATGTGTTGAATGAATACTTGCATAATCGAAGGCCTAAAAGAATCTCTCAACATATATATTTTGCTACATTAGAATAACTATAATTATTTATATATACCATAATAATGATATTTCATTACATGAATAAATACTATGAAGGAACATTAAGTTTAATTATTGAATAAGTCAGATAGTTCAAATATTGCTATCAAATAAAACGTTAACACTTTCCATTTCTGTTGTTAATATTTAATTGTTCAGTGCACATTTATGATATGAATATGTGAAGACCAGTATGTACTTGAACTGTCAGTGCTGCCGCACAAGTACCCCTTGTCGGCACGCCAAGGCGTCTCAAACTGTATATCTCACACCATTAGGAAAATAATACTGAGAAACCCCATATTTGCATGGCGGTGTCGTAGACGATATCAGACGACTGTTTATCACTTCTTTTTATACGCGATAACGCGAATATTTTTAAGCTGACTTGTAAAGTCTAAAAATTCTCTGATAATCACATGTTTTCCATGATGAAAAAACATTCCTTTATAATTACAAGTTTTCTATGATTCTGGACACCCTATTTATCAGTTTTTTTTTGGAAAACATTTTTTGTTATTACTTTGTATTGACATGTGTATAAAATTTTTGGAAAAACCATCAATAATATATATTATATGGTATTTATAAACTAATTTTGTCATACTCAGATAAGTATTTTTAATTAAAAAGTATTCTGCTTGTTGATAATACCATTTCTGGTAGTATTATTACTCCTTCTTGTTGAGGATCTTTATAACAAACTGTTAATTTTAAAAATAAACTATTTTTATTTTCTCCTGGCTTTCCAGAAGACACATTAAAAAGGCTTTATTTTTCTGCATATAAATAGGACCTTTTTATAACTTGTAGAGGGGCCTATTAACAAACACTTTTTTATTAAATATCCAATAGAAAAAAATCTACAGCTAACATGTTGGCCAAAAATTTTAATAGAATATTATGTGTTTCATCATGAATTTCCCAAGCCTCTATTTTAAGAATCAGAAACAAAAATAAATTAATCTACTAGGGTAACAGTTATTCGTTTTTAATTGTAAATTTCTAAAATTTCTGGACATTTTGATATATTTGGCTTGTAGATTTTTATTTTACACCTATAATTTTTTTTATTAGGATATTTGAAAAATCAAATGTTAGTCAAAAATACCAGCACTTCTTGAGAACAATACTTCTTAGATATCACAGAAACAAACTTGTAAATTGTGCTTGAAATTATAGAAAACTGATGTAACTGCAAAGTCCTCTTTTGAGAAAAAAAAATGTAAGAGGAGTGACAATTTTTATTTATATTTATTTATATTTATTTATTTATTTATATATATATATATATATATATATATATATATATATATATATATATATATATATATATATATATATATACCTGTAGAAAACCTTAAGTGTTCACTATGTACGTCTTACTGCCTGAATCTGATCATAAACAGGTATTTTATTTTATAATTTTTTTTATTATTCTAAACATAACATTATTGGCTTTTGCTTCCGACTTTGTCCACAATTTTATAATTTTCTTTATTTATAAAATTTTAAATGCAAGTATATACTTGCAAAATCTTATTCGTATTAGCATAGAGGCAGGGCCATGGGAAAACTTATGGGCCCTTGTATATATACTCTAAAAAAATCCACATTCTTCAAACTTTAAGTTGTCACAAAACCTTGTCTCCCCCTATTGTCAGGCCTGTATCTACTGCCCTCGATTCAAGAGTTTTAAGCTCAGGTGCATCAAACCCTGAGTAGCTCCGAGCAAATCTGAATACAGCGGTTAAAGTGTTAATTTGAAGGGTAAATAACCTCCAAATAATTTTTGTTATTGATTTTAATATGCATAGCAAAACATATTCAAGACAACAAGGTAAAAATATTATTTTATTTTTTATTAGTTTTGAATTTTGTTTGGTGTTATGGCATTTTCCACCATATATATTTTGTAATTCGATAAAAAACTATGAACGTAAGTCCGATAGCTTGTGAAATAATCTTATTTTTTGTCTGTCCATTTCATGTATAAAATGTTTTTTTACCCAAATGATAACTGATTGCTGCTAAGGCTTTATACACCCAATATTTTTAGTGATGCTTGAGAGATAAGGGGAAAGCAGACCTGACAAGTTCCGAGACATAATGCACTGCATGAATAAAGCAAGTGCTTCTTACAGCTGAACAGCTCTGGCCCATGAATCGAGGGCAGTAATAGAGGACTGATGACTCTTTAAAGAGATGAGGTGAGCCAAAAAATAATAAAGAATAGGTTGTATAAAGTAGTACAAAAATATAATACAATTTACACATCAAAAACGATTTCCTATTTTGTACCAACTATATGAGCCAACTTATGTCATCTGCCTATACATGATAAATGGCTTTCGCTTCTTAACTGTTCATTTCTATCAAAAGATATTCTGAAAATATAGTCACACAAAAATGATAAACTTAACTTACCTTTAATATTTTAACTACACATTTTTCATTATTAATTACATTAATAGCTTCAAAAACTTCACTATATTTTCCTCTACCAAGCTTACGCACCAACTGGTAGTCATCTTGTTGTCCCCAATCAACAACATAACTTTCATAGTCCCAATATTCACGAGGTTTATGAGAATTTACATCGGCATAAACTCTTGCTCGACTAGGTACTGCCATACTATTATAATTTACTTGATTAGTAACAAATTGTTTAGCATAAGGACTGCTACCACCGACTAAAAAACAAACAAAATAAACTGATATGTTGTAACAATTTCGTACTAAATTTTACTAAAGGTAAATACTAAATAGTAACAATTTATCTCAGGGAACTGAGCAATATAAAGTGGATTAAACATTTAAGTTGGTATCATGAAAAAATTCACTAGAATTTTCACCAATGTACAATTAGAGTTGGGCCTTAATGCTGCTATGAAACCAATAATATTTAAAATGTAGCTTATTATACATATAAATAAAACTTTTATAATTTTACAGGCCATGTAAATCATAATATTCATTGTTTATTTTAAGCACTGATTTTCTGTAATGACAAAATTTTTAATAGTGAGTTTTATCATGTAGATGTACCTAACTCAGCTTACATTTTAAAAAGCCTTTTAATATCAATAATTAATAGGTTAACCAACAACTCAAAAACAAGTTTTGACAGTGCCCCTAACAAGAGAGAATAACTCAAAATGTCTTGTTAGTTGTAAATATAACAATGTTATGCATGTATGAAAAAAATTTAGTATATTTTAGTATGAATTATTATACATAAAACGAGGAATGGTGTGAGGTAGGTACAACTAGCTAAACTTAGCTCTAGTTACCTTGTTTAAAACACAGTTTTGCTAATCTAGAACATTTAATCAGCATAACTACATAACAGATTCTTCAAATTTGTGATTCTTATAGTCAATAGCCTTGTATAGGTAGGCAGAGGCACACGCCATTCCCCACATACTAGACTTTGAAAAGATAGCCTACACTTAAATACTTCCTACCTAGTTCATTCTGCTGATATTTTTAACAGGAATTTTCATTATTATGACACATCGCAATTTGATAGAACCTATGAACACTATGCAATGTAACACTCAAGCCGGCTTCTCGCAAACAAGTCAGAAAAGAACCAAG
Organism: Diaprepes abbreviatus; assembly: GCA_034092305.1. Taxonomy (NCBI): domain Eukaryota; kingdom Metazoa; phylum Arthropoda; class Insecta; order Coleoptera; family Curculionidae; genus Diaprepes; species Diaprepes abbreviatus. Next base: position 5,603,894 of record JASJET010000068.1, on the reverse strand, counting down.
ATGGAAGAAACTTCCATACCGCCCGAATAGACTATTCAAAGCGATTCGTAAGCCACTTATTCCAGTATAAGCTGTACCCCTCTAAAACTACATTGCACATTCGATGTTGCCAGCTCTGCATAATCATCCAAACTTGTATAGGGAAAACAACAGAAAGAATTCAATATGGGGGAATTCCTGGTTATCGATTTTTTGTGAAGATTAACTTTGTTTATAGTAGTAAAAGTATTAATTACTTACCTGTCATGCTTTTAAAATATCACCCTGCAAAATATTTCTTGTGACTGGTATATAAAACTTATATACGAAATTATTTAGGACCGATAATGACCAATCGACGATAATTCCTCTTTACTACATTGTTTTACCTAAAACAGAACCGGTATTGCACTAAATTAAATTTTAGCACAATCTGATTTTCAATCTGCGGAAAAGTGGCAACACCGATCACAATTCAGAGGCGTACGAGTAACCTAACAACAACACGTGCCATGAAATGCATGCATATTTCACAAAATATTAACAAAAAACAACAGCACAAAACTTCAACTTAAATATATAATTTCATTATGTACTCACTGTATGCCTTAAAAACTAATAAAGGGGTGATATAAACATTTGTCGTGGCACACCACTGATGACACTGTGAAAAAGAAAATTATTTTGCCAACCCATAAATGTCACCGGAAACATTACAATGCGGTTTACTTCTACGAAATACTATTAAATATAAATCATACAACCGATTCGAACAAGAAAAAATGATGACGTCAAAGGACGAAAAATAGATGAAGCCGTTTTTCCTAGTGTAATTTTAATATTTTTAAAGTCTAGAGAGCATTTCAGGAAAACTTTAAAAAACCTAAACGAGATCTGTTTAATGTGAACTAACGATTTTTCAACATGAAATATATTTATACTGTCCATGTTCAATTTCCGAAACTGCAAAAGCTCGATTAGTGCTGCTGGAAAACTGCCTAAAATGACGTCATACCTATCTATTTATTGGTGCATTATCCTAACAGTTTTGTTAATAGAAGAAGGGCTATTCTTTTGAGTCATTATCACTTTCACTTCTATCATTTGAAGTAATCATGATCACTTCAACCCAATGACAAATAAATGCATATTCAAAAGAACATGAAGTTATCAGTTACACTTTTTTCACTTTGATCAATTGATAATTGCTCTAAAAAATATAGCCAGAAGTGAAAGTTAAAATACTACTAGGTATATTCTTTTGAACCATTATTGTTTTCAGTTTTATTACTTCTCTCACTTCCAACTGTTCATCATTACTTCTATTCTTCTCAAACCAGGCTTCTACGAAATGGTATTTTCACTTCTATCATTTAATTATTGATAATGTGAATTGGCTCAAAATAAAATGGGCAATATGTTATTTTATCTTGAACACTTGAAAATAAAAAAAAATGGATAGGTATATTCTTTTGAAGCATTATAACCTTCAGTTCTATCACTTTTATCTCTTTTAACTGATAATGACCACTACAACAAAATAATAATTAAATCTGTATTTAAAAAAACTTGAAGTAACCACTTCACTTTATTTACTGATATCTGGTTAAAGAGAATATAGATGATATGTCAGAAAGTGAGAGATTGCTTCAACTTTAAAGCACCGTTTAAAACGATGAACAGGTTTTTAGAAATAACATATTCAGCTGATAAAAGTGCCAGCAGAGAAAGTACGAAGCATTTTTAATTAGTTTAATATGACATCATATCTCCTCTGATTGAGTATGATGTCAGGGTACCTATTCTCGTTCTTGAGAGAACGATCATCTTGATGGAAAGAGGGCGTGGTTCTCACGAAAACGTATTCAGAATACGGTTTTTTACTTTTTCGTGAGAACCATGGCCACTTTCCATCAAGATGATCGTTCTCTCGAGAACGAGAAAAGCAACCAAGAATACTGTTTCATACTTTTTCGTCAGAACCACGCCCAATTTCCATCAAGTGATCGTTCTCTCAAGAACGAGAATAGGTACCCAGGTACAGTCAATCATCGTTTCTTGGATGCTGCTATGTTGCAGTTCAAAATTCAGTTAGTAACTGCCGCTTGACAATTTCTAGACACGTTGAGTACAACCATAGAAACCAGATATTTGCCCAAGCTATTTTTTACCATTTATTACTTTTAGCATAGTCATCTATTTCAAGTTAATTAACGTTTTTTTTTTAAATTTAATAGTACATGACATTGGCGTAACGCACATATTAGCCTAGGTTATGACAATGTTTCTAAACTCACGTAGTTTAACAGCCCAATTAAATTACGAATTTTAAGGCTTTTATTAAATGAAGTTCTAGTTGAAATCTAGAGAACAATAATGTGTTAAAATGTATATGACGGTATAAAAATTTATTAATTTCTGATCTTAAATGAATTAATTTTATTTAGCACTTGGGTATTTTATACAAAAACACACGTTACGTAAAAGATAAAATTTATTGCCAATTACTTACAAGTTATTACTAGAAAATTCTGCAAGATGTTTGTTGAAAACATCGTCTTATTTTTTTGTGGAAGAAATATAATTTTGTCTGGAAGGAATGTTATAAGTATGGAAGTTTAAGTGCTTTTCCAAAAATCGAATTAAGTATGGCTGTGTTCTTTACAGTAAATTATCACTGATCAAAGTGAAACTGACAACTTCATGTTCTTTGGAATATGCATTTACTTATCATTGGGTCGACATGACCGTGATTACTTCAAGTGATAGAACTGAAAGTAATAATAACTCAAAATAGCCCTTATTTGGGTAAAAGCATGGACTTATTAAATAAAGTCCATGGGTAAAAGCCTATGCTCGATTATTTTGTTGAATTTGTATCAGTACGTTCTTGAGTACACAATGTTAGTCAAAAGGAACAGTATGTAAAGTAAGGTAAAATAATTGTGTTATAAACGACTAATTTTGTCCATTTTTATACCCAACTTTTTTAAAAAACAATCTATATGATTCGAAAACGTTGAGAATCAAAAGAAACTCCCCGACACTTCATTTATGTAACAATATCAGTTTGACAATTATTAGTATTAAGGCTCAAAACTAATTCCTTATATTTTTTACAATTGTTTTTTTTTGAACCTATAATCATACTTTGTTTTAGATACCTATATTTATTTTTACGTAGCCAATTATACAGAAGATTAAGTTCATTATTCAAGATATTGTTTATTCCAAATATAACGGGCATCTTTCACACCAAACATTTCTTGCCAATGCCCACGGGAAACATTTTCGTTCAAACTAGATTAAAACAATTGAATACTGTGAAACATGTTAATCCGGCCCTCGATTTTATTCAGCGTCATAGGTCCCATTCAACTGGATCGGATTGATTCGCATCATTTCACGAAGTTAGAACGAAATGGGTAGTCGAATCAATAAGGTGTTTTTAAAGGAGAGAACATCGAGATGTGATATTTTATATATAGTAATGTAATCCCGATTGACTTGGTTTTATCCCTAGAATGTCATAATTTATGTACAGGGTGTCCTGAGTTAATTTTTTGTAACAAACAATATTTTCTTAGCCCCCTTCGATTGTAAGGTACAGGGCGAACTTTAAAATTTTCCATTGACAACTCCCCTTAAGTTAATGAAAAATAAAAACGGGTCCGTAGTTTTTTTCTAAAGTTGATACCTTTGATTTTGAGTTATAGACCAAACTTGTTTTTTTTTAGATAGAACACCTCGTATATTATTTGACAGCTCAATTTAATTTTTTTAAAAATGTGTAATAGTTGATATTTGAATTTTTTTGAAAATTCAGACTTAAATTCGCAGAAGGTCATGAATATTGAGTACATTTCATATTAATAATGCCTTTTGATTCAACGTCTTGAACATTACTTAGAATAAGTTTCCAACGTCCTTGTAATATAATCAGGTGCGGATCCAAGGGGTGACTATCCCCTTCCCCCCAAGACCTTCGAATTAATAAAAATAGATTCGCCCCTGCCAGCTACATTAGGATCGTGAATCGTGCTGGCACCACCATCCCCCGACAACTACTCGCTTTCGCTTGCCATAATGTGCGATCGCCCCCCTCAAGAATATGAATGTGGCTGGCACTCCCCCACTCATCGACAACTCGCTTTCGCTTACCATACATAGAATATACAGAGTGTTCTATTTAAAAAAAAGTACAAGTTTGGTCTATAACACAAAATCTGATGCATTTGAGAAAAAACTAAGAATTTTAGGTAAAAAAGTCTACAAAAACTACATTCAAGTCCAAGTTATAATGGGATAGTAGCAATCAAACAATTATTTAAAAATGTATTAATTTCCTCTTTTACTAAATAACAAAACAGATAATTTTACAAACAATAATTTATTAATAACACTAGTAACTGATCTCTTAATGATGCTATATATATAGAGTAAACTTTAAAACGTTAATACATAAGGAAGAATATTATATACATATTTCCACAACATATACAAACGTTAACTATCACTGTCAATAACTATTAATGAAGAATTTACTTCACACTGCTGTAAAACAGCAATGTCATCTCTATGTAAACTATTGCAAAAGACCCCTAAATTAGCTCCTAAATCAAATGTGCCAGGACTGGTCACTATCACAGAGAGTTTAACAGATGTAGTTGTCAATGGATCCAAAGTTCGCATTATTTTTCCGTTGGCCAACCAACAAAAATTATTTGTTGCATTAGGCGTGAACAAATTTGATTTAACTGCTTTGTTATTATTTGTTGGTTTTATACTAAAAATAAAAAAGATTAATATAACCTTTTGGCTTTATTTATTTAAAAAAAAATATAAATTTCTTTGTTCAAAAATATAGAGAAAATATAAATGCCAAGAAAACACCAGAAAACTCTGACATTTATTTTAACTTGTATTTATAAAAATAGCAAACTAAGTACTCATAAAACTTCTTAATATAAATTACCTTTGATCAGTTGTGTTTATTGTAACAAGGACTTCATGTTCCACAATACTATGTAAGACTAGGGTTATAGGTACTATACAACTTCTGACTTTCTGAAAGTTGTGTTTAACAAAGGAAGAGTAAATCAAGTTATAAGTAACTTGATTTTGTTCCACTTCCAAATTGTTGTCTGTAGCCTCTGTAGAAATATTTAAATCAATTATAGTTCCCAGTATAAGTTTATCCAGTTGTTGTTCCCTTCTGTTAACCTCAATTGGAATACAAGTATGACCATTTACAATTCTTCTATTTGAAACATCACTTACTAAAGCTTTCCACTCCAAAATCAAAGTACCATCTTTATTTCTTTTAGGTTCGTTGGTAAGATCAAAGGCATTTAATAACGGTTTGTGACTTTTTTTGGCAAATGTTAAAAAAGCTGTTGACAAATGGGCTGTAGACATCTTGTCAGAACTTAAAGGTATACTTGAATACTGGCTATTTTTATTTACTTTTCTTTTCGCCTTAAATAAAATATGTGCTGCTTCTTGTGAATTTAAATTAATGTATTTTGGAGTAACAATGTCTTTGGTTAATATCCAACTCTCACTCAACAAAGCCACGTTAAGCAAAGTTATTTCAGTTGAAGTGGAGTTGTGAATGTTATTTAAATTGGTAGTTTTTAACGCCATGGCTAATTCTTCTTCTGTTGTAGAATTATAACTAGTTTGAGTTGAAACATCTACCGATAATGATTCTTGCACCGATAGATTCCAACTATGTCTTATTAATCTATACCTACAAAAAAAAAAAAACGAATCTATATGATCTGCTACTGAAATTTCAATTTAATTTTTAGGTTAACGTCACAAATATAATAAATAGAATGTTATGGGATAAAGATACATTTTCTAACATAGTTTTTATTAAGGATCAAAAAGCATGCCAAAATATTACAGTAGTGATTAACTTTAAATTTCGAAATAAAACATTATATATACCAAAAGCACTTAGTTCTTAAGTAAGCTTAAACTAAGTTGAAGAGTACATTTTATATCAAAATGTCAACATTCCGTCTACTGTCTTGTTTAAAAATCTATAGTTGATTACTAAAAAATACCACCGTTTACTTTTATGTACATCTATATTGGGTTACATTTTATATTTGACTTGTTAAATCCTTCCGATCGGATTCTGTTCAGAACATTCCATTTTATTTCAGCAAGTTTATGGTTTCTTTTAAATAGTAAATATTTTATTTTGGCAAAGTTACTAATTTGTAAAGCTATTATATATGATTTTGATCTTCGAGTGTACAGTACACTAACCTAAAACGGGCAAAACAAACAGAAAGAATATTTAAAACCAAATAATAATAGAACTGACCTGGGTATGCTTTTACTGTCAATATTTTCATAATACGTCAGTAAATCTATAGAAGCTGGACCTTTATTTGGAGGGGCTTTCACCCATATATGAAATGATATTGTTTGCCCACTTTCTAACTTATCATTGGGTAATGGTATTGTGCTTATATGGTTTTTCCTTGCTAATTTCTCTTTAATTTGTGGAGTATCTCCATCATCAATTGTATATTCAGGGGAATTACTCTTTAATTCACAGTTACTTAATAAATGCGGAACCGACGTCGATATTACTATATTTTTTAGAGGTACTGATCCAGTATTTTGTAAGTCTACAGACACCCTCTGTAATTCTCCTGCTAGAAATTCTAGACTCATTTCAGAGAAGGTCATCTAAAAATAATTTTCAATGGCACAATATATAAACATTGAAATACTATACTGATTTAATAGTAAAGATATAGAGTACAAAATGAATATTACGAGCTGTTATGACCCCTTTTTAATCTTCGACTTGAAGCTGGTTTCAGTTCAAGCGGCTTTTAAAAGCCACTTGGAAAAAAGTGAAACGCGCTTGATGGGGATTTAAATAACTCGTCAATCCGAAAATTAAATGGTGTCGACTGTACTAAAGCGATTTCAAAATGCGATATAATAGGTATAAGTTGGATTTAGTAATTGCCAGATCGGTGATCATGGGGACAGACATATAATTTTCAATTTTAGAATTTTGGGTTAAGATTATGAATCAAATAGTCATTTATTTTTGTATATTTTAAAATGAAAGAAGCTTTCTTGTTAATTTAATTTCAATGTATTTACAGTATGCGAGACAAAATCTTCAAAACCTTCTAGAAGCAGTATTTATTAAAATAGAAATAAAGGGGCAAGCTTTGATTAAGTGTAAAGCTTTCAAATCGGCTTGAAGCCGACAATATAAACGTACTGTTTGTTTTTAAATTCGAATATTAATACAAAAGGGTAGATTTAAGGAAAAATTCCCCTCAAAAATTCAAAGAATTACAATATTATTATAAATCGATTATTAGACATGTCACACTATACAGAGTTCTAACTATTTCATAGGAATAGTATTGGTATTTCTTAAATAATAAGAGAAAGTTGGTTAAATTTGAAAAAAGTTGCGTTACTTAGACCTCTTTAATAAGCCTTTTACAAACCGGGAAAATATCATTTGCTCCTGAAATATTTTGAAAAATACTGCTTTAGTTTTTATTTATTTTTTCAGGTAATATTTGGATGAAAAAATCTTAAAATTTTGCATTAAGAGGTCTGGACCAAGATTAAGAAATTGGCAGTGTAAAAAATATTTTTTATTTTTAGAGACACGCTAAACAATCTTATTTTTTTATGGACACCATATTTAATTTTTGTATCATTGGCTAAAGCTAAATAATTCCCTTCACAGCTGTGTATAACACATCAACATGAAAAACTTTAATAATACTTATAAATCTTGTTCAAAACTTACCTGCAAACATGGGGCGTAAGGAACTATTTTAAGAAATATTGGCTTAATAATACTACTGTCATTAGAAACATTAATTACTTTTTTCCCTTTAACAAAAATAGTATCAGTGGTTGAATTGGACCCAGTAAGTGTGTAACAAATTCCTGATATTGTCAAATTTCCAGTAACAAGTGGAGTTAAGGATAAAACTAAATCTTGCTTAGAGTTTCCTGGTATTATGATTGACTTAGTGACATATGTTTTTATATATTTATCGACGTTATCATTTAAAACTTTATTTGTAATTGTTTCAGTCTCACTTTCGTAACTCCAAAGTAAATAAATGTCTTTTAACAATAATACAGTTTGCAAACTATTGCTTAACTGAAGTGAAATTTGGATAGGTTCGTTAATTATTGCTATTGGCGTATTTTTTTCCATAGTACTGGCAGTATACAAGGTAACCATAGGTTTAAATATCAGTGGAGCCCCACTTTCTTCTGAAACTAACATTTCTTCAAGCTTAAGCCATCTATTTTCGGAAGCTACATCTTCGGTATTATTAAAGTTAACTCCCAAAGCAGGTATTTTTCCTGGTGTTGATAAAGGTCTTGTTGGACCCATCAATACTTTAACCAACGAGTTGTCTAATTCTGGAACTGGTAACACTGGTGTTTCATTTGAAGAAACTTTTTCTAATTTAGTCTAAAAAAATTTGTTGTGATATAAAAAGATAATTTTTAAAGTGTAATGTAATTAAAAACTAATAGTCATAACAAAATTATTAAAATAGCGATGCCTCTTGTTAAAGACCCTGTAGAAATACCAATCTTAATCAATTTATATATATATATATATATATATATATATATATATATATATATATATATATATATATATATATATAGGGTGCGCCATCTTTTATGCCGGTATATAAACATTGAATAACTTTAAAAAAAAAAACTGATTACTATATATGCGGTATTTTTATTAACTAGTTTTTGAATACTACATCGATCAAGTGGCCACCTTTATTGGCCAAAGCAAAATGTGACCTTTTTGCTGCGTTTTCCATTACCTTCTCGAACATCTCGGGTGGTATAGCGATGATTTCGGCACGAATGTTGGCCTTGAGCTCTTAAATGGTCTGAGGCTTACTGGCGTACACTTTGCTTTTTAAATAACCCCACAAAAAGGAGATCTGGGTGGCCAGTCAATATTGCCTCTTTCTGACATTAGAAGTCCAGGGAATTTCGGTTGCAGAAACTGAATTGTTTGATTTGTAGAGTGGCATGGCGCACCGTCTTGTTGAAACCAGTAACCATCAAGACCTTTTTCACATATCTGTGGGCAGACATAATGAGCCAACATCCACCGATATCGATTTCCATCGACTGTTTAGTTTTCTTTCAAAAAAAATGGCCCAGTGATGGTTTTGGCGTAAACGCCGGCCCAAACAGTCACTTTTCGGTCATGCAATGGCGTTCCGTGCATCTCGTGTGGATTCTCCGTCCCCCAAATGCGGCAATTTTGCTTATTAACGCCGTCATAGAGTGTGAAATGGGCCTCGTCGGTCATCAAAATTTGCTTCCAAAAATCAGGTTCAGTGTCAACCATTCGAGCGACTGTTTGGCCGTATTTCAAGCAACGTGGACGGTTTGTCGGCAATATTCTTTGTGTTAACTGCACTTTATACGGAAACAAATGCAAATCATCCTTGAAAAAGTGCCGCAAAGTGGTTCCACTGACGCCAAAATGCTGAGCGCGGTGACGGTACGACACTTTTGGGTTCTGGGCAACGCTCTCTCTAACCGCTTTAACCAGTTCATTGGAACGTCTTGGTCGTTGATGAACGGTATGTTGACGATCTCCCACTGTCCCGTACTCAACAAAATTCGAAACCAAACGGGATAGTGTGACATAAAAGATGGCGCACCCTATATATATATATATATATATATATATATATATATATATATATATATATATATATATATATATATATATATATATATATATATATATATATATATATATATATATATATATATATATATTCAGTTTTTTTGCTTGTCGTGACTCCTTTCAGTGTTTTTAAGTATTAGAAATTATTACAAATGCGAAGTTTATAATTAATATCGACAAAAAGAGGATTTAAAAATATATGTTTATTGGTAAATATTGTTAGATATTATTTACATATTAAAACTAACAGGCTGGCGATGCTATTTTTCTAGTGGGGGCGAGGGCAATCGTCCCCCTTGAATCTGCCCTGTATAAAAGTCTAAATAATACAATTCGAAAAGGATGGCACAGAATTGGTGTGCGTACCAAGGTATCGATGATCTCACACTATTTGTCAGTACTTTTCAAAATTATAAACAAAAATATTATTACATTGCTCAACATGTACATAGTGGGCCCTAATTCTGATGATATGCTAATTCTATGGGGAAATTCGTTGCTTCAAAAACTCTTAATATTTTCTTGTCAATTGTAAAGCCTTCACCGGAAGGCCGAAATACTTTTAGTTCTAGTTACACTAGCTGGTACAACATAAACAAACTCGTGTTTGGAATACGCAACTTATCGTGCTTTAAATTACACCATTGTGATATTTAAAACACGTATACAAAAAATAATTGATTTTTAGACCTATAGTACTCTATACAAAATTTTAAATCAAGAAATCGGCAACAGTTCAAGTTTACTGACACTGTATAAGACCAAATTCTAGTAAAATGATAAGTTGTAGCACCAATTAACCTCCGTTTAATTTTTTTATTTAATTTCTATAGTTTGTGAAATAAGACGTTAGAAAATATTAGTTCTGAATCCCTAAACACTACACTACCAGTAATCCTAAGAGTAAGTTATTTACCTGTAAAATAGTTAAATACTCTTTTAAAAATGTCCCTTGCTGTTGAGCAGTTTGCTTGCTCTCTCCTGTTAGCAGCTTAGCAAACGATTCCACAGCTTCATCAAATTTTTGCAAGTTATTTGCAAGCCTGCCAATCGTATAATGAATCGGGTCACTAGCTAAATCCCAACCAGCATCAACATAAATCTGATACGCTTGTTTGTAACACCTAAGAGCATGTTTTTTTTGGGCCGCCTTAGAAAATCTATGCCCTGATAATACAATATGAAATGCATATTTTCGAAGCATATTAGACAACATAAAACAATAAGACGCCTGTTCTAAGAGCAGAGCCGAACGTAAATCAGAATCTTCACTGGTCATTCTTATAAGCTGGTGCGCAGTTTCACCATAAAGTTGATTTGCTTTTAAGCATTCAGAACTAAGTACTGTTGCTCTTGTTGCAAACTGCGGCATTCTAAAATATTAAAAATAAGGATTTTTAAATAATTCTTGTAAATATTAGCAACAATTTTTTTCTTCAACTTCAAATTTTATATTAACTTACTTGCAAGTATTCAAATAAGTCTTAATACTCTCTTCCATGTAATCGTAGGTCTTTCTGGAACTCTCATCTGCCATAAAAGCAGATAAGGCAGCCATTTCCAACGCTCCAGCATAATAAAGCCATGCTTGATCAGCATTATAATCTCTCTTTGCGCTATGATATGCCTGAAAAGCTGCTGAATAATTACCAAACATAAAATAGAGGTCACCTAAACGTCTCACTTGAAGTTCTGGAGAATCTGTTGAATAACTACAGAAACAATTTATAAGATTTCATATTATTAGGCAGAGCAATATAATTAGCCTTAATATTTAGAAACGATGGTCCAGTAGTAATTTTAAATGACCGCATATAATAAACAGTTTGTTTTGAGATCTTTTAATATATTTTACAGTGACAGCCCAGTAGCCTGTCAAATGTAGTATATTTTATTATAACAGTTTCTAATAGAAATATAAAATGATTTTTAACGACCACTACTGTAAATATTTTAAATAACAAAATATTCCTTACATTAAGTTATTTACAGCGACAGCACTTGCTCCAGGTTTGTTAGCACTAAACCATCTCTTGGTGGCACTAAATAATGATTTACTCATTCCCTTTTTATTTGAAACGGCATCATTTAATAAGACTAGTTGCTTTTCTATATAAGGCAGTAAACAAGTACGTGTGAATTCAAGAACCATTGCTTTGATTTGTTCAACATCATCAACTGAGAGACAACTACCATGGCTCCATGATTTCTTTTGATTTTTAGGTATCGGGTCATCATTATCGAGGTCTAAATCATTCTAAAACAATGAAAATAACAGAAAGAAAGTTCTTCAGGTTAAAAAGTTCATATAGTTTAAATATTTTCTTAAATTTGCTTCGTTAACTTCTAGGATTTAAGAATAATGATCCTTGTATGCCTACATTAGATTTTGACACTCCAAAAAATATTATTTGAATAGCTGTTCTAGAAATAAACGAAATTCTTAAGAATTTTAAATCACTAAGAGCTTTTCAGTCTCCCTGAAGTCTTTTTAGCAATATTCTAGCCTATCTTTTTGTTGTTCTCCGCCTAATTAACACACAGTAGTGTATTGTAAAAAATAAAGAGTGATTTTCTCGAATATTGCCGGTTAAACATGAAGCCGAAACAACAGACTAAGACAGTGAATGTTTATATTAAAATCAATTTTTTATAGTTCGATTATAACTGTCATCTATAAACTTCAAGATGGATTCAAAACCCAAAATGCATTTATGACTACTAACGAAAAAGGCCCTATTTTTATTATTAAATAAGGTTAAAGAAATGATCGACAGTGAAATGAACAACAAATTTGGGTTCGCAAATGGATCTCTAGGATACCAGAATTGGATTATTCATCGTTAATAATATATGAGTAAAGAATGAAGATCTTTGTGAATATCGAACTTGTTTAGAGAATTAACAAAGATGAATTCAAAAGAATACAATGATGCGAGATGTAATTCCTGCCAAAGTGAAGCTGGAAATCCCAACTCTAAACAAAACAAAAAGTTTTGAAGTAATCAATATTGGCTACATTCGCACAGGGACAGCCGGAATACTATCGTGAGTAATCAGCGGTGGGGGAATGTTATTATCTTGAAAAGTTAGTCCGCTATTCCATCTATTGTCTTGTCTGGATTATTGGCTTGACACAACTGTGCTGTTTCGTTTTATGCTATGCAGAGCTAACGCTTGGCTTGTAAGAACTTGTTCAGTTTTATTTATTTGTTATATTTAGTTTCTCGGGAAAAAAAACCCTTCGAACTTACGCTTACTAACCAAAAACTTTCTCGCCGAGCCAATCGTCGGTATTGTAAGAAAATAAATTTCTTTTATACAAAGTTTGCCACAGGTAGGGAGTTTATGCAGCTATAATCCCTTGAGGATAACCTGGTTTTCCCTCTTTCTCAGTGTGGAAACGGTCAACATTGGGGGCACACAATCTAGTATTTTCTATATCTGCGGCTGGCTCTAAACATTTTTCAACTGTGGACAAAACTAAATATTAGCCAGCCTTAGATCAGGGGCGGATCCAAGAGGGTAATCTCTTCCTCCCAAGAGCTTCAAGTTCAGGAAAAATATTTCGCCGTCTCTATATTCATACCTGTAATGAACGCGATAAAGAAGTTCGTATTGTATCTCTTTTTAATGAATCCCAGCTCACAAAATTACTATAGGTGTAAAATAATGTATTTTTTAATGTAGCTGGTTCAAAACTGGATTTTGTGCATCTTAAGTGTGCGCTCTGTCAATATTTCCCAAAAAATTGAGTTCGCTTAGTTCAGGCAACCAACCTCGCATTTAAAGAGAATCAACTATTTGTTGCTTTAAAGCATCCATTTTGCGTATTCTACTTTTGCATTTTATGAGAATGATTTTTGTGTCAAAAAACGTCTCTTATGGAAATTATAACACATAACATTCTAAAAGAATTTGATATAACGAATAGCTTATTTTAAAATGCAAATAAATATATTTAAAAAGTAGTTATTTAATTTTTTTCCAGTAAAGCAAAAATTATTTTGACTTGATGTAATGAATGGTACAATTTCAGTTGAAGTTATTTTTAATGGTTTTTTACTTGGAGGGCTTTATCTTCCAGTAGAAAACGTTTATCAGTTGAGCACCTAGCCTAACAAGAAATGCATAAATCTTAAAGAAATAAAAAACAACAGCTTTTTCTTACCATAATATCTTCTATTTCTGGACTTAAGGGGTGATAATTTAGATCTTTATTTTCATTAGCTTCTTGTCCAATTTCCAATGGCATATGTCTTTTTGGATTTGGTGAACTCTCTGGAGTGTTTTGATAGTTTTTAGTATCAATTCTACCATTTAAAAACTGACTCCAGGGATCTGCTAAGTGCTCTGTAGTAGCAGGTCCTGGAGGTCTAGAGTTCATTCTTAATAAAAAACAATTTGCTGCTCCATATGAAATTTTGAGGGATTCGAAGGCTTCTGTGGCTCTAAAAATATTTTGTAATTGGAATATTACTGCCAAAGGACAATTTATAGGTATTTTACTATAATTTCATTATTTGTATTAAAAATCTATCAATGTAAATTTGAACTAGGACTTTACAGATGGGTTTAGCAAAATTAATCATGAATAAAAATGGATTTTCAGACAGCATTTCTATTGATAAAACAATAATTTTTAAATCTGTATGAATCTTTTTCTCTACAAGGTTAAAAACTGTATTAAATGTGATTAATCTACACCAAATTACAAAATTTGATTATAATTCTGTGAAAGAAATTAATTACTTTGTTAAAACAGTAAAATTAATCGTTAAACGTATTTTTTTTTTTTCGAAATCAATATTTGTACATCGCCGTTTTTGTATCAAAGTTTACATATACTTAACGTAGATTTACACTCGTAAGTAATAAAAATAAGTACCAAAATTAGATTTAAATAATATTAATCTTCAAAACTACATTTTGCTCAATATTTTTTATCTATTATATATTCAAGTCTTTGCACATTAATTAATTTTAGTATAATCGCATTTTTACTTACACTTTCAAATCTCCCTCAACATTATCATGTATAATAACATAATATTTCAAAATATTAGAACTAAACCACTTTGGCAACTTTCCTGGAGCAGTGTTACTTTGAATTTGATTTAAATTTTGAACTAGATGGATCATAGTTTCCACTGGATTGTTATCACTAGACGACACAACTAATAAACAAGACAGAAAATGCTTTGTAAATTCATGATCTGATGGATATTGAACTCTAAAAAATGTGTCCCGCCAACTTTCAAACCAAGGGGTAGATATGGGGACTTCCAGTTTGTAATTTTTTGCTTCATATATTTTGATTTTAGGTTCTGGAGCTTCACTTACTGACGAATTAAGTAATTTCCTAGCCAGAGTTGTTTGTGGAGGCCGTAGCTTTATATCCAAAAATGTAAGTTTAAGGTTTTTGATTACTGTAACTGTTCCAGTAGGATCTTTATATGTTGCTGAAACAATATATATATTATTCTAATATTAAATAATCTTTTAATTGTTTTTGATTCAGTAAACAGCTTAAGCTATTAGAATTTTTTTAACAGTATTTTAAAAAATTTAGATCGAATTGTGCTAATTAAAAGATAAAGCTCAGGAGTATTTTACAAAATAATTAAGGCATATTACATGGAACAATTATATATTTTTTGGATTTGCAAAATCACAATGGATTCTTAAAACCCAACCCAAATGATACATAAAAAGTTGAGATTAGCATAAAATATTGTAAAGCCTGAAAAAATATTTTGTATAGAGGATGCAAATAGGCTAATTAAAATTAAATCTTTGTGGTATTTAGCAAAATAATTGAAGCGCCATTAATTCATAATTACAACACAATTATTTTTTTTAGAATTGGGAGAATACGGCATGGCCAAAAATAAAAATCAGAAATGTAAAGGGCAGAAAAAATGCCAAAGGCTCCCCCCCCCTCCAAGGGGTATATGGTTTCAAGAACTTTCCCAAAACCCACAAAATGTTCAAATTTTTATGGAGCCAAGGGGATTCAATTACTTAAGAATTTTGAAGCTATTAAAAGCTGTAACTCCACTAATAATAAAAAAAGACCCACTCAAGGGAAACTATTTTTCCTCATAACAGATTAATTGTTGCAATTTGTAGCAACTGGAAGAAGTTATGAAGACCTGATATTTTCAGCAGCTGTTTCTGTCCAATCTTTAGGATAAATAATACCGAAAACCTGTGTAGCAATATTAACACTATTGAAAAAGGAAATGCAATCATGCAATTTATTTTATTCTTTACAGTTTGAACACTTTCGTCCTTAACAATTTCCTCATATTTTTGTAAAAGTTTTTTGGCCTTGCTTTTGACATTTCTATCTCTATATTTTTTCGATTTAATTTTCTATAAACATGGAAATTTTCGATAAATTGGACAATAAACTGTTCTGACTCATAGTTTTCGTTATTCCACACAGTAGCACTCAAATAGCCGATGGTTGTTAGTCGGGAAATCCCCACAGACTGTTTCTGCACAAGCTGGACGAAATGGGGATACGACAGATATTTTGTTCGGCGATTTTGCACGACGGATTTATACCACAAATTACGATTTGGCAGGACTAACTTTATCGCAGCGCCGATTTTCATCAAAAATGTACGATCTAACATCTAATAAAGTAACACTATAGATGTTTAAAAGGATAGACCGTACATTCAGTAAACAAAAAGTGGCTCCCAGTGCGAGAGAGCAAGAAGTAGTAAGGATAACAGTATCTCACTCAAATTGGCGGAGCAAAATTTGCATATGATCATCAGAGTGGGGCAGGCTTTTCTCCATTATTACTCCTTTCTTATTCCTACCAAGAATCATGCTTTTTGCGGTCTATCATTTTATATGACTATGGGTAAGAAAAACTTTGTTCTTATAATCAAGGGAAACTATAATTTATGTCTCCGTTATTTGCTATTACTGTTAGGACAAGAAAAAATAATATGGTAATTATATATGTTTTTACAATCTTTTAAGTGATTCATCAGCAAAACAAATTTTAGTAATCTAACATCCATTTAAAGATATTTTTCTTTAATGAATATGTACAGCGTCTGTGGGCGAACTGACACCATAGAGTGAGCTTTGAAAATGGTGAATGAGACTTTACTGAAAGATCAGCTGCCCTACAGTCCTGAGAAGGACTCAGCACATACACGGGATACCTGAAAACCTCCGATTACACATCACACCCTTGAGAACATCCAACATAACATATATATATATATATATATATATATATATATATATATATATATATATATATATATATATATATATATATATATATATATATATATATATATAAATAAATGTGGCAACCCCGAAAACATTCCACACAGTAATTTTACTTATTTGAAGTTGACAATTATTATATGCTTAAACCAAGATCTTATTTATAAGTTTATGATTTACTGATAAAGAAAAGTACAGAAAATTCATGAAAAGTTCGACATCAATTTATTTTATAAGCTCTGAAAAGGCTTAATTTGCTAAATAAAATAAATATTAATCAACCAGAACAGCCAACCGGGCACAGAATATGCCAAATGGGATTTTGACAAGATGTCTGCAATTTCAAATAAACAATTAATGATAAACGGATTAATATCTTTTCTTTAAATGATTCTCAAAGATACATTTTAGATTGTTCGATTTTAAATTCAGGACCTCTTCTAATAGTTCATCACAATTCACTATACTTCTTCTATTACTTTTAGTTTGTCTCACAACTTAGTAAATTATTCCAGATTTGCTGAATTGAAAGTTAAAGGCAACTTTGTATTATTCATTATTTCCCATATTGTATACATGCTTTTTCTTCCCCAGAACCTGGATATCGTAGAAGGTGGAACAGTATCTAATCAGATTCGAATTCCACTTTTATTAAGTTTCTTTTATTATTATTTCTGCTGCTGTAGCTGCATTGTCATTTTATTATCTCGAATTTTAGAAATAAAAATAATTTAAATGAATGATTCAGTAATGACATATAATTGTTCCTTTAAAAAAGTATAAATTAACTCCCAGAAAAATCTTTTGTCTTTTAATCCTGATGTCTGGTCGAATATTTGCAGACATAAATAAAATTAACTTAAAAAAAGAAATATAACGGATCCTGGAATCCGAATTGTTTAACAATATACTTCTTTGTTTTCAAATATATGGTAAATTGGTAAGTATCTTCAGATTATGGTTGTTGGCGACATAAATATTTATGAAAACAATCAAAAGGAAATGTACGCCTACAATAGACAAAAATGTAGAGCTTACCATCATTTGTAAGTTTTGAAAAAGGCTGCAATAGTTCTGTAAAATCCAAATTATTTTTTTCGCAACATTTTTCGGCTGCAGGAGTACACATAACAGAAATTTGAGGCGTAAATGCGTCTTTTATAAATTCTTGGGGACTTTGTTTGCATTGGGCCATGTTTAGGTTAAATTATGCTTACTTACAGATTTTCCAAGTAACCTTTTTTTAGAATTAATTAATTTTCGTAATGTATATTATCTAGGTAGAAATATAAAAATATTGTTTTTTTTTTAAAGTACAAAAAATAATTTTTCTACTGGAAACCCCCCAAAAATGAAAACCACCTAGTTGTCACCCAGCTGATTGATATGGCATTTGACAGAATTTAAACATGTCAGATGAATTCTAAACATATAGGCAACTTATAATACTAATGGGTGTAGCCACGTGTTTAGCAGGAATGCGAATGTCTCGGCAGGATATTCATAGGTTAAATATTACTTTTCGAATATAAGTATACTCTTTGCTTGTTGTGCGAAACGTTATTAGGGACTTTTTTTCAAACAATTTTTAAAATTAGGCGTAGCTATTTTAACAAGTAAAAGTTACAAACTAATTTTGTTATAAACTAAACAATAATGTAAAAAAATTGTTTTTATGATTTATTGGTTGCATAGGATTGCAGACATATTTTAATAATTTGATAACAGTAGACAGTAAAAAAATTAGTTAGTAAATAAATAAATAGAAATTATTTCAAAAAT
The DNA here is from genome assembly GCA_034092305.1 of Diaprepes abbreviatus. Lineage (NCBI taxonomy): Eukaryota > Metazoa > Arthropoda > Insecta > Coleoptera > Curculionidae > Diaprepes > Diaprepes abbreviatus. The sequence goes on along the minus strand of JASJET010000068.1, from coordinate 5,585,119 downwards.
TAATAATTTTTGTTTACGAAAAGGTTATAAAGTGTAAAATATATGAGATCGTGCGCCGGTGGTTTGTTGGTAAAAGATGTAAGTAAACAAAACAAGTTGTAATTGTTGACAAAAATTGTTTGTTTTGCATAAATGTATAAAAGAAATAAGCGGAAAGGTCTCCAACAAGTAATTTGAATCAAGGCCTTAAATTTGCCCGAAGCGAGTTGAATGTGATGTCATAATGACATCACCGGGAAATGTTAGTGTCGCGTATTGGCCGAAAACGAAATATTTTAAAGCAGAGTTGGAAGGCGCAACTATTAGGTTTTGTGTCGGTATATGTAAAATTGTCATATGTTTATCCGTTGTTGCTAATTTAACGCCATTGCTGTTGACTGTTCCTACTGTTCTCTAGAATCAATAACAGCTGACGTCAGAGTTTGTTCCATCGCGATATCAGTCAAGCGGTAGGGGGGTAGTGCACTTGTAACTTGGCTAGTAGTGTCATGTATCCGCGCAAGTGGTTCTACAATCGTTCTTATGTTTTGTGATTAAATTCCTTAATGTGCCGTTGTTTTTTGGTGTAAGTTTATCATTTAAAATGTTTAGGACCTGCCCTGGCTAATGTTATAAAAAGTTGACCTAGCTAAATGTGTTTCAGCGTAGTTTTAAGTAACGTGCTGTGGCCTTCACCGGCGAATTACTGTTGACATTGACGGTCTTTAGGCAAAGATTGCAAAAGGCCAATAGAGGTCAACTGTTTACATACTAGACTTAAGTAGTATTTTTGACTTATTTATTAGTAAATGCCTTTTTGTCATTGCTTGCTTGGTTAAGATATAAGATTTATAAGTTATGATTAAACTATCCTGCGACCTGTGACCTCCTGACTTCAATCGTATCAGTTATCAAATTAAAGGCTACTGTAAACTTTGAAAAGTATGTAAGCAAAGACTAGATACCGAAAAACTGTCATTACTTTATTATTTTTATAAAATATTTTAAAATCGCTGCTTCCATGCCTTGTTTAATATTCTTGCTTAAAACTTGAATAAAAAGATTTTGCAAAAAAATAACTTCATCCTGTCCAACAGTAGCAAAACAGGTTGTATCGGTTCTTGTTCTTGGCATCAAGACTGAAAAAGGAAGAAAAATTAAACCCTCAACTCACAAGCTTTCTGTACACTGATAAATAGTAATTAGCAAGTACACATTTTACATACTGCAACAAGCTGTGTGGAGTAGCATCTGGATAATAAAACGTGAGACATTAGGCGGACTTATAAAATAAGGCAGCTGTTGATGTCTATTACAGCATTGCTGGTTGCAGATCTTTAAGCTACATTACTTTAATATAATACAATGAAGATTTCGCGCCAAAATACGAGTCTTTTAAAGTGAGACATATAAATCATATTTTTTTTTTATTATTGTTTAGATGATAGAACTTGACATTCAAAATTACATATTTTTATGGTTTGTATCGGTAACTAACTGGCGCTAAAACTATTGCGTTTTTAAAAATTAATTGCGGATTTATAACTTTGTTATTTATTATTGTTTTGGATGTTATATAAGGGGAGGAAAGAAAGTACATAGGTAATATGTGACATTTTTGTCAAAATATTTCTTTCCAGTTTCTTATATTATCCAAAAATGTTATTTGTGGTAACCAGTGGCGTAACTAAGATTATGTGCGACCTCCCGCAGATTTTTGAATGCGCCCTACTAATTTGCACCCGTCTTGATCCTTCGTATTTATTCATTTTCATCAAGGGGCTTGAGGGCACCCCAGGATTCGCTATGCCCCCCCCCACAACGCGGGATCTGCGAATTCGTTATTTACACCACTAGTGGTAACCCTTTTAAACCCAGTTTATTAATTTTAATTACTTTTTTTTTTAAAGAAAGAAAGCTAAACTAAACGTTTTTCTTTGCAGGCTGTTGTGTTCTACATTATGAATTTATATGTCTATATTTCAATGGTAAGTAAAATTATTATAATTATGAACAAGGCTATAAATAATTATAGTATCAAATTTTTTTGTTCTATAAATGTAAATATAAGGATTTTTACCTCTTTTGTCAAATCTTCTCTCTTCATTAACAATTATTTCAATTATTATGCTGTATCTAAAAAAAATAGTTAGGTTGCTCAAGAGTTAAAAGAAGATTTTGAAACAAAAAGTAGTAGTTTAATCAGAATTGAAATCTTCGCTAAAGGCAGTACAAAATATGTTAAAATTGATATATATATATATATATATATATATATATATATATATATATATATATATATATATATTTTTTTTTTTTTTTCGACATTCTTACATTGGTCATTTTTTTTTTAATATTTTAATTTTTTGATTCAATAATTTATTGTCTTAAAGAAAACGAATTATTGTAAAACAACACTCTTTAAATAAAATGAATTATTGTAATAATGGGAAGTGGGCATGTCAGATTAAAGATGAAAAATCTACCTTTATTTCTCTGCCATTTCCACTTAAACCGGTTTATTTTTAAGAGACGCTGATTGTAAAATAAGAACGCACCCTGTCCCTATATAAATTATACATAGAAAAGAGGTGGAGGATTAACAGTAAAACGATTCTTAGAGAAGACAAAAACGCTCTAGGTGGAAAAGTACAGTTAATAAAACGAGATAATTTTCTAAATATTTTTGACTGCCTTTAGCAAGTACAAATTTTAACTGAAATTGGTACAGATTTTGGGCTTTATACTAAATGTTATAGCGTGTTGTAATATATTTTGAAAGTATTTATTTTTGAAAAATTTAAAATAATTATAATAAAAATTAATTTTTAATATTATATTAAATACCATTTTATAAGTACTTTCATTTATTGAGCTTAATTTGGATAATTTTTCTGTTTGCATTTTATTATATTATCTATTCAGTTAATTAAATTTAAATAGATTAACTAAAAACCTACCAACAAACATACCTAATTATGATAAAATGTTTTTTCCTTTATATGTTAAATTTGTGTGGTTTTAATGTACAATTAATTTACTTAAAACCATTTTTATTGAGTGTGAAATTTCACTTTGTATTCTGTTATCTATTAAAACTATTTTTTTTATCTAACATAATTTGCATTATGGTAACTTATTGTTTAGTTAATAACCATATACCAGTAAGTTAATACGATGCTTATAATATTTTAATAATTATTTTGGTCAATATTCAAAAATAGATAGCTTAACCCTCAACTATTGGTTTTTATATCTAATGTTTTGGTGGTGTAGGTTTTGGTAGGTGTAAGAATCACATTATTGTATGAAATATAATATTAAAACTTATGGCGCATAGAATTTTTTGTTTCTAAAAAGAAACTATGTAGCTGTACACACATATATAATTTTTCAGTACATATTGACCCATACATAAAATATATTTCCAAAAAAACATTATTTGAAAAATTTACTTACTTTATCGAATTTTATATCTTCATTCATACATTCAAATATTTTTAAAATTAACAGGAAATAATCATCCTCCCATTTGAAGATGCAAACGAAAATTAAAAAGAAAATACAGGTAAATTAAATTAAAAATGTTGTAGAACTACTTCCATTTGTCAATACAAATTTTTTGGCATGCTCTATGAAGTATTTGCACCATTCCTTGAATTCCTTTTTTTTTGTAATTTTTTACAAGTGCTTTAAAATCAGTTTTTACTGGGATTTGTTGTTTTAATATAAAACCCACATATATTTTCATTTCTTCCACTTCTATAATCTTTGTGTCTTCCAGTCGTTAATCGATTTCTAAAAGCAGGTGGTTTACATTCAACCGCCATGTATGTTTTTTTTTTATGTATTTACATCGATTACTTCGGAACGGCGGCACTGATTTGAATGTAATTTTCTGCATTATGTCCAGGAGGTTGCTGTAATTGTCCCATATTATTTCGACCGAAATTTCATCAGTAAAATCCAAGATGGCACTGATAATATGGCGGACAAAAAGTTAATTTTGTCCGATATTCTCCAAAATTAGTATGGGGGCGTTTTCGGGGTCATACATAACGAAACTAAAATTATTTTAAAATAATTCAATATGACGGATCCAATATGGCGGACTAAAAATTTAACATGTCTTGATTTTGTTCAAAATTTGTTGCTTTAGGGTTTCTGAGAATGTAAATAACAAATTTAAAATTGTTTAAAAAAATCGCTATGGCGGGTGCAATATGGAGGTCTAAAATTTTTGTTTCTGGATTATGTCCAAAATTAGTACTGTAGTTTTTCGAGGGTGGAAATTAAGAGTCTAAAATAATTTTTTTGAAATCCAATATAGCGAATCCAATATTGCGTTATGTTCTAGTGTTGGTTCTACATATTTTTGTCTGAAATTGATTCAGGAAAATTTTAAATAGCGCTTATAATATGGTAGGCAAAAAAAAATATTGTCCGATTGTTCAAAATTGGCATCGCGAGGTTTCTGCATCGCAGGTTATGAATCGAAAATAAACTTTTTAAATTAAATATGGCGGACCCAATATAGCGGACCCAATATAGCGGACTAAAAAGTTTACATTTTACCCAGTGGCGTAACTAAGAGTATGTGTGCCCCCTCGCAGATTTTTGAATTAGCCTTAGTATTTTGGACCTGTCTTGATCCTTCGTATTTATACTTTGGTATTTGAGGGCGCCTCTGGATTGGTAGCGCCCCCCCCCCCGCACCGCGGGGCCTGCGTGGTCGTTTCGTTAAAAATTAATTTAAAATTTATGCCAGCTCGACCATGGCGAACTCAATTTTTGTTTAGCTCAGTTTTTTCAAAATGGAATTTTGAGGATTCCCCGAATCTAATTTTTTTTGTTGTCTTTTTTAGTGTGGTTTAAGATAATTTTGTCTGACACTTTTTTATAACCTTGGAAATATTGCGAGGTACACTACATATCTGAATTAGTACTTACGGATATCGAGATAAGATCAATTAATAATTAAACTAAAAATCGAACTGTAAATTTAAAAAAAAGGGACTTCTAGGTGAAAAATAAGTTTATAAATTTTTATATATAGTAGACATTTTTTAAGTCAGTGCTAAATGAATGATAAGAGAAATTAATGAACCTAGATATAAACTAGTTACAGTATAAAATATATATGTTCGTGTATTGTAGGGTTATTAGGGTCTAGTTAGCATTTTTTTGGGAACTAATGTTTTTATGAGTTTTTGGCGCCAACTTCAAAACATTTAATTATTTTTCACTTTTTCGCACTTTTTGGAAGTAGGTTCAAGTAAAATAAATAAGAATGCTGTTTATCATACCGAAAAATAAAATTATGCGTATTGGAACAAATATAACTCAAGTAACAATTTTTTTGTGACTTTTAAGTCGCATGTTGCAGTTTATGCCTTTTTTCTGTATAAAAAAAATTCTATACAACTGTCGGCACACTAAATGAAAAAAAAAATGTTGCAGGCGATTTTGTTCACAATTTGATATTCTGTAGTTATTGTAATAGATGTAAATTAATTAACACTCCTAAAAAGATAAAAAATAAAAATAAAAATATTGGCGTAAACGCGTCTATTTTTTTACGATTGTTTTATTTGTCCAACGACTCTGCTTTGTACGGGAAAATTTCAAATAATCGATTTCTTTGAAAATTTATTGATAAAAAGTTAATGATTTTTATGAAGTAATACAAACACTTAACGTGATTATTATCTGAAGTAGTTAGAAAGCAAGGCAGACATTAAATTCCCTTTCTTGAGCCTAGTAAGAAAAAATTTATGTTACACCAAATGAAAGAAAACTTCACTAATCTTGTTTATAACTAGTACCTATCCTAACTAGTATTTTAAGTTATAAAAACCATATTGCAACTTCTACAGAGTAAGTATAACATTATTGGCAATATCATTATTACTCTATGTAATTTTATGGTACTTATAAATTTACGTTGTAAAAATTCCCGCCACTTTATGTCGTCACTGTCCCCTTACCAAAAAAATACGTATATGTCGTTTAAGAGAATCTTTATAGATTTTAAATCTTAGCTTGTATACTTTATCTAAGAGCTGACCATTGTATCGATACTAAGATGTACCTGTAGTAAATGCCATATTTATTTTAAATAAAAAAAATAATGACTAAGAATAAAATGTTTCGTTTGGTTATCAAATATATTTATCACGACACTATGTTTTAGTGATCATTCAGTTGTTACCCAAAGGCGTAGCTATAACTAAGAGGATCACTTAATTGGCATTTTTTCTTCCTGTGTATAAAGTTTGCCTAACAACAAGATGTTACTAGTAAAATATTCTTTTTTGTATTTTGTATCACTAGCATACCAAATAAAACCAAAAAAAGTAATAGTTACTTTTTATTGTAACGCCGTAACGTAGCTTTACGGCGTAACATTTCATGTTACACGACGAAGAGAAGATCTAATACAGGTTGAGGTGCAGTAAAATAACACAGTGTATTATCAGTGTGACACATTATTCAGTTCCATCAATGGTTATTGTATTGTGGCCTAGTACAGCAAAGCACCAACACCGTCTTCAACTTAACAAAGTTAAAACAATGGCTTATGTGGGAATATTGATTACGATGAGGACCGCTACCACTAGGGCCTAGTGAACCTGTCTCCTCTCCACTTATAGATGGAGAACGAGCCTCTAATGGATGTTTATCGTCTCAGTTGCCTAAGGCATCTCGGAACTGGAACGGGAGGCTACTCATGTGTCTGGGAAAACGTGATGGAGAGATGTTCATCACTCACGTGGTGGAGAGATGTTCATCAACCCAAACACTTCTTTGAGATTCTTTTGCAAAGTAGAGAGGCTTGGGAGGAAGAGCAAAATCTTCCGAGAAATGGATCCTGATGGCTTACAGATGGATCTCGACAAGATGAAAGAGCTGGAGCCGAATTGTTCTGCAGGAGCACGGGAGTCGGAGACTTCTACTTTCTTGTACAACGTGCGACGATTTAAAGCGGAAATTTATGCTATTCTGTAGTGTGACCATTTCTATGAGAGGGACATAAACAGAAATAGGGTAATAAACATATGCTCAGACAGTAGGGCTGCAATAATGGCACTGAAGTCCAGTGTCAACTGGTGTCTTGAATATAAGAATGTACAGAACAGTCTGACAAAGAAGGGCTGCACAATCAGACTCGTGTGGTCCGCAATTGAACCATATGGATCTCAACCAATTGTACCTGTCCCAATTGCCGTTGATTAAAGGGAATTAAAGTTGTTGCAGGAAAGCAAATTTATTGAATCGTGGTGAGGAGCTCCTGGTATATGGTGTGCTAAGGAACATATAATTGGATCTAGCGTATGGCTTACTAGGGAGCTTCTCTTCTTAGGAGGGACATAGCTGCGAATTGTGGTGGGACTGTTGATAGGAAATTGTCACCAGAGGGGCCATCTTCATAAGATTGGTGTCGTAGATGACTCGATGTGCTGATGGTGTCTTGAGAAGGTTGAAACTGTTGACCATGCCCTCAGATTCTGCCCCGCACTCAACAGACTGAGACAGAGATATATCGGAGATACAATTTTTTTACCGGAAGCAGTGAGGCAAGTTCAATTAACGTGGCTGCTTGGATTCGCAGAGGCAATCGGCCTCGAATGACCTGCAGCTACGGTGGGATGTAAAGTATCCACCACTTTCTGTTCATTCATTCATTTCATTAGTTCTTTCATGTCTTTCATTGACACGACAGCTATAGACTGACAATTGACGGGACACTACAGTTTTATAATATTACACTGTTACGGTGTGGCAGAATGACGTGATACGCGACGGGGTTACGTTACGGTGTTCTGTTACATATCTATACGTTATAGGCAGATTAGCATTTTTGCATTTGCATTTCGCAATATCCATTTTTATATTGTTAAGTATTTTTTTATGTCTGCGCTTTAAACATATTTTTGTATTTAATATATATTTCACTTAGCAAAAACGTATTGCATATTTTTCTTACTTTTTAAAAACATCTGGTGTAATTACAAGTAAGCTTAACTCATTCTCATAAAATCTTATCTTAACCAGATAATATAACTGTATGTCCGATAACAACTTGTCTTATTTGATAGAAACGATAAGGATATTTAAATTTTGTGTTCTGCGTTATATAAAAAATAAAATTATATAGAAAGTCTTTATTTTTATCTTCAAAATATTTTTATAAAAGTCACGAAAGTGAGAGTCCCCAAAATAACCTGAATTAATCTACACAATAAAGTTCTTTTAGGCATTTGACATTTCTATTATAGGTACATTTTTTAATACAAATTTAAATTTAAAAAAACGTAAAAAAGATTGAAATGTGTAAATTGGAAAGAAAAATACAATCAGTCAAAGAAACAAATATTAATCAAAAGTTCTAGCACTGTGTTCAGTGGCGGCACAAGAGTTTAAAGGGCTTCTCCAAAATAGAGATATTTTACAGAGAGTGTACAAAATTTTTAATAATAAAGCATTCAATGAAATAAAACGAAAACAACATATCTATCGTAGCAAATTTACCTTTATTTTTTTTTTAAATATAACAGTATTAAGCTGCATTTCGTTATTTTGAATAAAAATGATTTAATCATTTTTTTTGTACCCTCTGTACAATACTTTGGAGTACACACGTACCTTAGTTTTCCCTTTTGAAAGATCTAAAATTAACCTCTTAAATACTGTCAATATAGATAGATAAGATAATTATTCAGTAAATGTGTAGGCAAGTGCCTCTTTTTTCAATACTATCAATCCTATGATTTTTCTTTAAATTTTATCACTTTAGTAGTTGCAATTTTATCTACCAAGTACAAAAATTTAGCTTTTTTGCAATTCTCAGTTTTTTCCATATTTAAAATTTTATTATAAACATGCATCTTCTAAAATTGTACTGCACAATATATTGGGTTTGTAGTACTAAAACATAGTGTTGTCGCAATTTCTTATATGTGAATATTAAAACTTCTCGGATTTTCTATTCTGAATAATATTAAAATATAAAGCCCTTGAAAGTAGAAAAAAATTAATTTGGTTGAACTGAATTATACTAAACCACTTCAAAAATAATTATATTTTCGAAACGGGTATCTTGGGGCATAGATTTTGAAAATAATTAGAAGTTAGTTTGTCAATGATTTATTAGGCATTTTTTTACCGCTAAATCAATCCATATTTTTTTGTTCGTAAACGCAGCTTTGTTTCATTTCGGAAACATTACAGATTTTTAAGTCTAAAGCAACAATATCGAGATGTAAACCTATATCGCAGAAAAATTTTATATTTTTTTGTTTGTGAGCATGACTCTCTTTAGCGCCCTTTTATTTGAATTTGACTTCAATTGTTTTTAAATCGTAATTCCGATTAGTGACGTTTAGAAATAATTGATTTAGAATTTGAACAAAATGGCGCAAAAACAGTTTTTCCAACAAAAAAAATTCTGAATTTAGATTTAAAAGCAATAATTACATAAAAATCGAAGTAATTTTTCAAAATATTTACCCCCTAATTTACGAACATGGTATAACTTTAAAACCGGTCTAAATTGACAGTAGAGGGTTTAAGCTGACAAGTATAATAATAAACCAATCAAGTTTTGAACCTTAAAAATAAAAAGATAAATCATTTTCTTTTATTACCTAAACGGTAAAAATGGGAAATTTTGTCGATTTTCGAGGGACAACTATTCCTCATACTGATTTTAGGACTAATCTCTAGGTCTTTATCCTTAATTTCGCTATATGAGGGGTTATTTATTGACATATGTAATATAACAATATTGTAAACAAAACAAAATTTAGAATATCTGGCTGTTAATATTTTCAGACTGGAATGAGGGTACTTTTACGATTTTAGTAAATAAAATTTTATTAAAAAAATTGAACCGGCTCCTAAAAGTACGCTAAAAAGTGAAAAATAACTATACATTTTTATATGAAATGGAAATTTTTGAAATCGGCGCCAAACTAATAAGTGACAAAATGTGATTCGCATAAACAGATTTAAAATACTTTATTTGTAATTGCTTTCTTACCATAATTTGTTTATATTAGTAGTTATTTATTTCATTTAGAAATAATTTGGCGCCGACTTCAAAAGTTTCAATTTCATATAAAAATTTATAGTTATTTTAAAGTTTTTAGCGCACTTTTAGAAGTCCGTTCAATTCTTTTTATAAAAATTGTATTTTTCGATTTTTAGTTGTGAATTCATTATGATATCCATAAATTATTTGAACCAAGTACTAATCGAGATTAATGTACCTCACAATGACTCCAAGGTGGCAAAATTTTCCAAAGTTGTAAATCACCAATAAAATCACTAAAAATTCTTTGATTCTTAGAGTTCTCCAAATACCAGTGAAATTGTGCCAAACAAATATTTAGTCTGTCATAGTAAATCCATTATATTAAATTTCAAATTAAGTTTAGATTGGTAATATAGGCTCCAAAACCTTCCAATATCGATATTTAAAAAACTTGAGTGCGTAAATTTCTTAGCCCAATATATTTTATATTGCATATTGAGTATATATACGCCCTAAAAGACCCGTAATATCAATTTTAGACAAAATCAGAAAATGTAAAATTTTCAGTCCCTCATATGGTATCTTATCAATCTAATAATTAGAAAAAATTAACTTCATATTCGTAATACACGACCCCGAAAACCCCCTAATACCAAATCTGAAAAAATGCGAATAAGGTAAAATTTTCAATCCACCACATTGGATCCGCCATATTGAATTTGAAAACAATAATTTTAACGTCTTAATCTTATCTAAATCTAAATCCTTTAAAGTCCCCTAGTACAAGTACTGTCATATTGCATCTGACATATGCCCTATTACATCCTCAAAAACGATTGAGTCCCGCCTTTGAACAAAATCGAAAAATGTAAAATTTTATATTGGATTCGCCATATTGAATCCTGAAAAAATACTTTTAAATTCATAATTTACACCCTCAAGAACGCACTATATCAGTTATGGAGAAAATCGAAAAATGTAAAATTTTTAAGACGCCATATTGAATCCGCCAGATTGAGTTTTTCAAAAAAATTTTAAATTCGTAATTAACACTAACAAAAATCTCCAAATACTGAATTACGACAAAATCGAGACATGTAAAATCTTTAATCCGCCATCTTGGATTCGCCATATTTAATTTTTTTTTAAATAATTTCAGATTCGTAATGTGTGATCCCAGAAACTCCCCCATATCAATTTTGAAAAAAACCGGACAAAATTAATTTCTTTTCCGCCATATTGGATAAACAATATTGATTTTTTTTTAAATATTTTCAGATTCGTTATGTGCGGCCCCGAAAATTTCCCAATACCAATTTTGGAGAAAATCGGACAAAATTGTTTTTTTCGTCCATCATATTGAATTTTTTAAAAATAATTTTAGATTTGTTATGTGCGACCCTGAAAATCCCCCCGTACCAATTTCGGAGAAAATCGGACAAAATTGATTCTTTTGTCCGCCATATTGAATTTTTAAAAGATATTTTGGATTCGTTGTGTGCAACCCCGAAAACTTCCCCACACCAATTTTGGAGAAAGTCGGACAAAATTCAGTTTTTTTGTCCGCCATGTTGGATCCGTCATATTGAATTTTGTAAAAATAATTTCAGATTCGTTGTGTACGATCTCGAAAACTCCCCCATACCAATTTTGGAGAAAATCAGACAGAATTTGTCAACGCGCATCTTGGATTTTACTGCACCAATTTTATCCAAAAAATATGGGACCACCGCAGCAACTTCCTGAACATAACGTAAAGAATTTCATTGAAATCGGTGCTGCCGTTCCGCTGTAATCGGTGTACATACATAAAAAAATACATAGTCAACGAATTGAGAACCTCCTTCTTTTAGAAGTCGGTTAAAAATAGATAAATATAACAGCAAAGAAGAGACAAAGTCAAATAAAGGTTCAACAACTTAACCTATAAAGTAGGTAGGTACGTTTTAAGGAATATTTGAAAACATTTTCGTGGAATTTCGTTTTTTTTTTCGCGATCTAGGCGTTAAAATACTTCTATTTATGAAAAAGTTATTTAATATTACATAAGTACTGTATATTCTTTATAAAATAAATAAGATTAGTTATATAATTATGTTAATATTATCCAACAAGGCCGAAAAAAACCGCACGCCTATGGCGTGAAATTTATTCTCGTTCAAATTCATTCACTATGTTGCCGATCTAGCGACTTTATGAATGAATTTTTATCCAGATAACTTACTCGTTCTTTTGGTTAATACACTGATAGAACCATATACTTGTAAACAAAAAAATAAGCTGAAATATTTGTTATAAATAATATAAGTTTTTTTAGATACAATATGTAATTGCAAGTTTATGAAGGAAGATTTAAAGCATTTTTAAGGGTTTTACAACCACTTGTGCAAATGGGTGACCTCCCTGCACAAGAGCTTGATGCTAGAATGTTAGTTATTATTGTGTGAGTGAAGTTGCTTGTCTTAATTAGGTTTAGGAGTCTGTTCATTAGTTTGTCCTCTGGGTATAGATCTTCAGGATTGATCGATCTTTGAAGGTGTCTCTGGTTGGTTAGGGCTTTAAATTCGAAGATGTGTGAGGCTGTTCCGTCCTCTTCGTTATGTGTTAGTTCTTTTTATAAATGCCTATTGTGTGTAGACGCTTCTTTAAGGTGCAGTGGCCGGTTCTCAGTTATTTGCTGTGGATATTCCTTCAATGTGCTTCCAGTAGTTGTGGTGTTGATTTATGTGAACTGGTCCAATAAGTGTGGTAGCAGACCTTTGTCTTGCGAGTTGATCTGCGTTTTCATTGCCTAGGATACCCTTTTACTTACACTGTTACCATTTTTTTTTATTATGATAGAGTCATAAGGTAACCATTTTTGATTTAAAAAAAATGGCTAAAATTTTGTTTTGGAAAGGTCAATTTTTCATTTTATTTCTAAATAACAAATTTCCTTTACTCATCCCTGCAATAAACATCATGTATACCTTTAAATTATTTACAGAATCAGTAAAAAATAATTTTTTGTGTAGGTAGATGATTATTACATAATAGTTTGTCATAAAAATGGTATTTCGTCATCAGTATGATTCTTATAGCTTTTACACCTTGATTCTCGTTGCTTTTAATAATTCTGCCGCACATTTACCATTTAAGACAACAAACAAATTTTGTATTTTATTATTTAAAAATCATTGCTTTTATAAATGAACATGAAATGTTTTTAATGTATTTTGACCTTATTAGAAAGCCCTAAACAAATGTTATGTGGAAGCTCTTACAATTTTTTTCCCAGGGGTTTTGCTCGTAGTGTAATATAAAATAAAAAATATACAATCCTAACAATGTAATGCTACAAATATAGGCGAGCAGTTTACCCCTAAAAAGATGCTTAGCAACGCAATGTACCAACCAATTTTTTTTTCGCATTTGTTCACGAAACATTTTTTATTAAATTTGTTATATTTTTCTGAGAAATTTTTTTCACATTGTATTTTTTAGATAAAATACGTTAAAATTAAGACTTTTTGTCTCTCGACAAATTTTCGAAAAATGCTTCCTTTCCGAGATATTTGCGATTTTATGCAAAAAAAATGACGAATTTCATGATTTTTGGAATTTTTTTTCTCGGAAACCACTAAATGGATCGTAATTCTGAAAAATGCATAGTAATCTTTGAACCTTCAACGTCAACAGAGAAAGTGGAACTCATTGTTTCCATCGCTAATAATTTTATCATTTTTATCAATAACCCGAACTTTCAAAGATTGCTATGTATTTTTCAGAATTACGCTCCGTTTAGTAATTTTCGAGAAAAAAATTTGCATAAGTGACGCATTTCGTAATTTTTTTTACATAAAATCGCAAATATCTCGGAAAAGAAACATTTTTCGAAAATTTATCAAGAGACAATAAGTGTTTATTTTAACTTGTTTTATCTAAAAAATGCTTCCGACTCGATTTCATGCATTTTATTTTTTAAGTTTATTAAGAAAAATTACTCGGAACATTATAACAAATTTAATAAAAATAGTTTCGTGAAAGAAAATTGTTCAATTCATGCTCTTCTTAGGGGGGTGAAGCGCTTGCCTAATAAGCCAACTAAACAACATTGTAAAATATTCCTATTTGATTTAAAATCATTGCGGCTAAGTCTTAGTTTCCTAATCAGTGAAGCACAAATTGACATTTTGATAATAATTCATATTGTTAATGATGATGTCAGAAATTCAAATAATCAGTTTTAATTTGTTTATATCTTTATACAACGTGTATATTTTTTTTTTATTAAAATGCGAAATGTTTCGAGTTTTATATTTTACACAATGCGATAAAAAATATATTATATACAGTGGCGCAATTATACACAAAGTAACAACAGATCCGTTACGTAAAAACATGGCTATTTAGTTAAACTTACCTACTTCAGAAGTTAATAATAATAATCACAGTACAGAATACCAAAGTTACAAGTAATTTGATTTTAAAAACAGCATTTTTAGATAATTTAGCCGGGATACAAAAGATTATTTTGGCAGACGTGTCCGAAGCTATCTAAATATTTACTCTCCTAATCGTTGGTTAGTTCATGTGTTCATACCTTGGTCTGCGCGGAGCCCTTATTTCAATCCGATGAATTTTTGCGTATGGGAATATATAAAATCTCTTGTGTATGAAAATACAATAGATACTCGAGAATGATTATGACAGAAAATTGAAAATACCACGGAGTCAGTTTCACATAAATACTTGTTCTATAAAATTAGGCGATCGTTTAATAAACTGGTTACCAAATGTATTGAAGTAAATTAAAATTATTTGGAACATTTGTTATCTAAGCTTCTTTAATTAATTATGGTTATTTATTTTTGACGTGAAATTTGTAATTAAATAAATCATATTTTCTTTAATTTCATGTTAAGAGTCTTTGTAAGTCAGTGTATTAATTAAAAATTAAAAATATTTTGAAACAAATATGAATTCTATTCGCTTTATTCCAAATTATTTTTTGAATCTCGATTATTTTTTAACTTATTTAAAATTGATCGCACTCGAAATGTAAGCCAAATCTCTAAAATGGATATTTGTAACCATAAGGCTCTTGACTATAACTTTTTGGAAGGAACAAATTAGTAACAGCATTTTGATGATTGAATATGTTCCTCTGGCATTCAAATATGATAAAATCACAAAGTGCTACTAAATTCAGGAGTGCGTTTTTGAGAACGGGGTGAAAATGGCACTTTTTTAATTTTCCAAAAATAACTAAAAAATTATGCATATTACAATTTTTTGTAGAGAATCGAATTTTCTATCGAATCGTCTTCTTCGGGGGTCAAAGAAATATTTTTTTCTGCAAAATAAATGCAAAAAACAAGGGGGAGAAATTATTGATAATCTGCCTTTACTAAAAAGACTAACACGCAAAAAATTTGTGACTGTTAAAGGCATGTACAATACTTTGCGCCCTTTATAAGCAAAGGAAACTATAAATAAAATTATTTTCCTCGCCTCATGAAATTTCCAATTATCAAATTTTCTTTTGGACTAAATTTGACTAAATGGCCATACAGTGAACATATACATATTGTTAAGTTTTATTTTAATCCTTTTTTAATAAATAATTATATCATGAATAAGTTAGGAGGTACTTACCGGACACCCTATATATATATATATATATATATATATATATATATATATATATATATATATATATATAAATAAATAAATAAAATAAAATAAAAAATTCTCGGCTATGCGGACTAAGACCGTTGATAAATATTATTCTCATGCTAAAAAATGCGGAGATCTCCAAAGAACATGGAATAACTCTGGGTCCGAAAAATGACGACAGCGCTGTTTCGTCCTAGTATGGAACTCGTCAGGCCATTGCATTGGGTACAAACCATCATCTCGCATCTGTGTCATATAAACAGACTTCACAGTTGAAAAATAGTAAATAAGACACAGTGGCGACATCTCGATGGCTCACTCAATAACATAAGAATAATACAAATCAACAAATGTTGTATAAAACCGCCATGTGGTGGCGCGAGGATAAATTAAAAAAGAACTTTTTTATTTTATTTTAAAATTATATATATATATATATATATATATATATATATATATATATATATATATATATATATATATATATATATATATATATATATATATGTCCCTTAACGGAGATATAGAGCCCTAAAGGGGTACCCAGCGATTTACCTTATTGGCCCTGACTTTTGAACCGACTTGTATAATTTAATGAAATCTTAATATTTTATAGAAGCCATAAAGACTCATTAAACTATCCTACAGTAGATATTTTAGATCATCAGAAAGTCAGGAACGGACTTGCAGCCACACTCTTTAGGCCCAATTTATGACAAGTGTCATTTTACAGAGTTGAAAACTTAAATACTTTGGTCTTTCCTCTTGAAAAAAAGCCTTCAAGTAAAAATAATTTTAAAAAATGGAAGAATATTCTTACGCAGAGTATGCTGATATGCATTTAATTTATGGTGAAGCGCTGTTAAATTCTTCGAAGGCAAGAAGACTTTACGCTGAAAGAGTTCCAGCTCGAACATTGCCAAGTCCAAAAACCTTTCAAAGAGTTAATCGAAACCTAAGAGGAACAAATTTTGCAAAATATTGCTGATAACCCTTCAAACCGCATAAGAAATCTCGCGACAAAAAAGAGTGTTACAAAATGGATTGTACATGAAACACTATCAGAACAGTTACTTTACCCGTACCATGTTGAAAAAGTACACGCTGTGTTTCCGAATGATCATCCCGCAAGACTTCAATACTTCAACTGGTGTATACAGCAACATAACCTAAATCTAAATTTTGCTGACTTTATTTTGTTTACCGATGAGGCCGGTTTTACAAGAAATGGCATAATAAACTCGCACAATTTACATTTTTGGGCTGTTGAAAACCTACGTTATAATTTGAAACAAACACGAACAAAGGTGTATTGTAAATATGTGGGTTGGCATCGTCACAGATAACCTGATAGGTCGATTTGTTTTTTGCAGCAAAAATTGGGAGATTGAGAGAAGAATGCAAATGTGGTACATGCATGATGGTGCTTCACCTCATTTTAACCTTATAGTACGTCAACACTTAACTAACCTTTGTGGCCCTCGGTGGATAGATCGCAGTAGGCCTGTTTTATGGCCACCAAGGTCTCCAGATCTAAATTCCTTAGACTTTTACTTCTGGGGACATCTAAAAGATAAACTCGTTCTTTTCAACATCAATAATTACTTGAGAAGAACTACTAGCGAGAATAGCATACACAGCATTCTAACGAAGTCCGTAATCATGATGGAATATTATTTGCAATGCAGCGGGTAAAATATTCGAAGAATAAGAAAATGTATTGCATATTTGCCAAAATCACGTTTAAACGTTTTCACTATTTTTGCATTTTAATAATATTATAAATTAATTGAACCCCGATCAACCCTTTGTAAGGTTTTTGGACTTGACAATATCTGAGCTGGAAATCTTTCATCAGAATATCTTCTTGCCTTCGAAGAGTGAGACAGCGCTTCCCCATAAATTAAAGCACATCAGCACACCCTGCGTATTTTATTTTTACCTGTTTGTGTTTAGCAGTAGTAACTTTTAAGTTTTCGCATAAAAACGGATATATCTCGAAAACCGCCATTTTTATCGAAATAAATTGAGAGTACCTTTTTTGAGGACGAATGTCCAAAGTATTTAAAAAATCAGTTTTCAGCTCTGTATAACGACACCTGTTAAAAATTAGGCCCAACGAGTGTGGTTGCAAGTCCGTTCCTGACTTCCAATGATCTAAAATATCTACTGTATTACGATTTAATTAGCCTTTATCTTCTTCTTCTTCAAATGCATATCCACTAATGGATGTTTGCGATTACATTTTCCATTCCTTCCCTACTCGCGGTGTGTATCAGGGTTTGAATATCGTGCAACCCCGTCCACTGTCTGATATTACGGAGCCAGGACATCTTCTTTCTTCCAATTCCTCTCTTGCCCTCGGTCTTGCCTTCAATCATCAACTGTAGGAATTGGTATCTCTCATTTAGCATGATGGGCCCAAGGTAGGCCGTCTTTCTTTTCTTGATTATGTTGAATAGTTCACGTTCTTTCCCAATATGTGATAGAACTTCTTCATTGGTCATTCTCGCTGTCATCCACTTTTGCTTCTTGTCTTCCGATCTATATCCCAGTGTATTTTTCATGGCGTTTGTTGTAATATTTGTTGACCTTGCCCAAGATTGTGTCAGATCTTCCTCAGTTTTTGCTGTTAGTGTTTGGATTTGTGTGTTGATCTCATTGCTTATTTCGCCTCTTACCACTGGGTCCTTTATCCTTTCTATTGCTATCCGTTGTTGTGTAGTTATCTTTTTAGTACTTGATAAGGCTATTTTTATAGTGGCTACCAGTAGTACGTGGTCAGAAGGTACGTCTGCTCCCGGATACTTGCAAGCATTATTGACGGGATTTCCAAGTATATAGACGGCGTGGGTGAAGCTGAAACCAGGTGCTTGTAATTTTCATGTCTTCTTCTTGACAGAATTGCAGAAGTCGATCACCTCTTTCGTTTCTAACTCCAAGTCCGTAAGGTCCAACTATGTTTTCAAACTTACCCTTTCCGATCTTGGCATTCTCCCATAATTATATTGACGTCGTGTTTTTTGATTAACTTAAGCAGTTCCTTGATTTCGTTATAAAACCTATCTATTTCTTTTTCTGTAGAATCCGCTATTGGTGCGTATACTTGGATTATATTGAGGTCAGCGGGCTTGGCCTTGAGTTTTAATAAAGCAGCACAGAATATGGGACGAATTCCACTACAGATCTTATTAGCTTCTTTGTTATTACAATCCCTACACCCTTTCTATGGTTTCGGTCTTCGTTGCCAGATAAAAGAACTTTCCGTGCTCCGTCATGTATTCGCCCACACCAGGCCACCATGTCTCAGCGATGCACAGGATATCCAGTTCAAGCCTGTTCATTTCTAGCAAAAGATTCGCCAGTTTCCCAGCTTCATATAGGCTTTGTGTATTCCACGTTCCTGTCGTCATTGGTTTTCTAAGGCTTGTCTTTCTGCTTGTATTATTCAAAACCGTACCCCCCGGAGATCCGAATGGGGACCTATTTAAATCTCCGGAAAATTTTGAGTTGAATGTACTCATGTAATTGTCTTGGGAAATGTGATGAAGGTGGTATCCCGTTGCCTTCCTTCATGCCAGTTCTTGGCTTTATTTCGGCCGCCCATTCTGGATCAGACGCCGTTTGCAACCGCCCAATCTGGGTACAGACGTTGCTGTTCTATAAAATATTAAAATTTCATTACATTATACAAGTCGGTTCAAAACTTAGAGCCGATAAGGTAAATCCCTGGGTACCTCTTTAGGGCTCTGTATCTCCTTTAAGGGATACTTTAGGAATTTTGTTTTTCTTAGAAAGTAGGGTTTTGTTGACTTTCCCTGTATGTTCCCGAGAAATTAGGAGGTAATTACCAGACACCCTGTATGTACATGGCAGAGGTATGACCAAAATCTCATTTGGTATTTAGTTGAAGATCACCTGTTGATCATACAATATAAAAAATGTTACCTGATTTAAATGCGACACAATATATTCTTAGTTTATTTTTAACAGTTTAAGTTTTTAAAATAAAAAGTGGTATTGCATTAACCATAACATACATTCTTCATATTTTATAACACCGTGTATGATATAAAATGCATGATGCAATTTCAGTGGGAGGAAATGTTAAAAACTTGCGGTTGCTAATTACTTTTGTTTACATTGGCAAATAATAAGATTTATAAGGGGCTAATTTTTAACGCTTGCTTTATCACATTCGGGCGCTGTGTTTCAATGAATTACAATATATTATCTATAATTGCATTACAATAGTCACGTGTAAAATTATAACTGCTTTTGCGAAATATCACAATGATCGTATTGTAGACTTATGATTTTGGAACAATAGCAATAACTTTTTTATTTGAGGGTCAAAATACATATTTCAATGCTCTCATTTATTAAGTTTATAAATAATAATAATGGGAAGTGATTAGGCTAAATAAATTGATGGATTTGATTGGCAACAAGTCGGGTTCATTTTTGTTTTTTAAATTCCGCTAAAGTTTTATTTAAGACTTTAATTCATACACGCGTGAGTGTATAAAAAATGTAAAAACTTTCTATCTTTAGCAACGTAGCAACTACTTGTATTTCAGTTTCAGTTTTAATTCATCCTTGGGGTGTACTGAATTCATTTATAATTTACTGTCAAATGACGCATAAAATCGTTAAATCGTTAATTATTCACGGCAAATTCCAATAATTGATTTTGTTATTTATACAATTATCGTCTCAATGTAAAAAATATAATAAGAACATTACCGGGAAGTAGTAGGTAGATTTACTTGATAACTTAAACACAACAAAACTAAAAATAGGACTTTTTGATATTAATAGAATTTCCTTTTTTTTCGCCAGGTCAGGGTGCTAGTTGCAAATAATTACAGATTGTTTTTGTTTGTTTAATTTGCTTATAATAAATTACACTCGGGGACTTTAAGGAAACTGTACATTTCAATTAAATCTGTAATAAAATCAAAAATATATCCCAAAAGCTGTATTATCTAATTAGTAATACATACACATGTTTCATAGAGTTAATCACTATTCTTTTTAACCCCCTTTTACATTTTTTAAATAATTAGAGACCAGTATTTTGATTTCTGCCTAATTTATTTGATAGGCATTAAAAATAATCAGGGTTTTGATTTGTCAAATCCCATTACTATGTTTAAATTTAACACCCGCTTTGAATGAAAATATAATCTTTTATTTCTGGTCAGATCATTAAATACAAGTTTTTTTAATTCGAAGAATAACATATATATTACGTGATAAACAGCTGATTAGAAGGCGAACATTAAAAGAACCTCTTGAGCAGCTTATTTAACTAATTTGAGTCTGTACGTCATCTTCAAAACTGAACTCTTACAAATAATATTTTATATATTTACAGCATGTAATTAATGAAGGTTTATTTTAACAGCAACATTTTCGCTAAAAGGGTTCAGGTTCTAATTATTGGTTCCTGTGAAAATTGGTAAGATTCAAGTTTAACGTCATTGTGGGTTACTAATTTTGAAAATATGTTGATCTAAACACACACTTTTTATTGTGGTGTCGTGACTATTGTTGAATTCAACGGGATCTTAGAATATGTAATAGATAGGCCACACGAAGACAAATTCGAGTAGGGATCTTTATTTAAGGAGATGATTTTTTGATTTTTCTTATTGTTTATATACGAAAGTTTACTTTCATATTAAATTTCGCCATTACAAGATCATTGAAAATGTTGCTGAAATTTGCAAATAGCGATTCACCACTGTGAGAGCTGTAAGGAGGAAGGTCTCAATTTTTGAATTCTGTTCTGTTCGAAAGATTTCCTATGGCCTCTTGCTTTTCAGCATACAGCCAAATTTTTGAATTGTTTTCACTGTGAGTTAATTCTTTTCTATATTCTAAGATCACTAGAAGTATCTTAGAATTTATGTAAAATTAGATAAATTCTTGTTTGAAAGAAGGCTTCCTCTCGATTTTTAGATTTTTTCTTTTTGTGCGCAAACTCTAGAGACTCGATATCCCCAGGAAAATATGGAAATATTAGCGTCTCGTCGACCAGTTGGTGTACATGCTATTCCGCTTTGTGTCGAAGAATGTAGCCAGAGACGGCATATTTCAGACATGCTATTTTCATCCACGAGAACTACGAGTATGGTTAAATAAGTAAGGTAAAAAGGAATTAAAAAAACGTTACTGTTTACTTTTTTTTTATTTTTCAACATAGGTTCCTTGGAGCTCTGTACACTTGGTCTAGAGATATTCCAAATTCTTTATACCTTCTGAAAAGTAAGAAGTATCCAAATCTTCAAAATAGCCTTCTACAGTCTTAACAACCGCTTCATCTGATGAAAATCTCTGTCCTCTGAGCCACTTTTTCAGGTTAGGAAAGAGGGAAAAGTCACTAGATGCCAAATCTTGTGAGTAAGGGGGATTCAAATCGTAATTCATTTAATTTTGACATTGCAACTGCACAAGTGTGAACTCTAGCATTGTCTTGATGAAAAAGAACTTCTTTGCATTATAATCTTTGGAAGTTTTTTTTTTCAATTCTTCATCCAAACGACCAAGAAGTGTTGCATAGTAATCCCCTGTGATTGTTTGGCTTTTTTTTTTAAATAGTCAATAAATATTAATCCTTGAGAATTCCAAAAAACAGTGGCCATAACCTTTCCGGCCGACAAAATAACTTTCGCCTTTTTTGGGACATTCTCATCGGACGCCCTCCACTGTTTTGACAACTGCTTCGACTCAGGCGTGTAGTGATGGATCCCTGTCTCGTGCACAATCACTGCTGGATTACGTTTGATCATCGATAAACACTGCCCAGAATTGATCATTCGGTTAAGTTTTTTTCAGATGTCAACAATCGCGACACCCATCTGTCACACGGTTTTTTCATACACAAATGTTAGTGCAAAATATTTTCTATAGTACCAATTAATATTCCTACACATTTAGGTATATGACAAGCCTTTATTCGTCGATCGGTGTCAACAATCTATTTTTTCAGCATTTCTGGTGTACTGACCTCAATTGGGGGTCCCGAGCGTGTTTCATCTTTAATTGATTTTCTACCACATTTAAATTCGTTTATCCAAAAATAAATAGTTTTTAAAATCGGTACAGAACTTTCATGAACATCATCCAACTCAGTTTTAATCTGAGCAGCTGTCCACTCTTTCATATAGAAATGTTTAACTGCTTAAAACTCGTCTTCTTCCATTATTTAGAACAATAGTGTGATGACCTGCTTCAAATGCCACATATAAACTTGACATCGGATCATAGTGAAACTTTGTAGAGGTTTCCCCGAAGAGTATAGCTACATAATTGTATACATTTCAAAATAATAGTGGCGCCATTTATGACTAATTTACTTTACTTATTGAACCATCATCGTATCTAACTAAGGCCCTGTTTTACAGTCGATATTAACATTTACTGGTTGAGTAACCAACACTTTCAAGTTAACCATGAGTTTTCCAAACCAGGTCTTTCACAAAGAAAAATTGAAAGTTGGTTACGAAATCACTGGTTCAGTTTTATTTATCAAATTTGGTTCTTGAATTATATGAAAATAGATTTAATGTCGTTATTAAAATAATTAATAAAGAAGAAATGTTGACTTCCATGATTAACTTTAATTTTTTCGACGGTATTTAAAAAAAAAATAAATTCTAAGATATCTTGTTATTTATATAATAAACAGGTTTTTAGAATGGAGGTTTTCCTACTTATAAACCTAGAACAAGAAAGTTAATTCAAGTTAGTAGATAAAATAGTAATCTTGGAAATTTGGTTTAAACGGAATTGTAAATAAACTATTTTTTATTTTAAAACTCAAGATTAAATATTTAAAAATAATTTTCAAAAATAATTCTAATAGATAGTTTATACTGCCGTTTAAATAAAATTTCTAAAGCTAAAAAAATTTACTTTCATAATATATCTTCTTAACGAACTTAAGTATTTTCAATCCTAAGTATTTTCGAACTTTTTGTCAAAATAATCAAGCGTCGACTTGTATTACATAAGGCAAATAAGATAAATAAAATAAACCATGGATAAACGAAAAGCGCAAGCAAAGTAATGAGGTTATGTTTTTTTGGTTAAGCAAGTAACCACAGGATCGATCGTCTTCATGGTTTACTTTCGGTAAAACTTAAACCATCAATTACGGAACATTTTTTTGTAAATAACCAACTGATTTTTCTTAAACTTTGGGTAACCACACATTGTGAAACTGGGCCTATGTCAATTTTAACTGTGTCATCTGAAATCTACAGTTCTTCTATGACCGATAATCTTGTATATAACATTTAATTTGCCTGTTTTTTTTTAAATATACGTTTTGACTATGAAATATTAAGATAGACCACCAAATTAAAGCCTAAAAGGATAAGAAGATCAGTTATTTAAGTTACCTTGTTAATTATTAAATAGTCCAAGGAAAAAGTGGTTATTTCTAGTTAAAACTTAATTTTTTGAGCTCATCTGGATAACTGGATATTATTTGAAAAATTTTAAATATTTAATATTTTAATACAAATTTACTATGTAATATACGTAGCTTCTGACCAGAATTGGTATTTGACGATATTTGAAGTCGTAGGATTATATCTGGATAACTAAAATTTTTGAGAAATGCGGCAATAGTTTATGTTACAGACACCAGCTCTACGCATGTTCAAAATCTCTTTTTCTGAAGTAAAACGGGAATCATAGAATTTTTTTAGGTTAAAAAATAACTAGAATTCAAATATTGCTAGATCTGATGTTCTTTAACCAGAGCTTGAAACATCTTAGGTAAGCAGTGCTGCGTGTATCAAGCTGCTGTATCAGACTGCTATCCTTCTAGTTTAATTACCGTTGCAAGCCCTGTGGTACCGAAAGATACACAGAAGGTTTTTATAGCCCGTTTCTTAATTTGTTTACCTTGAGTGTTGGTAAAAAGCATATAGGTTTGGTCACCTGCATCATTAAAATTATATCGCCAGCACCTTATCTAAAGTAACTTTAACGTTTCTTGACTGATTTTTACATGTCCTCGCTTTTGTTTTTTCGCAAGGTCATGTGGAACGCAACTTGACTTGTACTTTCAATGAAGGATTTTATGTATTGTTGCTGATTCTACTTTTAAGACCCCTTTCATCTGGTGAGTGTATTGATTATGTTCTGTTATCATTTGCCTATCAGCACTAACATTTTCAGTAGTAACTGCAGAACAACGTTTTTCTGTTTATCGTGTCAGTAACTACGCTCCTTGCAAAATTTTGCAAACTACATAAAAACATTTGCCTCGGATGGCGCCTCATCTCCAAATGCCGCATGCAGTCATAGCAAGTATTATTTTTCAAACAGTTCAACTTTAAAATCGCAGAATATCATGGCGAGTTGTTAACTCCATGGCGTGTTACAAGAATGTCTATCTTACAGCTACCGCCACATCATTAAAAAGGTCGAATTACTGCGAAAATATTTATAACAAACCAACCAAGAGATTTTGACGCATTAATAATTACAAGACTTTTGATATAATTTAATTTTTAAAGTGCGTCTTCGCTATTACCTACCAAAAGAAGGTATGTGCGTAGAGTTGGGGGTCTGTACATTGCGTCCTGATAGATCTATTATGCCCTCCTACTGCAACCAAGTCGTAAGAGTTACCTTATCGGCTAGAGCAGGTCCTCCAGTCCTTCAGTAACCTTAGAATGTTGGACGGCTTCAAGGTGGGTATATGCCCTCCTTCGATTTGGTGTGTTCCCAAGAAACGCATCCTAGGGTTTTCTAGAGCGTTGCACTCTGAGAGGATAGGAATAGAGGTTTCGTCCTCCTCACAGAATCTGCACGCTTCTCTTTCTACCCGTCCGAGATTCAGGACCCCTGTCAGAACTCTGAGTTAGTTTTTACATAAGCTTATGCCTTCTTTGAATCTCTTCTGGTCGTAGTTCCAAAGACGTATCTTCACTTGTCTCAATCCTTGCAGCTTCGTCCAATAATTGTATCTCCTGCTTTCTTTTTCTGTCTTTAGTCCTTCCAGGATGACGTTGTTACTGATTCCACAGAAAGGCTCTGGCCCCAGAAATGGTGTCTCAGCTCCTTTCCTCGCGACCCTGTCTACTATTTCATTCCCCTCTATCCCGGTGTGTCCCGGTACCCACATGGGGGTGACTTTGTTATTATTACGCATTTAATTCTTCTAGGCATTCCCAGATCAGCTGATAACTTGAGAGCGCAGGGCATTGATGGCTGCTTGACTATCGGATATGATGATAATCTCTTGGTCGTGATAGTTTTTTTCCTTGTTGAATTGAATACTTATCCTAATGGCGTGTATTTCTGTCTGGAAAATGCTTGGTGACTTACCCAAGCTTTCGTTGTGTCTGGTGCTGGGTTCATACACTCGTAGTCCAGTTCCCTCTGTTGTTTTGGAGCCATCAGTATACCATATAATGGATTTCTTGATCAGTTTTTCGATAGTGTTTCTGTCTCATTCGCTTTTGCGACTCAACTTTGTGCTAAAGTTTTTCACAAAGTTGAATTTGTTTTTCATTTCGTCTTGGGGCACCCAAAGAAGATACATAACGCCTTAAATCGTCAACTGCTGACAAAACTTGAGCGTTTGACAGAATTGGAGCTGACACCTCTTCATCAACATCGTCATCATCACTTAGAGTCGTTGTTTGGGTGCTATTCGCATCTTTCATAAGAACTTCGATTGAAACGTTGCAAGTTGCAACATTGTCATCGGTGGAAGAATATCTAGTAAAATTCTGCAGCATCGTGGGTTCTACTTTTTCCAACACGATGTTATCTTCATTATTTGGAAACCTGCTTTCTTGAAATAATTTTGTATAGTTTCGCATTCGCACATTCAGGGTTCTTTTGTAAACAGGGTGGTCCACTTCTTTCAAACACCGATATATCAGTCGTGTTTGAGGTCTTTTATAATGCCTTGATCCATGGATTGGGACTTCATCGTCTCATTTGGAGGTAAGAAAACAAGTTTGATATTCCTTAGTTCAACATCTCTGGGATGAACAGAGGAGTTATCAGTGAACAGTATTATCTTTCTATGTTTGATCTAGAAGTGATCCTCGAAAGCTTCTAACCAATCGTTGGCTCCTGCTGCGTCAGATAACACATCGTATTAAACGTGACAGTGGCATATTATGCGAAAAATCATTTTAAACGTGATCGTATTAAGCGGGATCTACTCTCTATACAATTTTTTAAGTTAGCTTGTTTGCCATATCCAAAACATTTCAGAATGGCCCACGCACTTTAAAAATTAAAAATTATGGAAAACTTTGTTTTTGGAAACTCAGTAAGACATTTTCGCATAAGATATATGGCATTTCATATTTTCCTAACGAAGCTGGGAATGGATGAATATAATGTTTTTTTAGTTGTAGCCTAATATATGGAAAAATCATTGAATTTTTAACAAGATGATGCTTAAAAAATTGTACAATATTAAAGTTAATAATAACTGAAAGTCACAGCAGCTTCCCTTTTCTCACCCTCCTCTATTTACCCTCCATACATCTACTTAATTACCCAAGGTTAATAATTTGTTTCTCCGACAAGGTTTTGGCATTAACACCACGGGTTTAGGTCCGATTAGATTATGAGATTAGATGTGTATTTACAAAGGATTCATACCCTATTCTTTGCTGAAACATGAAATAATTGATAATGGTTAGCATATATAGATAATATATAAGTGTTAAATATTTATCCTGATTATTATATAGTAAAGACACATTGATTATTTAGGTTTACCTGATTTAAGATAGTGCTTTTATGATTTTCTCTTTATGGATGGGTGCCTTTGATGCGCAAATTCATCGAAAATAATTTTTGATATATTTTTAATATCCTCCGGATCGTGAAGCGATGGCAATACAGAGAATGGTTCGAAATAAACTCGGATCAAGCCGAGGTGGTACTCTTTATAAAAAAGACAAAAACGGGGAGATTTCCGTTAAATACCTGAGATAAATCTGGATTCACTACCGAGTGCTATTTTGGATATACACTGTGGTGATCCGCCCCATGACCACGCACGCCGCTATTGTATTGTGGCCTAGTACAGCAAAAAACATTTTCTTCAATTTGACATAGTTCAAAGAATGATTGCGATGAAAACTGCCCCCATTACGGCTCTGGATGGCGTGGTGAACCTTGACTTATACATAAGAGAACGAGGTCCTGAAGGCTACTTATCGTCTCAGTTGTCTAGGGCATCACGAAAC
The DNA here is from genome assembly GCA_034092305.1 of Diaprepes abbreviatus. NCBI lineage: Eukaryota > Metazoa > Arthropoda > Insecta > Coleoptera > Curculionidae > Diaprepes > Diaprepes abbreviatus. Next base: position 5,557,201 of record JASJET010000068.1, on the reverse strand, counting down.
TGGAACAGGTGGCGACTCAGGTGTTTGGGGAAACGTGGAGAAGAGATATTCATCACTCTCCATGCAAATGGCGTAGCTTTTGAAACCCAACCACCCTCTTGAGATATATAAGTAGAGAGGATTGGGACGGGGAGCAAAATCTTTTGAGAAATGGATCCTGGTAATTTACTGATAGATCTCGACAAGATAAAAGAGCAGGGAAGCAGCGATCTGTGCCCAGTACTCAACGGATTGAGGCAAAAACATTTTGGAGATACACTTTTGTCACCGGAAATCGTTAGGTAAGTTCAACAAAGGAGATTACTTGGATTTGCAAAGGTGATTGGTCTCGAATGAGCTGTAGCTATGGTGGTATGTAAAGGACCCAACAAGGCCTAGACATCGATGACCAAATATTACCACCTTTTTGTTCATTCATTCATTCACGAACCTCTAAAGTGGCATTTTAAATCCCACTCTCTAATTTTCCAAAAGTAAGTTTTAAAAATCTGAAAAAAATTGATAATATACTTCTTAAAGGGCTGTTAGAGTACATAATATTCAGCTTTTCTAACTAGGACGTACACAGTCCTTATTCAGGTTCCTAAATCGGAGGGAGACTGATAATGGCGCACGCCAAAACTCTAATATTTATCATGCTACCTCGCTTTCGAAGGATCTAAAAAAAGGTCGTAGTGTAATAGAAAACAACTACAATCTGCCAAAATATATCATCGAATTAGCGAGACACTGCCTCGATAACACCTATTTTACTTATGAAGGTCAACGATATAAACAATTGTAGAGGGAGCCCCTATGAGATCGCCCCTATCTTCTGCATTCGCTAATTCATTTATGGAGGAGTTCAAATCAAAAGCTTTAGAGGCCTCCTCACACAAACCACGACTGTAGCTGCGTTATGTAGATGATACATTCGTTATCTGGCAACATGGAGAAGAAAATTTCCTAAGTCGCATAAACAGTATACACCAAAAAATCAAATTCACCATAGAAACAGGACAGGAAAGAAAACTACCTTTTTTACAACAAAATCTAGAACCGAATTACTTAAGGTAGAATGGTAGAGTCTATATAAATTAACAAATGTTTGTTATGTAATTATTAATATACATATATAAAAAAAATTAACGGTGCATTTAACTTTTCTAAGAATCATGTGTAAAAAATTGTTCAAAGGTGTTTATAAGTGATGTCATTTTCCGGATGCAAATAACATTAATTACTTTTAATACTGATAATTTATATAATGGAAGACATAGTAAATAATTAGTATTGTAATATTTAATATTTAGTAGGAGAGAAGAGTTTCTATTTTTAAGATTATTTTCAAAACGGAAAAATAAATAGTTTCTAAATTTTTCTCCGAGCATATAAAAAACCTGACATCTTTGTCAACGCATTTTAAAATAGCGATAATGGTTTCTTTGTTCAAGAAAGGAAATTAATTTTTTCTTGAAAATTATAGGCCTATAGCCTCTTTACCCGTGTTTTCAAAATTAATAGAACGTATTGTATATGACCACATAGATGACCTCTCTTGAATTATTTAACATTCTTAAGCGTTGCCAGCATGGCTTTTGCAGTGGCAACTTTACATGCTCAGCGATTTCTGACTTTTTAAGTGATATATATGAATACAAATACATTGTTCTTTTTATGGACCTCAGCAAGGCTTTTGACTTTGTTGATCATGCTCTTTTTCTCGAAAAACTTTTTGGGTGCTGTTTGAGGGGCAGAGTTCACGAGTGATTGCAGTCGTATTTTTTTGATCGTCTTCAGGTCGTTGATATTGATCACTTTAAATCTGATAAGCTAAGAATCACCTGCAGAGTGCCTCAAGGATCCGTCGTGGGTCCTCTTTTGTTTTTGTTATTTATTACTGATATATGCGATAATAAGAATATGTAACTTTGTTTGCGGATGATAGCAGTTATCTAATGGCAATAACAATATATAACAAACTACTTGAATGGCTCAAGAAATGCTTAACAAATTTCATATTTGGTTTGATGCACACAACCAGTATTTAAATGTGGATGAAACAACTTTTGTGTGTTTTACCCCTCAATCTTGTTTTCTCAATGAGTCATACCTGCTAAAAATTAATAATAAATCAGTACACCAAGTACAATGTGTAAAATTTTTGGACATTCACTTGGACGGTAGGCTTTGTTGGGTTGTGCATGTTGATGAGCTTTGCAAGAAATTAACCAATTTGCAATATGTCTTTAAAGATCCATTTCCTACACTCACATCTGGACTTTTTTTTTCTGACAACTGCGGAGTTGTAAGTGATGAGCACGGCAGAAAAGGTACGAGGGAAAGCGGAATGCTTCCATGCTTTCCGATTACTGTTGGGACCAGGGGCGGATCCAGCCTCTCTCTTTGGGGGGGGGGGGCGGTGATATCACAAAAGTGCAGTATGGCAAGCGAAAGCAAGTTGTCGATGGGGGGGGGGGGGACACCAGCAACATTCCCATTTCTAGTGTAAAAGCAGGATCGGGTCTATTTTTCTGACAATGGCATATTATGCGAAAAATCATTTTAAACGTGATCGTATTAAGCAGGATCTACTGTATATACAATTTTTTAAGTTAGCTTGTTTGCCATATCCAAAACATTTCAGAATGGCCCACGCACTTTAAAAATTAAAAATTATGGAAAACTTTGTTTTTGGAAACTCAGTAAGACATTTTCGCGTAAGATATATGGCATTTCATATTTTCCTAACGAAGCTGGGAATGGATGAATATAATGTTTTTTTAGTTGTAGCCTAATATATGGAAAAATCATTGAATTTTTAACAAGATGACGCTAAAAAAATTGTACAATATTAAAGTTAATAATAACTGAAAGTCACAGCAGCTTCCCTTTTCTCACCCTCCTCTATTTACCCTCCATACATCTACTTAATTACCCAAGGTTAATAATTTGTTTCTCCGACAAGGTTTTGGCATTAACACGTCATTTGAAGCTCTTGGAGAGGTGGGGGGCGATCACAAGAAAAACAAGTTGCCGATAGGGGGGGGGGGGAGGATGCGAGCAACATACACATTCCTAGTATAAGAGACAGGATCGGGTCTGGTTTCCTGAATTCAAAGCTCTTGGGGAGGGGGGCTATTGCAAGAAAAATAAATTGTCACCGGGGAGGAGTGCCAGCAGCATACACATTCCTAATACAAAAGACAAAATCGGTTCTATTTTCCTGAACTCAAAGCTCTTGGGGAGGGGAGGGGCGATCGCAAGCATACACATTCATATACTCTATTCAAGAGTAATAAAACTGTTACCGAAACCTCCAACGTACCTGCTCCAGTACCGCAAGTAACTGAAAACTGCCGTAAATCTAATTATATTTAATTATATTCAAATATTATAAGCTTTTATAAATTTACTGCAACAATAAAATTTCTGATAGTACAATTTAATTTCTGTCAGTGAGAAAAGTACACCTTACAGTGTGTCCTTAGTGATTTATCTTGTTTGTGCTTGTTTTTATATAATATTTGAGATTAGTGAGATGCTCAACAGATATGGCTTCCACATCTATATTTATTCTAAAATCGTTAAGCCAGGGCATTTTTTCCTCAACGAAAAACTTATTACGATGAATGTTTATGATGCCTTAAGATATCAATATCTAGATAATAATGTTAAAAGCTTTGTTGAGAGGTGTTCCAACATGACAGGAGTTGGAAAATCTACTATGTACCGAATACTGAAGAAGAAAAAAACGACTGCAATTGTTAGTACTCCCAAGCCACATTCGATCACAGGCAGACGAAAAACCTCGTTGGAAGAAGAGATGTAAAGTACAATAACAGGAGTTGTACATATATTTTATTATGAGAAGCAGAGCCTAACCGTCGACAAAATTCTAACTAAAATCAATGAATATCGGGATTTACCTGAAATTAAAAGAACTGAGCTCTGGAAATTGCTTAGAGAATTTAACTAAGTTTTTAATTTCATTGTCATTTTTGTGTTCAGCGCCCCAAAATTAACAAAAAATGCACTTTTCATACAAGATATAACAATTAAAATAAAATTTGTTACTTAGTGCAATTGTAGATTTATTTTTTAAACAATAATTTTGTAATCGATGCCATAGTAGTTAAAGAAGTTATTTTAAAATTAATTTGATATAAATTAGCTTTTGATTTACATTCTATTTCATCTTGCTTTAGTTCAGACTATCTATCTTTGTATAGTTTTCAGGTACTTTCTTTGAATTTTAAGTTTTCCACCGATTTGAAAAAAGTTCTAGGTAAATAAATAAATCTACAATTGTTAAATTAATTGCAGTATAAAATAGTTATTAATTTATTTTTTATTTTTGGCAATAATTGACAGATATCGATATATCAGCTGAAAGGACAATTATCGGTATCGGCTGATGTATGCAAAGTATATCCGGCTTACCTGCTGATAAGTTTTGCTTTTATATTATATGAATAAGCAAAAAAAAAATAAATTCAGAAAAGATATGACGAAATTAAAGAAAACAAACCATAATAGAAAAATAATTTAAGAAGTTAATATTAATATTAGTATTTCAGTTTTGACAGACTATCGTGAAAAAATATTATTATTTCCGCTGTATCTGGATTTTGATTTTTTGCTGAAATTACAGCCCCGGCTTCTGAAAATATTTGTTCTCTAGAGACACTGCCAGCCAAGGCAGATAAATATGTAACGACTTGAGAATATAATAAGGGCAGGATCTCCTATTTTCCTTTCCGCCATTAAATAGTATTAATATGTGCGGAGTGAGGTTGCCGAAGTACGAGCGCACTCTGCAAGAGGTGCATCGTTGTTATCGCTACTAACATCTTGTACTTCTGGAATTTCGATTTTGTGTATAGGTTTTTTTTTCGAATTTCTAGTTGATTTATAACAATTTGAAATACGAACTCATAACTGTTTTTATAAAAGCTATCGCAACAGGGTAATTGTTAAAAATTAGGATTCCAGTAAGAAATAAATAAATCTATTTTTTCGCCTTGTTTAAATAGTTGCATATATATTGTCGCAAATAGTCATGCTCCTGATGGAAAGGATAAATGACTAGCGATCTAATTTTCGACCACCGAAAATGTACAGATGTTTCGTCCCGATACCGGTGGTGGACTCATCAGTGGGATCCACCGGTATCTTTCCCAGACATCGTGTTTCTCATGCTTTCTCCAAAACTTGGATTCCTATTTATCCAAGTTTTGTCGGCAAATAATGGTGAGATGTTAGGTTTCACAATATGCCCCCCGCAAGGCATCTGCTTATCCGACTTTGACTACGATAGGAAATCCAAGCCGTAGGAAAGCATATGCCTGAGAAAGAATGTGAAACGAACATCCTCGGTGGTCTTCCAAAGGTCAGGCCGAGCTTAATCAAAGCCCTTGAGCGGTTTTTGACATTCGTCCTATATCCGCATCATGAGCGGTGTTGGACGTTTGCCGTATATCCGCTGTCCTGTCACGGTCGCCATTTCGCAAATAGTCATGCCCCTGATGGAAAGGACATATGACTAGCGATCTAATTTTCGATCACCGAAAATGTATGGATGTTTCGTCCCGATACTGGTGGTGGACTTATCAGTGAGAGCCACCGGTATCTTTCCCAGACATCCTGTTTGTCATGCTTTCTCCAAAACTTGGATTCCTATTTTGCCAAGTTTTGTCGGCAAATAATGGTGAGATGTTAGGTTTCACAATAATATATATATATATATATATATATATATATATATATATATATATTTCTTTATTTACATATTCTCCTTTTAAGCAGAGCTACTTGAGGTTAGGTTTAGGCTAAGTTTAAACGGTGAATAGCTGTTGATCGTGCTAGTCGGATCCAAGGTTAATCGTTGATCCAGAGTCCAAAAAAAATGCTTTTAGTATTTATTTGAAGCTGAAGATTCTAATAAAATATAATGACGTACATAAAAGCACAGGATAGAATAAATACTTTTAGAATTTATTTGATGCTGAAGATTTTAATAAAATATAATGACGTACATAAAAGCCCTCTTAAAATTGAGATTAAAATGCTATATATTATGTAACATATATCCTTAAAAAGTATATAATCTATATCAAATATTATCAGAATATTTTTTAATGGAATATTTAAATGCACCGTAGGTAACTTTTTCTGGAAAATTTAATTTTGGAATGATATATAATTTGTTTATTAAAATGTAATATTTAGATTTCTTCCATTTTTATTTCTAACTTCAAATTTATATTTAAAAAAAAGGTAAAATATTTTTGAATTCCCAACCCAAAAAGTCATTAAAACAAGTAAAAAAATCGTTTTCATTTGCCTTTTTATAAATTTTATCGATGCTAGTTTTTTGCTAATTTCCATCTAAAATTTTTTGCGAGTATTCTTTGTACATATCAAGCGAGCCGGTAGTTTTTATAATTTTCTGCCTTGTTCCTAATTGGAAATACAATTAGTGCACTGTACTTTAATTACGGAAGAAATGTACAGTAGAGAATATTATTTTCTTTTCTTATGTTTTCTTGAAAATTAATGAAACAAATTAGCAATGAAATATTTGTTAAATGAGTAAATTTTTCTTTGAGACATATGTATTCCGGAAATTTATTAAATTCAAATAAAAAGATTTCTATCTCTTAAAACTTGCAATAATTGGTGCTACCATGGCTTTTTAGGTTAGGGGGGTTCCGTAACTACTAGGAACCTTGATAACTTTATCATATTCATCCATCTGTATATCATAACATGGTGACTTCGTTATTTTTCCTACATTGAAGGTGAAAATTTGCAGACATATGTTTTGAATTAATAAAAACATAGACGTAAAGCTCAATTGCTATAATTTCTGCATGTTCGTTCGTTCGTTTGTATGGTATAACCTTATTACTTCGTCACTTTTTCTTTTTTTTTTTTGGAAATTAAATTGGGTATTGAGTTCTTCCATTAATCCAGAGATATGAGGCGCAGTTGCAGAAAAATTAGGGTAGATCCTTAGGTAATTTTCCAAGGATTGCTTTGAAAATTTGGAAAAAATCGACATATGCTATATCAAAATACTTTCTACGTAAATTGGTACGGTTAAGGGGAACACTACAGTTAAATAATTATTAAAAAGATCGTATTTCTCTTATGTTATATACATATATGTATATATGAGCGAACTTCGCTCGTAGACGCCATACAGTGAGCTTTGAAAATGGTGAATGAGATTTCACCGAAACGTCAGCTGCCTTACAGTCCTGAGAGGGACTCAGCACATACACGGGATGCCCGAAAACCTTCGATTACATATATATATATATATATATATATATATATATATATATATATATATATATTTATATATATATATATATATATATATATATATATATATATATATATATATATATATATACATATATATATATATATATATATATATATATATATATATAAATATATATATATATATATATATATATATATATATATATATATATATATATATATATATATATTAAACTTATTTTGTACAAATTTTTATTAAAAAATATTCAAAATTGATAAAGATAAAATCATTTATTTAAAGACAAAAAAAATCTTCCAACATAACCGGATTGATATCGTCGTAAAGGGTTATGTGAATATATATATATATATATATATATATATATATATATATATATATATATATATATATATATATATATATATATTCATTCATTCATTCATTCATAATCTGTATAAATGTAGCTATCGACCGCGCTATCTGCTCTCACAAAAATGTCAATAATTCAGTCAATTTTCAAGATTATAATTTGAACTTTTAACTACATATTTTTGAATATAGTATATACTTTAAAAAATGCAAAAAATTTTTTTTTTCGAACTCTCACAGTGGCGTTCCCCCTTAAGTTATATTTACCAATTTATGAGATAAAAAAGATATTGTTATTGTTACTAACTCATCATATTTTGAGGATTTTTGGTTAGAACTCAAGACGAGACAATTCACAAACTTCATTAAACCCTATTTTGTGAAAACATTACAAGCGTAGCGTACATTTATGTATGACACTTATGTTTTAGACCACTCTGTATTCGATATAACACCATAAGTCGGAAGTACCCCAAATGTCAACGTACCTTGCAGGATGTTTAATGGGACAAGATTACAAGACGAACCCTAAAAGAACATTATAGGGTAAAATAACAAGCGAGGGGGAATGAACTTCACACGAGACTTCTGGAAGCAATTAATGTTTATAAAATAATATAATCTTTCAATTTTTCTATTTCAAATTGTCGATGCTGGAACAACTCAAATGTGTCATTCTATTTTTTTTTATAGCATATAGATAGTAGAACTAAAATAACTAATCAGTTTACTTGGCTTCATGATAGCCGAAGTTTCTGATGACCTTGAAAATGTGTCTTACAAATTCTCTTCCGAAAAACAGATCAGTGTCGTAGCGAAAGCCATGGCGATTAATTGGTCCGAGCTTTGTTTTGTGATAGCATTGTAAATTTTTATTTTTGATCGCTTTACATTCCTGATATGTTCCTACAATTTTTTGCTAAAATCGTTAAAATCATCTTTCTTCCATCTAGGAAACTTCAAAAATTTTCGTAAATGTGGTTGATTATTATGCAATTCTAATCGCCATCTCACAAAAAATTTTATTTCAACATGACTGGTTTTGCCGTCATTTATGTCAACTGTTTTTTGAGTAGCAGTTGAATTGAATTCGAATTTAAATAAAATAGGGTGTAAAACAGATCTACCAGCAGACAAAAAGCATTAGATTTGTTAAATAGTGATTATTTAACATCAGGAGTTTTTAACTAAAGATAAAAAAATTCCATAAAACACAACAATTTTCGAAAATATCAAAGTGGAAGAAAACCGTAAGGAAGGAAAAATGGAAATAAAGTTTTAACAACCGGACCTGTGTGGCGAAATTACTAAATAAATATTGTTGTGAAAATAAATAAATATTTACATTATTACGTCAGTAATATACAATGTATATATCGATTTGGATGTAGTGACATTTAGTGAGAGATGTGGAGAAAAACGTTTATATTTGTTATCCGTACAAATGATAATAAGGAAAATTTCTCGGAGAGTTTGCATCTTAATGCATCAGTTTTAAAGATTGTTTGCTGCTGGGCACATAAGTCGCACAGTTTAAAATAGTTCGTTTTATTTGGCATTGTTCCTTTAAATTTTGTTCAGAAGTACCGAAATATTAATCATTTAAATGTGTTACTCTTGTTACACCGAATTAACATTAACGCTTATTGTCATTTGTATGATTTTCAATAGTTAGAAACAAAATTTTGTCTTGAAAAACAAGCACACTGAAGTAACTGCATCGGCAATTGGAAAAGATTTAAAATTTTTTAGAAAGCTCATTTACAGAGCTTTATATCCATATAATCATGCTAAGTTGACAGAAAATTAACTTAGAGTTCTTAAAAACCGAAAATCTTCAAAATGATAGGATAGTACGATTCAAAGAATGATACGAAACTTCTTGGATCAAAGAAAAACGAGGAAAAAGAATTTTTGGAAAGATGTGCTTTGGACTGATGAGAATGTGGAAAACAATGTCACGGAAAGGAGTTGGGTCCATTTTTCGAATTTAGGGTATAATGGATCAATTTTTCTGCAAGTCAGAATGTGATGAAACCATATGCTAAAGACTTCCTTGTAATTAGGTACAAGTTTATGTATAACGACACAAAATCAGCATCAAAATGTCTTCAGAAATATATAGAACACAATATAGTCCAAAGACCAGACCTGAACTTATTGAGAGTCTAAAACGGCCTGTCTCGACTTGATTTTGGAAAAAGACAGAAGATATTGTCTGTTTATTTCTAATGCTGAGTTCTTCTAGCCTTGCCAATATTCATCTGTTGGGTTGGCCTATATATATATATATATATATATACTTTTTGATTTCGCAGGTCGATTTTATCCTTTCGTTTTCTTAGAGATGAACCTGTTGTTTTATGTGATTTGTAGGCTGTAGATATGTTATGTTCTTGGAAGAATCTGTCGATTCTATCTTCTGTGTCTTTGATGTATGGAAGTATGGCAATCTGTGGGGTATTGGTCGGTGGTTTTGTTTCTTGCGTGGGTTTGTGTTCAGTTCTATTGCATTACTTAGAGTTGGTGAATTCTAGCCCTATTATTTGAGAGCTTTGGGTCTAATATAGTTCTTTTTCTTGTTCTTGATTGTCGGTTAGACGAAGGAATCTTGAGATTAGGGTGTTGGCTACGCCCTGTATTTGTGAGTGGTAGTGGTGTGAATCGGCATTGAGGTATCTATCCGTGTGGGTAGGTTGTCGATAAACTGTAGGTGTTCACCAATTTTCTTTATTATTAGAATGTCTAAGATTGGTAGCTGCAACTTGTTTATCAGGGTGTGCAGTGTCATGAAATTTTACATAATTGGCACTACACTTGTACCAACTTGCGATTTCACATACGCGAAAAGTTTAAAATAAAAAGGAAGAAGGTATCCCAGAAAGATGTGACAATCTTCTGCATATCAACGGTGACAGTAGCCAAAATCTCCTCAGTAAACCGAAAGCTATCCTTTTCTTCATCTATAGTGTTTTTTTATTGATATGGAAGGTAACTCATTTTCAAACACCCACAGTTAATTTTATAACTTTACGGATATGTCGTAGTTCCATCACATTTTCCGTAGTTAGAGTTTCGTTCATTGCTTTACTTCTTTCCATTCTTCCTGGTAGGATCAGTCATAAAATGTGGTGTGAACAGTTGGTGCATTCAAATTTAGTGTTTTTTCTATTTTACGGTATATTACATACAGTTTTCTTTGATTTCAACGTTTTTGTCAGCAGTTACCTCAATCGGTCTCTAGATCAAAATTTTCATATTGAAATTGTCAAAACCATCTCCTATTGTTCTTAAAGATGGACAACTGTTGTGATATTTCCTTGATGCACTGCTGTTTTGTTAAGCCACGCCTAAAATTATACAGCAACATCACCTGGACGTCACAATGCGTTTATTCCGCCATAGTAATCTTCCAAAAAACTCTTGTAAGAGTGTAACTACTATTCGAACTTTAACTTTATACTGGTGTTATTCTTGTGAGCTCTATTTTTTAGTCTACATATCAACATTATAGAGAGTCTATACCTAAAGTCCATGATTTCTGTCAGTGACTCATCGCTTGCATATAGAGTGCGTCGGGTTGTAAGCTATCAAGGGAATTAATTCCAGTAGTGTGTTCATTTTAAAAACAATAAATAATGCAATTTCATGGGAATATCAAAAAAATTTTTAAGTTAAATTTATTCACATTTTTATCAACCCTTGCAATTTTTTTCCCGGAGAGGAAACCTTGCATAGATACCTTCACAAAGTGTGAAAGGTAGTGTCGGATTCTTACCGACTGAAACCCTCTCGGACTGAAGGTCCTACCAATTTTCGTTGGTTTGCTATTAAACGTGACTGCTGGCAGTTCAAGGTTATTCAATGAGGCCTCCGGTTTCATTGAAACCATGCATGATATGTTTATTCTGCCGCTTCGTCGCTTTGGTGACTGGTTCTAAATGAGTCGCTGACAGAAATTATGTAGTGACTTAAATTCGTTCTATAAAAAAACTTTTTAAATGTTACAATTTAAAGTTTTATTTAAATAAATAATAATAAAAAAAACTAATCTTTAAAGAGATCATGCAGCATAAACCTTTGTTGGTTCTTATATATTAAAATTTTTGAAGTACGGCACGCATATCACTCACTACTTGAGAGATAATTATTTTCAACAAATTTTAACACTTATACTGTTATCTAATTGCATTCTTTAATTATCTCATAATTATATTTACGTTTTGTATGGCTTAGGTCCTGAACATTGAAAGAAAGTTTTTCAAAAGCGCTTAGTTTTTATAATGTCGTTTTCTAGGGTTAGATTAGCTCTAAAAATGTTCAATTTTATTTTTCTGCGTTATTTTTTTTTAATAATTTATCTATTTTATCATTATTTAAACACAGGTTGATCTCCTGTCACTATCATTCACGAAAGTATTTTTTTTTGTTTATTTAACATCTACTTTTTACATATTGTTTTCGTTTATAAAAAAATTAACCTTCCACGTAAAAATGGCTGCAAATCCCTCCCTTTTTTACATATTTTCTTTTCTTTGCGTCAGTATTACATCTAAATTTCACATTTGTTTTAAAGATAAAACAAAACAAAATTTTTATAGTGGGCGTGAAAACAGGCATGACGCCAACAAAAAAATCCAATGTAATATGTTGAGTGAGAGCGAGAATTTTGATCTGTCATTTTTTATGATCTAGTTTTTAGGATAATAAAAAAAGATACTGGAGTGTTCTTTCTTATTCACTATTTATTGTCTCTTTCGCAATATATATATATATATATATATATATATATATATATATATATATATATACATACACACGCATCAATAATTAATTATATATTAAAAAAATCAACATACATACTAAATTAATAAATTTTTATTCAACAAATGAAAATACAAAATAAAACAAAATTCTCCTATGATAAATAAAAAAACACTTAGGACAAAAGTATGAAAAGAATATTGTTTCCACAAAAAATAATTAAATCTGTACAAATTAAAAAAGCAAAGTTTAATATTTTGTTGAAAATTCCTTTGCCTTAATGACTTTCCTACACCTTCTTGGCATTGAATCGACAATATTTTGACATACATTAACTGGAATCTTCCGCCATTCATCTTGTGAAACTTCCTATAGATGATTTTCATTATGCGTTATTCTTTCCCTAATTCGCTCCAAGTGTTCCCAAAGGTGTTCAATCAGATTTAGGTCCGGCAATTGAGATGGCCACTCCATAAATCAACGCTTTTCTCTGAAAACCAATTTTTTACTAAACGAAATGAGTGTTTGGGGTCATTATCTTGTTGATATCTCCATAAAAGCGACATTTCTTCTTCGACATAGGACAACATTGCATTCTGTAATATGTCGCCGTACATATATCGATCCATCTTCCCAGGGATTTTGACTATCGGACCCGTCTCAGACCTGAAAAAGCATCCCGAGACCATAATACTGTCACACTGTCATTTTTTTAATTATATTCCCGGGTCCGTCCTAAAGCCGGACGCACTGCGGCCAGAGTAGGGCTATTGTGCCCACCCTAGGCATTACAGCCACTCTGTCAACCTAGCCCCCTGGCTCAGTCTGTACAGTCCTGCTAAGGAGTGAGTATTTCTCCCGGTTCCAGACTTACTGACCCGAATGTTTGTTGTCTAGATCTCTCCAGTGACTCACAGTCACATATGATATGCTTCACCGTTTCCTCGGCTTGTCTACATAGTCTGCAGCCTAGGTGTCCGTTATATAGATTCATTCTATTCAGATGTACTTTGACGGCCATGTGTCCCGTCATTATACTCGCAATAGTCCTTAATTGGTTCCTACTCATTTGGAGTAATTTCCTTGCCAGTTTCGGGTCAGGATTCCCAATAAACAGCTTGCTGTGGTTTAAACCCTGTCTGGTCATTCAGTGGTTTTTATGTTCTCTTTTGATCCATTTTTTGACTGCTTCTCGGGCCGCGCACCGCGGCACCCCAAAGGCCGATTCTGGACCAATGTATTGAGATGCTGACCCTGCTCTAGCTAGCTCGTCAGCTTTTTCAATTCCATGTATGCCTTCGTGTCCTGGTACCTACTTTAACATAACTCTGTTGTCTTTTGCCAGAATTTCCAGCTCACTCTGACATTCCCAAACCAGCTTTTGAGGGCTTTTAGGGCTGCCTGGCTGTCAGAGTAAATGAGGATTTGCTTCCCTTTGTAAGCTGTCCTGTTTATCTCGTCTGCGCACCGTCAGATTGCGTATATTTCTGCCTGGAATACTGTTGGGTATTTCCCAAGGGGAAGGGTTAGTTCCTTCCTCGGTTGTAGCCCATATATCCCAGCTCCAGTATCCTCACTAGTTTTTGAACTGTCAGTGTACTAGATACTTGCACCCGAGAATGTTTTCGGTTTTTCTCTTTTACTTGCCATTCGGTCCTCTATTGTGACTTCAAACGGTATATTATAACGGTAGCTCGAGTTCATATGGTTTGTGTCCATTTCCAACTCAGGGCTCCTGATTTTTTTACATATGTTTTTGTGTCCTGACAACATCCTTTGCGATTTTACTGTTGAGTGATTTAGTCGGTGGAATCCCATTTTCGCCTCTACCTGAATCACTATATGTAGCGGAGGCAGATCCAGAATGCACTCCATTGCCGAAGTAGGGGTTGATTTCATGGCCCCAGTAATACACAAACAGGCGACCCATACTTCACAGTAGGTTTTTGATACTTAATATCATTTTTTTTTCTACAAGCCTCCCAACAAACGAACTTTCGTCTGAACCAAATACTTTAAATTTATTTTAATCACTCCAAAGCACTGCACCCCAGTTTTGAGGTGTCCAATTTAAATACCTCTGAGCAAACTGAAGTCTAGCCTTTTTTTTAGAAAGTGAAGGTTTTTTGACAGCAACTCTTCCAAACAATCCAACTTCACAAAGACCGTTATGTCTGTTTTGAAATGTTCGCGAATTTCTGCACTAATTTGGACGGATGACTTATGCGGATCAGTTATCGAAATTCTTTTAATGGACTTTTCAACATAGAGGGGTAGTTTTTTTAGGACCTAGGACCTGACTTTGGCAGATTATTAACATTTCCTAGTAACCGAAACTACTTAAGAATTTTCGAAAAAACACCTTCACTTAAACCTAAATTTTTTCCCATAGCTTTACGCCTTGTCTTTTTAACTCAACAACTGTAAGTCGCAACTCTTTCGACAAATACTCATTTTTGCCCACTCTTAATATGGTGTTGGTGACAACAATAGCACAATAATATTAATCCCATAATTTTAAATTTTAAAAATGCACAGAAAAAATGATGTCTCCATACATATGTCCAAGACATAAACAAAAAGGGCAGATGAGAGGGGAATGTGTATAGCCCAAAATGTAAACATGTGATGCTATTCTATATCTTAACAAATATATGGTGAAAACTGCAGCAGGAAAGTTGTATATATAGTAAAAACTAGTAGAGTTGTTTAGTTGTGAATTGCTATTTAAACATTAATGGTCTTTTCAAATTCATTTTGCCAAAATTTCTTTTCACAAAATGTGGCTTTGGAAAATATTTATGAATTTTGAAATGAAAAAATTCCATTATATAATATATACAAATATCTTTTATTCATGATTAATTGCTTTAATTATTTTAACCTTTTCATTGTGATTTTGAGCAGTAAATAAACAAAATTTGTTTTCGGGATTCTAAGTAAACAAGTTGGTCAAGTCTATATATTGGTTCTTCATTAGAGATGCTCACAGTGGCATAAGTCCTGTCACCAGTCTAGCTTGTGTCTGTGGCCCGTAATGTGGTGGTTCCAGTGAGTCTGGTGTTGTTAATTTATCCACCTGGATTACCACCCACGAATAGTAGCCTTAGTAATTCCAAATACTGATTTTGATCCAATAAATGCGATACCAGACCCTTGTCTTGCAAGTCCGCTTTTTCATTGCCCGGGACGTCTTTGTGTCATGTCACCCATGCAGTAGTAACCTTGTTGTGTTTTATCAGAACAATAAGGTTTTGAAGACAATCCTAGACTTCTTTTGACGTTATTTGATAATATGCTAGAACTTTCAGCATTCTCTGACTGTTAGAGAAAATTAGAACGGTCCTGCTCCTGCAACTCCTCCTCAGATTATCCCGAAGACAAAGCATGAATTTCTGTCTGGAATACCGTGGTATCCTGTCCCATTGTTTCATTTATGTTAAATCTGGGTGTGTCCCCGTATATTCCACTATCTGTACCATGTTTAGTTTTGGACCCGTCTGTGTACCAAACGACGTTTCTTGGGTGACTCAATGATTGGTCAGAAACTACTTTCCAGTCAAGCTGAACGGTGTAGGACCTGTCAAAGCTACAAGTTCTTGGCATGGTGTCACTGCTCATTTCCAACAATGAGTTCGTCACCATCTCTTTGATGCTGGCATGTCCGAGGGCAGATTCAGTCCACTAGAATGTGTTTAGTTCCAGTTTGTATGACCCTCGCCTCAGCTCTGATTATTATATCAAGGGGGAGGAGGCTTAGTAGGGTTTCTATGGCTACTGTTGAGGCTCTGAAGTTTTGAGAGGTCCAGAGTGGCCCGTCGTTGAGTAATTTTTATCCGCCATACAGCAGCCAAGCCATAGGTAATCATGAGTCTTACCACCGGAGTATACAACCAGTGCACAATGTGTTGTTTTAATTCCCACGACTTGCTCAGTGCCCTGTTTGCTGCCACCATGGATATTTTACCTTTAGAAATAACTTTCTGCAGGTGTGAATTCCAGGTAATCTTTGCATCCAGGATTACACCTAGATACTTAACCTCCCTGCTCATCCGCAGTTGTCTATTGAAGAGAGTTGGTAATTCTAATTCGTCCAGTTTTCTTCTTTTATTGAAGGTTATAAGTGTGGTTTTTCCAGGATTTATCCTAAGATGCTTCTTACAGTGGAGAAAATGATAAATACCACCACAGCTTATTTCATCTTAACTAGATACGAGAAAACCAAGTTTCTATGCGGCTTTCTATTGGATTGAATCTACCTCTATTGTTGTTTAGTCGTCTCATTTTCTATTATATAAAATACTTTTTCTTGATATGATGATACGAGGAATTTCCTGTTCTTACCGTGACTGCATGTCGAAAACTAAATTTCCTAAAAATCCGTTAAGGTATGCATTTGAATACTGTGAGAAATGATCAGTACATGAAAAGTGCTGTGATGGTCCAAATTAACGAAATTTAACAAATGATTAACCTACGTTTAACTGTAACTTATAAGAGAACATTCTCAGTGCTTTGCCTCTGATTTGTCTTAGTTTGTGATACGTTGAAGTATACCAAAATATGTCCAACACAAATTTCTAGCATAAAATCACTTTTAGCGATAAACTTTAAGGGTCGTTTTCACTCTTCAAAAATGCAATTCCGGACGTAAAAAAATATGTGTTGCATATTTTTTGGTATATTCCAGTATATCAGAGAATAAGAACTCGAAGGTGAACTCCCACGAACTTCCCTTGTTAGTGGAAAACTATTTATCTAGATAAGTGACAAAAATTAAAATTTTGTTCCACATATTTGTAAAGAATGCTTCATGTATTTATTTACTAATCTATTTTAAAGATATATTTTGCATACAGTCCCTTCAAATCATTCGGAATTTGTACATAACAAGAAAAAGAAAAATAACTAATTTTTTTATACTAAAATTGAATCAGTTTCTTTCTCTCTTAATTTAAAGAAATACAGAACTTTACAAAAAAAGTTAGTATGGATGCCTGTTTAGGCTTTTATTTTGTACTTTAGTCAATGGAGAATTATATATTGTAGTATTCTAATTTTTAATTTTTTCCTCACCACCTCCAAAGCTGTGTAATTTGTAAAATGATGAGATCTGTGACTCAAGTAGTACATAATTTTCCGCGGCGATGATTCCGATATATAAAGAAATACCGCATATTACTGATCCGTCTTTTATATGCAGTTCAACCACAGTTGAGTGACACGATTTCGATCAGTCGGATAATTCTTAGCTATGTACCTACTTTACTTAACTGTACTACTGTTCAGCGATGCTACTTGCGATTTTTAACACAGAGATGACAGACAGATCAATCGCAACGCTCTTAAGGGGCATTTCATATTTAAGCCCACCTCTTCGCATCACCCCTGGATCGAAACTATCATTTTTTTTTTATAACGCACATTGCCTTTCCATACCTATCAACAACTGCGTTGTGACCCCTTCTAGGAGTTTTTGACACATATGCTCCATAAATGTCCCCCACCGGTCTTATTCCAGCTGTTTGCAGTAGACAAGACGCACACGTGTCTTACCACGAGCCAAGAGGATAATGTTTCGTCTCCCGAGTTTTCACCATAGGCGACTCGTAACAGGGAATGTTAAAAGTGCTCGAGTGATTTTTAAACTAATTAATTAATTAATGTAATAGTATAGTAGTATAGCAACATTCTCTTACATAATAAAAACTAGAAATATTATGAAGTTGAAAATTTAAATAAAATTCAGTTACAAAAATGTTACAAAAAGAAAATTGAAACAAAAAGGTTTGTAATTAAATTTATATTGATCTATACTTTGGTGACTTTGGAGACATCTAGACTCAAAATGTTGGACACTGCTTTAAATTTTATTTTATAATAATAATAATAACTGCAAAACATAATGAACCCCAGGTGGGTAGGATCCATGGTCCAGAATCCCACACCGCAGAATCGGTCTGCTCCATGGACTCTGAGGGGAGCAACATTTCGACATCGCAAACTTTAAGTGGTAGGGTGTTGAGGAGGCGAACCCTTGTCGCACAAGAAGCTACAGCCCAACAATAACATGAGAGCCAAACAACAACGAGAGCTCCACTCTCCGAAGGTGCTGCACAGGAACCTTAGCCAGCGCTCACTCAGGTGGGACTTCCGAGACAGCGCATGAAATGGACAACATCCATGAATGAAACAATAATGCGTATTTTTATAGGGTGACTGAACTAAGACGAGAAACGATCGGCTAGAGACAACAGCTTCATGCCGAATTTTATAGGGAATATCCACACCTACAAGTGTCACAACAGAGAATAGCAGACCAATACAGAGCTATTCTCCGAAATAAACTAATTTCAGAAGCGCGACTCAACATCATCAAAGCGGAAATAGAACGAGAGATAAGAAGCACCGACGGTAACAATGAACAAATCGCGGAACCTGCGCCACAGCCAGACCCAGAGACTCAAGAACAACCCAACAACGGCATGAGAGTGGACATCGCTGAGGACCGGCAGCAACAACAACTACATCAGCACAAGGGTTAGATAACTCCAAGAGCTCTACTCGCTGAAGATGCTGTGCGGGAACCCCAACCAACTCTTACTGAAGCGGGACGACCAAGATAGCGCATGAAATGGACTGTGTCCATGAACGAGACAATAATGCGCATTTTTATAGGGTGACTCAACTAGGACGAGAGATAATCGGCTACAACTACATGGCGAATTTTGCAGGGAGTACCCACACATGCAAGTGTCCCAATAGAGAATAGCTGACCACTATAGATTTATTTTCCGAGACAGTCTAATTCTTGAAGCTCGGCTTAATAGCATCAAAGCGGAAATGGAATGTGAGATCAGAGGCACAGACAATAACAACAATCCGATTGTTGAACCTGAGCCACAACCGAAACCTTTTGGCTTTTAATGCATGTTCCAGATATCAAAAAACTGAAAAAAAAAGATATGGCTATTACAGTATCACTTGACTTGCACAAGGCATTTGACCCTGTAAACCATGGACTATAAAATATATTTTATAGTTCATTACTTAATGCATTTTAAAATAGCAATTTGGTTAGTTTCTTTAATCGAAACACTGATAAAGTTTGGTATTTAAAATATTTTATATTTAACGTCGATTAATACTCGTTGTTATGTAGCTACTATAGATTTATACGATTACTTTATATTTATTTGGGTTATTAGCATTCATTATTACCAGTAAACTTGACTTGATCTGCGGGAATTTTTCGACTTGATAAATTAACATCATGTTGTTATTATAAAAACAAATGTTTTTTTGAAAATTTGCTAAGATAAAATGAAGGCTTTGTAAAAATATAATTACTTTTGCACTACAAAGTAAATATATATATATATATATATATATATATATATATATATATATATATATATATATATATATATATATATATATATATTACTTAACCTGGCAGTCGGCGTCACTGGATAAAAATCACCATAGGGAATCTAAATTTTAACGTAACTTTTTTCCCACATGAAATCTCCGGGGTTCGCTTTAAGCATTCTTTGATAAACAAAATTTTATAATATTGGGTAAAAACTATGCATAATAATAAATCAAAAATAAATAACTTAGCTATCCAAATAAGACGTTGAAAAATACGGTGGCTCATAATCTTTTTTTCAGTTTTGAGTTCCTTTTGCATTAACCTATCGTGAGAATATTTTTAAGGAATTTCCTTGTAAGTATCCTCTATAGTATACCGAAAACAAAATACCTCAATTCTTCGCAAGTAATTGGTTTAAGTAATATTTTTAGTTTCTTACCCTACTGCAACAACTATTTTTACTAGACCTTTTTAGGTAACCTCTTAGAACATGCTGAAAAGCACATCAAAATATATCGCCTCTATAAAAAATAATGAGTGAACAAACATAAAATCTGTATTATTATATAAAGAAGAAATCGTTTTTATTTGTAATAGATAACCGAGAAATCTGCTTAACCAATCGGAACCAAACTTTAACCCATGGCTTTTGACATAACTGGGAAGGTTTGAAGCTATATCTTATCTCGAAAAAATATGAACTTCCATTGGAAATGACGTTAAAAATATAATACTTCAAAACGTAGTGTATTTGCTCTCCACTAGGTGAAGGATAGGCTCTGTCGCGGTTTACCAGAGATTATAGATTAGATTGACTTTTTTTTATATCTGTCTATCTCTTTTACTCACATTTAAAAAAAAAACATAAAGGTAGTATAGAGAGCAATTTGCATTCGTTTTGTGAAACAAGTTTGGAGGAATAAACTGATGTCTCACTGTTACATTCTGCATGAAAATTTCAAGAACTATTATACCAATCATCACCATTCATCAAGTGTCATAGGCTATAAAGATGAAAAATTATTTATTGAAATGAAAATAAACAAATTATAATTAGCTCTACCTATGCACTTAGCATTCGGACCGCTAAGTGGTGGGCCGCTAAATTCTCATGGTTTTTTCTTATCGCCAGCCAGGGTTGCCAGATTGGGTGATTTTTTTGCAGTTTTGGGGAAAAGTATTTTGCGAAATTTTTGGAGAAATAAGAGGGAATTGTTGGTGAAAAATATAATTATGAGGAAATCTGGGGGAGCAGAGCTATCAAGTCCATCCAAATTAATTCCGTCTGCCGCCAATTTGCCTCGTTATGTTGACATTTTCATCGTTTGTTATTTGTAACATTTTATTAAGTAGAATAAACGAGTTTGTAAAATATATTGTTTACTTATGATGCAATATGAAGGTTAAAGCTTCAAACAAAAACAACAGTTGTACAATATTTATCTTTAATTTACGATTAGGGAACAATTTCCGAAGATAGTACTATCATTTTGGGGTAAAATTCAATTTGAAGAAATTCCAAATTCTCTATGTGACAAGCCGCTCCCCCAGTTGAGTTGGTTTCTGACTTAAATGTCGCTGAATCATCTGCATCAGCTAAATTTCTTTAAATATATTACTGTTGAGAAGCATGGTGCACCTATAAAAATAAAGCAGACGAAACCGCGATAGATTCTTTTTTAAATTGTGTCAAGGGAATGAGAAAGTGACTAAAATTTTCTGAAATTCGATTTTGGGACCTCGCACACTCTACCAACTACGGAATTACCTTCTTTATTTTTATTTCCGTAAATACTGGTTAAAATTTTTTATTATTAACCGGAAAAAGCAGGGTATTTACCATAAATAGAATCATCAATATTTCAGACTAGTTTAAATCACAATGTTCAATATTTATAGGTAAAAAATTTCTAAAATAACTATGTCCAGATACCAAAAATGGTCCGCCATATTTCTTTTGTAAATAAGACAAATATAAAAAAGGTTTTAATTTTAAAAGGGGAACTTTACCGATTGTAGAAAACAAAATTGGGACCAAGTGCTTTTTACATATAATATAGCTGAATTCGTCTTTCTTTGTAAAAAAAATATTTTGTGAATTTTTTTACAAAAATTACGTTCATTATTTGCAGTTTTATGGCTTAAGTTGGTGCATTACTGGGTTTTTGGAAGAGTACTGAATGTCTGAAGCTACAGCGTATTGTGGCTTTATGAGACTTGTCAATACATTATTAGTATTGTTTTCTTTCTGCTGACTTTATGGTTGAAATATTCTTTCACCTGCTTATTTAAATATCAAATAAAATAAAAAATTATTTGCATATGGTATTTTGTTTTATAAACTTGAAGGGGGAAACCGACACGAAAGGTGGATAAGTGATTTTTTCCATGCTACGACAAGAAGGGTTATGTATTATATATTTCGATTATACAATCTTATGTATAGGCCAGGTTGGGATATTTCTTCCAAATTTGGTTCAGTTTAAAAAAAATCATAAAAAGGCTTCCAGCTTTTTAGATTTAAATAAAAGTGGCTTAAAAACTTCTGATTTTTATTGATCAAGACCGAAATATTTATACTAAAATTTAAAAAAAAAGCTTAAGGCACTGTTTTCACTCATTTCTTTACTCAAACGGACTTTTATTATGCCGAAATTAAATTTTCTGATGATTCGACTAAATAAAAAATGTTAGATGAAATATATAATTATGTTTTTGAAGACCTACCCGACGAAAAAGGGAGATATTTAAATTTTTATTTTACAAGTTCGCACCCTGTTTTGGGGTTAATTTGAAAGTGAGCATATGCAGAATTGTATTGCAAAAAATGAAAAGCTGATAAAGTTATAAGACTGTGACTTACCGACAGACATGGCAGAATTATAAGGACTCCTAGCTGTTTACGGAACTATTAAATTTTGTTTTCTAAACGCACGCTCAATGTGTCTAAGAATTTTTTAATAATAATAAAATTCAATTAGTTCCATACAAACGTGTTGCTACGTATTTGCCTATTGGGCCTATTTACTTGGTACCTTGAACACTCGAGGCACTAAATTACTCTGCATCTCGTCAGAATATTCTCTGCTTGACAGGAGAATAACATATATAGACCAAGCCATGGGTAAATATAGTGACGTAAATTCCTAGATGGATGAGACCTGCCCAGGGGTGTTGGAGGCAACATAAGAACAAACCCTACATAAAAAGTAACAGCAAAAATAGGTTGGGGGGTCACAGTTGGCTAAAACTGGTTTTTCGTATCTACAAGCCAAGGAACACATTTTGGAAAAAAGTTTCAAATAAAAGTTCTAGGGTTTTTAAAATTTTGAGCTTTTGTGCGATCATTTTTCTTAATTTGTTATTGCAAAAAACCAAAAATTCCTCAAAATGGACCATTTTTTTCATATGCTTGACAGGAGAATAACATATATAGACCAAGCCATGGGTAAATATAGTGACGTAAATTCCTAGATGGATGAGACCTGCCCAGGGGTGTTGGAGGCAACATAAGAACAAACCCTACATAAAAAGTAACAGCAAAAATAGGTTGGGGGGTCACAGTTGGCTAAAACTGGTTTTTCGTATCTACAAGCCAAGGAACACATTTTGGAAAAAAGTTTCAAATAAAAGTTCTAGAGGTTTTTAAAATTTTGAGCTTTTGTGCGATCATTTTTCTTAATTTGTTATTGCAAAAAACCAAAAATTCCTCAAAATGGACCATTTTTTTCATATCAATTATTTATTGCAGAATTGATTTTTTTTTTGCACTTTTTTGCTTTTAAAGGGAAGTTCTCGTCTTTCTGAACAAAATGATATTTTATAATAGTCAATCGGATAATTTGTTGCTGGGATTTTGCTAATTGTTTATCTTAAGACGAAAAATGTTGATTGCAATAACTTTTTTTTGAGTAAACATTTTGACCTCCATAAAGGTTAAATTTCTTCGTGAAGGCCTAAACTTTCATATCATGTTAGAGGCAAATGAAAGAAATTAATTTTCAACCCCTCAAATATCGCTTTAAAAAGGGGTGTTTTTTTAAAAAAAAAAAAGAAAAAGAGCTCTCTCTCGCGCGCGAGAAAACTGAACCCGCAGCTTCAAATTAGCAGCGCTCTGAAAAATTCGCCATTTTTTAGCTATGAATGGAACCAATTTCGTTGTGTTTTTTGTCTGGGATAGCTCAAAAAATTATGAATATGGCACACCCCCTTTTTTAGAGCGATATTTAAGGGGTTGAAAATTAATTTTTTCATTTGTTCATTTTTCAAAATGTTCACCCAAAAAAAATTTATGGCAGTAAAAATTTTGCGTCTTGGGATAAACAAATAGCAATATCTCAACAACGAATTATTCGATTTACTATTATCAAATATCATTTTGTTGAAAATGACAAGAGCTTCCCTTTGAAATCAGAAAAATGCAAAAAGTTACTTTTGCAATAAATAATGGATATGTAAAAAGTGGCCAATTTTAAGTTTTTTTTTGGCATTTTTGCAATAGCAACCGCACAAAAGGACCCCTGGATAGGTCTCATCCATCTGGAAGTTTGCGTCAAAAACAGCACTAATTTTTACCTATGACTTGGACTAATAGACAACTATTTAAAATACGGCAGATAGATTTCATTTATTTCTTATTAAATTTTGATAACCTCTATCGATCTGGAGGAAACAAATTTTTCAATAGTGAAAGAATAATTCATTTCACAGAGTGGTTTGCCTTAGATACATAAGTAAATAAATAAACACAAATTTTGTCTCTTTGTAATGCTAGAATAAATTTAAATAACTTTTTAAAACTTTCAATTACCTAATTGTAATATGACCATTTTTTTTCCTTTAATTTATATTTGCATGTTTGCTTTGTTTACTGAACTAAGCATTGTAAACAACCAGATTTTTTCCGTTGAAAACATAACACGTAACGGCAAAAAACACCACAATTACAAATGCCAAAAAGCAGAATAGTAAAATACATGAAATCAATATTGTAGAAGACGAAATGTCCGTTTTTTTTTGAATTTTTTTCATTCATTATTTATTATTTATATCGCTCAACACAGTTGAGTATTTTTCACATACCTATATTCTTCATTATATTGCATAATAGACCTATAAATATTTACCTAAACTCTAAAACATCTTTTTCGAATAGTAAACATAAAGGTATAGTTTAAACATTAACCATATGGTTTACTTTTTAGAAAAATGAAGTATAAGTCTCAACGCGTGCCCTCATTGCGTTATAGGAAAAGCTTTTTCACATAAACATTTTTGTTCTACATATGATAATTTCAAAACAGGAAATATTTTCGGTAAAATGTAAACAAATTGTGTACCACACCATTAAAAATTTCATTGCGTTAGTCTTTCCAGGGTAAAAACAGTAAAATCTGCTTAAGATGATTCTGAAGAGACCCAGCAAAAAACGCATTGTGAGGGGGAAAGTGTATTAAGCAGGAAAGGACAAAAAAACATACATATATACATAAATGAGTAAATATTTTGTGTATTTATGATGTTATGTTATAAAGATTATATTTTTGACTGGCCATTAGAATATCTCGGAAAGTAATGCTATCGGAATCCTGAAAATTTATATAATGGGGTTTTCAATGATCCTCTCTTCAGGTGAAGTAACAGTGATCATGTGCGACTTCCGGTTATACCGGAAGTTGTCCGAAACTTACTTATTTTATATAGACCACCTTATATGATAAATATATTTTTTTGTATTCCTTTTTTCATTTCCTGTAACTTTTTCTCCAAATTTTTTTTGTCGCACCCTAGCCTTTCGACGTAGTAGTACGATAGATCATATCCAAGCCCTACGCACAGTCTTAGAAAAAAATCGAGGAATATAACATTCCTATACAGCTGGCATTTGTAGATTTTCACAAGGCCTTTGACTCTATAGAAACATGGGCGATCTTGAAATCACTTAATAATGCTAGAATTGACTCCAGGTATACCACTATCATACAGAACATATATAAAAACGCAACTATACAGGTTAAAATCGACGAAGACACAAAAACCGAAAAAATAAACGTTATGAGAGATGTGCGTCAGGGAGACGTCATCTCTCCGAAACTATATACGCTAGCTTTGGAAGATGTCTTTAAAAAACTAAATTGGGATGAGAAAGGTTTGAGAGTCGACGGTTCTTATCTTAGTCATCTTCGTTTCGCCGACGATGTTGTTGTCATGTCTAGCAACCCAGAAGAGCTAAAACAAATGTTTCAAGATTTCAATGAAGAGGCGAGAAAAGTGGGACTTAAGATGAACTTGCGGAAAACTAAGTTAATGAGCCCTGACGCAAATGTACAAATAGAGATTCAAAATGAAATCATAGAGAATGTCCAAGAGTACATCTATTTAGGCCACGTCATGAAACTGGGCAAAGAAAATCAAACGGCGGAAATAACAAGGAGAATAGGACTGACATGGGCTGCCTTTGGAAAGTTGCAGTACGTATTAAGAAATAGAAACACACCAATCAACCTTAAACGGAAAGTGTATAATACGTGTGTTTTGCCTGTTCCTACTTACTGCATGGAAACGATAACACTAACCAAACAAAACGCAAATAGGCTCCAAGTCACACAACGCTCCATGGAGAGACAAATGTTAGGAATCTCGTTACGGGATAAAATACGAAATCAAGTAATAAGATCAAGAACCAAAGTAGTTGACGTCATTGAATGCATATCACGACTAAAGTGGCAATGGGCGGGGCACATAGCTAGACAACAGCCCGATAGGTGGACGAGTAAATTACTGTAATGGCGACCGCGAGAAATGTATCGAAATCGTGGCAGGCTACAACGCAGATGGGTAGATGATATAAGACAGTTTGATGGAAAAGACTGGCTCCAGAAGGCGAGAGACAGATCCCAGTGGAGGACCATCGGAGAGGCTTATGTCCAGGAGTGGACGTCAATGGGCTGAGAAAGAAGAAGAAGAAATAAGCCTTTTTTGAGGAAAAAAATATATTTTCTAAATTTTGAACTTTACCAAATTCTCGCCTAAAATTGAGCATCGTTTCAAAAATGAAATTCCGGTTGTGGCTTTAGAAATTATTTGAATAGCGATAGTAAATTGTCTGAAAATTACATTTTAGATGCAGTGGCCAAGTAACAAAGTTTGAGCTTTATCAAAAAATTTAAAAAAACCTCATTTTTCCAAATACGATGCTATGTTGTTGATTCATTCAGTGCATAGCCAAGAACTTTCCCTATCTATCCATATAGGATGTCCTTAAACCTAGCTTGAACAGTTTTTTTATTCATGGTGAGTGCAACAGAATTATAAGTCGAACATGCAGAGTTTTCAACGAAAGATATCCCAACTTAACACCTATAAACAGAAGAAAATTTTGGACATATTATGAAAAATCAACTCAATTATAATAAAATAATCATAAAAAATAATCTTAATGTAAATGTTCAGAGCTGAAAATTAGTTACTTTTACACTTTCCTGTATCTAAAATGTCATTTTCAGATAATTCATCATTGAGCCCAATAATATCCGAAGCTACAACTGGAACTCCAAGTTTCACTATTTTATTTTCATTTTCATATTATATTCAATTTTAGATAAAGGTCAAAATTTGGAAAAAAATATTTTTTGCGCAAAATCCGCTAAAGTAGGGAGTAAAAGTTATTGAAAATGAAGAAAGGAATACAAAAAAAAAAAAATAACATACCCATTTAAGATAAGTAAATTTCGGACAACTTCCGGTATAACTGGAACAAGGTCGCTGTTACTTCATCTGAAAAAGCGTAACCGAAAACTCCATTATATTTTACACTATTCAAGTAGTAGAGGTGTGCGATTATTCGAAAATTCGAGTTTGTTTGAAAGAAAAATTGACTCGCGAGTTCGAGACGAATAAAAACTCGAATTTTCAAACAAACTCAAATTTTCAAACAAACTCAAATATCAAACAAACTCGAATTTTCAAACAAACTGGAATATACGGAAAGATTCGAAAATTAAAAAAAAAACTGAATAAAAATTTATATGATTCAATCAAATAATCGAAGTATATACTGCGGCCTTTGTTAATAGGCAACTAGTTTAATAAGAGGCATATATTGTTTTGTGTGGATCATGTGAAATGCATCAATATTTCCTTGAATTTATCGACTGAGGACTACCTAAGCAACCACCCAGATAACTTCTATACCAATATTTTGTTTTAAGTGTTGTGAGGAGGACCATAAATAAACCAATAGTTGAAATGTTCAGACTAATTTAGATATTTAACCGATAGTAATCAACAAGAATCATTTAATTTATCTACATAAATATTTTTGCATCTACGTGCTGATGAATCCAGTTACCTATTAACAAAAGCTGCAGTATGTACTTCGATTATTTGATTGTCATTGATTATATGAATTTTATATTATTTTTTTTTTATTTTTGAGTTTTTCGAATATTCCAGTTTGTTTGAAAATTCGAGTTTATTTGAATATTTGAGTTTGTTTGAAAATTCGACTTTATTTGAATACTTGAGTTTCCTCGAATATTCGATTTTGTTTGAAAATTCAAGTTTGTTCGAAAACTCGAAAAATCGAATATTCGACTCGAACTCGAAAACAAAACTCGATTCGACTCGAACTCAAATTTTCGAACATTCTCACACCCCTATTAAATAGTATTACGTACAGATATATTATAATTGACGGTCACCCTGAGACACCCTGTATAGTATAATTGTTTCCATATTAATTAAAATAACCGTTTATTTTGGTTTGACAAAAGGATGCATTAGTAATTGCAAGACTTTCGATATAATTTAGCTTTTGAAATGCGTCTTTGCTATCACTCAAAAAAGCCCCATAACGCCTTAAGTCGTCAACTGCCTAACAAAGCCTGCGTGACTGACAAAACTGGAGCTGACTCCTTTTCATTAACATCGTCATCATCTCTTAGAGTCGCTTTTTGGGTGTTATTCGCATCTTTAATAAGATCTTCGATTGAATGGATGTCGTAGGTTATAGGTTATTTCGGAAACCTGCTTTCTTGTATAGTTTCGGGCTTAATTGCTTCCCAGGCCGAGGCAACGTTTAGTATCGCGCCTTCGACTTCCGGGAGTCTTTTGCAAACAGAGTCGTCCATTTCCTTCAGATAGCGATATATCAGTCGTGCAATTTATTCGCAGGATTTGAAAGCAAGAAATCAAGCTTGATATTCCGTAGCTCAACATCTTTGGAATGAGCAGGGGAGTTATCAATGAAGAATTATCCGCCTACATTTCGTTTGGAAGTGATCATCATTAGCTTTTAACCAGTCGCTGGCCTTTGCCGCGTGAGATCACACGTAGGTGGTGTTTAGTGTAATGGCTGACAGGTGGCGTATTAAGCGGGAAAGCGAATCGTATTAAACGTGACAAAATTTATAGAAACAGGCCTCAAGTTGCACGGACTGGCGTAAAATGGCGTGTTATGCGGGAAATCGTATTAAACATGATTGTATTAAGCGAGTTTTACACTATTTTTTCTTTAGCTTAGATCCTTTTATTTGTTAGATGTATCTGTTTAACATTTCAGTCGATATTTGACCATCATGAGAAACTCTGAAGAAATTTCAATGCAAAGATTTTAATTAAAGAAAACAATAACACAATTGTCATTTTTCTAAAAGAAAATGATATATGTCTTGTTTAAGCTTTTTCAAATTGAGTGTACATAATACCTTTTTTTTTTCAAATTCTGTTCGGTTTCTTTTCCGTAAATAATAGACCGGAAATGCGATAATCAAATGTTTTTCTGGTACAGATTTGCATTCATCTGAAAAAAAAACAGAAGTTTGATTGGATGCATCTCTAAAAATCGATAAGTTAATTATAGTGCTTATTTAATTTGAAACAGGCGCGTGTGTGTATTTTTGAGAAAATTTGATGTGTAGGCCGAAACGCCGACACATCATGCAATAAAATCGTTTTCATACATAACATTAAATTTGTGATCTATAATTCGGTAGGCTTACTAAAATTTAAAACATTATTCGATTATTGAAACAAGTACTTTAATTATAAATTCAAATGAAAATTTATACCAGAGCACGTGTATCTGATGTACTGAATAAATTTAGTTTTACTCTATTGTAAGAAATGTAATAGATTTCGTTCTTGATTAATTTATGACAAAATTATTAAATAAAAATTTTATAAAAAAATTTAACCCACTTCTAAAAAAGCGCTAAAAAGCGAAAAATGAAATTGAAATTTTTGAGGTTAGCGCTAAACGAAAACCTTACAAAATGTGATTAGGTTTCTGACCATAGTTTGTATATATCTCGTATTAGTAGTTTTTTCATTTACAAATAATTTGGCGACGACTTCAATAATTTCAATTTCATATAAAAATTTATATTGTTATTTTTCGCTTTTTAGCGCTTTTTTAGAAGTTGGTTTAATTTTTTTATAAAAATTCTACTTTTCGATTTTTAGTTGTAAATTTGTTATGATATCCATAACCTGAAATTAACTTTAGATTAGTAACATAGGCCCTCAAAACCTCCCAATACCGATATTTGAAGAACTTGAGACGTAATTTTTTTAGTCCGACATATTTTATCCTGCATATTCTCCAATATCACTTTTGGACAAAATCGGAAAAATGTAAAATTTCAGTCCTCCGTATTGTATCTGTCATATGAAGCTAAAAAAATAAGTTCAGATTCGTAACCTGCGTCCCGAAAACCCCCTAATACCAAATTTGGAAAAATATGAATAACGTAAAATATTGAACCTGCCATTTTGGATCCGCCATATTGAATTTCAAAAAAAATCATTTTAACCTCTTAATCTAATCCGAATCTACATCCATGAAAATCCCTTAGTACCAATTTTGGACAAAATCCGAAAATATAACATTTTTGGACCCTCATATTGAATTTGAAACAAAATTTTCTCAAATTGATTTTAAATTCTGTATTTACACCGTCAAAAACGGCCCAGCACAAATTTTGAATAAAATCGAAAAATATAAAATTTTTGGCCCGCTATATTGGATTCGTCCTCATGTTAATTTTGGAGAAAATCGAAAGATGTAATATTTTTAGAACTCCATATTAGATCCGCCTTATTGAATTTTTTAAAAATAATTTCAAATTCATTATGTGCGACCCCGAAAACTCCCCAATATCAGTTTTGGAGAAAATAATACAAAATCAATTTTTTGTCCGCCATATTGGATTCGCCATATTGAATTTTTTAAAAGTAATATCAGATTCGTTTTGTGCGACGCTGATAAATCCCTCATGCCAATTTTAGAGAAATCATACAAACTTAATTTTTATACCCCCTATTATCAGCGCCATCTTGGATTTTACTACACCAATTTTATCCAAAATGATATGGGATCACTGGAGCAACTTTCTGGACATAACGTAAAAAAATTCATTCAAATTGGTGTCGCCATTCCGAAGTTATCGATGTACATACATAAAAAATACATAGCGGTGGAATTGAGAACCTCCTTTTAGAAGGTCGATTATACGAAGATAACCGTTTACATTTTGGAAACTGCCAACACTGACATTGCTAGTAGATATTCAACATATCCATTGTAAAGTTTGATATTTTAGATGCTATATGTTATTGTTGTTGTTCACAGTAACTTAAAAAGTTCATTTCGACCAAAAAAAAACTCGTGATGTTGTGTTTTTTTTCACAACTGTATATAGCTGATTTAGTGAGTTCATTTGTGGCCGTCGTTCGCTTATGGACGAGTCGCGTGAGGGACGTCCAAAATGGGTTGTAGTACAAGAAAATATCGACGCTATGCGTGAACTGATAATGCAGGATCGTGACATACCTTGAGAGTCGGCTAGGGTCGATTAGGGCAAGGAAATGTTTAAAAAATTCGATCCCGGTTCTTCAAAAAACATTTATAAGTTTGCGACAGATGATGAGTCAAAATACTTTGAAACAAATGGTCGCCTGTTTTTTCGGAATGGTCAGCTCTCAACGGAAAACAAACTGGAAACGACAGATCATTCTCCACCATGACAATGGGAGCTTTCACGCGTCGTATCAAACAAGCCAATTGAAGATTTAAAACGTGGCATTAATGGATCATACCCATGCAGCCTTGATTTGGCACCCAATGATCAATATTTATTTTCGTATATGAAGAAGGAACTGTGAGGTCAACCAATTTCTACGCCAGAAAAGGCGGTTGATGCGTTCAAAAACTATGTTTTGGGGATACTATATTCACAGTGGCAAAAATGGTTTTTTTTCGAATCAGTCCAAACGCATGTTTAAGTGTATTGATCATCGTGAAGAATATTTTCAAAATTAACGAAACCATTTTCAATAATAAATATTTGTTTTTGTTTTTCTCGAAATATAAACGTCTACCCTCGTATCAAACCGTTTGTTAGAAATTTTAAACTGAACATTTTATGTATAATATACACCATGGTTACAGCCGCAAGTTAAAAAATATCTGAATAATATGGCGAGCAGCGCAAACAATTCACTTTGATATTCATTACTTCGGGCGGCATTTCGAGTGAAAAATCTCTCGAGTCACTCGATTATTGAAATCGCTCGAGTGAAGATTATTCGATTATTTAAATGAGTCGGTTTTCCCCAACAGTAGATAAGGACACAGTCAACAGCGTGTTGTGACTTGGAGGGAATGGAAATTATTCTGCAGGGGAAAAGATGGATTAGTTCCTATGCATGAAAAGTCTTTTGGTTGTTGTCATTATTTATGGCATTAATATTATGTAAACTATAATTTGCTTTCTGTCAAGATTTAATTTCTTTAACAAAATATGAGGATGGGATGACATTTTTCTAACCTAACAAGGAAAATATAGAAATTATTATCTAAATTTGCTTTATTTTTCTGCATAATTCATCCACCAAGTCGACAAAGTAGGAGTTCATTGCTGCCATAACAATCTTTTTCCTGGCAAGGCTTTTTCTGAGGTTTGGAATGAAGTTGCAGTCCAAAGAAGCAAGGCCTGGTGAATAGGATGTATGTGGCATGGCTTCAAAGTTCAATTCACGAATTTTAGTAGTCTTGTGTTTGGGGGCGTTGTTCGATTAAAAGATGACTTTCTTCTTTTCCTTTTCTTCTTGATTTTTTAGTTTAGCTTCTTCTTCCCTTATTTTGGTGTTGGTTCTCCTTTGCGTGACCACTGTTTTGATTTTTCCCTGATTTCTGGCGTATAGCAGTCTGTTGGGTTGAACCTATAGAAAGCCAAACACTGTTTCGATCCGATGCAGATTTTGGATCAGAGTCAGCAAATGAGGTATTCACCTTACTGGGAAATTTTCTAATCCCTAAGATATGATGCACCCTTTCGTGCGATGTCTGCAGTCTAAAGTATCTTGAACAGTTTCAGACGGTGGCTATTCTTAATGTTTTTATGGATTTTTTGGATGATTTTTTCGGTGGTATCGCACTGCTCAGGATTTTAAGTGTTCATATGATAACATCCAATATCATGGGCTGAAAATTTTATATTGCTTACATTTATTTTAAATTGGTATTAGGGAGTTTTCGGAATCATAGATTATGAATCTGAAGTTAATTTTTTACAATTTAATACAATATGGGGGACTAAAAATTTTTCGTTTTTCTGATTTTGTCCAGGTTGATACTGAGGGGTTCTTGGGGCGTATATTAATCCTAAATTAATTTCTTTGAACCGAATATGCAGCGTGAGATATATGTGACTAAAAAATTTGCATGTCTTAAGTTCTTTCAATATCGTTATTGGGGGATTTGGGGGGGGAGGGGGGTTAGGTTATGAATCTAAAACTAATTTCTTAAAGTTCAAAATAGCGAATTTACTATGGCAGACTAAATATTTGTTGGGTACAATTTCATTCAAAACTGGTACCTGGGGAATTCTGTTGTTCAATTTAGTATGTTCTACAACTTTGAATAAAATGGGTATTTTGTTGCGACCTTGGAAACTCAAGTCAATTCAAAACTATAGTCGAAAAATAAAATTTTGTATAAAAAATGATCTGACTTCTAACAGAGTGCTAAAAAGCAAAATAATTATATAAATTTTTATTTGAAATTAAAATTTCAACTTCTAACATTAGATTCGGTAAGAAAAAAATTACAAATAAAGTATTTCTCAATCTTTTTATGCGAATCAGATCTAGTGAGGATTAATTTGGCGCTGACTTAAAAAATTTCCATTTCATAAAAAAAATTATATGGGTATTTTTCGCTTTTTAGTGCTTCTTTAGAAGTCGGTTCAATTTTTTTAAAAAAATTTTATTGTAAGAACATGCTCATTAGGTCACTAGCATTATCTTAAATTTTAAAAGCCATTTGCCTTAAATCTAACTAATAAGAAAAGAAAAATTTTCATTAAAAATTCTTTTTGCTATAGGATCACTGTAAAAACAAATAAAACAAGAAATCCAAATATTTATTTATAATACAATTTCTTTGTTCTTGTGCTTATGTTAATGTAAACACTTACAGTACATAACTTATTATGGAACATCAAATTAAGATAATTGTTATCTATTTATTTAGTTTTTGCTGTCAGTTTACTCACTACAATATGCGTTAGGTATGGTTTTCTTCATTAGGAGGGTATTTATTAAAATTATTAAGTAAAATAGGTAATAGTTAGTCTTCCGGCAAATAAGTCATACTTCAAACATGTGAATTTTGAAAAATAAACTTGTAAACATAATGCTGAAAAGTTAGTTACACATATGTAATTTCTTTAAAACGTACAGTTTTTCAAAAATTTCGAACTGTATTTGCTCTCTAAAGGTACGGTTGCAATAAGGCCAGTTTTTCTGAAAAAATAGGCGACCATTTGCTTCGAAGTGCTTCGTGCTCGATGAACTGTTGTTACTTTTAGCTCAATCGGGAAGACCCATACGGTCGACTGCTGTTTACTTTCGGGTTCATACGGTTCATAGATCCAAGACCTGTCATCTGTCACGGCCTTCTAAATGTTGTTTGAAGCACCACGATTGTATTTTTTGTGTATTTCCTGGCACTAATGGATACGAGCATTTTTTGAGCCTCTTTGCGACTAAATATTGATGTAATATATTATATACTCCGGTGTTATTAATGTTCAGGGATGCCTTAATCTCACAGTAAATCACATCATTATCTTGCATTATTAGTTGGCATTTTGGACGACCTTCACGCTACTCATCCGTGAGCGAACGACTGTCACGGTTGAATTTACTAAACCAGCGATATACAGTGGTTTTTATAGGTGTTTCATCGCCATATAAAGAATTAAGTTCATCGATACACTCCATAAATAAACCGCGTTGAAAGTTGTGAAAAATAATAGCACGAAAAAGTTCACGAGTTAATTTCATTTTTTGGTCGAGCTCAAATTTCGAAGTTACTGTGTAAACAATACCAACAGCGTCCTAGTATCAACACTTGTACAGTCCAAAATGTCATACTTTACAATGTATATATCAAATGGCACCTAGCAACACCAGGGTTGCCAGTTTCTTAGATATAAACAGCTATTTCTGCAGCAAAACCATTTGAATTTACAAACCTGGAAGCTAAGTTTCATTTTTTAATATTCCAAATTTTTGATTCCCTGTATTGCAATTCCGTCTTCGAATTAAAAGGTAGGTTCTGGAAAATCCAGAAAATGAAATAGGCTAAAAGATTTATTTTCCATTCATGTGAATTCGCTAATGTTCGTATTTGGCCAGATTCAATGTTAATCGCTTTCTTTTAAGTTGAAGATTCAAATATATAATGTCTTTTTTGGTTCATAAACGTAAGAAAAGACACGTTGAATTGTGAACTGTTTCTTGATTATTCCGTTCATTATAATGCTCCACCGGTTAATACGAATACAACATAATAAAAGAGGAATAAAAAGGTGAGAAAAAGGAATAAAAAGGTGATTTCTTGACAAAAATTTTACCCCCAAACCAATTATGCCATGTTTTAAGAAGGTTTGTAGGTCAAAATGTAAATATTTCCAACTAGGTACCGTTTGTCTTATTTTTTTCAACGATATCTAAAGGTAGATAAAACGTGATTTTTTTTCGCTTTTAGAATAATAACTTCATGGAACTTCAACTAGAAAACTTGTAGACAATTAAAAAACCTTTAAGATATAT
This sequence comes from Diaprepes abbreviatus, assembly GCA_034092305.1. Classification (NCBI taxonomy): domain Eukaryota; kingdom Metazoa; phylum Arthropoda; class Insecta; order Coleoptera; family Curculionidae; genus Diaprepes; species Diaprepes abbreviatus. Next base: position 5,521,295 of record JASJET010000068.1, on the reverse strand, counting down.
GGTCCATTTATAACCGAGCAAAATCGAAAAGAGCGTGAAAGACTAGAAAGAAAAGTTTTTTTTTTTTAATTCATAACTGTGCCAAATTTTAAGTTGTAACATAAGCCCCTGTCCAAAAGTTGGGTGCTGTCGAATAGTTGGGTTTTCCACAATTGCATTTTGTATACACGAAAATTCACTATCTTGCAAAATGCTCCACACATAATCCTATTTAAATTGTGAAAAAAGATTTGGAAACATAGCAGAATTTACTACAAATCGTCCATTAACACGGTAGTGATCAAGTGCGTTACAATGGGTGAAAACTGTACCTAACATACGAGGGCGTATCAAATATAAACCGGGCTTCTTTTTAACGTTCTCTAAATGAAGTGAGTAACGTGACGTCTTGATATATGTTGAGTGGTGATATAAAGTGGAGGGGGAATAAATCGGTTCTCTCGCCAGAGCAGATTGGTTGTTGGTACCATCATATTTGAGCAAGAGGTGCACACGTTTGTTGAGCAACGCATCATTATTAAATTTTTGTCGCGGGAGGGCGTAAAACCTGCCGAAATTTTGCGTCGACTAATTGCACAGTTTGCTGAAAAAACGCCTTCAAGGATTCAAGTCTACGACTGGCATAAAAAATTTTCCAATGGCCGAGAGTCAGTGCAAAATGAGACCCATGCACGCCGATCGCGGACAAGCACCAGTTAGACGAATATTCTTGCGGTCCCTGAGATAATTGAAGGGATACCGCCGCCTTACATCATGGGAAATTGCTGTACACGTCGGAATATCGTATGAGACTGCCCCATCAATCATTTCAGATGATTTAGGTTACGGAAAAGTGTAGGAAAGGTGGGTTCTTCGCCTCTTGAGAAGATCAGGAAGCAAACCGGCTTGCCGTGTGTGAGAGACTTTTGGTACGATATCGAACAGAGGGGGATGATTTCTTGAAGCACATTGTCACCTATGAGGAGACGTGGGTGCATCATTACACCCCGGAGTCTAAGTAGGCATGGAGTGGCAAAAATCTTAAGAAGCAGCATCGCGAAAAGCCAAAACCCGTCTTTCTGCTGGGAAAGTTCTTGCAATCATTTTTTGAGATTGCAGAGGCATATTGCTTGTTGATTTCCTCCATGAACGGCGTGCAGTTAATGTTGCGTATTACTGCTTGATAAAATGAAACTGGCCTATCGACAAAATAGGCGGGAGATGCCTATTCGAAGTGCGATTCTGCTCCATGATAACACTCGACCACACACAGCTGTCTTAACCCAAAAAAGAATAGGACAAAATTAATTGGAACACACTGGAACATCCACTTTACAGTCCCGATCTGTCGCCGTGTGACTACCACATGTTAGCGCAACTCAAAGAAGAATTGGGAGCTCATCACTTTGACGATGACGAAGGTGTAGAAACATTCGTGCGCAATTGGTTACAGACGCGACCAGATTCATTCTTTAATGACGGAATTAAAACACTTCCGATTCAGTATGATTCCTCCGTGTAAGATGCAATAGCAGTGGATATATCCACATTATGCCGTTGTAGTGCTGAAATCACATTCAGCAAACGTATAACTACATGCAGCTCCGTATATGCATGAAGTAAAATACGAACAGTAAATGAAGTAAAATGCGAACAGTAAATGCAATGCAATACAAATGCAAAATGCTATTGAATCTCACACGGAAGAATCCGTGAAAGCCGCATAAACATGTATACATCATCCGGCGGGAGGTCGGCGAAGCCGCGTTCAGTATTTGCATGCTTCCTCCCGATCTGTCCGTTGCACAGCCAGGTGCATGTCGGTACCCTGATGAGTCTAGTAGAGACGAAACATGTACCTCTGCCGTATTACTGTGGCGGCCAGGGTAAGTTTTGACTTTCTTCTCGGTATGGTGGTACAGGTAGGCCATCATCTCGATGGATGAATTGTGTTCCTTAGCAAAGGATATGGAACGAAGTTTGCATTTGTTCGCATTTTACTTCATATATATATATATATATATATATATATATATATATATATATATATATATATATATATATATACATTATACATATACATATACACATACACATATACATATATATTAATATAAGCGCGCTACGTACTTGCTATTAATCATTAAACTTGATTACATCGGCAACTATTACTACACTACAGTTTACCTATGTCGGTATAGTATCCCCACCACTCGGCTTTTTGACGGCGCTCGTGTGTAAGTCGTGCGTTCATATCTGTTTGCCCGTTTAAACATATTCGATTACGATAGTATAAATGGACAATTTGTAGTAAGTTTTGTGTAGTTTCTTGTATACATAATACAAGATGAAATTGTGCAAAAACTAATAATTCGACAGCACCTATCTTTAGTCCAAGGGCCTATTCTACAACTTGAAATTTGGTGGATTTATTAATTTGTGAAAAGTGACTTTTTTTCGAGTTTTTCTATTTTTCTCGGTTAAAAAAGAACCGATTTACTTATGTAATAGTTCAATTTAAAGGTCTTTAAATTCTCTACAGTTTTTCTTATAAAGCACTGTGATTGTCAGTCAGTGCAATGTTTGCCGTACCTGTAACTATGACTGTGTCCACCATCCGTGATCTAGTGTTTGTCACAGTATTACAAATGTTGAGGAAAATTCGAGTAATTGTTTTTCATTTTCAAGGCCGTAGGCACTCATGCTCACGATTTTTTTTTTAATGAAAATTTTTATATTCGTCTATTTTGTGCTCAGTTTTCTTCAACTCAAAAAAAAACATTTAGCTTTAACACATTAAATATATTATAATTATTAAAATACCTAGAATAAATGTGAAAAATGTTCTAATTAAACCTCAACAAAAACCATAGATTAATAAAAAAGAATGCGACACCCCTGATAAATAGCCTTTATAATACCGGATTATTGAATTTACTCACGATTGGCTTCGATAGAGCATTATGCCTTTGTAGGGCAGGCCATGGCACACTTGACCTAGCGCCAACGATATCGACACTTACTTTCCAATTGTTTTCTTTCAGTTATTTCTATGAGTTTCCAATTGTTTTTTGTTATTCCGAAGTAATTACGAGAGCTAATTTATTTTTTCTAAATGTTTAATGTTGAAGGAAGGTGGATGGTCGCCACTCGTTATTAGTTGTGACTGTTATGAGATTAGATTTTTGAAGGGTGATTTCGATCCAAGCTTTTATTTATCTGACCTTAGTTTGATAATTGAAATATGTATATAAGTATTGGATGGATTAATTTGGCAACTGTTATCTGTTGGCTCACAAGATATTTGCGTTTGAAAGTACTTAATGTAACATCATTTATTTTTTGGTTCTAAAAAATAATCTGAAATTATCACATTGTATTTGCTTAATATGTTTTTAACGGTAACTTAAATTCCACCTTAAATGTAGTCTTTCAGAACTTTAAGTATAACAAAATTGTTGTCTTTCACAAGGAAGTAATGCCTAATGTTTTTCTAAATTACTGGTATTTGTAAGGTAAATATACAAACTAAAAGCTTTAAAACTATCGTTACTACGAGGAAAACCGATAGAGTTTTTATCGTCAGGTCAGTGGAGACCAGGTGAAATATTCGAATGTATCTCATACAAACTCAATGACCTCATTTCTTACGCAGCATTCTGATCCGCTCGGTTTTATTCACTTGAAATTTACATAATAAACGGTTCTAAATGAACTAACTAGTAGTAAAAAATGTTGCATCGGATAGAAACCTCCGTCAGAAGCGTTTATTACATGGATTTCAAGTGGAAATAACTGCATAGGTTATCGATGGGTTCGATCGGATCAGAGAGATGCGTTAGAAACAAGGTCAAGGTAAAGCAAGATAAGAATTGACAAGGTGTAAAGACGCACATACACACACAACACAAGGAATAGTCTTGCCAACGCTTTTTAAAATAATTTTCCCCGAAACTTCAATATAGAAGACAAGAAAATAATACGTATTTTTTAATTGCCGGAGATTCAGTTTATGGGGGTGAAAACCGTCCATAAAGTTCACCTCAAAAACAGTTTCTTTTTAATTATTTCAAGTTCAAATTAAGCTATATTTACACTACAAAGTAGAAATTATTTGAAACGAAGTAAAACTATGGTGGTTTCCCTTCCACGCATATCATCCCTTATTTTTTGTAAGGATAAACCTGCCCTTCATTTACGTATTTTAATGCTAATAAAAATTATTAAATTAAACGGAATTCTTTGGAAAGATTTTTTATAAATAACATAAGAGACTGAATTTTAAAAATTAAAATTTCAGATAAGAAATAAAATAAATTTATCTACCGTGTTTAAATAGTTGCCTATATGTATTCTTCTATCAAGCAAGGAAAAATGAAAGAATATATAGAAACAGTTTATTTCCTGCAAATACAGTTCTGGTAAATGTATAGATGTCTTTTGACTGGCGATATTGCTCTCGGTTTGATACAGCTTCACTGACGAGACCATAAGGTGATCGAAACGCGTATGGACAGAGGACCAGAGTTGTATTTGCAGGAAATAAACTGGTTCTATATATTGGCTTTGGTCAGGTTGAAAATCATGGTTCTTGGATTTACACCGTGTCAAATTGGAATTATTATCCAACGTTTCGCCTACGATTGCACGAGGCATCTTCAGGGATCTTTACTTCACGAGATTCAGTGTTCTAATTTGACACGGTCTAAACCCAAGAACCATGTTTCTATATATTCTTTTCTTTTTTTTTTTTGCTGGAGAATATACATAGGCGACTAAAGTCAATCTATGTCAGGTTTCTCCAAAAAAAAACTAATAAAAGGGGGTGAGTCACCCCAGATACTCTCCTTTATATCTCAAGTTTTAATCAAGATATCTTCACAAAACAAAATAAAAATTACTTATAATCTGAAAAAAAGTAAAATTATGGTGGTTTTTATCCCTAAGGATATGAGCCCTTATTTTTTGTAAGGGTAAATCGGGAATCCCTTTACTTTAATTCTAAAAATTATAAAATTAAACGGAATTCTTTGAAAACATTATTTTATGAATAACATAAGCGCGGCTAAAGTTGACGTATTTCAAAAATGGCACTGACAAAAATTTTAAGTATGTACAGATAAATTATTTTCCGCTTTTAGCGTTTTTTTGAAGGTGATGCAATTTTTTTTCAATTCTATTTTTCGATTTTTAATTCAATTTAATTTTTAACTTGATTGAGTAACGACGAACTGAGAACTTCCCAAATACCAATTTTGTAAAAAATTTGACAATGAAAAAATTTATTTAGCCATATTTAAATTTTCTGTATTGAATTTTAAGAAATTAACTATCGCTACAATTAGTTCTCTTTTTCTCTGTAATACTATTGAAAACAAAAATGGAAGCATTTTAATAATATTAGCTAATTGCATAATTACTGTGAAATTTTTGTTTTTTTGAATTTGTTGCGGTCTATCGGACAACTTGTCAGATCCAGATTCAATATTATTTTATTTCATTTCATCTTCCATTCTAAGAAAGTTTGTAATAACAGAAACGACTGATGGCACAGTATCGGGAGATTTTATAGTTTTTGTTCATGCGACCAAGTATTTTCATGACAAAGGTGTATTTTCGATTAGTTAGAATTGGCCATTTTTGACTTCTATTGTTTTTTTAACAAAATAATTAAACTTCATTTTAATAAAAATTACAACTCTAATTACAAAAAGAGTCGGTATTTTTGAATTACACAGTGCGTTCCAGGTAAGCGTGATTGAGGTGAATGGGGCACAAATGTTTGTGGGAATCAACCTGGCTTCTTCTTCAACCATAGGCAAAATATTAGTCAAACTCATTATACAAGATAATAATAAAATTCATTCATATATGCCTTAATTAGTAGTAAGGGTGTTTTATTTCTCTTATAAATAAAACGTTATGCTCCAAATTGATTTTAAAGATGGAAATACATTTTATAAGAAAAAGTTATTAAAAAGCCTTTTGTGTGTTTTCATTATAAATATTGGTTTGACATCAATAAACGTTCTGATTCTTAAAGAGTTTTGTCAGAGACATTTAATATATTTATATGAGGGTAGTTATTTATATTTTGGGAATAACACACATAGTTTATGCTACAATACTAATATATAGAAATCTATACAACATGCTCTTTGTGGTTAAGCGAGATAGTGTCAAACTAGCCAGTGCCAAATAACAACTTGAGCTGGGGTCGATCTTATTAGACCTTAGGTGTTGTAACTTGACGGTTCAGTAAGATAGCGGGCTATAGGAAACCTTAGGCTGCATTTTATCGGGTTATAACATGTCTCTTAAAAACAGTGAGTATTAAGTTAAATCTAATCAATTTCAAGTCAACTGTCAGGGAAAAAACAACGAAAAAAACCCCCTTGACATTCACAGGTATAAGTAGCATTTGACGTATATTGTACGTCGCGTTTACTTTTTATGGCCTCAGGACAAATGGTTGTGTACTATTCAGAATTAATTCTGCTACCATTCTCTAAAGACACAGTTGCGACACGGCTTCGAGATGCTACGCGCGCGAGAAAATTTATTGGGTTTTGGTTCATTATGGACGACACATGCGGTGGAATATTGTTTACTTTCGGACCCACACGCTTAGATGTGACAATCTTGCATTATCAGTTCACACCCTATAATCAGTTTTGGATGACTTTCATGCCACTCGTCCGTAAGCAAACGAAGGCCACGATTGAATTTACTAAACCATTGATATACAGTGGTTTTGTAGGAGCTGAAGAATTAAGTTTATCAATGTATTCTTATCGAGATAAACCACGTCGAATGCTGTGAAAAATAATCGTTCGAAAATATTTACTAGTTAATTCCATTTTTTTGGAGGAGATGAAATTTTGAAATTATAATAAGTAACACAAATAACGTCCATATGTCAAAACGTTCTAAGTATGTATAGTGTCAAACTTTACAAGCGATATGTTAAATAGCACCCATCAACGCCAATGTTGCCAGTTCTTAAAATGTAAACGGCTTCCCCAGTATTTATAAAACATCTTCTATAAATAGTTGCTTATATGTATTCTCCTTTCAAGTAGAAAAAAAGGAAGAATACAACTCGGATTATCTCTCCATACGCATTTCGATCACCTCCCCAATTAGTGGAGCTGTATTTAACCGAGAGCAACATTCGCAGAAAACAAACGACATCTATACATTGATCGGAGTAGTGCGAAATTTAAAAATTAAGACTTCAGTAAGAAATAAATAAATCAGTTTTTCTGCCGTGTTTAAATAGTTGCCTATATGTATTCTCCTTTCAAGCCGAAAAAAGGAAAGAATATATACAAACGGTTTATTTCTTGCAAATACATTTACCGGCTTAGTGCGAAATTAAAAAAATAAGACTTCAGAAATAAATAAATTTATTTTTTTTTCTTTCCTTTTTTCTGCTTGAAATGAGAATTCATAATATAGGCAACCACTTAAACACGGTAGAAAAATAGATTTATTTATTTCTTACTGCAGTCTTAATTTTATCACGTATAAAATTGATTTAACTATATTTTAGTACACTTTTGAACTAACATGACCATATTTCTCCAAATTTGAAAAAAATAATTTCCCTCGATCTCCACATTTTTAGGAAAAAAACACTTTGATTCATATTTTATATATTAGATTTCCAAACCATGAAGTTTTTCGGCTATTATTTCAAGACTCAAAAGTTTTTGAACTAAAGTTTATGCCGTATACACTTTCTTCACCTGACTTGACTCCGTACTTTTGTATTTTCGTTGGTAGGTCAGCAAATTCATCCTATCCTCGCACGTGCGTTTTAAGACTAGATATTTAAGATACTGTTTCGCATATGTATTAAAGTCTTTTTAAAAATATGGTAACAAAAATTACGTACTAAAATAATACGGTTCAATTTTAAGCTTAACAATTTTAAGATATTAAAGGGAATTCGGAATTTTTCCTCTTTTGGGCTGTAGAACTTGTCCACAAATTTTGCTAATAAGTCTTTGAAGTAGCTGATATATTATCATCTAACAAAACAGATTAGAGAAGATAAAAAAGTTTGTGCAATCAATCGTTTTTGGTAAATTAACCAAGATAAATTATATCGATTAAAGATCATTATTAAGAATTATTTCTTCTTTCTTTTTTCTTAGATTTTTTAAACTTGTGGTGAATTTTGACTCTAATACAGAATGCGAACATTATTGAGTTCGTTAAAAGTGCAGAATTTAAGTTACAACAGATTTTATAAATATTTTTACCAGGAAGAACATAACGTAACCTTTGTCAAAACAACCATCTTGTAGTGACCTTTTTTCTAGGACTCATTGTGTTTTTAATTTACATGTTCTATTATACTTTTGTGATGATCTCATTGAACTCGCAAGAAAACCAATAAATTACATACTAAACAAAGACAAAACATGGCCGAAAATCGTACAGGACGACGCGCCTACGTGTTGTCAGGGATAAAAACATAGGCGTACTTAAATTTTAATCTTAATATAATCCCAAACCAAGTTTACATCCTATAAGTCAATACTAAAGATCACAGCTCTGAAAGTATATATCTATTATTAAGTTTTCTTCTAAATAATTAACAGCTTCTCGAATACAAAAGTGTGGTTTTCAAATATTATGTTTCTATTTCTATAAAAAGTGTTTTCAAAACGCGGTTACTGATAAATCTTAATTTGAAAGTTTGTATGACATCTACTGTACGAAAAGTTTCATTAAATTTTACTTTTGCTTGAAAAAAAATTAGCAAAAACTTTATTTTTAAACTAAATTAAGAATTTTTCAGCATAGTATGACTCGATAACTAAAAAACTAAACGTCAAGAAAAAGTGTGTATTCTATTAAGTGGGGATGTTTGTGTTGTATTTTGCTCTGTTAATGTTAGTCATACTTTATTACTGACTCTTAAATAAGTCTAACTTCTAAATAACATGTCATATCTAAATATGACCTATATGTCAAGTTAACCAACACCAAAACCCAAAGGAATAATAACATACTCTTATCAAGAAATTAACAGAAAGTTATACGAACTATAAAAAACTTTTAATACATATGTAATAGTTTTACTTGTTTAACAGATTCTTTGAGAATTTTATTTAATTTCGCCTGTTAACGATACTATATTAGATGGCGAGAATTTTTTAAACAAACGAAATCAAAAACTGTCTTAAAAATATAAATTTATTATTTTTAGCGATTAATTGTGCGCTTATGGATTTATGTTATACTGTACGCAATGATCAAATCGATAGCAGCTGTAGCACGAAACTGAAGTGACGCACTTCGGAGGGCAATCGCGGCTGCCCCGGCCCACACCCCCCTGGTAGTCTCCAAAATGAAGGCCACGTGGGGGAACACGTGTCATTCGCCCCCGTGGAAATCATTCGGAAACGTGCTAAGGAAAAAGCACTCAATTTTAAGGTGTTCTTTAAGAGAAATTCTCAAATATTTATTTGAATATTTTATCACTGAGACGTTCTAAAGAATAAAAATGATGTAAAGTGGACACTACAGATTTACGTGGGTTATAAACTCCAGGATTAAGGTAGGGCGTTGTCTTGAAAAAGATAATGGAGCTTTTGAAAATAAATATATCACATCGTATGTAAAGAATAGGGATAAGGTAAATATGTAAGAATATTTGCCTGGGATAAATCAAAATATTGTTTTTGATTCAATAGTTTGAAATTTCTTTTTAGAGTTTCGTTGACCAACAGATTGAGACGAAATCATTGTGCTATGTCCGGATTGAGTGTCGGGCTGTCTCAGAGTTTTGAGTATATTATTATCCATTTTTACAGATCTTTTTGTTTATCGTATGGAAATCTCGAAAAACAATCAAATTAAAATTCAGTTGTAGTTTTTAATGTTTTTTACAAAAGGGAAAACAAGATGGAGGCGTATATTTTAATAGTTGGTCATATGATTTTAATTTATTTTGTTCATTTTATCATGTTAGTAAAAGTTAAAAATATCAATTTTTAGCAATTCATGTCATGCTATCCGGGCTTATACCTGAACATAAGCTAAAAATAATTTGCTTTTAAGAGAAATTTCGATTTCATGTTGTAATTAATTATCGATATTTCTAAACCCCCCTTGATGTTTATAAGACTGAACAGATACGGATTATATCTCAAAAGAGAAGAAAAGAAAAGTAAACGTAAACCGAAAAAAATCGTAACAAATTTGACAATATGAATTTCTTAAGATTTTCTGAATTTTGATTTAATTAAAAGTATTAGGACCTATGCGAAATTTATATAAAGTTGGGATGATAAAGCATCTATGATAATAGTTCCACCGAAATACACTTTTGCTAAATCTTTAAAAGAATTTTGATTATTTTTGCCGTCAACAAATTTCTATCCGATGTGCTTGTGAACTTCCAACATCTAGGTTAAATGATAACGATTATTTTGTTATTGTGATTTTGTATCGATGCGTGACTATCTCGATTCTTTCGTGCGATTTATTGTGGAAACTGGCAAACTACAAATTTTTGACAGAAATTTACATAGTTTTGGAAATTTATTCTCTATTCCGATATCTACTTAAACATTGCAGTTTTTTTGCATTGATCCCGTTTTGATAAGCTTAGTTTGCATTACTAGAATACAGGGATAGATAGAGTCCGTACAATTTCATTACTACCATCATGGAAATATTCTAGGATAATGAAAATGGAGTATGAAAAACAATTGGCGATAAAAGAGAGAGTCTATAGCACATGTGGAAAAGTATAATGCAATCGCGCTATCCCCTTTCACAATTCTTACTCTACTTTACAAGTTTTCAACGCTGCGTCCTTTTTTAAATACTTCTGGCATTTATATTCAAAAGAATTTCAAAGTTTTTGGTGTCATTTGTAAGCACGTTGTATATCCTTCCAGATATTTTCCAGCTTGTTCTCTTAGAAGACTGGTACACGTTTCTAATTCATTTCTTGTAGTTCAATCTACTCTCTTATCCATATCCTTTTTTATATAGCACTTTTTTCTTTCAAAAATTTTGTAACTTCTTTTCGTACGATACTTTCAACTATTTTTAACCACATTTTTACGATATCGTGATGACGACTATGTACGATTTTCATCGTAATAAATTTTAAAGTGAACTCGTCTCTACCACACCTACTGGCTTTTTGTGGACAGCCTTTCTACCAAAACTACACTGTAAAAAGGAATGCATTAAATTTAAAGTAAATGTGCTTGAAGCAAATTTCATAAACGTTTCTTTAATGTATTTAATGTAATCATACATTAAATTTAAAATTTGATCATTACTTTTTGAGATGACTATGCACATTAAATATACAGCCAGTGTTCATTGAAATCAGTTTCGACCTCATTGGTTCCCGTCAGTATGGGGCAGACATGTTATACCTCACTATAAGAAAACTGAGTCCTTTAAGCAAATTATATCATACTAAACAAGAAGTTCTATACAAGTTGCGCCGTCTCCCGGAATCTCATGCAATGTATTAATAATAATGTGAATTCCTTTAGTATTAGGGGAAATGTGAATTAATTTTGATATACATAAGTTGAAATCTCTTTTCAGTTATTTTATTGAAATTTAAGATACCATTGCATCAAATTTAATGTACAACGAACTGATATTTTAATGAATTCCCTTTAAATTCAAAATAAATGTAAATTATTCACGATTTAAAGTACAAAATCATTAAATTTAATGTAGAATGGATTTTAAATTTGCATTAAATTTAAGGTTATGTTGAACAGTGTATTAGTGTACATGGATTTGAAAAAATAAATATCATAGTAGACTCCACTACTTATTCCACCAATGTTAACCAGGCTATAGAATATGATATTAAGACTAAAATTACTTACTAGTTCCTGAAAGTAGTTGGAATACTTGCACTATTTGTTTTAAATATCCGATTGTATACAAATTCTATATAATAACAATAAAATTGGATATTCTAGTTTTCATTATGTGAACAGTATAAAGAACCACATGACTCTACATTTTTTTCGTATTACAATCCATATGGTAGGTTCGCCATATTTAAATTTCAAAAAAGATTAACCTATTTATTATGTGTTGAATTAACTAGTTTCCTTTTTCAGATTGGCTATATTTCAAGCCATTTTTAAAAAATGCACATAAATTCATATTTTTAATATAATAATTTTTAAGAAGTGATTTTATCCAAACCATTTCATTTTATTCGAATTTGTTCAATTTAACGTATAAATTTGTGACTGTAGCTCGAAAATTTATTTTATTAAAAAACGAAATAATCAGTTAGAATTTAACATATATAGAAAACCAGCTACAACAGATACAGTTATCTCGTTTCAATCTAAACAATCTTGGCAAATTAAATTATCTACATTCCACTTCCTGATATATCGACTAATTACCTTTCTATTAATTAAAGAAAACTTTAAGAAAGAACTCTGTACCATAAAACATTTTTTGGATATTTGTTTAATAATGAATATTGCATCAATATTGGATCTATTTTTTCGGATCCTCTCTTGTTCTTCTCGTAGATTTAATTAATTTTAGGGAATTTTGATGTAAAATAAGTAAAATCTATAATTTTATCCACAATGTAGGTTACCTCATCATACCACATTTGCTCGTCTTCATCAGTGTTTACGGAAAAATGGTACATTTTTTAAAATACTGATTGCGGATGTCATCGGTAGGTAAGAACCGTTCACGAGAGGAAGATGTTCTTAATTTAATGGAAGAATCTTCTGAAAGCCATGATGACAGCAAAAAGGGCACTAGGCAAGACGTGGGTATTAAAGCTACAAATTATGCATTGGCTGTACACTGCGACGGTAAGACCCATGCTAACCTATGGCTTGGTTGTATGGTGAACAAAAACCATGCATAGACGGGCCACTCTGGAGCTCTTCAAACTTTAGAGACTGGCGTGCATATGCATCACGGGTGCCATGAAAAGCATCCTAACAGCAGCCCTGGACACCCTACTAAAGCTCCCTCCCCTTGATATAATTGTCAGGGCTGAGGCGAGAATGAGAACTTATAGGCTGGAAAGAAACAACGTCTAGTGGACTGGACCTGCCCTCGGACATACCATCATCAATGGCGTGATAATGCGCTCATTGCTAGAAATGAGCAGTTATACCATGGCAGGTACCTACAACTTTAACAGTTTCTACAGCATTTAGCTTGACAGGAAGGCGCGGTCTGACCGAATAGTGAGTCAGCCAGGAAACATCATCTAGTACACGGATGTGTGCAAAATTGACCATGGTACAGGCGCCGGAATACACGGAGATACACCCGATCTCAATATGAGTGTAACACTGTGGCAGCATACTACAGTATTTCAGGCAGAAATTTACGCTATTGATGTCTTTCTGTGAGAAGGGGTTACAGGAGCAGAACAGGTCTGAGATTGTCTACAGAACCTTATCGCTCTGGCAAAACCCAACAGGGTCGCCATTGTGTGGGTACCAGGGCACAAGTGTCTCTCGGGCAATGAAAAAGCGGACCAATTTGCAAGACAAGGGTCTGTTACTCCATTTATAGGTCCAGAGCCAGCATTTGGAATTACCAAGGCTGCTATTCATGGGTGGCTATCCTGGAGGACAAACAACAACATTAGACCTACTGGAACCGCTTTGCTGGCCACAGGCACAGCAAGCTATTGCTGAGGAGACTATCCGGCAAACTAAGCCGTGAAATTTTGCGTCTGAGTAGGCTAGTGACAGGATTTATAACTGGCCACTGCAGCTCGAGAAAACATCTGCATAAAATAGGTATCTTCAACGAAGAACCACTATGTAGACTATGTGATGAAGAGGACGAGATGACCTTTCACATCGTTTTTGAGTGCGAAGCTTTGGCCTACTGGAGACACCTTCAGGGATCAATCTATCCGGAACTCTTATACCCAGAGGATAAACCAGTGAAGAAGCTATTAAACCTGATCAAGGCAACTAACCTGTTCGCCTAGAACGGATATGCTAGGCAATACAATAAGTCTGAGGACTGCAGTGTAAGGACTTTTCAACCCTGGCCTGCTTTTTTTTCATCTTATATTTTATTTAATACCGAGGCAAAATCCACTTTCAGAAAAAAAAGTGTGAGTGAGGAAACTGTTACATTTCATATAATAATTAATCTGTTTTATAAGAATTATAAAAATTGTGTTCTAAACTTGCCTTAATTAACTTTAAAAACAAATAAAACAAATTTAAGAAACTGAAAAGAAAATAATAAATTTTAACAGCATTTGTTTATTTCAACTTTATACTTAAAATTAGCTTAAGAATAACCTCTTAAAATTTTTCGCACTTATTTGGAAACACTCTGTAGAAAAGGCTCTACACACCTTCAAGTCGACTTCTCTGACTTAGCTGCACAAGTATATGTGCAGGTGAATTAACTGTGCACCTTTATTTTATCGCCAGCACGTTGCAGCCGGCCAGCACCAACATACCTATGAGGTTGGCTTCAACGTTTGTGCAGCCCTAAATATTCTATACGAGGAGAACTAGATAAGTTTGCTTTCGAAAAATAAAACAATTTCTTTATAGTTTTATTTTTCAATGTACAAGTAGATTAAGGGTAGTCATTATGTCAGTCAGTATCATTTATCGGCAACGCGCATTCAGTTGTTTCTATCATGACTAGATAGATACTTCTTCTAGTATTCCTCGTAATATTCATTTTAGAAGCTATGTTACATACTTCTCATGGCAAGAAACGTAATTTTTTATTACTTTACTATTGATTGATATTATTTAATATTTAAATTTAGTTTCAAATTTCTTTTTCTTCGGTTCTGTCGATAACAAAACGACAACACAATTTTAGCATCATTAGTTATTTCCTTTTTCGGCAAATCTCATATATATATATTTTTTTTCAGGTGAGTTATGAGCTTGACAATTATTAAAAGAAAGTTCTTCATTTTGGTAAGTATCTATTAAATAAATGCTTGTTAAAGTTTGTGGTATCAACGCTATAAATTTAAGGTAAACAAAAATTTCCCTGATATATTCCTAAAGAATCGTTGCTGACTATGCTCTTTTAATGGTAAAAATGATTGACTGCAAAAATTTGGTCATTTATCTAAAAATACCAACCTCCGGTATAACCGGATGTAGAGAGTTTGTATTTTTTGATAAAAGGAACCGCGTTTTTGTGAAAAGTAAAAAATATCTTCTTGTCTGCACCAGAGGGCTACGACGCCAGCGCTAATTCATTTCAGTGTCATTCAAAACCTTCTAGTTAACGCAACTAAATTAAAATGAGGGAGAAGTATGCACGATATTACGAAAGGTTTGGGATACCGAAAATATGGATCGCGATTGGACCAAAGTTGTTTTTTCCGTTTCCATCCGCGGTACACATATTTTTCAGCGCATTGTTAAAGAAAAAAAAATGGGTCTTGCAAAAAGGTAATGATCCCAAACATCGAAGTTGACTTTGGCAAGTTCTGGAAAGAACCAAATGACGTCATGACAATAGACCGAAAATGTGTGGGAAATTATGGAAACCTATCTCGCCGGAAAGCCTGTCCACGATTTAAAGCAACTGGTGAGAACTATTCGCAAAATTTGGTCCTCTTTATCCACGGACTATGCGGCAAGTTTGCAAAGAAGGTGCCAGGCTATACTTGACAACCATGGAGATCACACGGGATATTAAATACTTGCGACTTTTCATTTCAAATATATTTGAATGCAAAAAAATGTAAATAAATATATTTCATATTTCTTGAAAATTTGCGGTTTCTTTCCTCTAATATTAAATTACTTTATACGGATGTTACCGTTTGTGATATGTAAGAAATGTTTTTTCAGCGTCTTGAAAACGATTAAATTTTGACAAGCATTGCTTTGTATAAATAGTAGTAACCTACTCCGGCTTCGCATGGGAGTTGTTTTTATTTTACTGTTCAACCCACAAATTATTTATTTAAACCTTTCTCGTAAAACAGTTTATCCATTAGTGAAAACCGGAATAAAATCCGTTCAGTAGTTACTCAGAAAATCGTGCACAAACACTTCGGGGGACTTTGTTTTATAATATGTATGTAATTTCCTAAATAGTGTTAATTTTCCAAATGCTGTTATATACTTGGAAATCATAACTTTTTATTTTGCTATTTTGAGTTGAATTTAATCATAATATAATTTACAGGGTGTGTCATATAAAGTTTCAAAATAGGATTTATTAGAGCAGAAGGAATGAAATCAGAAATTTAACCTGTACCTGTTGATTTCTAGCTCCCTTGTTTGATATCTCGATTGTTTAACGTCCAAAAGAGGTTGGCTCGTTTTTTTTTTTCAACTGAATATTTAAATATAAAAGATTTCCATACATACTCGTGCATCTTTGGTATGATTGTCATACTTGAATAGCCACTTTTTTGTTAAAGAAATTTGAATTTAAAAGTTTAAGTGGTTGTTATGTTAGTTTTTGCTGAGTTAACGAGATCCTTAAAATACGGAAATTCCATCATTATTTATTTGACCTTTGAAACAAGTTTTTTTCTAGCGATGAATTGAAAGGAAAAAAGATGCTTTACTTCCCTTGCAAATTATACAGTCGTAGATAATTTACTGGTTCTGGTAATATAAGTTATTTCTTGTACTGATAATATGTCATTTCTTGTAGATAAAGATTATCATATTTTCATTTTTCAGTTATACGTAAAAATTTAAATATTTACTTGAAATAATATTCTTCCTATATATTAAAATATTTAAAATTTTTTTCATTCTACTTGATCGTTAACTGTTATATTATAAATAATATAAATATTAACATCTGGCATTTTTGCAATTCGTCTGGTTGTAGTACAAAAACTACGTTTTATTTTCTATCTAAAAATCGCAAATTGGGTATTTCAGATAGCGAAAAAAACGCTACATATTGGCTACATCTAGCCTACCGCAAAGTCGGACGAGTTAAGACGAGCACCAGCTCGTGTTTACCATTAACACATTACCCGTATCCCTAGTTCCATAAACTCTGTCTAAGCTGCACACATTTATTGAATATTGAATAACACAAAAGCTGATACGGTGTCGAAATAGAGCGAGGAAATTGGAAGGGGATGGAAAACTACAAAAATAGGCTAAATGCCCAAAAAAGTGTTCCACCATGCAGAAAATAAATGTCATAAATTGACATCGACTGGCTATGTGGAGCAAGCGCAAAAAGAAATTTCGTAGTAAATTTGTTGCATGAAGTTAGCAATGTGAGAACGGGAAACCAGAGCAGGGTTTGCGACACGATCGGCGTCACGGCGTATTCCTTATGTTTAATGCGGTTGTTTGCCATCGTCGTCAACGCTTATTTTCTTTGTTGTGCGGTGCAGTATCATTAGTTAAATTTCGGAATTTATATTTATGTATGTTGTCAAGACATTTGTATAGACTTCAATTTATAACAATGTATCAGTGTATGGTATTGTTTTGTAAATCGCGTGGTTCGATCCCGAAAATTCATTATTTTCAGTAAGTACCTACGTTTTTTGTATTACATCAATATGTAAGATTATACTGAAGATCTTTTAATAGATCGACGATTTGTAGTTTTTATCATTTTTTTCATTTCATTTTTTTTTGATCAGAAATTAATTATTTTAAAGTTTAGAAGGTACATGGAAAACACTTTACTTAATAATAACATAAAGAAGAGTAACATATAGTTGATCCCTATGGTCAGATTCTTTTTAATATTGTAGATAAGATAAGATTTTATTTCGAATTATGTTTAAATTTCTTTTAAGGCAGTGTTTATTTCATTAGTCGTTTTATAACCTGAACTTTAAATTGTAATTTTTCAATATAACAACATAAATAAGAGGTAGCTCAAATCCAGTCCTGTCCCTTGACCTACTGCGCAAGTGCAGCATAGCCACACTGAGGGGAGTACAGAGTTACATGAGGAACCAAATTTAGTTTAGGGTATTCTCCTTCCTTTTACCCCTTCCAACTTCCTTGAAGTAGAGTCAGCAAAAACGAGTGACGATCCCATAGGCGAGTGGAACTGCTTAAGATAGAGGCATGTGAACCGTTTTGTAGTCAAATTAAAGTAAATAACTTTAAATATCAATATTTAGGAACGTATTTAATTTAGATATTGGGTATTTTACACGAAATATGTGTTTGTTCAAAATCGATCTAAGTATTCGATTTGTTTAGTTTTAATAAAATGTATCATTTAAAATAAGTTAAGTAAAAGAATTTTGATCCTATAAAAATAGTCTGCAGTTTTTAAATATCGAGGATGAAGTTTTCTCTGTATCAGTGTTTTCAAACCATGGAACGGTATTTATGAGTTATAAATGGTTTTGAATTTACTATTTGCAAGCTAGTTTCATTATCGTTGATCATACTCTCTCACTTCAAATACTTTAACACATCATCATTTCACGTTGCAATTACCGGTCTGTACCGCGCTTTCTAACCAAGTTGTACTCACTGCCTCATTCTAAATGGATCAGTGTTTTGTTACTTTGAGTTATGCTTGTTGTACAAATTTTGTTTTTGGTGATTTCTCTAGTGTAAATGATGTTCTGGTTAAAGTTTTTCCTGTTTTTTTTTTCAAAAATTTACGATAAAAACTTGTATATTAAAAGTATTCAGGAGCGTCTGGTTGGTTAGATGTGTCATGTTTAAGGGTTATGATCAAAAAATATCAAATTCACCAATATATTGAATACCGTTTCATGTCTAGATCTGTAACAGCTTATGAAATATTAGTACTTCTGCAGGAGTTAGTTTTTTATTCCCTTGCTATAAATTTGTATATATGTGTAATTCAAATACAGGGTGTCTCAAAAGAAAGTTCACATTTAAAAAATCGATTTAAAAAAAAGTCAGGACTTTATTGAAAAAATGTTTATTACATATTAAAATACATTGTTTGGGAATTTATTTTTTAAAAATGATATCGTCCAAATGTAATCCGTTGCGCTCACGGCATTCATTTAATCGAGCACTAAAATTGCCCATGACGGCTCGGCAGGTATTCTCCGTGATGTCTGCCATTTCGTTGCGGATATTTTCTTTTAATTGTGCCAGGGAAGTCGGTTTGTTGGCGTAAACTTTTGATTTGACATAACCCCATAGGAAAAAGTCCATAGGTGATAAATCAGGACTGCGTTGAGGCCAAGTTATGTCACCTTTCTTTGAGATCAATTTGCCGGGAAAAATTTCACGCACTCGTGGCAGAGACATGTTGGACGTGTGTGAAGTTGCTCCGTCTTGCTGGAACCATGTTCTTTGGTTATAGCCAGGAAAATTTTGCAGTTCAGGCACGAAGAAGTCGTCTAACATCTCCACATACCGCTCTGAAGTCACTGTTACTGTGCGTTCCCTTTCATCTTCAAAAAAGTACAGGCCGATAATTCCTCGCGCCGACATCGCAGCCCATACAGTCACTTTCGGCGAATGTAGAGGTTTCTGATGTTTGTGTTTTGGATTGTTTGCATTCCAATAGTGGCAATTTTGCTTGTTTACATGACCATTAAGATGAAATTGGACTTCATCCGAAAAGAAGATGTTGGTAAACGTTGAAAAGCGTTCAGTCATCTGGTTTACGAAGTCAAGTCTCTGACCAGCATCCTGAGGCTTCAATTCTTGCACCAACTGAATTTTATATGGGTTCAGCTTTAAATCTTTGGGTAAAATGCGGAATAATGATGGCCTATGCACATTTAAAGCAACAGCACGCTTACGAATCGAAACGTTTGGGTTGTCACGAACAGACTGAGTAACACTCTCTACGTTTTCGACCGTTCTCGAAGACCTCGGACGCCCGGATTTTGGTTTCTCTAGTGTTGAACCGGTCTCTTCAAACTTCTGGATCCATTTTCCAATAATCCGAGCGCTTGGCGCATCATTTAAGTGACGAATATGTCGAAGATTGCAGAATTTTCTACGCGCTACAGTCGGCGAATTACCGTTTTTGTAAAACTCACGTACGCACAAAGCACGGTCCGCTCCCGAGAAACGCTCCATAGCGACTAAATTCCCAAAAGCCAGGCTACCGATTGACATACCCCCCGCGCCGCTCGGAATAGTTGCGTTCACGCAATAAGCAAAACAAATGTGTACTTTCTTTTGAGACACCCTGTATATAGATTTTTATATTGAATTGATGTTATATTTAAATTAACACTCTAGACGCGAGTCAATTACCAAAGTTGATTCAAGATTTTAATAAATTGATAATTGAATTTCTTTGTTAAATCAATAAAAAATATTGTTGATATTTAACTACCCACACCGATTGAATCATTTCTTTTTTTCCGTGTAAAGTTCACAATAATGTCGACTAATTGGGTATAAATGATCGAAAATATAACTTGAACACTTAAGCTTTTTTAAAGAGGAACGAGAAAATGGAATACTTTTATTCATCTCAAATAATATTACATTCATTAAGTGATCATTAGTAAGTAATTTTGTTTTTGAGTAAAGAATTTGCACCCCGCTTTTACGTTTTTAATTGATTCAGATACAGGCAATTAAATTTAGCCTGAACCTATAAGCTTCTATACAGGTTTATAATGTTATCGACTTAAATGTGGTATTTAGTGTCTTCATTATTTTAAATCATCATCTTCACCTCGAGAATGTTCAGATTAACAACGCAGGTTTCAAGGTAATAACACTCGAAGAGAGAAAAAATAAACGTCCATTTGTAAATTAATCTTTAAATGTCGTTGGCGTAATATTTCCACAATTTTCACGAATTCGGCAATCCTTAGTTGGCGATTTAAGGCGGTGAATTTATATTTAAAGGATAACAAACCGACTCTTGTAAAATATATTCCAGTAAACTGATTTTTCGTTGCGAAGCGATATTGGCGTAAAACAAGTACAAGATTAACGGGAATCTATGTATAGATGGATATTTCTGTTTTGTTTATGTCTATAATTAACATTAAAAATTTGTTCAGGCAAAGCTGCTGGTGTGTGCAACTTAGGCAGGTCAAAAATACTCAAAAAGCCTCGCCTGTATACGAGTACTGAAATAAAACTTATATTTTGAGCGTGTTGTGTGATATTATTCTGGATAGAACTTGGAACTTGTGCTTAGTGGCCAGCAAGCAGCAGAACGGTTTGCTGGGGCCCCCTTTTTAAAGTAGAATTCAAAGGGGGCCCTAACGTCCTACCAGGGACTTTATGTGCCTTAATATTGTATCACCCGCTGTGTACGTGTCTGTTTGTCAAGCGAAGTGTGTTCCGTGTGTCTAAGTTTCATCCGAGGATACACTTTAAGCCAGTGCTTTAGTTCAGTGTCTATCAGGGGCCGGATTCAGGATTTTTGTCGGAGAAGCCGTAGAACTGACAACGAAAATTGTTGTGCATGGGCACGCGGTTTGAAACGCTAAACGTAGGACTCGTTCTGAAGCATGTTCAATTGGTAAATGTTTTTATTATTGCACTTTACAATCGTAGTTCAGCGAATAATAGAATTAAAGTGGATATTAAAAGGGTAATATTCCTTGAACCTCATCATTTTCGTTTGAGTTTACGTACTTCTTTTGATGTCACATTGCTTAAAAAAAATAAATACAGGACACATATTTGTTATCCAATATAATATTGTAGGTTAGTTCCAGTAAGCTATAGCCAACAGAGACTAATAATCTAAATAGGGCAACTACTATATTTTTCTTGCGTTGTAGGGTACTGTTATAGCTCGCGTTGTATTTTATTATTTTCTGCGGAGCTAAAAATTTATATTTTACATATCATTACATCTAAAAGCTTGTGACTGTCTTTACAAAAACAATAATAGATGATGTTTCCATATTTCAATCATGTTTACGTTGTATTTAGAATATATATATATATATATATATATATATATATATATATATATATATAGAGATTATATGATATTTGGTGTGTGGTCTAATACCATAATATGATGTTTTCTAGCGACCGGCTATAAAGTAGTATAAGTGCTATAAAAGTGACGTCACTTGTAAACATCGCTTCTGTTTTTTATGTCATCGACTCTATGACACCCTAGATATTTCTATTTGTTAACCGCATGTATTTGGAAGTTTTTTTGCGTCTTGAAAAGTTTCATTGGATGAGCGGTTTTGTCGGGAAAAAACATTTTCATTTACATACATACACCAATTTGCTGTAATAATAAAACAATTTTTAAAATAAATATTGGAAGTATATGTACGTATTTTAAAAAGGTTGAAAAAACTAACTAAAAAAAATACATTGATTGAGCAATTGTGCAAAATGGCCGCCCTTTTGCTTAATATACTTATTAACACTTTTTAAAAAATGAAATTGGAGTCTATCTAATACCTCAAGATTAATAAAAAAGTTGCCAGCGTTTAAAATGCCCATCAATAATTCTTCGTGGGTGTTCACTGGAGTCTTGTATTCTTCTCTTTTAAGAGCGCCCTACAAAAAGAAGTAACTCTGGAAAACGTGGTGGCCATCTTACTGGTGCCTCATTGCCTCTTCCAATCCATGGTCATTCTGCAACACTTCAATACATCATCAATTACCGGGATGTACTGCGCTTTGGAACTAAGTTGTTCTCACTGCCTCTTTCTAAATGGATCAGTGTTTTGTTACTTTGAGTTATGCTATTTGTACAGATTTGGCTTTTGGTGATTTCTCTTGTGTAAATGATGTTGATGAAACTTGTATGTTAAAAGGATTCAGGAGTTTCTCGTTGGTTAGAAGTGTCATGTTTAAGGGTTATGATCAAAAATTACCAAATTCACCACTATATTGAGTACCGTTTCATGCCTAGAAACACTATTTGTAACAGCTTACGAAAGATTAGTACTTCCGCAAGAGTTTTTTATTCCCCTGCTATAAATTTGTGGTCGCGTAAATATTACCGAAGAGCAACGAAAAAATGGGGTGGGGCAAGAACTGGTAATGGGTTTTCCAAAAAATTTAAATAAATATTTCCATTTATCCTGTCTGGAATCACAACATGACCAATAAGATAGCGATCAATAATATCTGCCCAAACATATATTTTAAAGTTATGCTGATAGTGTGCAATCTTATTGGCATATAGATTTTGATCCGCATAAAAATGTTCGCTATGCAAGCTGGTGACTCCAGATCTTGGAAAGCGTGCTTCATCAGTAAACCAAATTGGAACACGAACTCTTTTGTTTCGAATAAATTCACAAAATGTAATTCGCATGGGGGGATTAATCGGTAAAAGTTTCTGAATGAAGCTTTTGGAGGTAATATGGATGTAAAACTGTTCTTTTAGAATATCGTTAACAGTAGCTTCAGGGATATCCAACTCACGTTCCAAGTAGTAACACTTTGTTCTTTTTCATCTCATTCCAAAATTTTCTCTTCTTTTTTGACTGTTCGAGTTGTTTGAATACGACTCCAATCTTCAAATTTTTCCTCAAAGCTGTCCGTTTCTTGGAGATGACACTTAATATTGGCAAATGTTTGATGGTTTGGTATTCGTCGGTTAGGAAATCTCTCCATGTAAACGCCAACAATTCGACGCCCAATTCCTTCACAAAACCTAATACAGCAGGAGCATGTCAACCGTCTCGGTGTGCATGTAGTTGTCCAAGTTTAATAGTAAAATAGGCTTAGAAATTGAATAATGTTGATCCGACTTTAGTCGACTTCTAAGACAAAGTGGCAAAATGTCAATAGTCAAATTATTAAATGCCATAGCAACAAATTCACTCGAAGTATTATTGTTAGAGGTATTTTTTATTATTACACTTAATTGGTGTAATTGCATGTAATTGAAAATATTTTTTTCTGGCGAAACCGCAAATCCAATGAAAATTCTTCAAGAGGTAAAAAAGCTTCCAAATACATGGGATACTCCGACAGAAATATCTAGGTTGTCATAACGTTGATGACATAAAAACCAGAAGCGATGCTTACAAGTGACGTCACTGTACTACTAGAAAACGTCATATTATAGTGTTAGTGAATCTGTCATCACGTATTTTTCGGACAGCCTGTTTATGTATATGTACCGGTACAGTTTTTTTGTAAAGACAGTATAAAAGCTTTCAGATTTAATGATATATAAAATACAATTGTTTTAGCTCTGCATAAAGTAACACAATAAATACAAGTCAAGCTATAAAAGTACCCTATATCGCAAGAAAAAAATATCAGTTCCCTATTTAAGCTCTTATTTCCTGTTGAGTAAGTTTATGATTTACTGGAACTAACCTAGCATATTATATTATATAACAAATATGTTATATGTTCTATGTTTATGTTTTCTTTAAGATATATATATATATATATATATATATATATATATATATTATATATATATATATATTATATATATATATATATATATATATATATATATATATATATATATATGCATGCGCTATAGAGTACTGCTCGCGTTGTATTTAGTATAGAAGCCCCGGGGTTTTCACGGCCGTTAAGGTCCATGGGTTTTTATGGTTGATTCTTATGTATTTTTACATTTTGCATTAACTTGTGTTAATAACAAAATACGGCCCATTCTGGCGGCTGAGCATCTTCGAAATTCGGATTTAGCTGATCAAAATACATAAGAATGAACCATAAAACCTCATGGACCTGTATCGGCCACCAAAACCCCCGAGCTTCTGTACTAATATAAATCTACAATTTATTTTTCCTGTATAAGTGAAAAATAAATTTTTTTGTTTTATAAAGAAACAATAAATAAATGACTTTGACTAGGACCACCGTTACCAAATTATTGATGACCGTTTTTATAAATTTTATACGATTTGTTTCGCTCTTGGTGAAATATCTTGTTCATTTTTAGGTACAGAATAAACAATATGCTTGGTGTTGTAAGCTTTGGTTTAAAAATTTTTGATCGTGGTAAAAGATGTTCTTTAATCCACTCGTTATACTCTTTTATACAGTGCCCGCGGAAAAGTCTCTACCATATGGAAAAATTTTTTGTTCCTTCAGTTTTTAAAAAATGATCACTGCAAGTGTTTTTGCATAAAAATGACCTCAAATATTTGACCAATCCCTTTAGCATATTGCTTACGCAAATATCACTTAAAAATTTCAAACGTCCGAAAACGTCATTTTTTGTCCGAATATAAAAGAATTTTAATTTTCATTTTTTCCCTTATATTGCAAAAAAAAATGATGCTTTTCAGTGCATTTGTCTCTTGAATTTCAGTTAAAAGCCGATAACATTATGTGAAAAAGAGGAAAAGTCAGTTTAATTTCAAGTATTTTAGGAAAAAAAAGTACATCCAGGTTTCCTTGTACTGAGAATATTTGTTATTCGGTGACAATGAATTAAAAATGTAATAATTCACTAGAGAAATTACATAAAACTGATATGTATTCAGTTACTTATGCCGTAACCCAAAATTTGCAATTGTTTACTAAGCTTACTTACTTATTCAAGTTTTTGAATAAGAGTAACATTTACTAACTCTTAGGAAGTTTAAGGAAAAATTTGTTTAAAAGGGTATTTTAGATACATAACTTACATTAACTTAAAATGAATGGTATTTTCAAACTTTTTCACTCATTATGAATGAAAAATCAACATTTTTATTATACAATATACAAAATTATGAAAGTAGTTCAACACTATAAAAAAAGATAATATTTTCTCTTTTTCTTTACATGGTAGTATCGGTTTTTATCTAAAATGCGAAAGAAATATGCGCTGAAAAAATATACTATTTTTTTTTGGAAAAATAGGGGGAAAATAAAAGTTAAAATTTTTGTACCAAATTTTGGTACGAAATCCATCGAAACACAAATGACCTATGACATTTATTTATATTTTGACAAATATTTATATTTTCGGACCTTTAAAATTTTTAAATGACTTTTACAGATTGAAGTAAATGAGATATGTCAAACAATTAAGGTTATTTTTTAGTTTCAAAGTGTGCAAAAACAAATTACAAAAATCTTTTTTTTAACTCAAGGAATTTAAAAAATTTCATATGGTGCAAACTTTTCCGAGGGCATTGTCTATGTTTAAACTTAACTCTTTATCACTTTCAACAATTCCTGGGAAGCCATATTGTTCATATTTTTTAAAATTTTATCTCCTAATATGGCTAACTTTACAGTATTTATTTAAAAGGTTTCTTAACAGGAAGGAAACTAGGCATGGCGAAAACATAGGTGTTTATTGAGTAATTGATGCAATTAGTTGCCACTTTTCATCCACATCAATACAGGTGATCTTATAGTTTAGAAGACGATCGCAACTTCGTCAATAAAGCAAGTGAGGCAATATATTTTGGATTAACGTCGGTTTCGGTCAGCTGTTTCCAATCTTGGCGAGAACATACCGAATACTTTTAAATTTTTTTTTTGTTTCTGATTCTATTTCAAGGATTAAATAAAGTTAAAAATTGAGTTTAACGTTTTATTTTTCAGCCACCATCATCAGGAATTTTTACTGTTTTTAAGGTGTTTAGAGACCTGAATAATACCACACTATCGAAAAACCTTCACTAGTAGGGAGATATAGATGGAAAGAAGTGATGAATAGTATAGACAAACTTTGTAACTCTTCTTTCCTTAGCTTAGCGTCTTTGGGCGTCTATTCCTTCCCTCATTCTAATAATAAGGTTTGTGAAACTATTTAACTTAATTTTTTTGAGGGCAGCAATGAATTACCCTAATTTAAACTTCTTGATATATATTTTTTCCCTTTGATCTGTGAAGTTTAGCACTGGTCAGATCAATAAGGGCTATATATAATGTATTTTTGAGATGGTCCATACAAATTTTGCGTGCTTGTATATTTTTCATAGAAATATCGCATTTTCTTCAATATTAAGAAAATTAATTTAAAGATGATCTTAAATGCATATTACATGTTCTTAGATATGTTTAATTACATTGTAATATTTATTATTATATATTTTATGGAATTTAATATATATTTATAATGTTGGGAAGTCTAGTGGGTTGCAAATCCCGCAATTAACGCAAATTTGCTTGGAATGTTGCACTCAAACGAAATCATCAGTAATATGCACTTACAGTTTTTTTTTGGCGCAGTGGTTCATACAAATAATCAATATATGTATTCACGTCATTTATCTAGGTGGCTTTTTGCTTCAGAATCATTCTTTGGACAAAAGTATTGTGAATATTTTTACTGAGTCACAATATAAATATGTTAATGTTAACTTCATTGGTTTTATTAACTTTTAACATAAAAAAAAATAATAATCAAAAGTTGCACGCTCCACTAACATTTTCGGCATTCTTTCTAAATAGCATTTATTGATGGTGTCATGGAAACGATTCTTAAAAATGTGATTTTAGTATTGTATGAAAAAGAAAAAAATGAAAAGACAAGCATTGTGTTTCGAATTTTTTAAAATTTAGGTATAGTAGTGGTAAACATCCATTAACATAAGAAATGTAAAATCACTCTTTCGTAAAAATAAATAAATATATGTCTCCCCCACATTAGGTGTGTGTAAATAATGGGTGTGTTATTTTATCGACTTATATGCACTAAAGAGAGAAATACAAAAAAAAAGCGATGAAAAGAAATACATATTAAATAAAATATAAAATCGCTAGTTAAATAGTAAATACCCATCTATATTTGCCTTTAAAATATTTAAGTTGCACTTTAAGAATTGTCTTCTTCTGTGTCACCATATTGTTTACCACTTGTAAATGTTCCTTCAGTGTTTTTCAGTAACATATCAAATTTCATTTCATTTGACGATTTAATTTTTTCAACTATTTAATGGACTAAATTCGATCCAAATGTTTATATTTATGTCATTTTGGTAGTATAGAATTCTGCTTACACCACTGAACGATAAAAGGCCATAACAATTATATATATATATATATATATATATATATATATATATATATATATATATATATATATATAGGAATTAATTTTTCTTGAACCATTAAATATGTTTTTAGTTGGTTATTTTCTTGGGAATATGGTTCATTTTTATAAATGAACTAGCGACCCGCCCCGGCTTCGCACGGGTGCAATGCTGATACTAAATACACTACAGAAAAACTGTAACTATTTATTTTATTTTACAACAATTATTACATCGGCCTCCGACGCGCTATTTATAGGCACGCTGCCGCCGCCCCGGTCGGCCAGTACCGCCGCAAGCGCTACTTCCCGCAATTTTAAATCTGTAATATCTTCGAAAATATTCATTTAAATCTTGTGCTGTAAAGGACCATATAGATCTATATTAAATCAACAATGTATTTAAGCTATTTAATTGGATAAGGATTAATGCTGTATTGGTTAAAATCGCTTCAAAATTTGCCATTATTTGTCGTAAAAAGTAAATGACAAAAAAATGTTATTGTGGGATATCCATGAGAGATAGACATATACCATCGCGGAGTTTTCTGTAGACCTTTTCAATGTGTACAAATAATTAGTACATTATTTTGATAAATCTCGTAGGGTTCAGCCTGCGTTTGCAATGTAAGCGGAAAAAAATATGATAATTAACGACATCACATTAGAAACCTCAAAAATAACAGTATTTCTCCACTATTTAATGGATGTTATTATACATATAAACCTTCCTCTTGAATCACTCTATCTATTGAAAAAAACCGCATCAAAATCCGGTGCGTAGTTTTAAAGATTTAAGCATACAAAGGGACATAGGGACAGAGAAAGCGACTTTGTTTTATACTATGTAGTGAAGTACATATATAAAGTAGTCATACTTATTGTATATATATTTTATATTTCAGGACGTTTCGATTCTTTCGAATCTTTTTCAACTGAAGTTTTCGGCGGATTCTACAAAAATGTACATTTTTAATATTATTATATACGGAAAAATGGGTTAAAAACTTACCATTAAGAACAGAGATTTTTGCTTTAAATAAAAATTATTTACATCACAAACCAATTATAAATCACACACTCTCTTGTATATTAACAAGATACAACGTCTAATGAGATCAACACGTAGTTTTCTGAGATATTAACGTTTTGTATTTTTTCTTTAAAACTCCATGAATCTTTAATGTAATATAATAATAATAACCACATAAACTTCCTTGATATGACGTTGCATCACAAAAATAATACAATACTAACTGAGTGGTACACAAAATCTACATGGTCTGGTCGCTACCTCATCTACAATTTCCAACACCACATGGCCCAAAAAAAATCAGTAATAATCGGAATAGCCGATAGAGCCATCATCTTTAGTAGTCCCGAATTTAGAAATAACTGTATGAAAAAAGCAAAAGAGGTCCTTATGTCAAACTCTTACCCAAATAAATTAATTAATAAAATTTTTAAAGAAAGGCTAGAAAAATACAAATATGAAAACACTAAAACAGAAAATTTTGAAGACAATAAAACCAAAAAACAATATATTTCCTTGCCATACATACCAAAACTTTCCGAAAACTTTCAAACTTTTTTTAAGAAACAATATAACCACTAATCATAAGGTCCATAATTTACTTAAAAGCAATTTCACCAAATTAAAAAGCGATATTTCAAAAAACAAAAAATCAAATGTTGTCTACCAAATACCCTGCAAGGATTGTCCATCGAATTATATCGGCCAAACTAGTCAGTATCTGCAAAATTGTCTAAATGGACATAAATATGACAAAAAAAAATATTATAGCCCTAAAAAAACACGAAATGAAACACAAGCACACCTTTGATTATGAAAATACAAAAATCTTGAAAACTGAAACCAACAAAGGAAAACGAGAATTTTACGAAATGATCGCAATAAAAAAAATCTGAATGCCGTAAACGATAAAACAGACATTAATAATCTAAATCAAATTTATTTCAACATATTAAAATAAACCAATAGAAGGGAATGTCTAAAATAAATAAAACAATAAATAAAAATAATTCTCCGCTTTCAATTCTTCTAAATTGAATCACGATATTTTTTCAGTAAGATATCACTTCAATTAAAAGACCCAAACTTTTTACGCTTCTTAAAGTACCTAAAACATACACCATCTGGGTTCCACATTCAGTCAAGTCAAGGCAGTTATGGGGTTAAAAATGTAGTGTCCATTCTTCCAGCTGGACTTTTAAAAATACTATTGAAAAGTTAATATACAAGAGAGTGTGTGATTTATAATTGGTTTGTGATGTAATTAATTTTTATTTAAAACAAAAATCTCTGTTCTTAATGGTAAGTTTTTAACCCATTTTTCCGTATATAATAATATTAAAAATGTATATTTTTGTAGAATCCGCCGAAAACTTCAGTTTAAAAAGATTCGAAAGAATCGAAACGTCCTGAAATATAAAATATATATACAAGGAGTATGACTACTTTATATATGTAGTTTCAATTCATTCTATATATATATATATATATATATATATATATATATATTTATATATATATATATATATATATATATTTATATATATATATATATATATATATATATATATATATATATATATATATATATAATGCCTTAAACTTAATAATTTTTACATTAATCTAAATTAATGTATTCCATTAAATTTAATGTAATCATGCATTACATTTAAGGTTTGATCATTACTTTTTTAGGGCGACTATGTACATTAAATATACGGTCAGTGTTCATTGAATTTAAGATATGTTATCACATATTTAATTCATCAACATTAACATGAGGTCAAAAAATTCTGCTACCAGGACAAGGTGGAAATTTTTCCCATAGGTAGTGTATCGTCATCTGTACACCGGTTTCGAACTCATTGGTCTCCATCAGTACCGGCAGACATGTATACCTCATCATAAAAAAATTCACTTCTGTAAGCAACTTATATCATACTAAATAAAAAGTTCAATACAAGTTGTGCCATCTCCCGTAATATACCATGAATATTAATCCAAATTCCTTTAATGTTCAGGTACATGTGAATTAATTTTAATGTACAGAAAGTTTAAATATCTTTTCAGTTACTTTATTGAAATTTAAGAATGTATAACGAACTGATATTTCAATGAATTTGGTTTTAATTCAAAGTAAATGTAAAATATTCAAGACTTAAAGTCTAAAGCCATTAAATTTAATGTAAAATGCACATTAAATTTGCATTAAATTTAAGGTTATTTATAACAGTGTACGCTTTTGAAATTTCGGCAGTTATTGTATTAAAGATTTAATATATCTGAAATATAAGGTTTATATTTTTATTTTAATTAAATTATCTCTTGAGATTACCCAAGATAATGATGATGGGATTCTGCTAGGTTTCGTAATCCGAATTTTCCCAAAGTTTCTTGCAACTTTAGTTAATTTATTACAGTTTAATTAGATGAGTGGGTTTTCAAAGAACAAATTATAAAATGAAATAGTTAAATATTTGATATTAGAGTTAATAAATTAAATTAATAATGTTAATATCCGTTCTTTATCCCGTTTATTATTTCTTTGTTTTTAAATGTAGTTGAATCAGCTTAAAAATAAAATTATTAATTTTTAATTGTTTTAAATTTTAATTAACTGTTTTTTATATTTTTTCTTTGTGAATAGCATTTTGTAGGAAAAAATAAAAGAATTTTAATGTTATCTAATGAATCGTGTTGTGTTTTAATGCAAATGGACTGGAAAATTGTAAAATTTCGTTAAAAAAATGGAATATTAACGAAATATTGATAATTTAAAAAAAAATCGCAGTTTTTCCTTGATAATAAATTACTTCTTTATAATTCAGAAACCTTGTATTTGATACATACACACGACCTTATTAGGACTCAATACGTTTGGGGCATAACAAATTCATATTTTTTTTTCCTTTAATTTCTATTTTCTTATATTTAGTATGCCTTTCTGCTTTGCCTCATTTGACTGACATTGACATTGATCGAATTGATTCAGATTACTTTAAACTGATTTTTTGTTTCCTAGGGAGTTGGACAAAGAAACTTTGTATAATGATCCTCACAGATTTGTTTTTGAATGATTGCATATTGCTCGGAAATATTAAAAAATAAAGTCGTGTACTTACCAGGAGGGCTTGCCGATTTTTCTGATTTTGTGATATGTTGTGGTACATCAAAAAACATACCTTTTCTTTTTCTTACATGTTAATTCAACTTTATTTTCTTATTCTCTTTATATTAGTATCATTTTTAACATAATAAGGGGATGAAAATCCCTACGGGCAAAAGTTACACTAGTGACTGCGCTTTCTTATAAGTGATTTGGCATTTGATTCATTAAAAAATAGTGAAATAATGATTAATTTTCGAAATATTATAGAAAATGTATTTTTTGGGGAAAATTTTAAAGGTGATTTTAACCAATTAAATGAGCGAATTACCACTTATATAACGCTTATAATTTGTTGATTACAGAAACCTTTTTTGTATAGAAAAAAGTGATTTTATATATATATATATATATATATATATATATATATATATATATAGATTTTAATTATTACTTTAAAGTGTGATTAATAAATCTGTCAGTGTTAGTATGCATAACCTATAGTTAATACTTTAAATAGTTTTAATTTAATAATAGATTTCTAATAGTAATTTAAACAGCCTGTGGTGTGTCTAATAATAAGTAAGTCCAATAATTGATTAAACCACTGAACATAGGTTAATATCGAACTTGGATTGACTAATTTACCCTTGTTAGTTTTATAAGGGTTATTTTTTACATATTTGTAAATAAAACACTGTTTAGTTTAATAGAGCTAAACTCTACATATGCGTCGCCTTGTGAGGGTTTTTTCAAGAGTACATTTAATACTAATTTAATCTTTTACTTTTATTTCCCGAATGGAGTAATGTAGTGTTATTTAAATCTATGAAATGGTTATGGTCTATACAATGTGAGGACATAATAACACATATTTTAATTTTTCATTGTAATATCTGTAAAGAAAAATCTTTTTGTGAGACCCACCACTGTAGAGCACTATTAGATAAAACCTCCTCTGAAAACATAATTGTTGGTTGCTCTCTACATCAGTTAGTTTATATTTGGTTTTAGTTATATCTAAAATATAAGCTATAAAGTGGTAGTCCGTAAGTGCCTGTTTATATCGTTTTTGAACAATGTCAAGCTGATATAATGATAGTTCTAATTCATCCTCGAATGTACTACTGAATTCCTTCCACATTTTTACTGCGTCCGATAGAAAACAATTTTTTCGTTGTAATTTATTAATTGCCACGGCTATAGGTTTCAAGATTTTCAGATATTCCTTAGTTGACCTTTTAAGACCAATGTTTAAAACTTTTTGGTAGATGGTCCCGTCTATTTCTTTCTTATTTTCTTTACAAATTGTTAACAGTTTCTTCCATTGGCTTACATATACATCTAGGCAATCTGGCATACTGTTCCATTTTATGTCATTCGAAAGTACTAGTGCTTTTCTATCAGCCTGTTTGTACTTTGCCCCTGTCAAGTGGTTGTTTCTGAAATATTTAATGACTTGTGTAATCTGTTCTTCAACGTCTTTTATTTCTTAGTCTTTGTAGGGTAGGTTTAGAAGGTGAGCTGAGCATTCATATGTTATGACTCTTCCATTAATGTCTAACTTGTCTTCTATAGTTTTTTTCATAACTGCCATGTTCGCCGCATTATCTGTTACAAAAAATCTAACGTCACAGTTGTATTTAGATTTACAAAATGAAATCAAATGACAAGCAATCTTGGTTCATTCATCTTCAGTAGTTATTGTGGCACAGACTACATGCTCATTATGCATATTAGACTAACCATCAATCGACATTTAACGCGCGGTCCAGAAAGATATCCAAACCCTTTTGCTTTGCCATTATCATAAATTTGATCTAAAAGGGTTGTAAAAATTGTTTTTCCTGAAGGAGGACTATAACTATAACATTTCGATCCCCCTTTTTACATGCGGTTCGTCGACACATCTAAAGCTACAGCTTTGACAATTCCTATGTCTATCATTTTATGTAAATCATTGGTTGAATCACTTTTGAGAGATGACTTGATTGTGTGGGGAGGCACATATAAAGGTATCTTAAAAACTTTTATTATCCTACATAAATATAGCCCAAAAATTATTTACAAAAAAAATAAGACTTACCCTTTACACTTACTATATAATAAGAACACATATGCTTTAGATTGTTTGTATTGTACAATTGATATGTTTACATTACCATAAATCGAATAAATTGTATATAGGTACCTCAGAATAAAAAAATTGTCAATTTGTCAAGTTTATTGACTATTTAGGTCCCAAGTACTACAGCATTTTGCCAATCGAAATTCGTGATATTAATAGATCTAACCGTTTTAACGGTAAGTTAAAATCATATATTATAGAGAATTACAAAGTTACCAAAACAACACAAGAAAGTTAGTAGGAAAATTACCATATAAGATCTGAAATGTGGTATTTTTTTTTAGTTTTTTCCTGAAGTTGTAAGATTAACTTGAAATCACTTGTATATATGTATGTATACGGGGTGTCCGGTAAGTACCTACTAATTTATCGGCAACATACAAGGGAGGTCAAAATAACCTTACTTTGTCAGAAAAAAAATTCCTAAAATGCCCCTAAACAAAGATACAGAGCCCTCTAAAGGGGTACTCAGCGATTTACTTTATCCGCTCTAAGTTTTGAACTGATTTGTATTATTTTAATGAAACATTAATATTTTATAGAAGCCGTAAAGACTCGTTAAACCATACTACAGAAGATGCTTTAGATCATCACAGAAGTCAGAAACGGACTTGCAGCCACACTCCTTGGCCCTAATTTTTGACAGGTGTCATTTTACAGAGCTGGAAACTGATTTTTTAAATACTTTGGTCATTCCTCTTCAACTCCTCTTAATTTATGTCCATAAAACTGACGGATTTCGAGATAAATCGGTTTTTATGCGAAAAACTCAAAAGTTACTAATGCTGAACACCAACAGGTAAAAATAAAATACGCAGTACGCAGTACATGTGCTAATGTGCTTTAATATATGGGGAAGCGCTGTCTCACTTTTTGAAGGCTAGGAGACGTTATGCTGAAAGATTCCCAGCTCAGACATTGTCAAGTCCAAAAATCTTTCAAAAGGTTGATCGGGGCTCAGTTAATTTACAGTGTTATTGAAATGCAAAAATAGTGAAACGTTTAAATGTTATTTTGGTAAATGTGTACTATGGACCACACCACACGTATTTGAATACATTTTCTTATTCTTCCAGTATTTTCCCGCTGCGCCCCAAATAATATTCCGGCATTATTACGTACTTCGTTAGAATGCTGTGCTATTCTCGCTAGTAGTTCTTCTCTAGTATTTACTGGTGTTGAATAAACTAGTTTTTTTAGATGTCCCCAGAAGTAAAAATCTAAGGGATTTAGGTCTGGAGACCTTGCTGACCTTAAAACAGGCGCACCTCGATTTTTACTTGAAGGTGGTTTTGACAAGTTTTGACAAGTTTTGTCAATAACAACCTCATCGCTACACTATTTAGCATAAGTGACTTTTGAGTCTTTTGCATAAAAACCGATTTATCTCGAAAACCGCCAGTTTTATCGAAAAAATTAAGAGTATCTTTTTTGAAGAGTAATGACCAAAGTATTTAAAAAATCAGTTTTCAATTCTGTAAAATGACACCTGTCAAAAATTAGGCCCAACGAGTGTGGCAGTAAGTACGTTCCTGACTTCTCTGATGATCTAAAATATCTACTGTAGTATGGTTTAATGACTCTGTATGGTCTCTATAAAGTATTAAAATTTCATTGAATTATACAAGTCGGTATAAAATAAATCGCTGGGTAACCCTTCAGGGTTCTGTATCTTCATTAAGGGGCACTTTGAGAATTTTTTTTCTGTAACAAAGTAGGGTTATTTTCACCTCCCCTGTATGCTCCCGAGAAATTTGGAGTTACTTACTGGACACCCTGTATGTGGGTGTTTTTCTAATGCATCTGCATTGAAGTTCAATTTATAAAAACGTGATACTTTAATATACATTTAAGGAAAAAAATTATAATAATATATTTTATAAATCGTTTGAATTGAATAAATTGAAATTAAAACTGAATTAAAATTTCGGAGCAGCTTAGTTAAATAAAATTTGTTAAAAGTTACAAATAACAGTATACGTAATCATGACTTTGATCACTGTTTTTGAAACCTGAAGGCCAGGAATTTTTTTTTCCTTGAAAAGTTTAATAGAGTGGTGTACTCCATCCGTGGACACATTGTATTATTTAAAATTGCGGTTCTATATTATTTAAGTCTAGTTTTTATACTTCTACCAATTCGCACAATTAATTTTATATATTTTTGATCTAGTAGATTATTTTTTAATTTTTCTTCTGCCAAAATTTTATATTTTTAAATAGTAACTATAATAATTATAAAATTTTAAATATACGTTCTATGTCTAGGCAGAAACTAAACTACGACTATAAGAAATACCATATTTCACACCATTTCTTCTTGGTGATAAACTTCTTTTAAAACACATGCCGTTTTTTGCTACATCTGGCTTTGCATTGTGTCTGGAAGCGGTGTAGTCCGTGAGCAAAATATCGAAAGTAAACTAGTTTCGTTAGTTACCCGTATTTATTGCTTTTGTTCTTATTTCAATGACACTTTTTCGTTGGTCTGCTGTAACTTTTCTTTGAGTTGTGTGTACTATCCAGGAAGTGTATGCACAAGTACTTTAAATACTTCAATCCTAGAGAATTATTTTAAAAATTTTGGACATAGGCTGAAGACTATAAGTATTCTAGCAAATTCTGGTAAACGTTATGTATAGAATATTGTTTGCGCATATTAAATCGAATGATTGTTTAATAGCTAGTTGTTAAAATTGTCGTGGTTAGGATAAACTGGTCAAAATCAATACTAGGGGATTTTTTAAAAATATTTCTTTTTTTTGCATTCAATAACTTGAAATACTCAAAATTCTTAAATTATTGATAAAAATCAACATTAATTTTTCTATTTCTCAAATAAAAGAGCATAATAGCATATCTTGGTCTTTTTCCATTGTCATTCGTTTAAAAATAACAACTGTAAATTATAGAAGTGTTTAAAATTTGCTAATTTGCTAATGTGTTGTTTCTAAACGACACAACATAATATAAAAATTTCATTACCTGTTTTATAATCATTCCCTACAAGTCTATTGATCTAACTTATTGAAATTATTTTTATTTAACTAAAAGAGAATTTAATTAACTTGAAATTTATAATGGCGCAGTTCAATAAAAAATGCCACATACACCAATTTCGGTTAAAAAATATGTTGGGTGAGGCAAAACAAACATACCCTGTTGTGATCCCTGAGACTTCGTCCGGAACACGAGCATTGATTTACTCGTTTTAGGGTTTTACTATACAAGGTTTACTTTTTAATACATTATTATGTTGAGTAATTGAATTTTGTTAAATATAAACTTCAATTAAAATTAAATTAAAACCTAATAATCCTATTAATTCTCTGAAAACAATTTTTTTACAGAAATTTTTTTTTCAGCCCTTTCCTAAAGAATATTGCTTAATTTTTAATTAATTAAGAAATCAGAAAGCATAAGACACAACATAATACGGAAAAAATTAGGAACGTCAAAGAGGAGAATAGAAGTTTGAAAGTATTAAGAAATAGTACAACAAGAAGAGAGGAGATACAGAAGATCAAGTATATACACGGCAACAAAGTAACACACAAAGAGGAAATTTTACACTCTATCAAACTTTTCTACCAAGAACTTTATACATCTAACCAGCGACTAATCACAACCGACATTCCAAAAGTGCTAAATCAGGGATCGGAACAAGTTTCAGAAATAACCGAGGAGGAAATCATGAGTGCCCCAAGATATATATATATATATATATATATATATATATATATATAAACAATAGAGCTCCCGGACACGGCAAACTGGTAATAAAGTCAATCAAAGAAGGAGGACCACAAATCATCAAAGCTTTAAAAGTTCTACTTAATAAATGCATTGAAGAAGAAATAAACCTATCACAGTGGACAAATGCAACCATTGTTATTATGCATACATAAAAAATGTGACGTTACAGATCTTAAAAATTATAGGCCGATCAGCCTCTTTAGCCACATATACAAACTATTTACCAAAATACTCGCAAACCATTTGATAAATTAAGTAGACTATTTGCTTTCGAGAGAGCAGGCGGAATTCCGATCAGGCTATAGAACAAATGACCATCTTCTTACCCTCAGGGTTCTTATCGAGAAATGTATTGAGTATAGTAAATCACTGATGCTGTCTTCATTGATTTCGAGAAGGCCTTTGATTTAATAAATCAGCGAAGTAGAGGCATTAAGCGAATGTCGCGTTGATCATCGATACTCCGCAATTATCAAAAACATATATGAGAATGCCACGGCAAATGCCAGAACATCGGCAAATCAGATAGATTTAATATCGCTCGAAGGGTAAGCCAAGGTGACACTCTCCCCAAAATTGTTTGTTGCATTGCTAGAGAGTATGTTGAAAAAGATGAACTGAGATTCAACAGGAATCAACATCGATGGCGAATTGATAAATCATCTCTATTTTGCAGACGATATTGTGTTAATAACAGACAATATACAGGAAGAACAAAATATGCTGGATACGCTAGACGATGCCTCAGAAAATGTCGGTTTGAAAATTAATTTATCAAAGACCCAACACATGACAAACCTAGTAATCAATAGTCCCTTAAACATCAATAACATAAATCTAAAACAAGTGCATATATACAAATACTTGGACCATGAGATCGGTATTCGGCGAGATAATCAGACGCACGAAATCCAGCGAAGAATAAGTTGTCGTGGGCGGCATTCCGTAGACTCAGATATATATTGAGATCTAATCTTTCTATATGTCTGAAAAGAAAGGTCTTTAACCAGTGTGTTTTGCCTGTTCTCACGTATGGAGCTGAGACACTTACTTTGACAAAAAAAATTAACATGTCATGCAACGAAAAATGGAACTGTCAATATTGGGATAGAATACCCAATCACATCATAAGAAACCAAACAGGAATAAGAGACGCGGTGAAATGTATCTTACATCTTAAATGGAACTGGGCAGGACAGGTGGCTAGGATGATTAATGGACGGTGCACAAAGAGACTTGTGGAATGGAGGCGAAGACATGAGGCCTATAGAAGTAGAGGACGACCTCCTAGTTGGATACAAGTGGCATAAAATAGAAAGAGATGGCTAGAATTAAGGGAGGCTTTCGTTCAGCAGTGGACAGGATAAGCCAAATGAAGATGAAGATTGCTTAATTTTACC
This sequence comes from Diaprepes abbreviatus, assembly GCA_034092305.1. Classification (NCBI taxonomy): domain Eukaryota; kingdom Metazoa; phylum Arthropoda; class Insecta; order Coleoptera; family Curculionidae; genus Diaprepes; species Diaprepes abbreviatus. Next base: position 5,482,032 of record JASJET010000068.1, on the reverse strand, counting down.
TTCTGTGACCTAGTAAATTTAATTTTTTCTGGTTATTCTTGTTTAATACACGGATTTGGTACCTCACTCTATTAAACTTCAATATTTTTGATTTTTCGAGGAAAGTCATTCTTGATAAAAAGTTTTACTCGCCTTCGGATTTTGAGAGCAGTAACCAAAATCATGATAACGTCTACAGGGTGTTCCAAATATTCAAAAATGTAGAATTTCACTTAAATAATATACTGTTATTTTTAATTTGGTTAGGTTTCAAAAGCGGCGCCATATACTCTGTTGGGATAGAGAGTGATGGACTCCACTACGCTTTTCTAGCCACATGAGTAGCCGCCCGTTCCAATTCGGAAATGTTCCAGGCAACTGAGGCGATAAACAGACTTCACAGCCTCGGTCTTGTGTATAAGTAGAGAGGAGGTAGATTCATTGGAACCTCCAGAGCCCTCGTCGGGCAATAAAATACCGGCGAACGTAATCATAGAGCGGGTCATCATACTGTATATCCGCGATCGCCCCCCCCCCCCTCAAGAGCTTTGAGTTCAAGAAAATATACCCGATTTTGCCTCTTATACCATAGCTTATTCAAGAACTATAGAGAGTAATAAATCATTTTTTACCCTTTTTTTCGCAAAATACCTGTGTTCTTTAGTCCAATTTCCTTGGCAAAATCTATTAGATATATATATATTTTTCATAGGAATGGATTAGAAATTTTATAATCAAAAATACCGGTCTATAATAATGGAGTATTTGGGTTGGATAACAATAGATATTTGGATGTGTGAAGTGTTAAAAAGGATTTTAATCCTTGTCATAGGCGTCGGAAGAACGCTTGGAGCTATCGGTCATTTTATTATTAATTAAAAACATTTTTAGGATATTTGACATTTCAGTTTATTTATTTCTTAAACCATCTGCAGAATTAAAATTAAACATTAAAAAGGGATTCAAATGTAATCAATTTTTATATATTACAGAAAATTTAAATAATAAATTGTGTTTACGCTGGTAAACATGATATATCTAATTCGTAATCAAAGTCAGTGCAGCTATCTTCGCTCAAATTAATTATAATTGGTTCTTCTATCTCACCGATCATGAGATCGAGTTTCCACATTTTCTTGTATTCTTTTATTATATGGATTTTTCCAAATTTTCTGCACTAACTTTATTCAAAAAAATCTTCCAAAAGTTCAGTTAAATTACTAATTTTGTAAGTTGTGTTATTTCTAGCAACTCTACCTTTAACTTGAGAGGGATATTTCTTTCTCCAACGGACATTTTCCGGATGATCTATAAGAACAGATTTCCTATCTGGTTTTTCCCAGTAAAAATTTAATTTCAGGTAAATGCCGATCTTCATTGATTTTAGTTAGAATTTTGTCGACGGTTCGGATCAGCTTCTCATAATAAAATGTATGTAAAAATCCTTTTATTGCAGTTTACATCTCTTCTTCCAACGAGGTTTTTCGTCTGATGTAGCTTGGGAGTACTAACAATTCCAGTTTTTTTTTCTCTTTCAGTATTTTTTACATAGTACATTTCCCAACTCCTGTCATGTTGGAACACATCACAGCAGAGCTTTTAACATTATTATCTAGATATTGATATCTTAAGGCATCATAAACATTCATCGTAATAAGTTTTTCGTTGAGGAAAAAATGCCCTGGTTTAGCGATTTTGGAATAAATATAGATGTGGAAGCCATATCTTTTGGATATCTCACTAACCTCAAATAATAAATAGAAACAAACACAAACAAGATAAATCACTAAGGACACACTGTAAGGTGTACTTTGCTCACTGACAGAAATTAAATTGAATTATCAGAAATTTTATGGTTGCAATAAATTTATAAAAGCTTATAATATTTAAATATAATTAAATATAATTAGATTTACGGCAGTCCTCAGTTACCGGCGGCACTGGGGCATGTAGGTTGGAGATTTCGGTAACAGTTTCCTTAATCTCTTTAGTTCCTGAATAGACTATAAGAATGTGTATGTTTGCGATCGCCCCTCCCCTTCCCAAGAGCTTTGAGTTCATGAAAATAGAACCGATTCTGCATTTTATATTAGGAATGTATATGCTGCTGGCACTCCCCCTCCCCCGTTGACAACTTGTTCTTATACGAGGAATGTGTATGCTGCTCGCATCGTCCCCCCTGTCGGTAACTTGTTTTTTCTTGTGATCGTCCCCCCTCTCCAAGAGCTTCAAATTCAGAAGAATTGACCCGACCCAGCCTTTTACACTAGAAATGGGAATGTTGCTAGTGCCCCCCGCCCCATTGACAACTTACTTTCGCTTATCATACTGTACTTTTATTATATCACCGCCCCCCGCCCCCCCAAAGAAAGAGGCTGGATCCGCCCCTGTACTAGATTTCTCTATCAAATCTCCTTTCTGTTTCAGTTTTTTTATTAAGCCTTGTTCCAGTGCGTTTAAACAAAATTTTAATAAATAAAACTTTATTTGTCTTACGCAAATTAATGTTTTCTCCGTATAATAATGAATTTATAATGGCAATAAATTGCAACTTAGTTGCTTTAAGTCATTTATGATTAATTAAGGATATTTACTCGTTGGTTCCTAAACAGTTTCTTTACTATTAAATTCTAGGGGAATGAATTTTTAAAACATTATTTTCAAAATTCTCCGACTGGTCCTGAACGGCGAACGTCACTGTTTCCTGCTTTTTAGAATTTCTCATAAAGCAGATCCATATCGATATTTATTAAAATCTAAAAGGAACAATTTTAAATAAAAGTTTTTCGATTTCGGGCCCAGGCAAAAAATTCAATGTTGAGTGAACAAAAAAGTGATGACGTCAAACGACAAAAAATAGAGATTTTTTGTTGTGTAGTCTCAGATTAATCAGATGAGGCAGCTTTGGTGGTGCTTTTGAAGTTGAGAGTTCAATTTTCTTGATCTTGTTTGCTTTATGACCCTCTATATTACACTAGGAAAAGGTGTTAAAATTATGAAGAATGTCGCTGTAACTCTGATAAAAATTAAAAGAAATACTAAAGTTTTTTAATTTGGTCCATCACGTCACTTGTTTTCTTATTATCCTTATTATTTTTGACAGTGGATATTCAAATGCTTACCTTAGGAGATTTTAGGAAATTTCAAAAGAGCCATATTTTTCCATATTGAGCCGTTCAGAGACTTGAGTGCAGAAAGTTCCTTTTACCATTTTTAAGCAAAAATATTCACTATAATATGATAATTTCACACCAAACATAAAATTGGCATAAAATACGACACGACAGCATGTAATATAAACAATAACGTTAGGTTTAATCTAGAGTTGGTAGATCACCATGATTCAGTGGCTGGAAAACTGCAAAAAACATTTCATAAAAAAATTGTTTCTTGGACTTGAGTTTTTATTGCCTTTATTGGTTATTTAACTTCTCTTCTCCGGATCCCTCATCGATATTATTTGCATTTGGTTAGTTATTAAATAGTTCTAGAAAAAAGAATATTTTTTGCGTTGTTTTAAATAAATATTTCTAGTTTTATCAATTTATATATATATATATATATATATATATATATATAATATATATATATATATATATATGTATATACTTATATATATGTAAATAAGTAGATAAGTTATTGTCCGTGTAATATAAAAAGAAAAATAAAATAAAATCTTGGCTAAGCGGACGTGAAATTTGTCAATCTGCATTATTTTCGTGTTAAAAAGTGCGGAGCACTTCAAAGTATGGAAAGACTCCGGGTCCGACAGATGGCGACAGCTCTGTTTCGTCCTAATATGGGACTCGTCAGGCCACCGCATTCGGTACAAACCATCATCTCGCCTTTGCATCCTATAAAGCTGAATGAATAGGAGGATCGTTTGGTGCGACACCTGGCTTTCGTTACCAAAATTAGCAGCAAGCCTGGTTGCCTAGTACCCAATAATTGCGACCCCTATCCTTTGAGTAGCGCGTTTCGTGTACTCGATTGTATGGATTTCTGTTTTAAGTTACCGTCGCGCCACCACATGGCGGTTTTTACAAGTTTTGTTAATTTCTGTGGTTCTTGTGTTATCAAGTGAACCATCGAGATGTCGCCTTTGTCGTCCTGTTTGCTGTTTTTAATTTTAAATTCAGCTTTATAGGATGCAAAGGCGAGATGATGGTTTGTACCGAATGCGGTAAGGCAGCTGACGTTTCAGTGAAATCGCATTCACCATTTTGAAAGCTCACTGTACGGCGTCTATGAGCGAACTGACGTCCCGTTCGTTTTCCGAATGGCTATGGCCAATCAGGTTCTAAGACCTGGTGCTCGTCTTCGGCCCTGTTGCCAATGTTTGGGGTTGCGTTGCCGAGTTGTAATCTCTTTCATTGTTAAGTGTTGCTGATTGATGTTTTGTAAGCAAATTTTTTCAAGTGTTAGGCCCTCGCTGGCTATCATCTCTGCTATTTAAGTTGTTGGGCCTCTTTGCAATTTCGATGGCTTCACAGTTTTCACATCTCGGTAGAATTTTTGTTCCTGAGAAATTTATCTTATGTCCTGTGTTTAACCAGTGTTGGACCAGTGCAGAAGAAGTTGTTTTTTGCTTCACAGCGTTTATATGTTCGTTTCTTCTGGCGCTTATTTTACGGTTAGTTTGGCCTACGTAAGATGAACTGCATTCTCCGCATGGAATTTCGTACACTCCCTGGCTTTCTAAATGGATTCTTTCTTTAGATGTTGGTAAGAGATCTTTTACTTTACGGTCTGTGGTGAAAATGGTTTCAGTATTGTGTCTCCTTAGAATTTTTGCGATTTTGTCTGTGGTGCCTCTGATATAAGGAACACAAGCTTTGGAGCTATTCTCTTGGTTTTCGCGATTTTTCGGGGCCAAGCGTTTGTTTTTTAGAGCCTTGTCTATATGTTCTTTTTTATAATCGTTCTTTGTTAGGGCATCTTGCAGTATGTTCATCTCTTTGTGGTAATTTTCTTGATCTGTAAGGGACTGCGATCGAAACGCAAGTGATCGGTGTTGAGGTATCTGTTGGTGTGAGTGGCTTTCTGTAGACAGTGTGCGAAAGCAAGCCATCCTTTTTTCATTTGAGTAGGATATCTAGAAACGGTAGTTTTCTTTCCTGTTCTGTCTCCCTGGTGAATTCGATTTTTGGGTGTATACTGTTTATGTGACTCAGGAAATTTTTTAGATTCTCCTCTTCATGCTACCAAATAACGAATATGTCATCTACGTAACGCAGCCACAGTTGTGGTTTGTGTGAAGAGGTCTCTAAAGCGTTCGATTTGAAGTCCTCTATAAATAAGTTAGCGAATGCAGGAGATAGCGGCGATCCCATAGAGGCTCCCTCGACTTGTTTATATCGTCGGTCTTCATAAGTAAAATAGGTGTTATCAAGACAGTGTCTAGCTAATTCGACGATATACTTTGGCAGATTGTATTTGTTTTCTATTATAGAAGGAGCTTCCTTGACTGGTATTTGCGTAAAAAGCGTAGTTTCGATGTAACAGACAAACAAACAGAAAACGGGAGCCTATATCACTTTCGACAACGTCCTCGTCATGTTTGTAAAGTTTCGTCGAAATCAGTTCAGCGGTTTTGAAGATTAGCCCGTACAGACTGACAGGCAAACACTTAAATTTTTATTTATATGTATGGATACTGCCTTTTTTTACTCTTCAAATAAACTATTGTTGGTGTAGTTTTGACATTTTTTTCCGCCAGGAGGCATTTGAAAAAACCATTAAACAATTTACGTTTATGTAATAAGTGAAACCCCCTTAATATCCACCTTATTCAAATTTAAACAGTAAAAACTAAAAGAATCGTTCACTCTATTATAGCTTCTTTACATGAATAACTTTTACTTACTAGTCAAAGGGATTTTCCAAATATCTTTAACATTATTGTTGTTAATAAAATATTAATGGAATAAATTTAATAACGGGGAATCATTTAGATTGATTTAATCATTAAGTAACATATAGGTTGTCCTAAAAATATGGAAACCTTTAAAAATCTCTAAACTAAAAGTTATGGAGAAAAATTTTAAATACAAATTACGTTTGAAGGTCAAGACAGTAGCCGATCTTGCCTTTATCGGCTGGACCGTAGCCGGTCTTGCCTTCACTGGCTAGATCGTAGCAAGCTACAGATCTCCCCTTTACTGGCCCGATCGTAGCGGATCGTAGCAGGTCTCAGATCTTGCCTTCATTGGCTGAACCGTAACAGGTCTTGTTCTTAGGGTATATCTACTTTATGGAGTATACCTTTCTAGATGTAAATTTTCCGCTATTTCCATTTCTGGACTCAAAAATATACAAAGAAATCAGATCAGTTACAAGGTCAACCTCAAGGTCACTGTGAGATGCGCCATTTGATTTCCTATAACTTTTGTGTACAAAGTTTTTTCTGTAACCCTTCGTTGCTGCTTTTACATTAATTTATGGAAAAAAATGACATTCTCAAATAACCGTGAAATTATTTTTGATAGCAGATTTCCCCTGCTTTCCGTTTCTGCAAGTAAAAATTTGTATTCCCATAAAAAAAATCAACTTGACCTTCAAATGACTTTGACGGCCAGTCTCAAGGTCAGCATGAAGGTCACCAAGCGCCCTTTGATTTCCTAAAATATTTGTTTTTGAAATTTTTTCCATAACCCTCCATAGGTTTGGGATATCCTGTATATTTTCCTTTTGGAAAACATCGGTAGGATCTCGTATTAATGCACATATGGTTCTACAAATTCGCTTGTTTTATTACTATAATATTCTTGGTTTAACATTACCACTGTCTTTCGTTAATCTACTTTTGAAAAGTAATATCGTGTGATTTACTTTTAATTTGTTTGAAAATTTTAATTCCTCATTTTGGAGTAGGTTTTTCGGAAATCTGTTTTATTAATGTGAAAGCTTCATCGTATTTTTGATTTTTAATATTTAATTTTAAATATGTCTAACATATTTAACTGTTATTTTACTCAATACTTGCTCAAAAGCGTAATTATTTATATATTCTCTGAAACTAATAGAACAGTTTTTTAAGCAAAAATATTTTTGGCTGAATTAGCGTAATTACACAAACTCCCAGAATTGCGTAAAATGACTTGAGACCTTTTTGTCTCTTATAAATACATACCAGAAGTAATTTTGATAGCAATCAATCGTTTAATTAGTTTTAATTGATTTCTATCCCAATAATTGAATAGTAGTTACGTTGGTACGTTACTAAGTTATCGTTGGTATTTTTCAAACTAATGATTTTATAAATAAAATAATGTTCGGGAAATTTAAAATAAATATCGATTACCTAGTCGTTCTTATTATTTTCATTGTTTGAATTATTTAGTCTCTCTTATTTTTAAATTATGTTGCAATTATATGTTATCAATGTTTACAAATGAATACTAGTATTTATTATTGTTTGTTGAAAATAACAATAAAATTTGTAAGTATATTAAACTACCGGCTGCATTATGAAGATTAAATGTAAGCAGCGTCAAACAAAACGAGCGATAACGAGTTTAAATTTTCAATAAAGCAATAAACTAAATGCAGTTTTATTCAGATCACCTGCATTGCAACTTGATAATTTTTATTATTTGTTATAGTTAAAGGGCTATTGACAGAACAAAACATATTTAAAAATACATTGATGTTGGGCAGAATTACTTCGTTCCCAATACAAAATTGGCATGCTAATCCTGGATTGACTATTCAGAGGAGACTGAAGAAACGATTTTGTTTTTGGAACTATTCACTAGATTTCTTGTATTAATTTTAATAATCTTGACTCCAATACAATTCTTCTATTTATATATCTTCAAGCTCAAAATTTTTGACAACTAACAAATGAGGACTTGTTCAGAGGAAATTGTTTAGTGACTCTTTTTCCCCAAAATGTAACATATTTTACCAATTAAAAAATCTAGTTCTAGAAATCCTTCAAGTAGGCTCACCATAATGAGATAACGCACACTGAATTTCTAGAATGACCATTGACACAAATTAACCATGTTCATTGTTTGAAATATAGGCACACATTATTTTGCCCACCTTTCTGCGGAGCTCAATCTTCATTCTATAGATTTGTTCAAAGTTAGTAATGCTCTTGAACAACATTAAGGCGGGATTATACGCATTGATTATTCAAGTTCTATTAATTGTGCATCACATACGTAGATAATGAAAACAGCATACCTATCTCTATCAAATTCTCTTTGGAAAACTTTATGTTCTAATCTCCTAATCCTATACTGAATTGCTGTGCTTGGTGTTTAGAGTATTGCGTGCTGATACTCAAACATCACATAAAACATAATTGACTGTGTATGGGACCTTTCATGTTCCAGATACGTTCGAATGGTTTGTTGGTGAAAGTGTTAACACGTAGTTTGGTGATTCTGCTTCATATGTGAGTATAACCAGTGTATATCTGGTGTTGGGAAACCCGGCAACATTATAATTAACGATAATGATAATAACCAACGAGCCTGCTCGATTTGGAACTAAGCTTGTGGTAAGTCTGCTGAGCTGAGTATGACCGAACATGTATGGTCGGGTATTTTATATTTTAAAATTTTATAATGAGTCTCTGAAAATTTCCCGATAAAGATATCAGGTAGTTAATTAAAAATAAATGGTAAACCGTTTGAAATGAGTTTGTCACTTTTTTGGAAAAATAATATAGGATAAAAATTTCCCTGGATAAATATTCAGAAAATTTGAAAATTCACTGTTCATTAAAAAAAAACTACACTTTCCAGCTAAGTCCTGATTTCCTTGAAATTTGGTGATATAGCACTAATCTCAACGTTTTTTTCTTCTAAAAATCGGATTTCAGTACGACTATAAAAATAGAAGAAAATGTAATTTTTGATTAAACGATTTGAAGGATATTTGACAGACTATCCAGGGAAAAAAGTTTGACAGAAATGTACGACTAATCTATAATGAACACTACACTTCTTTATTTAAAATGCATTATATAGATAGTGGAATATATTACCAGCAACTACATGTTTGAAAAGCTAATTTTTTTATATTTTATTGCTAATATATTATCCAGATTTCTTATCTGTATTTAGTTATTAAATTCGACTCTTTCATTGCTGTAAATAACTGGTCTATATTTTATTTGTTACTTAAGGTTTTCGATTTGAGAAAAAAGATCATACTTTGTTAGTAGATTTTGGGAATATAAGTAGAAAAGAAAAATTTTAATTTTACCACAAATATAATCCTAGTCTTTCAGATTTAAAATAAGCTAAAATATTTAAGAAAATTTAACTCTAGAGGCATGTCAAAATCGTGTCTAGTTCACTAAAGGCAACAACATCTCACCACTTTTTTTTTTGTCGTAAATCGGAATAATCATTTTTTTTTCTATTTCGATTAAGTTAAATCTAGGAATGCGACGTTTTTTGAAAAAATTTCGTTACATACTCCCTATTTTAAGATCGTAGAACACGATTCTAACCTTAGTTTTCCATAATTTTTCTTTAATTTTCAGGAAATTATGAAAAACCATGCTTCACTTCACATTATCATATTTATTTCTGGAGAAAACACCGAACTTTCTTATTTATTATGAATAATTACTAGTTCAAATCATTGTATGTATTATATTTGAATTATTTTTGAAGAAATTTTAGCAAACGAATTAAGAAAAATTTGTATTTAAGTTTCGTAAACTTCATCAACTTTTCTATTATTATACAGCTCAGTCGAGAACATAGTTTAATTATAGTAAGGTAAAATTAACCTTAACCAATCGAAATATTTAGTTAGTTTAGGTTAGTTCAGGTTTACTTATTTTTAGTTAGTTTAGAAAACTAAAACTAACCTGTAATAATGTAAGCTGGCCTAGATATATTAATTAAAAAGGGTTAGTGTCTAGAGACTATATGGAGGCGAGAAAATCTCTGCCAGAAAAGGATATTGGGACAGGTCTGAGTTAGTAGGAAAGCGGATAGTTTAGTATCTTCTGCAAAAAATAATATGGCTAGTAAAATGATAAGGCGAAGATGTATAAAAATGAACTAGGATTATAAATTCGATGGAATAAGGGAATTATTTGGTACCAAAATATTAAAAGAAATATGTAGCATAAAAAACATTTAAGAATAGCAAATTATTAATGTTCTTGCACATTCTAACTAAAAGAGGGGGATAAACGTGGCTCATGTATTTAAAAACATTATGGTACATGTTCATATTGTCGGAATATATTTTCTGAAAAATATGTTCCGCTAAGTAGCCGTGGAAGTGTTCTTCGCGCCGACCAGATATGTTTTTCTCGTCCTTTTCTTTACAGCTTTCATAGAAAAAAAATAATGTAGGTTTATTTCACAGAAACCGTATTTATGCCATAGCAACTGCGGAAATTATTTCTCTTTCGCACAAAAGATGTCATTGCTGACAGACGTAACAGAGATTTTTAAAGTTTTTCGGTAATTTTTCTTAATTTTTTCGAATAGAAAAGTGTAAATTTAAGAAATTTTATATGATACAGAAGTTTCATTAAGTGTGAAATTTGTCGATGTAACAATATTTTAACGATCTATAAAAAACTAAATCTAAAATGTAAAGTGATTTTATGTGTTTTCCGGGAAACTGAAGAAAAATTGTGGAAACCAACGTCAGAATCATGTTTTACGACTTCGAAATAGTTAGTTAGTTAGTTACTTTAAAGGTTAAAGGCGCGTCAGTAACTCAGACCATTTAGCGCCTACTGTAGAAATTGTTGGGATCAATTAAACCTTATTATAAAGATCAATATGCCTCAAGAAACACAATAAACGTTTGGCTTTAGCAAGATCAAAAGACATAACTGTCGCAAAGTTATTAGGAGTTAGATATCTCTCTCTAGCATTTCTGTATGCGGGACAGTCAGAAATTATGTGTTTTATAGATAAAGGGGAAAGACAAGACGGACATTGAGGGGGATCCTCGTTTTTAAGGAGAAAGGAATGAGTCATTCTGCAATGTCCAATGGCGATTCTCTTCCAAACAACATTTTCCCTTCTGGACAGTTGGGGGAAGTGATATGTCTCTGAGAAATTTCTCTTAATGTGGAAGAGTTTATTGGGGTTTTCTAGAGATTCCCAGCGAACCTGCGCAATGTTGCGAATAATATTATCAATGTGACTTCGAAATAGAAGGAAATGCAAAGATATTTAAAAAAAAAAGTTTTCCTAGATTTTATTTAATCGAAATAATAACTTTTTTTATGATATAATAGGTTTTGATTTTGTTTTTTTTTCTGATCGGGGTTAACAAGACATTTATATTGCTGAAAAGGTTTTGGTGAAATAGTAACATTTGTTGAAAAGTCTTCGTACGGTAGATGTAACAAGCTCAGTATTATTTTATTGCTTAATTAGACGCTAGACATCGTTAATAAAACAAATCAAATAAGCCCGTTTTGAAACATTTATTTTTACTTTTAATGAAGAAAGTAAGTTTTAAATTAAATGCCAATTCTTACGTATAAAAGACAAATTTTAACTTGTTTGTTATTATCAGTTTCTTAGTTGCAGTATTTGTTTTTGAAAGAGTTATTTTGAAATGTCGTTTCACTGCACAATTTATTATCTAAAGCTTTTTTCAAAGCATAATTTTTGTTACCTAATACCCTCTATTTACTAACGTCTGCAATAGAAAGCTTTTAAAAAATAATCCTGATTAATATAGCTTTAGATAGAATAAAATACTGCTAATTATTTTTTTTTCAATAATGGCCTTATTTTTCAATACAATCGCTTTATTACATTAAAGCTAATAAAAAATCGGCAAAAGATAAAATATTTTTTGAATATCAGGAAATTATGGAACATATTAATTGTAAGTGTACTTCCTATTATTTTTATTATCAAATATCTACCTTAGTTTCTGTCAAACCTCGAGTACTTAAGGACGAAGCGTAATATCTAGACTAGCGAATCAATGAATGAAAGTCGTGATTCTCGATGTTTAATACTTAGGATTCGTTGGGCTATGTCGACGTCGATAGCCTTTCTGTTACCCGAACTTGCCTGGCTTTCCGGGTGATAATGGGTTCTTTTCAACCCACGTCCGAGAAACAGCTTTGCGTTTTCTGCCCCTTCCTGTACGTTATGGACTTCTCACGAATACTCTGCCATCACTTCCAGTACCTTCTTCTAGTCATTTACAGTGCAATCAGTATAGTCCCTAGAGAAATTTAGTCTAGCCTAACGATTTTTTTTATTAAACGTGGCTTTTTTCTTGCTGTCCTGCCAAACAACTCGGCCTCATCTAGGTGTCTCCTTATAGTTCCAGAAGAAATGCCAGTTTCTGCAGGAAGCTTTTCTTATTTCTTCTGATCTCATTAAGGGATTTTTTTGACGATGCAAGCAATAGCTTCATTGACTCCTCTGTTACTTTTTTGAGGTATTTTTTTTTCGTGAAAATCATGCTTTTGTATATATTTAAGGGCGTTAACCACTATTTTTTTCGAACAGTTTTTGTATTATGATATCATATCCCAACTTCAATCATTATGAATCAAATTAAAAATTATCTTGCGGGTAGAAGGGTCACAACTTTTTTTTCCCATTCATGCCAAAATGTTGTTAAATTATTAGGTTAATTACTTTATGTGTGTGTGTGTGTGACTCTGATTTAAACCAACTGGTGGCCAAATAAGTTTTATTCATGTAAAAAAAATGTTTTTAAAATCTTCTATACACAAAAAAATATTTGTTTTTGAAATGGTTGTCAAACTACGTAATTGCAATTAACCCATTGAAAAACATCGACACTAAAATGTCACTGTCAGTCGTTATATCATTGAAAAGCTGCTTAGATGAAATTATCGAAAACAGTGCCGTTTTTTAAATGTAACAATAAGGAAATAAACTGTCTTCTAATTTCTCTGCGTTTATTGGATTTGACATATTTTTATTATACGCAAAATATTGATTACTTTTTTTTATATGTAATTATTAGCCGACTTAAAAAAGAGTTATCAATTCGACGTTTATATATAAATATACATATATATATATATATATATATATATATATATATATATATATATATATATATATATATATATATATATATATATATGTATATATATATATATATATATATATATATATATATATATATATATATATATATATATATATATGATATCCGAAATTGGTGGTGACAATATTGCAATCTTGAGAACTATAAGAGCTATAAAGGCTATTAAATAGCGAAAGTTTTAGGCAATTGTGTTAATAGGTTTTTGGTGCTTATCCATCGGTTCTGGTTTTTGCGTTTTTGAAATTAAAAAAAAAGTAAAATGTTACATTTTCATAGATCAGCTATAACTTTTTTATTTCCCAGTATTTTTCAAATCTGTATTTACTTTTTTGGCGGCTTTTTATGCAGAATACGTCTATTTAAGGAAAGTTTAGTTGCAACGTTTCGATTCCCTGGAACCATCATCAAGTTTGTTTTTCCTTATGACTTTCATATACTCATCGAAAAGTAATTAATTTTTTCTGTAATATTATGTGAAATACTTATGCAAGAAAAAACAAGGTTGTAATCTAAAAACAACTAAAAACATTTTTTTATATAAATTTGAATATTTGACAACACCGAAATTTTAAATAATTCTTTTACTTCAGAATAAATTTAAACTAATAAAAACACAGCTTGATAGGATTGATTTTGTAACATTTGAAAGATATCTGTCAATATTTGGTCATAAATAAATGGGCCAATCAAATGAGTTGCTAAAAATAATGGAGGATATTAAAAAAGATAAATCGTAATTATTACAATATTAATAAATACCTTTTGATGATAAATAATTAAAGCATTTCACAAAAATGCTAATCATTTGAACCTGAATAGGATATTTCTTACCGATCATTCCGAACCACACATTAAAATCAAATTATACTTGCAATATTCGTGGTTCATTTTTAATTGCGGGTTTTCAAGAGCCCTGTAATGCTGGTTCTTTTTATAAAAACTCCGCAGTTACTGAAATGTTTTTTCGCCTGGTACAGAGAATAAAATTTTAAACCGAGCTTATATAATATAACTGGTTTAGGTATGTCAAGCTTCAGTTAAAAATAATGCATTATTAGTATTGTCCATTTTAAAGACAAATTGAAACTAAAATGGATGAAATAAATTATTTTTACAAAAATACTAAATGTACTTCAAAAAGTTGCACTTAAAAGTAGAAAATAAATTACAGTCTACTTTAAATTGCCATCAATTAAATAATTATTGATTTCCTCATTTACTTAGCCCTTTTTTGAAGGCGGCGTCAAATGTAATCTTAATAGAAAATATCTCCATACTAAACGAAGGAACTCTTAACTGACGTAATAAGAAAAACACAGCTACGATATAGAGATAAAGTCGGTTCAAAATACTTTACATATTAATTATTATTAATTTAAAAATAACCCCATCAACTAATATGGCACCAAGTCTAAAAAAGTGCCAAGTAAATGATTAAATGTATTACAGTTTAAAACAGTTTAAATTTATTTTAAACGTTTTAGTCCAATTTTTTTTAAGTCACTAATTTTTTTTTATAAAAATAATTTATTTCAAGTTTCTCTCCAGAAGAATTTTGAAAACTGCATTAATGAAATATATTTTGTTAAATTACAAGTCCTCCGTACAGAAAGTAAAATGTGCCGTATACACTTACCTCCTGAATTTATCGGCATGCGTACAACCTATTTCTTGTTATCAATCATTTGGTGTGGTAGTGTCACTCGTAAATAAACAGTACTGGTTCGACGCCATTTTTATGTAGTGGCTGTTTGTAGTACTACAAGTGACTTATTTATTTGTGTTTTGCATGTTTTATTTAATATAACGAGCTCCACAAAGTGTATGCTTACGTTTTGTCAAAACAAGCAAATACTTACATTTTCGAAGTTCGGTCCTGTCTGTGGTCAGCTGAACATGTTGTGGTACGCATGCCCGAAAATATGTTGATGTTTTAACATCGAAAATTTGCCATTTATATAATTATATATATATATATATATATATATATATATATATATATATATATATATATATATATATATATATATATATATATATATAAATACTATGCTGCCCTCAGGAAATTCATTTTTTGTAGTGAATAATGGAAGGTAAGCAACAGGAAAACGGTGGCCTTTAAGTTCGTAGCATTATGATAAGATCGATATTCTTTTATACTGTTATCAGTGATCACAGTCACAGAAGTAAAAGCAATGTGATTACTTTCTTTTGAACAACATTTAAACACATTATTTACAGGTTATGGAGGAGATAAAGCAACTTGTTCGGATTAGATCCGATTTTATCAAAACGTGTAAACCATCAGGTAGTTAAATGTAGTGGTAGCTTTTTCTGTTGATTTAAGAAAAGAAAACATTCGACGAACCTTTGGTTGAGCTAACATTTTCTTATGTTACATCAACAAAAAAAAGTGATAACTGGTACATAACTACTAAAAATATTAGTTTTTATTCAAGTATACGTATTAGCGTTTTATTAGAAGTGTGGTTTAAACTTGGTAGGGCATTGTTTGTTACGTCCCTTTGAGGTAAATTAAAAATTATAAATATTTATTGAGTCTTTACAACTGTCTTACAAACAAAATGTTTTCGCTTTTTTTCCTCTAAAAAGAAATATTACCCTATTGACACAAACTCTGATAGGATCGTAAACGCTAAAAGAAAACACTTTAGGCACTAAGCGAATCATATATTAAATAAATAGACAGGACAGGGGGGATTAGATTGTCCAGTAATCCAAAGTCATTGCATTTAGTTCTCTTTTTTGTAAAATTACTTGGGTCTATTTAAAAAATAAATGCGTATAAGAAAATTGTTATCACGTTGTTTTCACATGAGAAATTTAGGTTTTATAAATTTGTCACTATTAAAATAAAAAAATAAATAAATACTTAATATCTGAGCACAGTATGGCTGGTACATAAAACCAAATTAAAGTGCTTTAACTACCCCTCATAACATCGGTTTCTATGTAACTTTTAACATGACTTTTTAACTTGGATATCCCGTCAAATAAAAGCCTAGAGCAGGGTTTCTCAGCCTTTCAGTGGAGCTTCCCACAGGTTGAAGATTGCTGGCTTAGAGATAATACTCTATTAAAGTTATTTGTCTTCCAAATACGAAACTTTAGTAGAAGACAATCGCAGACTTTTTACGTTTATATTTTTGGTAGGATCTAGATCTTCTTTTTACCATAAACGAGTAAAATTAATTCTCTGCGGTTTAAGATTAAAGATAATATTTATACGCAAAGGGGGCCCGTAAATTGCATCCTCGGGCCTGAATTTTTTCTCTACGGTCCTGTGAATATAGGATTAATCGCTAAAATTAAGGACGACTAAACAGATAATGAAAAGTAATCTATAGGGTGAGTAAAAACATTTATTTAAGCTTTTCAGTCATAAAAAATGTAAATGGATAATTTTAAATCATAAGTAATAATTAACAATAAGGTGATTTCAGTTATGTCATCGATATCATATGCTAAGTAGTTATAATACCTAGACTTATCGTTTAAATATGAATCAGAATGTCTTAAAATACAATATTTTCAAACTATAAATAAAAGTAGTAAAACTATTCTTACCATGTTATTTATATCTGTATTTTTACCCAAATTAGTAGACTTTTCGACCGCATCCTTGAATACTTCAACCAAATTTTAATTTATGCAAATACCGTAAACATTAACAATCGTATTAACATATCTTGTTTATGGAAACTATTAAAACTTCATTCTTTTTGTTATTCTAGGAGATATACACAGTGGTTATCCTTTTTATAAATAATGAATCTCGTTTTTTGCAAGATATTATTACAGAGGATGGCTATTAACAGTACCATAAATTCGTCAAATTATCATTAAAATAAAACAGGGAAAGTAATTTGTGTTACTCTATACGTTCATCGCAAAACATAAATGTAAAAAATAACAAATATATTACATCTTTAATACAATAACATTCATACAGTTAGAATATTTAAAGTTATTAGTTAGAATTCCAACCCTAATTAAATTTCTGGAAGAAATAAATTAAACTCTTCATAGTTGCTGAAACTAAATACAATAAATCTCTCTTCATAGGATCACGTTTCATACGATTTTCTGTACATTACGCCATTTTACTTTGGTCCCTTGAACTTGAGGCATGTTTTCATACATTTTGTCACGTTTAACACGCCATCTGCAACCCGCTACACTGACCAGTTACGTGTAATCTCCAGAAGCAAGGGCCAGCGACTGGTTAAAAGCTTTAGATGATCACTTCCAGATGAAATGTGGACGGATAACTGCCCTGCTTATTTCAGAGATGTTGAGCTAAGGAATATTAAGCTTGTTTCCTTACCTCTAAATGCGACGAGCGAGTTACAGGACATTATAAAAGTCCTCAAACAAGGTTATTAAACACGACTAATACATCGGTATCTGAAGGAAATGGACGACCCTGTTTAGAGACCCCTGAATGTGCATAATGCAATACTAAATATTGCAGCGGCATGGGAAGCAATTAAGCCTGAAGCTATACAAAATTGTTTCAAGAAACCGGGATTCCGAAATAATGAAGATAATTTCATGTTGGTAGACGCAGAATTCGTAGTACCATGGATTTTTCCTAGATAGTCTTTCATCGATGACAATGTTGCAACCCACGAAGTCCGTTCAATCGAAGATTGTATTAAAGATGCGAATAGCATCGAAAAAGCGACCCCAAGTGATGATGACGACGTTGATGAAAATGAGCCAGCTCCAGTTTTGCCAAACGCTCAGGCCTTGTCAGCAGCTGACAATTTAAGACGTTATGTATGTGTAGGTGATAGCGAAGACACACTTCAAAAGTTAAATTATGCATCAGAATTTCTCTGTCAAACTGAAATTAGTGATTGCTTTAAGAAATATGGTAGTAAGCTACTTCAGGAATCTGATCTTTATAATTTTATGAATACACAAAATAGTTGTGCACTTATGTATGCTGGGTGGCTTCAGAATCGTCTTAAGCGAGTTTTATTGTATTAATTTACTAAAATTTAGCAGAACGATTAAACAAAAATTTAATTTCCATGTATCAACTATTGTTGCTCATTTTTATTTTCACTTGCGTAAATTTTAATTTACTTAACTTTTTTGTGTATAAAAAAATACTAGAATATTTTTAGTAACTTTCATCCTCATTGCCAATTGGTTCTTGCAAATTTCAGAATCTATTTACAAAATTACACTTGAAAATATGGAGTAAATTTTTTCTTAAATTTTATAGATTTTCGTTATCATGTGTAGTAATAATCCATATGGTGATTTCTCAAAATGGCGGCGGATTCCTGCAGAAAAAAAATTAACGTTAGTATTAGGAAACCAAAATATTTATTATCAACATACTTTTTTTGATCTGTAAAATACTATTATCATCAAACTTGAGCTTAATGGAAAGTGTCAAAATTCAAATTCAGTATGTGAGGTTAACGGAGGTTACATCAACATTTACAGTGGAACCTCGCTAATCGGTCACCTGTAGAACTGGAAAAAAGGGTCGAAACGCATGAAAGGACGAATTATTAGAAGAAAACAAATAATTATTTTGTATGTATGTGCATAAATAACACTAAAATAAAATAAAATTTATGCAGACGACAGTCTAGACTTAACTGCAATGCTCTTCCATTTCTTGATCCAAAGATATTCATAGTTTTAGAGGTCAAGGTCTATTCAGTCTACTGAAGAACAACATCAAAAGCTTTCTTGGCTTCCTCCGTATGTGATACATGGACAGGCAATTCGTCATACTCAATATCATTTACGGTGTCTTCAAGAACTTGTCAAACAACTGCAATGATCTCATCGTCATGTAGTTCTTCATTTGTTTTACAATCCTTATCATATTTGTTAAGCCATATCGTGTAAAGTCTGTAAGTCGTTGACAAATCCCTGCTTGTCTATATTTTGGTTATTCACTGCTCATTGTCGATCATCATTTCTACCCAAAGTTTACGCCAAGGTTTTTGCAGAGTTTCGGGTTTCATTTCATCCCATGACTTGGGATAACATCTTGTAATGAGTGAAAAAAAATTCAACTCTTATGTCGTCTTTTAACAATTCTTTGCCACAGGGGTGTGGTGGAGCGTTTTCAACAACAACAGACCACGAAGAGAAAGTTTTTGAGTCTTTAAGTTTTTTTCAACAGCAGGCACAAATTCGTCTAAAAAAAAACCATGACTTAAAAAGTTTACAGTCCATCCAAGCTGAATTTTGGTTGCAGGAATAAACTGGTACTGATGATAAATTAAAAATTTTTGGATTTGTCAATAACAAAAAGTGGAAGCTTGTGTGTGCCATCAGCATGTAACAATGGTTAACCCTATCTTTGACAACTTTTGATCCCACCACGGCCTCATTTGATGCAGCAAGTGCTTGTGTCGGTAACATTTTATAGTTTAGGCCAATTCCATTTATATTATAGATTTAACGGGGTATCAATTAATTTTCTTCAACAATTTCCTTAAATTTCAAAGAAAATTCTTTTGATAGTTCATCTAGTTTCTAACCTGAACTCGTCTTATATATATATATATATATATATATATATATATATATATATATATATATATATATATATATATATATATATATATATATATATGTATATATCACAATGCATAAAAAATATACCAATTTTTTACAATAATTACATGGTCATATAAATAAATAATTTTCTTTTTCTGTTTGAAAACTTTTTTATTTTCTCTCATAATTTAACAGAGTGTTATTCTCTGCATGGTTTTGGGAGCGGTATCTTTAGAGGTTGTATACTTGAGCACTAGTATTTAGTTGTTAACGGAGGTTAAAATTAATTAAAAATTGAACAAATTTTCGCCAAAAAAAAAAACATATCTTGCAAATTGCTCTACCAGCAGCCATGTATTATTCTTTTAATTGCATATATTTTTAAAGTTGATCTGCAAAATTTAGTCTGTAAAAAAGCTAGCAACGAAGGTTATGCATAATTACAATACGTTTATAAGTAAGTCGTTTTTATAAAATAATTCTTTTTGAACACGTGTTTCCACGGGCGTAATCCAAGAATATATTTAACCTCATTATTTTCTATTATTAAAATTACAAATACATATAAAATACGTAAATTTGACACTCCGTCAACCTTTTTCTGCGCATGGGAGAACAATGTTTGATCACTTATAACTACTAATTGATTAAAAGAAGTTACCAAATGTGGATTTATTTCTGGCGAATCCTAAACCAACAGTGTAGGCTTTTTTCAATTTTCCAGATAAGGAAGTTCAGGTCAAATTTCAACTGAGATCGAGATCCGCCGGAATTTTGAGGAATAATCTTATATAATCTTGATTTTTTTATATAAATTTTAATAAGTGTTCTACAAATAAATAAGAAAATGTTACAAGGGCCGTAAAAATTTTTGAAACGGTAGTTACGAGGGTATTCGTTTATATTTCAGGAATAACAAACAAAAATCGTTGAAAGTGGTTTTATTGTTTTTCAAAATATTTTCCACGACGCCTATTTCATGTTTCTGAACCATTCCAAAAAACATTTTTGCCACTGAAAGATGGTATCCCCAAAACATGGTTTTGAATACATCAACCGCGGCTCCTGGTGTAGAAAATTGTTGACCACATAGATTGTTCTTCATGTACGGGAACAAAAAGAAATCATTGGGTACCATATTATGGCTCTACGGGGGACGAACCATTAATTCCGCGTTTTGAGTCATGGCGGAAAATGATGCGTCGTCTCCGGTTTGTTTTACCCTATTTACCGAAGACTTCCGGTAAACAAATTCTTGTGTTCCATTCAAAATTGACCATTCTACGATTTTTTAAAATGCACAGTTGCGACATGGTCCGTTTTTATGAAAAAACGTATCGTATTTTTTTAACATTTCCTTGCACCAACTGACACTAGCCTTTTTTGAGCATTTGTCAAATTATGCAGAATCCAACGCGTCTTCACGGAGAAATGCTTGTACAAAATAGTATATTCACTGGCGTTTCTAAGGTCCAGAGATGCCTTAATCTCACGGTATGTCACATGACTATCTTGCGTTATCAGTTCACGCACAAAATCGATGTTTTCTTGCAATACAACCGATTTTCGACGACCTTCACGCGACTGATCAGTGAACGAATGACGACCACGATTGAATTCACTACATCAGCGATATACAGTGATTTTTGAAGGTGCTTCATCGCCATATAAAGAAGTAAGTTCATAGATATACTTTTGTTGAAAGTTGTGAAAAATAATCGCCCGAAAATATTTACGAGTTAATTCCATTATTGGCCGAGAAGAAATTTTGAAATTACTGTAAATTACACAAGTAGCGTTCGCATGTCAAAACATTTTGAGCACGTATACCGTCTAAAATGTCAAACTTTGCAATGGATATGTCAGATGGTACTTAGCAACGCCAGTGTTGCTAGTTCCCAAAATATAAACGGCTACCTCCGTCCTACAAAGAAAGGAAATTTTTTTAAATCACTATAATATCGATGTAACACCCGATCTTCGGTCAGCCAGGATCCGAAAAATTAACCTGAAAATAATAAATACATTATACTAAAAGTAATATTCTCTACGAAAAACTACACTTCTAGTAGGGATTTACTCAAGTTTTCTTTTGATCAATCAGATTAAATATGCTATAGTAATTTTTAGTAATATTGAAAACAGCAAACAATTTACAATCACGTTGGCCAGACTTTTTAGTAAAAGAACCTATCTAGAAAATGTGGAAGAGTCCAGAAAAATGGAATTGAATTATAGACCCTCAATTAAGAACTTATGAAGAAACCTGGAACCTTTTGTGACGCACATATTTACAAAAGTAAAACAATCTCGTGAATCTTTAGATTTTTGTTCGTGCTAAAAAAGCTTTTAAAATAAATTAAATCAATTTTTTCTGTCCGCCCTGTAGCAGTTTTCTCCGTAGTATGAAAAACAACTTTTCGCACTTGGCATCGTGTTTGTTTCACTAAGGCGTATTTGCCTTTGTGCGACTCGAATGTTCTTTTTTTTTTGTTTATATGCGCCATTTTGTATTTTGACAGAAATAAACTACATTTAATTTCAAATTGGATATGTGCCAAGATATTTTAAAGAAGACTACATTCTTAAATCTCTTTTATCTTTTGTATTTTTGTTTTTTTTTTCTTTATGATATTAGTAAACATAAAAAATTAGGGTATTATAGCAAAAGTTTAGAATTAATTGAATAAAAGTAATCATAAACGCTTACCTTATTTTCATGAAACTAAGAAAATATATTCGTTTCATTTTCAGTAAATATAGAATCACAAATGCACTTAATAGGCTTTCTTACTAAGGTAGTTACCAACCTATGCTAGGTAGAAGAGCACAAATTAACAAAATGAGCTGGAATGAAATGAAAAGCTAAAGTTTTTTAAACAATGGTTTCAGAAATATTTTTTGGACAAGAAAAAGGTCATCACCTTCTTTTTTACGTGTTTTTACTACAAAGATTTAAAATTGCCTCTCGACTTCTCATATCACTCGCCCGTTTGCAAGATTCGGATTGATTTTATGGAAGATAAAATTAGGCTTTAATTTAGCCAAAAATTTTCTAAAAATTTTTTAATGCAAAATTCTAGATTAAACATGGGGTGACTCTATTTCCTTCTAAAAAGTCGGCCCAATATTCTTAAAATTTTGAGGCTGTAATAACCCTTAAAGTGAAAGAAGAGGTACATTTTGCCCTTTTAGAATTATATTTTCTCTATAGTTCGTTCTCTCCTAATGCACGAAGTTTTAGGAAAATCGGTGACACGAACATCTGAACTTCTAGTTATTGTCCTCGATCTTTTTATACTCACATACGTGACGCATTTTCTTTTCTTTATTTCCGTAAGTTTAGTAATAATTTGTTTATGCATTAGAAAGTTTTTAGATGATATTATGATTACTACTTTTTTATTTTATTCGTATTTTTCTATATTAAATAAAATTAATTATTTTTAGAGCTCCGTCTTCCATGAAATTACTAAAATCGTGTATTTTTTCCTCTGAATTCAAAGTTCAAAACAGAAGTCGAAGGCGAGTGTCTTAAATCATCGAAATGCGTAATAACCATTACATGCCAACGGAATACAATACTTTTTCAATGACAGTTGTATAAAGGATTTTCTAAAAAGTCGACTTTGGGACATTCTCCAAAAAATATATTTAAAATGACAAAACTGTTTTAGAACATTTTATGTTATCTCACACAACCAATTAGAATATATATATATATATATATATATATATATATATATATATATATATATATATATATATATATATATATATATATATATATATATATATATATATATTACTCGAACCAAAACAAGACGAAATAAAACACTCTCAACAGCTCTAGAACGGAATGATTTCTCACGATCAGATATAGAGAAAGTCATAAAGAGACAAGAGAAGACCACAACAAGCACCAAAGACCAAGATCAAATAAGGAATAAAGCCATAATCACACACATAAAGGGAATAACGGACAGAATCGGAAGAATCTTAGGAAAACACAACATACAACGCAAATTGAAACCACAAAAAATAATAGCAAACATCCTGGGAAATCCCAAAGATAAGACCAACCTTGAAAATTATGGCGTTTACAGCATTCCATGTGAAAATTGCCGTCAAACATACATAGGACAAACAAACAGGCGCATATCAGCAGGAATTCAAGAACATAAAAATAGTCTCAAAAACAGACAGCCTCAGCTATATTTCAACATCACCAAATAACCGGACATACATTGATTTCGAAAAAGCAAAAGAAATAGAACCAGTACAAAACTACAAGGTACGCGTCATAAGAGATTCCCTAGAAATTGATTAACGGAACGATGCTTTAAATATTCCAACTACACGTAAAACAGTAATAAAAAATCAAGAAACAAATCAACAAAAATCAACCAGTACACGAGAGAACAGCATACAGGAATCAAATATATCACACTCTGCAGAGGGGAGGTGCCTGCAAAGTCGCTCGTCCAAGCAGAAAGCGAGCCAGCTAAATAAAACTCGAAAGACAACAGAGAACACCATCAGTTCTCAGCGAGTAACGAGACGAACAGCACTTGAAAATGCCAAATAAGATGTTGTCGTGAAAACGATTTTTTGAACGAACGGATGAAACTCAGAATACCCGAACCATTCATTCCACCATCCATGAAAACTTGAGGTGACGTGACCAGTAAAATGTTCCTTATAGAAAGATATACGGCATTATTTTCTCTCTATCCAGCATCTGTGATCCATGATTGAATATATGCCTCTTCCAATTCTCTCCATTTCTCTTGCCGTTCCCATCCACTTTTTCCTTGCCGCTCTACGTATGTCGTCTTATCATCTATATAGGGGCGTCCAGGGTTTCTCTTTTCATCCCATGGCTCCACTCCGTTGTTCCAAATGCCCATCTTGTTCGTTCCATCCTTGTCATATGCCCTACCCATCTCCATTTTACTCTCAATATTTGTGTCATTATATCTTCCATTTTTGTGCGTTGTCTTATCCATTCTATAGATTTCTTATCTGTTAATCTTATGTTTAATATTGCTCTTTTGCGTGTAACGTTGCGTTGGTTGAAATTTGCCCATAGTTTTCTTTGTAATTGCCTAGGCCTCTGTACCGTATATCACGATCTGGATCACACATTGTTGTAGCACTTTTATCTTGTGATACATTCTAAAGTTTTTGTTCGGGTTTAGTAGGATATATTTTAATTTTCCGAATGTCATCCATACCAGTCTTATTCTTCTGTTTAAATCTGCGATCTACGTGCCTTATCTACTCTTATAGTTTGCCCTAGGTATATATATATCTTCTCTATTATCAAGGGTTGATTGCCATTTTGTGTGGTTCTTTTCATCATTTTTGTTTTAGTCATATTCATTGTCAGTCCAATTATTTCTGATTCTTCCTTTAGTTTTTTTATCATTTGTTTCATTTCCACCGGGTCTTCTTTTATTAAAATTACGTCGTCCGCGTATCTTAAAAGGTTTATTTTTTGACTTTCTATATTGAGTCCGCGACCGCATTACTTTATGATGAATTTATGAATTTCTTATCTTATTTAAATTTAAACGTGTTGTTCTATCCGATTTTGTTCCCAGACCCAAAACTCTTCTATTATATGACTTTTTGGTAGTCTTCATCGAGATCCTGGATCAAGGAAGGGAGTTTTTGCTTCCTATTTTACAGGGCTGTTCGCTTCCCCATTTCTTTTGTATCCTGGCACATACATCAAAGTTACCTTGATATTTTTTCCAGTTACGTCATAAGTAAATCATTATTTGTCGATTAAAAAACCGTCGATAATTAGACAGTACTGATATTTTTACATTTTAACGAACTCCATCATTTTTAAAATTTTTATGTATGTAATTTCTATACATTTTTGTCGTGCAATATGAATTGTTTCATACAAAATATTAAGGCATTAAATTTCAATTAAACTAGATGTTTGTAAATTTTCCGTCATCTTTAATAAGATATCTATTGTTCTCATGCCGAGACAAACGAAACTAGTCTGATTAGAGACGAGACAAGGTTCCCCATATTCGTTTTCACTAGTTTGGGTATTTCACGAAACATTGTTCTACCGTACAGTATTTAAAATGTTGTAACTTTTACAAATTTAGCTGTATAATTATTTTCGCTAACATTTCGATTTGTTAAAATTTTATTTCATTATAATAATCCTTTTTGGGGCTTTAATTAAGTAATTTATATAAAATATTATTTAATAATCTAATTAAGTTAATTGCATTTGTTTTAATTTTTTTTTATTAAAGAATAATTCACGAATAATTATTAAGACAATTAAATATATTACTTGACCCATGATGATGCTTTGTTGACTACATTGTTTAAATAGTGCGGTAATATGGAATTATTAAATTGTTACCTTGAAAATCTGTTTGGTAAACAAACATCGTATATATGTTATAATCTAATAGTTAAGCGCATTTGATGATGAGAAGGTTAAAAACTACTGGAAATGTAGATAGATACGCTTACTTTTTAGGTGATATTTCGGTGTTGTGTTTAATTTCGCAATATTTTTTTCTTAATTATAGTATAGAGTGGTTCTAAAAAAAGCATTTTAGTAGTTATCTTTGTGCTGATCCAGTGAATTTATCAAAACGGATTAAAAGGAATTATGTACCTGCTTAGGTTTTTTATATTAAGCTCCGTTCACATTAAAAAATTATGCGTATTATTTGAAGTAAAATATCTCCCTTTAATTTTACAGCGTGCTTTTGATAATTTCCATTCACACTAACTTCAACTATTCACAAGACCGATTTACGTAGGATATTCTTGCTATATGTGTCTAGATAATTGAGACTAGTTTTCGCTGGTAGTCATCATCTTTTTGTTGTAAATAGCCAAAAAAACAGTGTGGGCTCTTTTTGTATATTAATTAAAAAGCTAAGGTGAACAGTATTTATGTAATAAAGAGTACAGAAAATTTGTATTATCTAATAAACGCTCAAATGTATATATAAAAAAAAATTGTAAAGTAACATAAAATTAAAAAAAATCAAATGGTAAGATGATATAAACCAGCAATAACCTGAGTGACAATCAAATGACACTGTGTATTTATCTTTCCGCAGGTAAATTGGTATTAAATATGTTCAGGTAATTAAAAGTAAATACGTATTTTTCATATATTCAAATATATAGCAAAATAATAACCACAAATATCTACTCGGTAAGGAATTCTTGCATACTTTGGTGTAAATTAATGACGTCAGAATTAATGCCACAAGTGGTTTGGATGAAAAGGATTTTTTTAAGTACGCCTAAATGTATATTTTCTCCAATTTCGTGAAAAAGATGGTCATTATTACGATATAAAAAGGATTGAAGGTATGCCTTGTTGGGCTCATTACGTCTCACCATGATAGCAAGTCTGGGCAGGAGCGCCTTTGCGAATCCAAACAGCCTAACTGCTTCGGGTGATGTTCTTGTATCCCCAAAATATCTCTGTCTCGGTCCGTTGAGGGCCTACACTCTCTGAGAATAAGGTCAATCCTCCTCTAGGCACCATCTGCGTACCGCTTACCTCCGACACCAATCCTATGAAGATCTCCTTCTAGGTGAAAATATCCCATCATTAATCCCACCACAATCCTCTTTAAGAAAAAAAACTCCCTAGTACGTCACGTATTGGATCCAATTATATGTTCCTTGGAACATTTCGACGATGACAGCAGCTGCCTAGTCAAAATGAGCGGAAGAAGCTGGTGCCGTGTTTGAGCCGGTGCTAGGGTCGAATTGCTTTATATTTTCTTAATTTGCAGATTTTTGGAGGTGACCTTAACTCGCATTTTATTATTGTTTTGTTTGGAGGACATCAAAGACGTAATTACCAATTTGTTTCTTAATATATTTCACTATTAAATTGTTTTGAAGGAAAACTTTTTGAAATTTAATGAAATTCAAAAACATTCTTGAAATTTCCGAACCGAGGATCGAACCCGGCACCTAAGTGGTGCAATGCCACCATCATTCCACTGCACCACTCAGTCGAGCAACTTAGGGGTTAAAATCCCTTAAATATGTTATATAAAAGTTTATGATTTTGGAAGCGATAAACTATTAAATTGGGTATACAGAAGAGATTTCTGTGACTCTTATTTAGCAACAGCATAAAACAACATGATTTTGATATAATTTTAAAAGTTAACAAATAATCGCTATTTTTTAAACTAACACCATGGCCTTTTACCAAAACGCATTAATTTGTAATGTGCATCTATTGAAAAATATAAAACTTCCACCAATTAACATAAATATTCTTATAGAAAGGAAAACCAAACTGCTGCTAACTGACCTTTTATGCGTGATCAGGCATGATTTTCTTCGAATGTGTTAAACTTAAAAACACTTTCAACTTGTTAGCTAACCGTTTTCCTCGGTCTACAAAATGGTGTACATAACTTAATTTTACGATTCTGTGAAATTTCCTCGGGACATCATTTATTGTATTTTAAAAGCGTGTTTATAATTAGATACTACTGAATTTAACTACTTATATTCAGCCTAAAATTTTAACATTAGATTTAATAAAGTACTGGTTTGTATCTTTTTTTATCATATCAGTAGATTTAAACAACAATAAATTTGTTTGAACGCTGTTTATGGCCGGTGGGGAGGGTATTTTTTGATTGATTAATTTGGCTTTGAATTTTTTGTTTGTCATGACTCCTTTGAGTGTTTTTAATTGTTAGAAAATACTATAAATGCGAAATTTATGATTAATATCAACAAAAAGAGGATTTAAAAACTTATTTTTATCGCTAAATATTGTTAGATATTATTTACATATTGAAAATAATAATAATTTAGGCAACCACAAATTCATACTTGTAACAGATCTTCTTGTAAAACTAAATTAACTACTGCATTAATTTAAGTCTCTGGCTCATGTCTTACAAAAAGGATCGAAGGTCCCTTTAAATATATTAAAGTATATAAGATTTGTGAAGTTTTCTTCAAAAAATAGCGGATTAATAATGGCATTTCTAATAATACCTGCCTAAACAGTAAATTTTCGTTGCCGTTGTGTTTGCCCTTCTCGTCACTCCAGTTGCGACAGTTTTGTTCATATACATCGCCATTTACAAAAAATACATTCATTGCTGAATTAGATATTTTCCAGAAGATTACGGATGACGATATGGTTTCACAATACTCTATTCTTCTGGACATTCTGGCCTGTTTTGCTACTGTTCCTAAGAAGCTGGTGGGCTTTATAACAGATTTGGATTGCTTTCATTAAAAACAAATGCCGTCATCCTTGGTGCGAACTTTCCAACTCCTCCATAAACAAAAATTATTACAATTCTTTCTTGACGAGAGTAAACCATCTTCATATTTTAACCGATATTTTAAGAATCGTTTTGCAGGGGTAGCAAAAATAGGGAGACTTTATCTAGGGAAGTTTTCAAATTGACACACTCTCTTTTTCTGTGTGCGGACATAAGATTGTCGATAAACATTACTCTCGTGTTAAAAAGTGCTGAGAACTTCAAGACAGTGGAGAAGCTCCGGGTATGAACAATGACGACAGCGCTGTTTCGTCCTAGTATGGGACTCATCAGATCATCGGGTTCGTCACAAACCATTATCTCGCAATTGTACCCTATAAACTGATTCTAAGATTAAGAAACAGTAAACAAGACACAATAGCGACATCTCGACGGATCACTCAATAACACAAGAGCAACATAAACCAACAATGATGTATAATCCTCTGTACCGAAATCACTTTTAAAACCTGTTTGCTCTGAATTTGTGCATAATCAAGTGTACTCTGTATTCTTTTGTTAATTATTTTTGTGAATATTTTGTATATTACTGGTAGCAAGCTAACTGGTTTATAATTTCTGATATCTTCCTTGCTACCTTTCTTCTGGATGAGGATTATATTGGCACTGTTCTACTGTTTCGGAATATGTCTTGCTTTTGGGCAGTCTGTATATATATTTTTTCTAGGATTCTCCAACTTGTTCCCAGTGCAAAGAAGTGCCACGGTTTGATTGGCAATCGGTTTGATACAGAAATATTCCGAAAGAATTCTGTTTCCGTAGTTTCCCATTCACAAAACATACGTCATAGTAGTCAGGACTTTTGGAACAACCTCTTATGCTACCAACCAACATTCAGTTAGTATTTTTCCAAGAAAGATTTAAATTTCCACTCTATGATCTAACAAGACCGAAATTATATTTGATACAGAAACAGGCAGCCTACTACCAACATTGGCATCGATATGTAAATTGACTCATGTCCATATTCACTTGCTTTCCACGCTAAGAAATATCAAGTTGTTATGTTAATCTGTCCCATTGCATTTAGTTAAATATGGACATGAATTAATTGGTATTTCTTTGTTCCCAAGTTTTCAGTTGACTGCCCGTGCTGTTGTATATATCAAGTTCAAAACTTCATTAAGGCGAGAATATAGGGATAGGAAGTGTTTTACGGGTTTGCAGATTCCTTATAAGAGATCGACGTAGTCGTTAAGTGGGAAAAATATTTTGATTAAGAACAACTTCTTTGATCAATCCAATTTTTAAAAATGATTAGTATCAAATAATACGAGGTCAGGATATTAAATAACGAAACTGCGCGCGCAGGAGACGTTCTAGAGGGGAGGGAGGAGGGGACGAATGCAGCGTTGGATAGCTGGAAGTGCCTACTATTCCAGTACGAAAACATGCTTTTGTCGCTGTAGTAGTATTTTTTCTATAGAGGCTAGAAACGAACGTGTTTTTTTCTCGTGCAGATAACAATGTGTGATGAAAAACACGAGCAACGGATCAATGTGAAATTTCTTGTTAAATTAAAAAAACTCCGACTGAGTGCTACAGGTTGTTGAATGACGCCTATGGTGAGAATTTTCTATCTCGTGCGCGTATTTTTGAATGATACAAAAGGTTTTCTGGAGGTCGAGAGAGCACCGAAAATGACCAAAGTCCAGGTCGACCTGTCTCTCTTTCAACTCCTCAAACAGTGACCAAAATCAATGAAATTGTGCACGGAGATCATCGTATCAGCATTCGGATGATTGCTGAGCCTGTAACCGCCGATAAAGAAACTGTCAGAAAAATTTTACATGACGAATTCAACATGAAGAAGCGAAGCTGGTTCCAAAAAAATTTACCCCTGACCAAAAGCTCGTCCGTCAACAGATCTGCTCAGATTTTCTTGAGAGGTTAGATGAAGAGCCTGAATTGATGGAAAACATCATTACTTGCGATGAAACCTGGATATTTCAATACGATGTTGAATCTAAGCGGCAATCCATGCACTGGAAAACTCCTGCAGCGCTAAGAATGAAAAAAGGAAGGATGTCGAGATCAAAATTTAAAGCCATGCTAATCCTTTTTTCCGACATCAACGGCATTATGATCACTGAATGGATTCCAGAGGATCAAACTGTAAACTGAACTTACTATTTGAAAGTTTTGGCAACACTGCGAGAGCGAGTTCATAAGAAACGACCGGAGTTGTGGAAAATCAAATCGTGGATCTTGCACCAAGACAACGCACCTGTCCATAACGCGCTATCCGTGAAGCGTTATTTCGACGCTAGAGGCACTCCAGTGCCCGAACACGCACCGTACTCGCCTGATTTAGCACCCTGTGACTTTTTCCTGTTTCCGAAGATCAAGTCTGCCTTAAAAGGAACCCGGATCGAGTCGATGGAACAGGTGGAGCGAAAATCGGCAGAGTTCCTAAATGCTCGTAGAAAAGAAGACTTCCAGCATTGCTTTGACCAACTGAAGAAACGAATGGAACGTTGTGTGGCGAGGGGAGGGGAGTACATTGAAGGAGAGCATTCGATTGTAGAATAAGAAGAATAAGACCTCGTAGTTTTATTACAAGTACGTTTGGAAACAGTTTTGGAAATTTACATCCAGAAATAAACAAATTGTATTGTATTGTTTCCATTTGCATTACAACTTTTCATTGACTTCTTTATCAGAAAAACTATTCCCATTATTTAATGCATATCCTTGAAAAATGAAGTTTCAAAGCCACTGCAGTTTGAAACTAAGTGACGTCAAGAAGTATAGCGTGTTTAAAATTATAACAATAAAACACCGCCAAAAGGAAGGAAATGTAGAATTCCTTATGGAAAATTAGCATTTTCACAAGCGGCCTAAGGCGTTTAACGCTTAATTTTGTTACTATTTTAACACGCGTACTTGTAGAAACCATTATTAACTTATAATCCATAAATAGAATGCGTGTTTATGCAACTAATTAATTTTCAATTGTCAGTGGGTTATGTTTCGATTAATGAAACGCCTTTAAGAGTAATAATAATTAGCTAATAAGTTGTGGTTTATGTCTGATATAAAAAGGAACTTTTAATATTTTAATTAGAACTGAAATAAAAGGTTTTATTATTTTCATGTACTTGATCGTGAAGGTTGTTATATACTCATAAATTTATTACCCGAGAACATGTGACACGAACGCGTTGTCATTATGACTTTTCTTATAAGTGCGTCTATATGCGCTGCACCTGTGCCTATAAATCTGTTCCGTGTCATGTCCCCAAAGTTGTACTTTACAGAAAAGCGTAAGCTTGTACTTAAATTGAAGTCTTTTATTAGTTCCTTATTACTTTTCTAACAACGTGGGGATCCATACGTTTAATCTCGATTTTTTTTTATTCCAATCGATTACATTCATTGTTCAACACATAATACTAATTGTACCTTTGCTAATTGATTTTAGGAGAACCATTAATTCCTAGAAATAATGTTTGCTTAAGAAGCCGGATAATATTGCACATAATTGAAGAATAATACATTTAAATTTGAGCGTACCTTGGCTAATAACAACGTTTTTTTATTTTTATCTGATAATATCAAGAAACAAGAAGTGATATTTTTATGACAAAAGCTATATAATTCATGACGTAAAGTTTAATTAGGAAACCCTCATTCCAATAGCTAGTGGCGCTTTCGGAAAATTTCAAATCCCAACCCTTGATGTTTCAAGAATCCATACTATTGATCGCACAAGGATTTAATTTCGCTCAACTTGATTTACTACTGGATTTTCGAGGCTGCTGATCAAGTTGTTGAATTTAAAAATGACAGATCCAATATGGCGGTCGTAAGACTCAGTAATCGCTAAAATTAATTGGAAATTCATGTTATCAAATACCCAACGATTGAAATTTTGTTGAATTGTTCAGTTTCTGAGGAAAAATATCTATCTCCAACCAGAAGCTTTGAAATTTTTTTCATGTAAACTAAGTGCATAGCCCATTATTTAACTAAATTTCTTGCAAAATACTTAGAAATTATTCCCACCATATCATTTTGTATTTAGCACATTTACCTTAAATTTAATGCACTTCCGTCTTGCAGTGTAGATATTCGTATGCATTGGGTCTTTAGAGAATAGATTAAATATATCAATATTGGGAATTAGCGAAATACGATGGCGTAATTTGGATAAGTATATGATCGATGGATGCACTATTTATTACTCAGGTGAGGGCGGACCGCAGCACAGAAGTGGAGTACCAGTGATACTGTCAGGAAAACTCAGCAAAGTAGTCCGAAATTTTGTTTTTCTGTCAGCACGGACAATGCTATTGCAAATTCAAGCTCACCCGGTTAATATCAACTAAAATCTAAGCTCCACAACAGCAAGCGACGACAAGAAGGTCGGACAAGTATATGCTGAAATATCTCAATTTCTAATAATAACTAAGGAGAACGAAATTACTATTATAACGGGGGATTTCAATGCAAAAGTGGGATTGGAAAAGGTTGGGGATGTGGTTGGCAAATTCTGTCTAGAAAACAGTATTGCTGTCATAAACACCTATTTTAAGCTCCCTAAGAGCCGTTTATACACTTGAAAATCAGCCTAGAATAGAAAAGACAATATAGCTCGCAATCAGATTAATTGTGTATGTGCGTAGAATTGGGGTCTGTTCACTGCGACCTGGTTGATCTATTGTGCCCCCCTACTGCTGCCAAGTCGTAAGAAATACCTCCACCGGTCCTATTTCCCTGATGAACCTGAGGATTTGGTGTGTTCCCAAGAACCGCATCCTAGTGTTTTCTAGAGCACTGCACTCTAAAATGATATGAATAGAGTTTTCGTCCTCCTCACAGAATCTGCACTCTTTGCTTTCTACCAGCCCGAGTTTCTTAAGGTGTCCCTTCAGGTGGCAATACCCCGTCAGGACCCCTGTCAGAACTCTGAGTTGGTTTTTTACTTAAGCTTATGCATTCTTTGAATTTCTTCCGGTCATAGTTCCCAAGAAGTATCTTCGCTTGTCTTAATCCTTGCAGTTCCGTCCAATAATTGGATCACCTGCTTTCTTCTTCTATCTTTAGTTTTTCCAGCATTACGCTGCTACTGATTCCACAGAAAGGCTCTAACCCCAGAAGTGATGTCTCAGCCCCTTTCCTCGCGAGTCTGTCTACTATTTCATTCCCCTCTATCCCGGTATGTCTTGGTACTCACATAAAGGTGATTTTATTATTCGTACTCAAATCATTTAATTCCTTTAGGCAATCCCAGACCATCTTGGAGCTGGTAACTTGAAAGCTCAGTACACTGATGGCTGCTTGACTATCCGCCATGATGATGGCGATATCTGGTGCCGGGTCCATATACTCCTATTTCAGTTCCCTCTGTTGTTTTGGAGCTAATCAGATTGATCACATCACGTTGAACAAAAGGTACAGACACTCAATAAAATCTGCGAAAACGTATCCCGGTGCTGACATACCTTCAGACCACAATCTTCTCGTTGTTCAGCAGACACGATTTAGAAAAATCGTCAGCAGGACACTTGATCAAGGGCTTAATCTTATTCAACTCAAAAACTCCAGTTTACGAAACACAGTCGCTGCATAGATGAAACTGAATATGGAAACTATAGTGCAAGAGCAGTCACATAATGAAACGACAAACGTTGAAGAAGACATCCAAAGGTCTATAATAGAGATCGCCGAAATTTATATATACCACGAAATCAATAGTATGAACTTCCTGTAAATTTTAGCAATTTTTGACACATGGATCTGCCAACTTGAATTTCGGAAATAAACTATGGTTACTTCAACAGTATGGCTCATAGGAATATTTTAAGCCTGTATCCGATTGAATTGATCTCAAATTGATTTTTCTACAACCATTCCTTTCCCATTGGAGCCTTTGCTTTTGACGTGGATCGTCACATCTATTTTGCTTAGTTTCGATGATTATTTGGTTACACTACCCAAGCCAAAATTAACCATTTTGTCAGAATAACTGCACCTTGGCGTGTAGATTGCTAAAATGAAACCAAAATTTTGCAAAATAGTTTAGTTTTGAACATACACCTTCTTAAAATCAACCTATTTTGGAAGTTTTTTGTTTTTTTTTTGCTGTTGTATTTAGCTATTTTTTTGACTAAAATCATCATATTAGTTCAATTCAAATTTAATTGGTTTTAAACCTCACTAATTGGAATAGCAATCTAGGACAATTGAAAAATTTAAATAAAATGGCGGTCAACAAACCAAAAACCCTAAAGTTTTTGTGCGATAACGGTTGCTTATCATCTCAAATTTTTTTCCTTACATTTAAAATGGTTTCCAATGTGTGACTTTTATTATTTTAAAAGTAAAATAGAATAATATGGCAGGGGAAATAATAAATAAGGCATTGACAACTTACATTCCAAAGTACGTAGATTTTAAGAAGCAATACATATATCAAAAACTAAAACTGTTCGCCATATTTCGTTTTTCTTTTCGCAATTTACATCCCAAAATACTGAAAAAATGGTTAATTAAATAATAATCGAGAATAAGTTTTACATAAAGTATTTTAAATTACAAATTGTAAGGGATATGCAAAAATTGTGTCCGTTTTGTTTCTCAATTTGAAATGCAAAGTGATCAAAAGTATAAAATCGCAATATTTACCACACATAGAGCTTGAAACTATCGTCGATATAAAAGTGAACTATTTTCGCGCTAGAATTGAAGTTATTAGATTTTTGAGAGATCATTGGAAGACTTGGCTGGTTTTATACCTACTTGTATTTTTGATTGACTGTCTATTGTTGTAAGTAAGGTCAGCCTAATAGGGGTCAATTCCTCATCATAAATTATAGCCATTAACGTCCAAATTTTATAGTTTCACAAACTTTTTTTTAAAATAAAATGTACTCGCATGGAAGAAAATAAACACCTTTGTATTGTGAAACAGTTATTTTTTATGTCGCAAACTGAGTTGTTATTGCTTTCTATTTGTTTTTATGCGTTTATTCAAAGTTTATTTGTTTATCTCAGTACAATCATATTTTCAATTTCAGTTTTAAAAATCGGTTATTTAAATGACAAGTAAATAAACACGTTCCTATCGAAGTTCATGCTGTGCGTGGGTTTATTAATTATATTAAATATTCATCTTTCTATTTTTTTGCAGGATGAAAAACAGTTAAAATATAACTAAGTACATAGAATATTAAATACTATTCTTTTGAAATAAGGGGTCGTTGATAAATCTCGTGATCATCGTAAAGGGGGGGGGGGTCGCAAAAACATTTTGGTAGATCATTAGATCGGAGAGACTAATCACGTGATACGTTTTATTGTAACATTAAATTGAAAGTGGAATTTGTCGAATGTAATCGAAAGTAATAAATAAATAAAATTAACTATTTTTGCAACTTTTGAATAGTTTTAATTTAAAATCCTTATTTTCAAAACATAGTTATAGCGAAATAATAAAACATCAGGGATAAAATAAACCTTTCTACAGTCAACAAGCCGTCAAGATGCATCAACGCATTCACATCGTACTAAATTCAACTGAAAGCAAGACTCCCAATGATGTTACAGACGAAAATGACTGTACTTCAGCACCTTTTATTATTTTAAAAGAAAATATGCAGTCTTCTTGGATTGAAGATGAAATTATTTAAAGAAAATCTTTATAAATATTTTTATAAAATTAATAAATAATTAGAAAGTTAATTATTTATAATTGAAGTATCACGTGATATTCCGGGGGAGGAGGGGGGGGGGGCAAAAATTCCAAAAACTCCCTCACGAGATTTATCGACGGCCTCTAAATGTATTTCTTTCGAAAGTGAATTGAAATCAATTAATAATAATTCTCAGTAAAAATATATTCTATACTCTGTGTAACTTCTGCCAAAAATCCTTACTCTGTTCTAATAACCTCCATTCCGATCTTTATTTGACACGAATGACAAATAGTTTTGTATTGCTGATCAATTATTACACTTACACAAAATTTTTCTAAATTTTCCCGTTGCTTAACCTCGATTGTTATTAGAAAAAAATCTAAAAATATAAAATGTATGGTATATAATTTATTCAAAGTACTATAATAACAAAATATATAAAACAGAAACAAAGTGATTTTACAGCTATGAATATAAGGCATGGCACCCTTTGAAATTCAGTTTTTGGATTTATTTTTAAATATAAAGTTCCCGCGGAAAAATCTGTACCTACCAGGTGGAAAAATTGTTATTTTTCAGTTTTTAAAAAATTATATTTGTAGTTTGTTTTTGCATAATTAAAAACCAAAATAATAATATATTTGACATATCGCATTTGGTTTAATCTGCAAATGTCATTTAAAAATTGTAAACGTCCGAAAATAAACGAATATCATAAGAAAAATTTATTTGTGTTTCTTTGGATATTCTGAATCTAAAGTTTGACATAAAATTTAACCTATATTTTGTTCATATTCTGGCAAAAAAAGACTGGATGTTTTTCATATTCTGCCATATAAAAGATTGTATTTTTCCAGTGTATATTTCTATCGAATTTCAGATAAAAATCAATAATACCATATAAAAAATGTTACTTTTACAAAAAAAAAATATTATATTAAAAAGAG
Organism: Diaprepes abbreviatus; assembly: GCA_034092305.1. Taxonomy (NCBI): domain Eukaryota; kingdom Metazoa; phylum Arthropoda; class Insecta; order Coleoptera; family Curculionidae; genus Diaprepes; species Diaprepes abbreviatus. The sequence continues at coordinate 5,444,523 of JASJET010000068.1, read as the reverse complement.
TATTTTCTCGTTTTCTTCGAGAAAGTTTGTTATTCAGTGACGATGGATAAAAAATATAATGACTAAATCGATGAGTTATTTCTGCTGTAGAAAGCTTAAAAATTGCATTTGGTTTCTAAGACTTCTAAATTATTGACATGAGTAAGTGAATTATTTACTAACTTTGGGAAATTTTAAGGAAAACTTCGCTTAAAAATGAAATTTTAGTTAAGTAACTTATATTAAACATTAAATGAGTAATATTTTCTAGCTTTTTCGCTTATTATGATTGATTATGAGAAATAAATTATTTTATTATACGAAAATATGAAAATAATCCAAGAATGTCTGTCCTTTAGTTTTCTTAACGAACTTATTTATTCAAAAAATATATACATTGTTATAAGGAAACACCTAAAATTATTTCTTTGTTTACTTGGTAGTATCGGTTTTCATCTGAAATTTGAGACAGTTATACACTGAAAGGATTACCGTGTTGTTGTTTTTTTATAAAATACGTTAGGTTAAATTTTTATATCAAACTTTGAATTTAGAATATCAGTGGAAATACAAATAACATTTTCTTATGATTATATTTGTAAAATAATAACATTTTCAGACGTGTGAAATTTTTGAATGACACTGGTGGATTTAAGAAAATGTTTTAGGTTATTTTTTGGTTTCTAACTATGTACAACCAAGCTGGAAAAATATTCTTTTTAAAAAACTGAACGAATAAAAATTTTTTCATATGAAGCACATTTTTTCGCGGGAACTGTATAATATTATCCGGATCGGCTATCGCTAAATAGCAGGATTTGATACGCAAATAAGCGGAAAACTGCTGACGATCTTGCTAATAACGACTAAATTACTAAATCTTCAACCTTAGGTCATTGTTGGCGTTACAATTTTGGCATCGCCTTTCGGCATGTGAAGCATCAACTTAACATAAAGGCACGGCAACTCTGTAACTTTCGATGTCGCGCGTCGGCCTCATACAACGTCGCGACCTCCATCAGCGTCTATAAATTGCCACGTTGTCAAATTTATATAAACATTATTTTAATATTTAATTGCCAAAGTGACTTTCAGATCATTTGTTAATTAAGTTTTAAATATTAGAAATATATTGTCATTCACCTCAAAATATTTTTTTTAAAAATTTGTTTCCGAGAAATTATTAGCGAAAATTTTGGATTGCTTAGTTTTTAATTTAAAAAATGTGTCAAAGAGTTAGTTGATTTTATTTATAATAAAATACAGGTTCGGTGATAGGTGCATAAATGACTTCGTCTTTATTTTGGAGACGCCTCAACAAATATTTTAACCGATCGGCTTTAAAATAAATTTTTAAGTCCTATTATGAATTGGTTGTGTTTTAAATTGAATTTTGGTGTCTTTTGTTTAAGGAGCCTACGTGCGGAGCACGCTCGATACTACCGGCAGAACCGTCCCTGAATAAAAATGAACTGTAAAAATAAAATAATTATCATTCAAAGTAATATTTACACTAATCTATTTTAAGACTATACTTTAATTCATTTAAAAGTTAAAATTTTCTCCCGCCATATCTTCTCAATTCTATAATCCTTCGTAGGTAGATAAAAAAATACTGTAATAAGAGATGATAACACTAGTCAACAGCTACAAAAAAAAATTGCGACTGCTGTTATAGTGGCTGTTCATGGGAGTTTAAAGCATTCTTGATTGCGGATTCAACAATGAAAATTTTCCACCACTTATAGATTTTGAGTTGTAGAATGTATCAGTTATTTTTATTTATTACAAACATTTTTAAATAACATAAGTTCAGAACAATAAAAAAACAAGATATTTTAAGGATAACAGGATTTATTTACAAAAATACACATGAAAATGCATTTATAGTAACTCCTTTGTGCATAACTTTCTTGCAAATGTTGACTTTCGTGTATATTCCTGATTGATGTCTCTCATAAGAAACCGACAATAATCCCCCATCATTGCTGGATCCCATCTGCCCTGGTAGCGTAGCTCCATTGTTAATATATCTTGGTGGAACCTTTCTCTTCGCTCGTTACTAACCACAACCAAATTTTATGGGAAAAAATTTAAATGGGAATGTAAGAAGTGTATATATAACTCCGAAACAATTGTTTTAAAAGAACTCCATGCAGCTAATTCAACATCACTTAATTTTTGATCAAACTGTTGATACCTTGGTATTTTTCTAATTTGTGGTTCAACAATTGTTCCTTCCTTAAACTTAGCATCACTTAGTTTAGGAAAATTTTCTTTAAGATATTTAAACGCATCTCCTTCTTTATCTAATCTTCTTCTTCTAGGTAGAACCAAGTTCTGTTATCTACACAATGCCTCATCGATCCTTGTTTGAGGTCGAAATCCAGCCGTCTCTCCATGTTTTGGGGGGCCGTCCAGGCGGCCGTTTGGTGTTTGGTTTCTCTCTCATCACGGTTTTTACTAGTCTGTCATCGTCCATTCGTTCCACGTGATCTCTCCACTGCCTACGACGGTTTCGAACCCACTTCACAACATCCCCCACTCCGCTGTCCTTGCGTATTTTTGCGTTTCTTATTCTATCTCTTAAACTTGTTCCCCTGATCATTCTCAGCGTTTTCATTTCTGTGGTTCTATTATATATATATATATATATATATATATATATATATATATATATATATATATATTATCTAATGCTTTAACGAAATTTTTAATCGATCCCAGTTTAATGGAGGTAATACTACTTTTTTGAGATCAACAAGAGGTATATTCTTTGTTAGCTTGACCTTGAATACATATAGTGATCTCTCGGAAGCCATTCTTTTACTTATGTCATCTGAATGTTAAACTAATTTCCTACTGTGTTGATTTTATTTGAGATTGCAGGAATGTGTGAATTACAATTACTTTTCCGCAGGTTTTTGACGCGCTAAATCCAAATCCAAATTTTCTCGGCTTGTGTTATTTATATTTAAGTTTATCTAACCTTACTTCTAATTTTCTTTTTGTTTTTGTATTTTAACATTTTTAAATCATTTTTTGTAGAGATCTATGTTGTAATTACTGTTGTTATTAGTAGAGGTAGATCGAATTATTTGTTTTAAAAGATTATACAGATATTTAGCTTGAAATAAATACTTAATTCTTTTAAAATTTTGTTAAAGTCAACTTTTAACAGTGTAGTTTCCGTTTCTCTGTAGATTAATATTAAATCTTCTTACGCTTTTTATTCTCATTACCATCAGAAATTCAAACGTCTCAGGTTCTTTCATTTTCTAAAAGTAATTGAGTTGCCTTAAAGAAAAATACTATGTTGAATAATTTCATTGGGAAAAATAATGTACCTTGATAGAACATCCCGAAGTAAATACCTGTTTTTTTAAAAAAAATCTAAATATCGTTTATCATAAGTATAGAAAAAAGATTAAATTGGACCTTTAATATGCCCATAAAAAGTTATACCGCAAATAAGAAAATTAATTTTAAGATAACAGGCAATTTTCGTAGTATTATCTTGCTAGGCATATTAAAATAATAATTATAATATTACCGTAATAAGAGAAAAATTATTTTTTAGATTGTAATCGATTCTTCATTGTTATTCAATTAATGTGCACACATAGACTTACAATCTTACATTTCTATTCCCATCTTTTGAAAAAAAAAATTTTAAAAATTAATAAATAGATAAAATTGTGATCATTGTATAACTTGTTAGAGATTGTGCATTATTATGAACCTGTATAATATGTTTGTTATGTTTTGAAACGAAATATATTTTTTAAATTATTTAAAATTTAGTGGGAGAATTATTTATTAGGTTCTATTCTTTTAATGAATACATAACACAAAAAAATTAAAATAATATGGTAGGTTTACCCTAATTGGAACTAGTCAAGAAATTGACATTTTTATTAAATACTAGCAGTTATCCGTCGCGGCTTCGCCCGCTCATTCGATAGAGTTTATGATTTGAATGTGTATTATAATTATATATTTCACGAACCCGATTTTATTAAAACAAATCGATAATAATAAATAAGTCGAGTCTAGACTAATTATATCTTTTAGCCCATAACTTCCATAATTTCACTTGGAAATAAATATATTTCATGAATATGAATGAAAAGTGAATTAATTGATAAAATTATATTCTTTTGACAGGTATCTTTTTATATCTGCTTGGCGCATTATATCTTGTGTTGTATATTTGTGCTCAGGTCTTTAAAACTCTCAAACAAATTTCATTGGACCCCGTTTATCTTGTTTCTTTGAATATCAAAAAAACGTAAATAAATAAGCAATTATGCAAAAATAATCCGATTAGCGTCATTCGAAATTCGTTATAGTCATTAATTTCTATTCTTCTACGTTATATTTTTTCAGATTATTGAAAAATTGCACAAATAATGAACTACCTCTGGCCAATAAAAGTAATTAAGCCCCCTGGGGTGTACGTACTTGCCTTTACGCAGTTTACGCGGCATATCCAAAATAGTTGACATTTTTGAACCCAGCTACCTAAGGAGAGGAGAGGGGGTAGAGTGGAATGTTTTTGAGAAGCTAATATTAGAAATCAAGAAGTCAGTTTTCAGATATTATTATGAGCTATCTTTTGAAATCAAAATCGAGGCCATATCTCTGTTTGATTAAGAGATATTGATACATTTATTAAATGATCATTTACCTTTTTTCACTTTTTTGGAGTGCGAATTTTGAGAAATCCTTTTTTAATGAGTATCTGTATTGTGTTGCCAATCTTTTCCGCAAATTCCATGATTCTATCTTTAATAGTTTCGGTCGTGCATTGATATGTCAGTGAGTCAGAACAACGCGTATATATTAAATTAAATGTGTCAGAATCAAAATCGCATCTTTTAAAAAGCGTGTTCTAAAGAAAAGAAAATAAAAACATTTTTTTAGGAAAACATATCCACAAATTATCTTTATATCTCAACCCGAGAGAAGAGTGAAAGAGATGAATTTTAGATTTTCTTTTCTTGTTAATGAGAACTCTGTGAAGGAGAAATATTGAATTTTTGTGCCCAAATAGTCTCCTATATGTATTACAGCTACTTTTTACTTTTTGCAATTTATAATATAGTAATAATACCTTTGTCACTTTTCCACAAATAGAGCGGTGTGCTCTTTTTACCGGGCCATAGATTATGTCATCTTATAAGTGGTGGTACCTTGAAGTTCAAGTTCCATTTTTATGCCCTTGCTTGCCTAGATCCACTAATACACTGGGAAAATCGTAAAAATTAGTAAGAATACCGCGATTACATTGAGAGAAATGGTAAAAATTAGAACGAAATACTACAAGATATACAAACGTACTCTGTTCTAACACATTTAGAGACGAAGTACTATCTCAGATTGCAAGAATACCAGGGTGGAAGCCTTCTCATGGTGGTGCACCGCCATCTGTAGACCGGTTTCCAACTTCTTCGTTCTCGTTAGAACAGAATAGGCCTATGAGAGTTTCTGGTAGTATAGATTTAAAGATTCTATTAATTTCGTAAGAGAAACTTAAGTTCTTTTTTTTCTTGACGTAATGAAATGACTAGTTGCCTATATGTATTCTCCTTTCCAGCAGAAAAAAGAAAATAATATATACAAACAGATTTGTTCTGCAAATACAACTCTTATTTTCTCTGTATCTGCGTTTAGACCACCTTATGGTCTGGTTAGTGGAGCTGTATCGAGCCGAGAGCAACATTCCCCAGAAACAATTGTTTATATAAAATATAAAATCCGAGACATGTCGGCAGGATATTAAGCCTGTCGACTTTTCAGTATCAGACTGAAAAATATCGCCAGTCGAACGACATCTATATATTCACCGGAGTAATACGAAATTTAAAAATTAAGATTTCAGACAGACTATTTCGATCGTGTTTAAATAGGTACCTATATGTATTCTCCTTTTAAGCCGAAAAAAGGAAAGAATATATACAAGCAGTTTATGCAAATGCAAATACAACTCTGCTTCTTTCTCCATACGAATTTCGAACACCTTATGGTCTCTTCAGTGGAGCTGTATTGAACTGAGTGCAACATTCGCAGGAAACAATTGTCTATATAAAATATAAATTCCGAGACATGTCGGCAGGAAATTAAACCGCCAACTTTTCGATATCAGACTGAAAAACATTGCCAGTCGAACTAGATCTATCCATTCACTGGGGTAGTGCGAAATATAAAAATTACGATTTCCGTAAGAAATAAACAAATCTATTTCTGCCGTGTATAAATAGTCGCCTATACGTATTCTTCCAAGAAGAATAAAGGAAAGAATATATACAAACAGTTTATTTCCTGCAAATAAAACTCTGATTCTCTCTCGAGCTTCAATGATGACACCAAAAGATGGACAAAATGCGTATGGAAAGAGAACCAGATTTGTATTTGCAGGAAATAAACTGTTTGTATATATTCCTTCCTTTTCTTTCCGCTTGAAAGGAGAATACATGTAGGCAACTATTTAAACAGGACAGAAATAGAGTTATTTATTTCTTACTGAAATAAAATTTTTTAAACGAAGTGGCTAATACGCGTCCCTTGTCGCAGAAAGCAGATGTTCCATACAAACTCTAAATAATGTTATGCAACAAAAACTACATTAGAATATTTTTATTATTATAAATGCCAATTTTTTAAAAGTTGTCTAGGCAAGAAAAATTTGCAATTTTTCCATACATTTTTTCCTATCAATAAATATAAATTTACAAAATGCAATATTAAAATTGTTCAGGATATATACCGAAAATGGCTGAATTGTTATTAAAACGAGAATCACTTCAATAATGCAGTTATTAAACTGCATGAATGTGAAAATTGGATTGAAAATATTTTCAACATCGTTCTATGGCAATTAGTTTGTATTTGAAATTTTCTTTATTAAACTGATTTAATTAGCTTTTAATTGGAAAATATTTCACCTAAATTAAATGCTATTTAATTGTTTCGATTATATTGAAAATATTTTAAGGGTACTAAATTAAATTAGAGTTGAGCTCTTTTAATTAAATATAGTTTCAGAAAAATTGGCATTCGAAGCATGAAAAAATATTTTATAATTAAAAAAAACTCTAACAAGAGAAATAATATAGTGGTTTAGCTAATGTTAGAGATGTGCGATACTCTTAAAAGTATCGATTCGTATCGCATGAAATGGTATCAATACAGAAAAATATCGTTGTAAAAAAATTGATATCTAGAATATTGGTACCTTGATGATACGGATATTTTTGTTTGTGTTTGAATTTAAATGGCTATTATTGCCAGAAATATTGCGAAATACAGTAATTGTTTAAAATATTGTAAAAAACAGTAGCATAAATTAATCTGAATGCGATATATTACAAAAATAAAACCCTTTTGTTATCATGCAGGAACAAATACAAATTATGGAAAGTAGATATTGTGTACTTAAAAGTTTGTAATAATATTGCTATTTATTCATTTTAACAAATTGAAAATCTAAATAAATAACCAACAGGTAAGTAAAAATTTATGAAATATAAATTACACAAATAAACATCTGTGAAAATTAAATATCGTCTTCGACGTTATTCTTGCATTAAAAATAAAAATGTAAAATAACACTCCAATTAGTCTAAATTCCACCGTTTAAACTTTAACTAACAGGTACATAAGAAGAAACACAACAAATATAAACGAGCTAAATAAACATCAGTGAATAAATAAATAACAAATAGTCACAGTTTGCCCTAGTGATAATTAGCTGCAGCCACTTTTCCGATCCCAGATCGTATGTTTCGATACACAACCAATATATCGAAACTCGTCTGGATGGTTGAGGTGACATTGGCTACTTGTAGTTGCTTTATATGATTTTTAAACCGAACGATCAGAAGACAACGATCCAGGGCTTAAAAATATGACCAATACTACCATAACAATAATTACTTTCACTCAGGTTAAAGTTAATTGTTTTATTTCTTGATAACTACTTAATTTGAAATGAAGCTAAAGATTTAAAAATTGATTCTGTAACTATAAACTGATATATAAATCATGTAAGAAGTATTTTTTAATTTTTTTTCTTAATATAGAATCTTTCTTATCCATTTTTGGAACTTCCTGGGCTAAACTTGATGGAAGTTTGTTTATTTTATGGTGTTTTTTAATATATGGCTTAAACGACTAACCTAAAATTTTTCGTGTTAAATACAAATTATATGATTATGAGTTTCTAATAAACTCCAAATTTGGGCTATTTATATCCGTATGCATCGTTTGGCAGCTAATGAAATTGTTATAAATAAACTAGATTAAATTTCATCGAAGCATGTTGCGGTCACATATAGGCCTTTATACAAATCCGACACAGCACTGACATAGTAATAAACTGTCCAATATAGTGCCCTGTTGCAAGTATTTGGCGCCTAAATCGGATGGGCAAATGTGACGTAATTTTGCCGAAAGGAATGTCCAACACACACAATTCTCAATTTTCATTTATTTTCCTTTGCTAAAACTTCTCATGCTTCCCCTTCAAGTTCTTTTTTCTTTATCATGCTTCGTTATTAGCACACTGTAAAAAAACTTCTCATAAATTTTAATGTAATGTGCTGGAAGCAAATTTCATAAACCGTTTATTAAATACATTTAATGTTAATGCATTAAATTTAATAATTTTCACATTAAATCTAATGTATATGTTGTCCGTTACTTTATTAAAATTTAAGGTGACATTCAATTAATTTTAATGTACAAAGCTTTAATTTCAAAGTACATGTAACTTATTCACGATTTAAGGTACAAAATCATTAAATTTAATTAAGGAATGTACATTAAATTTAAGGTTATTTTTAACAGTGCATTTTAACAAAAGTTTTTTTGGACTTTTTAATAATATTGCTGTCTTCGATATAAGGTTTTTCATTTTTTGATATTGAAGCGTGTTTACCGACGTCACGAGAAATTATTTATAGATTGTAGGCGGGTTATTTGAGCTTTTGAATATCTGATTCTTTCTTTGTTATAAATACTTACTTCGCTGGTGTTTGAAATTTCATACTTCCCTTGTGAATGGAGTCTTACTTTTAATTTCTGTCCAGATTCCTTTTTAAGTCTTTACATCATATAGCTATTTTAAGTTAATATTGTTATAGGTAAGCGAAAGATGTAATAATTTTGATATTTTTTAATTCTCAATTCATAATTGTTACATAGGGAATGAATGTCAAATATTAGACCTAGTCCTTTAATCGATTTTTCTTTACATTCGCTTTTACTCAACTAAATATTATTATGAAAGAAAGAAAAAAATTGTTTTTTATATTAATGTTGTTATGTCGTAGCATAAGAAAATGATAATGAATCTTATTTTCTGTAGGTCGATTTTATCGAAATTACTGTAATTTGAAAAAATAAACGTAATTATGTTCATAAAAATTTTAATTACTGAAAGGGGCTTTCTAATTCGAACATATTCAACGATGTAAAAATAATGCAAAAAAGAGCATGTTTTATTTTAATGAAGTGCCAGTGGACCAATGTTCATAAAATTTTCTTATAACATATACTTATTTTTGACTTGATCAATGAAATATTTATCATTATAATAACACTAATAAGACAAAAAAAAACTAAAATTCATTTAAAAAAATTATGTTTTTAATATGTCTATAAAGATTGTTTTCAAATGAATGTTGTAAATAGAGCACCAAAATATGTTTATTAAAGTCGTTAAGCTAAAAAAAGAAAAAGGAAGTGCTTGCGAAATCCAAGATCATTTGCCAAATTATTTTTTTGCCTTGTCGAACGCATTTCTCATAATTATGGTTTGATTTTTTATGCTTAGAAGAGTAGCATATAAATAAATATTTACATTTTTGGAATATATTAAAAGAATAAAACTCGTATCCAAATAAGTTAAACTCGGCAACGTCGCAAGAGAGTGAGGTCGTGCCGGTAACCCGACGCAACTTGGCCGTCCCGGCGCTCCTTAAAAGGTAAGGATGAGCGTTGCCTGGCTTAAGCCAGATCTAGGCTCTTAACGACGGGAATCGGACACTGTTAGCTGAAATGGGGGAACATGCCGCTTTGCGTCGCGTGAAATGACCCGAGGCAACGGGAAGTCTTGCCTTCTTTCAATAGTCGAGAAGGTTTTGCTTCCTGGTTTACCATTTCAAAATACTTACATTCATTGAAATAATTAAACCAACGAAAATTCATTATTAAATAAAAGTTTTTACTCATTCAGTAGGAAATTTATAGCGAATCTCATTGGTAAACAAAAAATCGACCTGATTTTTATAGAAATTGAAAAAATTAAATTTTGAAAAAAGAGAGTTCCCAAAAATTCAAGTACACAAAAGTGTGACTTTCAGATATAAAAGTTTTACTTAAAAAGAATATTCTATTTTTTTAAACGTAAATACGTCTTAAGGAGTTTACCAATGAATTTAAAAATTATTAAAATTTGAAAATTATGTAATAAAAATTTTATATTTATAAAACCGGTTAAACGTCGTTTGTAACCACGTCATTCAACCCATTTTTAGCTGACGTTTACAATATTGTTTTTATTAATTTGTCGATTCAGAACCTGAAATATAACGGGGAAAGATTATATCACACTTTTGTTTTCACCACAAGCGTGTTTTTATTTTCGTAGAAGGGATTTTCTAAACGTAAAAATTAATTGGTCAACTTAAAATATCGTTTTCACCACATGAAGATCGAAAAATTCTAGTCTAATACAGAATATTTTCCAAGCGCTGATTTACTTTTCAGTAGCATGCTGATTGTAAACAAAAAATCCGTCATCGGGAACAAGGTTATACGATTTTTCATATATAGGGTGACTAACAGAATACAGAAAGTTAAAGCGAGCTTTTCTTTTTGTTTTAGGTATGAACGAATTCTGCGGATATATTATTTTTTATACGAAATAAGTTACTTTATTAAGATCGGTTGAAGGGGGTATTCTGGTCTAGAGGCCTAAATTTTAGGCGTTTTTCTGAGTAGAATAAAAAGGAAATGAAAAACATTTTTACCATCCATTTTTTTACAAGATGTTTATTGACGTTTCAAGAATATAAAATAAAATCACCAAAAAAAAAAATTAAAAATTTAAGGAGTTACGATAGCTCGATACACTTGACCCAGCGATGCTCCAACTTCTTTGACCCGTCTGAAAAATACGTTTTCTGGAGGTCTGCAAAGTAGGCCTCCGTGGCGGCGATAACCTCCTCATTCGACTCAAATTTCTGCCCGACGAGTGACTTTTTCAAATTTGGAAACAAAAAGAAGTCGCATGGGGCCAAATCTGGAGAATACGGTAGATGGAGCAGCAATTCGTAGCCCAATTTGGCCGTGGCGACGGCGGAGGTGTGAGCCGGTGCGTTATCGTGGTGGAAGAGCACTTTTTCTTCGCCAAATTGGGCCGTTTTTTCTGCAATTCGGCGTCGAATTCCAGAAAACGGTGGCCATCACCTTTCCGGCCGATAGGACAGTCTTCGCCTTCTTTGGAGCACGTTCGCCGGGTGAAGTCCACTGTTTCGACTGTTCCTTGGTCTTTGGTGTGTACCAGTGGATCCATGTTTCGTCGACGGTCACGAAACGACGCAGAAACTCCTTCGGATTGCGCTTAAACAACATCAAACACTGCTCTGAAGTGGTCTCACGGTTGCGCTTGTTGTCCGGAGTGAGCAAACACGGCACCCATCGCGCCGACAGCTTTCTCATGCCCAAAATTTCATGCAGGATATGACCCACGTGGTCTTTTGAGATGCCTTCTGTCTGAGCTATCTCGCGCATCTTCAATCGGCGGTCTGCCAATACGATATCGTGAATTTTTGTCACGTTATCCTCCGTGGTAGTCGTTTTCGGGGCACCTGGGCGTGGCTCATCAAAAACCGACGTACGACCACGTTGAAACTCGTTAAACCAATTTTTGACGGTCGCTATCGAAGGCGAAGAGTCACCGTACACCGCATCCAAGCGCTCTTTGATTTCGCTGCACGATTCCCCTTCCAAAAACAGGAATCGAATCACCGACCGGTATTGCTCTTTTTCCATTTTTCTAAAATCCGCGGACACCCCCGCTTCCACATGCGGTCAAAACAAAACTGCGAGTCCGATTCGGCTGAAATTTTGACAGTAGCCGTCTACAGGAATGTACTACACGATAGTAAATTTCTCTTGCGATAGTGACGCCATCGGGCGGTGAGGCTAGGTACTTATCGGACCGCCCTCGTATAGTGAAGTGAGGGCTAAAAAAAAGGTGTGTCCTGGTCGACATGTTTTCAACCCTTGTAGTGTCCTGAAACAAAGAAATCCAAAGTATTCTTAATTAGTAAAGACGTCCCTGTGATTCAGACCATGGAAAGAGAATTTTTTTTTCGCAAAATTACGGCGATATAAAAAAAAAATTGTCCGTGCATTTTGTCCTTTCCGAATTTTTTAAATATAGTAAAAAATTTTTTTCAAAATCCATGCTCCCAGATATAGAAGGATATATAAAGATTTTCACCAAATTTTAAGTACATTGTTCCAGTAGAACTCGAAATATCATGTCGACTACGTCGAAAAAATTAGTTTCGAGAAAAAAGTCTTTACCGCCAGATTCACTAAGAAGATTTAAGATTTAAACCCGATTAAGTTGCCATAAAATTTAAATCTTACAGTGGACCAGTTTTGTTTTACTCATGATATTCTCATAATTTATATTAGATATGTCAACAAATAAACGCTTATATGGGGATATTAAGGATAAGAACATTGCGATATAGCCTTGAAATATTTAGGAGAAATAATTGTATCCCGAAAACAAATGAAGTTCTCCATTTTTGCCGGTTCAGTAATAAAACAAAATTATTTTTTTATGCTTTCATTTTTAGGGTTTAAAATTTGATTGACTTACTGTTGCATTTTTAATTAAAGACCTCAGCTATTAATTTAGTGCGGCTTTAAATTTAAACCATGTTAGTGAATCCGGCTGTTAAAGTTTAAGACAAAGTTTCGACAACGTAACTCAGATAATGGTACTTAATACTCAGATTTGTTTAATCGGCGATCCCTGATCCATACATTGGGCCTTCTTCCACTTCAAAATTAATATTTTCTGAAGTTCTTTTAGCTAAATTAGCTGTTCTAGCATCTTTAGAAGCAGCAGAAGGTCGCAGTTCAGAGGGTTCAATTCGAACTTCGTTGCGTCTGACAGCAAATATATTGAGTTTCAGTACCAATAGTGATGCCCATGATTTTCATAATTTTTAAAATAGGTAAAAAACCTTCATTAAAAATGGTAACAGCTAAATAACTAGCAATTTCAATTGTCCGTGTTCCGTAGCCCTGAATATCTGATTTCTTCTTATTTTTTCACTTATTGCAACTTTGACAAAAACTTGATTTTACAACTGTATCGATCACTTTCCTACTATATTTACCAATAAGGGTTGTAACGCCAAAAAGTGAAGTGAATCCTAGGTTGCAATGACCTTCGGGGAACTCGGTTCTCAAGGAGTCGGGCAACATCTGCCGTTTATTGTTTGATTCGCTCCGGCCGGCCGGTTTAGTTGCCACGTCACAAAAGTCACTGTAACTCCGAAAATAGTTCGAATTTTGAAAAATCATTTTAAGGCCATATTCTTAAGGTCTAAACTTTAAAAATATGAATCGATTTTTCCAAATTTCTAGACCAGAATATCCCCTGAAGCAAATCTTATGTTAAAAAATATAATAAAAGGAAAATTTTATAACAATTATAAAATAAAAATTTTGTTTTTGATCGAAATCAATCAAAGAGTATTGCGACTTCGGCATTATAAAATTAAATTTGTCAGGCATATACTTTTAATTAATTCAAAGACATTCTGGATTCACGACTGAGCTGGAATGATCATATTGAGGTTCGAACCAAGAAAACTATATGTGCTTTCTGAGCTTGTAAACGAGCCTTTGGTGGCGTAGTACAACAAAGCGCAAACACATTCTTCAACTTGACGAAGTTCAGAGAATGGCTTGTGTGGGAATATTGAGTGCGATGAGGACTGCTTCCACCAGGGCTCTGGAAGTCCTGGTGAACCTGTCTCCTCTTCATTTATACATAGAGAACGAGGCCCTGAAGACTGTTTATCGTCTCAGTTGCCTGGGATATCTTGAAATTGGAACTGGCGGCTACTTAGATGTCTGGAAAAGCGAGGTGGAGAGGTGTCCATCACTCCCCATGCGGACAGATTACATGACGCTGCTTTCAAAACCCAACCTCTCCCTGGAGATATTTCTGCTAAGTAGAGAGGATTGGAGGGAGAACAAAATCTTCCGAAAAATGGATCCTGGTGGTATTCTGATGGATCTCGACAAGATGACAGAGCTGGAGCCAGAGTATTCGGCAGGAGCACAGGAGTCAGAGAGTACTAACCTCTCGGACAATGAGCGACAATTTTCACAGCGCAAATTTATGCTATTCTTCAATGTGCCCATCTCTGTGAGAGGGACATAGACAGAAGAGAGTAATAAATTTATGCTCAGACAGTAAGACTACGATATTGGCACTGAAGTCCAGTGTCGTAACTTCGCGACTGATGTCTGAGTGCAAGGATGTACTAAATGGTATGATAAGGAAAGGCTGCACTGTCAGACTCGGGTCACACGGGCATATGCGGGAATGAGGAAGCAGACCGTCTGGCAAAGTTGGGTTCGGCGACCGAACCGTATGGACCCCAAACCAATATTACCTGCCCCAATTGCTATTGGCAAAAGGGAATTAAAATCTTTGCTGGAAAGCAAATTTATTGAATCGTGGAGGGGAGCTTCTGGAATGAGATGTGCTAAGGAACATATTACTGGGCCTAGTGTACGGCGTACTACGGAGCTTCTCTCCTTGAGAAGGAGAGCTGCGAATTTTGGTGGGATTGTTGACAGGGCATTGTCACCTCAGGGGCCATCTTCATAGAATTGGTGTCGAAGACGACCCGACGTGCGGATGGTGTTTGGAGGAGGATGAAAATATTGACCATGTCCTCAGAGAGTGCCCAGCACTCAACGGACTGAGGCAGAGATATTTCGGAGATACAGTTTTATTACCGGAGGCAGTTAGGCAAGTTCAACTAACGAGGCTGCTTGGATTCGCAAAGACGATCGGCCTCGAATAACATGCAGCTATGGTGGGATATAAAGGGCTCATTGGAGGCCTAGGCATCTATGATCTAGTATCACCACCCATTTTTCATTCATTCATTCATTCCAAAGACATACGGGAAGCGCAGTTGTAAAAAAATGTATAGTTATAGGGCAAGTGGAAAGTTAAGGGAACATTTTTTTCGCTAAACTCATCGAGGAATAGGCCTTCAAAAATGTAATTAAATGTGTTATATAACATTTTTATCTAGTCATTTCGTTCACAAAATATAAGCTTTAAAAATTGTGTATAATGCCCCCCTCCCCTTAAAAAATTTGTCTTGATAGCACTTAGCAAATACTTCCAACGAAAATTGATGCGGTTAAGTTCCGTCCAGTAATTATGAGACATAAAAAAACTGTTTGCACTTTGATCTTTTGCTGATAAGCATATAATATTGGCAAACTTTCCGAGTTTTGCAAAATGAATTTATTATACCAATGTGTGTGACAAAACTGGAATATATTTTAATTCAAGTTAGATCAGTTTAAAAATGAATATAGTAAATATACAATTAGTTGCATAAAAACGCCTTGCTGCGTATTTGAATACCATACTTGTTTGGGTCTGTTTACTTGGTACGTCCAACACTCGAGGTTCTAAATTCGAGTTCGATCCATCCGGAACACCAGTTTTACAGATCTGATTTAAAGATCCGGATCAATGGTGCGATTTCTATCAAGAAATCTACAGAAGTTCAAGCGAATTTCCAATTTTTACCCTTTTTAATGTATAATTTACAAAAATATTACACTACTGGTAATTTATACCTCGATCATATGTTTTTAATATAATATCCAGTTACATACTCAAATTACTTAAAAAAAAAAATTAAGTTTAATTGCAACATACCAAATGTTAAAATGAAATTGGTGAATGTAACATTTAATTTGAATTTTAAATGACTAGTAATATTTAATATTGCGGCTCTCTCATTAACAATTCGTAGACCGTCTCGTTTGCTATGATAACCGCATATATCCCAACCACATCCTAAGGAACCACAATCTAAAGTAAAACAATCCAAAACTTTTGTCATGCAGGGCCCCGAATTACCGTAGTTGCCTTTTTCAGGACTGGAAAAGAGAAACAAACATTACTTGCAGAGCTTATCTTGCAAATGCGGAAGGAAATTTAGGAAGAACCTCCAATCATTTTAGTTCCATATTAATCTTAGGAAGTCTAACCAATCCCACTGATATTGTAAATTCATTTGCGAAATTATTCAAATTGATCTATTGTCGCTCTTCCTTATGTACCTACTTCTAGCCATGGTTGCAATTCTTATCTAAAATAATGCCTAAAGACGCTGAGAAAGCTTGTAAAAAATGAAAAGCCAAATTCACAGCTGATTCTGATTCCATTCCTTCATTTGCTGTAAAGGATTGAGCTTGAGTGTTTGGTGAGCCTTTGTCTATAATCTATGTATTCAGAAATGTATTTTACTAATCTGTGGAAGGAATAAAAAATCTGTCCGGTGTTTAAAAAGGATAATAGAACCAGAGTCGAAAATTATCGCTCTGTAGCGATAATGTGCAATTATGCAAAGGTGTTTGACCGAATCCTTCAGGAACAGATATCCTTTTACATAACGCCTCTTATGTTGGACCAGCAGCATGGTTTTACTTCTGGAAAGTCAACTGTGGTCAATCACTGTATCGTTGCGCAGTGTGTCGCGTGTTTATTCTAGCACTCAGGCTGATGTCGTTTACACAGATCTTTCCAAAGTGTTTGATCGACTTGAGTTTTACTTTATAAACTGTCAGATTTTGCTTTTAATGACAATCTTATTAGATTTTTTGGAAGCTACTTATTAAACCGCTCTCAATATGTTGAGTATCGTGGTCTTAAACTGATAATTTTGTAGTAACGTCAGGTGTTTTTCAAGGATCTGTTTTAGGTCCCTTACTTTTTAACGTTTTTGTTAACGATATCAGTTATGGGTTGAATAACATCTGCCTGCTTTATACGGACGATTTAAAGATTTTCTGGGACATACGGGGCCCTAGCGATCGCTTGAACTTTGAACTTGATGCCTAAAAAACAAACTACCTCTAAACACAAAAACAGGTGTAATATTATGTGATTCTCAAGAAGTGAAACTTCTATGCTGCATGATTATGGGATCAACGGTGCTTTTCTGAGGCAGAGTAACTACATTAAAGATCTGAGAGTCACGTTTGACTGCACACTTACATTTGTCAATCATATTAATGATATAGTATCGATATCTTACCGAACGCTGGGCTTTCTAGTGAGATCTGGTCGAGAATTTGAGTCGCTCCGGATCATAAGCACATTATATTATTCCCTTATACGAAGTAAATTAGAATATGCTTCAGCTATCTGGCATCCGTATTACCATGTACACTCTGAAAAATTAGAGAAAATTCAATATAGTTTCTTACGAGTCTATACCTCGCGAGAGCTCTGGAGAAGCTAGATCTCCAGTTTTTTTTTATTTGCCCAAACCAAAAACTAATGTATTACAGTTCTCGTCATTATACTCTATGTATTCTTTTTATGATCGCCTGAAAGACAAATTTGATATATTTTACTGTAATTACTTTATTATCAAATCGATTTGTTATTACATATTCTACTGTCTGCATTATTTATGTAATATCTAGAATTTAAGTAACACTGTTTTTTCTACGGACATATCGAACAACAGTTTCAAAACTCTAAACAAGGAAGTGAAAAAAGAAATTAGAAAAGACAATAGAAATTACACTAATAAAGTAATAAAAGACACAATAAATGAAAACTGGGACATGAAAGTACTAAAAACAAAAAACTCAAGAGGCAAAACAAGAATAATAAAAATAAAAAACGCGAAAAATGTGACCTTCCAGGATGAAAAGGAAATAAGCAGAGCTATAGAAGAATTCTACACCAAGCTATACTCGCCACACGCACAACAAGAGCAACAACGAACAAAAAGAACCATACTCAACATAGGCTCAGAGGAAATTCCATAAGTAACAAACTCAGAGATAAGAATGACACTAAATAAATTAAAGAACAATAAATGTGCGGGAGAAGACAAAATTACAGTAGAGATGCTGAAAATTGGCGGCAGAAAAATAGAACAAATATTGAAGATTCTATTTAATAAAATAATTGAAGAGGGAAAAATTCCACAGGATTGGTATAACTCCGAAATAATCTTAATATTCAAAAAAGGGGACAATAGAAATATTGAAAACTACCAACCAATATCCCTACTATCACACACCTACAAGTTGTTAACCAAAATCATAACCAACCGCATAACAAACAAACTCGATTTTTACCAACCTGTCGAACAAGCTGGATTCAAAAAACACGTTAGCACCACAGATCACCTACACACCATAAGAAAAGTAATTGAGAAATGCACCGAATATAACGTACCGCTCCATATGGCTTTTGTAGATTTCCAGAAGGCATTCGACTCCGTCGAAATATGGGCAGTATTACAATCCTTAGAAAACGCAAGAATCGATTCAAGATACATAAACATCATAAAGAACATATCCGAAAATGCAACCATTCAAATAAAAATAGACGACAAGACGAAAACGAACCCCATAAAACTACAAAGGGGAGTGAGACAAAACTGTTCACCCTAGTCCTAGAGGACATTTTTAAGGAACTTAAATGGGACATCAAAGGTATAAACATCGACGGAATATACTTGAACCATCTCAGATTTGCTGATGACATAATCTTAATAGCAAGTAATCTCTAAGAATTGGACGAAATGCTACAACAGCTAAATGACGTATCCGCATCTGTAGGCCTTAAAATGAACTACAACAAAACAAAAATAATGAGCCACGAACAGGCAAACATAACAATACAGAACCAGAGGATAGAAAACGTCGAACATTATGTATACTTGGGTCATGACATCAGACTAGGGGAATCAAACCAGGATGCTGAAATAAAAAGAAGAACACAGCTGACATGGGCCGCTTTCGGTAAACTTGCATACATCCTGAAAAATAATTCAATTCCCATAAATCTAAAAAAAAAAGTATACGACACATGCATATTACCGGTGTGTACGTATGGATTAGAGACCATGTCCCTCACCAAAAAGTCCGCTAAAAAATTAGAAACAGTCCAAAGAGCAATGGAAAGAAACATGCTTGGAATATCATTAAGAGACAGGATTAGAAACACCGAGATAAGACGCAGAACGAAAGTCAAAGACATCGTGAAGGAGGTTGCAAAGATGAAGTGGCGATGGGCTGGTCACATAGTCCGATATGAGGACAACAGATGGACACGAAGAATCCTGGAATGGAGACCGAGGGAGACAACAAGAAGCACGGGAAGACCTCAAAAAAGATGGGTAGATGACATAAGGACAGTGGCGGGCAAACAGTGGATGAGATTGGCGAAGAATAGAGAAAGATGGAAGCAATTGAGAGAGACCTACATCCAGGAGTGGATGGACAGAGGTTGACAAAGAGAGAGAGAGAGAGAGTTCTTTCTGCTGCCCAATAATAGAGACTTTGGTCCTGTGTGCAAAAAACGTATATGCATTCAAAAGCAACTAAATGTAGAAATATGAAGAGTATAGAAAAATTTATCACTGGATTATCCGGAGAAGTTGGTTACCAGCACCCCTCGGCGTTGTGTGTCAGTTATAAATAACAGTGTTTACTGAACCCAATATTGACATGATCGCATTTTAGGCCGAAAATTAGTGTCTCCAAAAACAAGCGACATTTCAGTTTTTACTTTTTTAGGGTAGATATATTTTGTTGACACGTTTTTTGTAACTAATTGTACTAAATTTGTTATCACTATGCCATTTCAATTCGTAGATTTGAAATGACAAAATAATGAAAGTAAATATTTTATTATTAAATCAGGCCAATCAAAATAATAACTCTTTAAAACCTTAGACTCTACGGAAAAGCTTTTCAAGTTAAAAATTTTGAAGATAAATTTCTTCATTTCTTAAATATAAAAAATGTCGTTTCAAATTCAATTATCAAACCTTTTTCGACATACTGTTTGTCTCTTAAAGCGAAATTAATTTAAAGATTCAGTTTCCTTTCGACAATTTTTTTTGTATAATTGAATTTTTATTTCCAAAGGCGTTACAGAAACATAGCAAAAAAAATCTCGTTAAAACTTAATTCCAACAACCATTGAGAAATTGTTGTTTTTGGGTTGAGTTACAGGATAAAATTAGTTAAGATTATTTATTTTTAATAATTTAGTTTTATGCTAAAGGATTTCAAAGTGAAAATGCAATGAAACTCATCATCGGTTGTACTGTAACTCTGAAATTTGCGTCCGTGGTAATGTTCCCATTTTACGTGTTTCCCCTCCCTTCTTATCTTCCGAAATTTATTTACGTAAGTCGTTAATCTTTTTAAATGCGTTTTATATTACAGTTAATTTATTTAAATTACTACATAGTATAGAACAAAGTTTCCTCAATGGATCTGCCTGTCTCTACTAGAATTCCTCAGTAACTACTGAACGAATTTTATTCCGATTTTCCCTAATGAATAGAGTTTTTCACGATACTGATTTAAGTATATAATATGTGGGATAAACAGGAATATAATAACAACTCCCGTGTGATCCCGGGGCTGATGGCCATTACCGTAAAATTTTACAAACAAGGAAACGTTTTCAAATGTCTGCCTCCAATGTCGTTTATTCAGTGATATGGTTAAATACACTAAAAAATGTTCGGCGATTATTTTTTTACACCCTAAACTACATTTCTAGGAGGCGAAAGCTATAGAACATAAAGGGTAGTTATCACCGTAATATCGTGGAAAGCGCCTGCACACGTCAACTATTTTTTTTAATTTCAAAAAAAATATAGTTTGGTCGTCTTAAGTGTTTTTTACCACTTGGTAAAATTAAAAGCAACTCTTTTGTGAAAAAATGACATGTATAGAACCCTTTCCTAGAACTTAATAACATAGGTCATCAAAATTTTCCCTAACATCAGACTCCGAACCGAGACTATACTTTTCCGAAGGTTTTTGACTCGCTGAATTTGAATTTGACTTCCAATTTGACCATCAGCTCTGGTTTTCGAGATATCCTAACCTGAAAGTGTAAACGTCACTATTTTTTGTTATATCTGAGGTTACGTTTCAGTGTAGCATGAAACTTTTCGCCATAACACGACGACGTTTCTAAAAGTACCACTCATTATCTTTAAAACCATTTTTGAATCGTCTCAAAATCTTTTTTCCTCTTTGAAATATCGCTTGTAGAAATCATCAATTTTTTAGTTTTTGTGATTTTCACATCCGCCATATTAAAACCTGAACTAACCTGGACCATTCCAGACAACTTTTCCTGTTACATATTTTTCGAAAAATGAATATTTTTTTAATATTTCTCTAGTTTTTTTTTTACTTTAGAAAAAAATATTTTGAGACGTTTTGAACTCATTGGTTTCCGTCAGTACCCTCAGATATGTACACCTCATCATAACAAAATTAAAAGGACTCAATTTATCTTATATTAACTTATATCATAGTAAACAAAAAGTTCAATACAAGTTGCGCCATCTCCCGGAATCCTATGAATATTAAAGTAAATTCCTTTAATGTTAAGGCACATGTAAATTAATTTTAATGTACAGAAAGTTGAAATATCTTGTCAGTTACTTTATTGAAATTTGAGATACCATTTAACCAAATTTAATGTACAATGAACTGATATCTGAAAAGTAAATATAAATTATTCACAATTTTAGGTACAAAGTTATTAAATTTAATGTAGAAGGGACATTAAATTGGCATAAAATTTATGGCTATTTTTAACCGTGTATGTACATCGATTACTCCGGGACGGCTGCACTGATTTGAATGAAGTTTTTTGAATTATATTCAGAAAGTTCCTGCGGTGGTACTATATTATTTTGTCCGAAACTGGTTCAGTAAAATTCAAGATGGCGCTGATGATATGGCAGATAAAAAAATTAATTTTGTCCGATTTTCTCCAAAATTGATATGGGGGAGTTGTAGGGGTAGTACACAACAAAACTAAAATTATTTTAAAAAAATTTGGCATATGGGATTTTTGAAGGTGTAAATTACGAATTTAAAATTATATTTGAAAAGGTCTGTAATGACTAAAAATTTAACATCTCTCGATTTTGCCCAAATTTGATACAGGGATATTTTTGAGATTGTAAATTACGAATTAAAATTATTTTTAGAAAATTCAATATGGCAGATCCCATATGGCAGACTAAAAATTTTAAATATTTGAATTTTGTTTAAAATTGGTACTGAGGAGTTTCTGAGAGTGTAAATAACGAATTTAAAATTATTTATAAAAATTGCCGATGCAATATGGCGGTCTAAAAATTTTATATTTTCGAATAATGTCTAAAATTGTTACTGTGACGTTTTCGAAGGTGCAGATTAAGACTAGATTGAGTTTAAAATTATTATTTCGAATTTCATATGGTGGGTTGAAATGTTTTTCAAAATTTCTATTAGGTGGTTTTCGGCATCGTAGGTTACGAATATGAAGTTAATATAGCTGATAAACTATGGGGGACTATAAATTACATTTTTCCGATTTTGTACAACTTGATATTGGTGAATTCTTGGGGCGTATATTATGGAATTTAAATTAATTTCTTTAATCTCAATATGCAAGATAAAATATGTCTCAAGTTTATTCAGTATCTGTGTTGAGGGGTTTTGGGGGTCTAGATTACGAATCTAAAATTAATTGCTTAAAATTCAAGATAGCAGATTTATTATAGCTAAATATTTGTGTTAGTGTTGGATAAGATGATTACTTTTTTGCGTCGTTAGAAACTCAGCCCAATTCAAAACTAAAATCGAAAAATAAAATTTTTATAAAGAAGAAACTGAATCGACTTCTAAAAAAGCGCTGAAAAGCAATAAATGTTAATATAAATTTTTCTATGAAATTGAAATTTTTGAAATCGGGGCCAAATTATTACTAAATGAAACAAATAACTACCAACACGAGATACATACAAACTACGGTAAGAAAACAATTACAGATAAAGTAGTTCTCAATCTTTTTATGTGAATTATATTTTGTCAGATATATTTTTAATTTTTTTTATAAAAATTGTATCTAGAACTCTTGATCATGCAAAATATGTACATAGAAAAATTGGATTTATATATTTCTGAACTTATCTGGATCATTCTATTTGTACGAAACATAAAATGTGATGCGATTTAGAATGTGACGTGAATACGATAAAATTCTCTAAATCTTTCGACAGAGTAACCATAGATATTTTATATTATGCCACACTAGTAAAAGAGATTGGTACTACTTTCATGATAATTTCTTTAAATTGACAAGTTGTTTACACAAAAATATAGGCAACGATAAAGGGCATTTTTGTTGTTGATTTGTTCATTTAATAGCTTTCGTGTCAGTACATATATAAGAGATTTTATTTTATTAATGTTGGAAATGTATACAGGCATAATGACGAGACGTATTGGAGGCAATTAAATAGTAAAGGTCATGTTTGCAACCTATATTAACAGCACAGTGTAGGAAATAGTGTATGTGTGTGTATGTGTATCTTATACTACGTTATCAATGTATCATGACAGGAATTGCCATATAGGTATAACCTCAGCCATGTTTACTCAGTAATGTATCATGACGATGGACAGTTAATAATATTTACAGTCATGAAGAATAATTTCTAATATTTCTAAATTTTCATAATTTCTTTCTGTCATTTCAACTCTTTGTATTTGTACAAGGAAGAACAATTTATTTTACAATATTCTAAATACTGTAAAAAGACGATTTTGAGAGTACCCAGCAAACTATATGTTTTAGGCGGGAAAGTGTGTTATTATGTATGAAAAGTGCATTTTTTTTTGTTAATATTGGGGTTCTGAACACAAAAATGACAATGAAATTAAAAACTTAGTTGCAATTTTCAAAAACAAATATTTTTAATTTTATTTTTAACAAAATAATAAAAAATACATACAGTTACGCTTGCAGAGACGCTAAATATCCTGTCGTTTAGCTTTTCTTTTGTGAATTGTTTCTGGAGCATCTCTAACAAGAGTCCAACAGTAGTCGGCAAGCATGGAAGCATTCCATTTTCTCTGATACCTTTTCTCCATTGTTAATATACCCTGATGGAAGCGTTCAGCATGCTTATCACTTACAGCTTTGCAGTTGTCAGGAAAAAGTCCAGATGTGAGTGTAGGAAATGGATCTTTAGAGAAATATTGCAACTCATTTTTTGATACGATGACAGCATATTTTAAATAAGAGTAACGTAATTGTCAGGTTTTTTATTTTCAAAGAAATTAGTGACTACGAGGCGAAAGTCATTCCAAGCATTTTTTCCAATATCTGATTGAGTGCTGTCAAAATGTTTGTCTTCTAGTTTATTTCGAATCTGTGGCCCAACAAAAATATCTTCTTTAATTTTTGCTTCACTTAGCCTTGGGAATTTCTGACGCAGGTACTAAAAAGCTGACCAATCTGTATTCAATGCCTTAACAAAGTTTTTCATTAGGCCCAATTTGATATCCAGTCATGGCAACAAAATATTTTTGGGGTCTACCAATGGCATATATGGTACATTCCTTTCACTTGGCTCTACTGATTGTAGAACGGACCAGTCTTTTTTCTTGTAATGAAGTGCTTTTGCCCGACCGTCACATTCACACAAAAACAGCAAAACTTGGTGTAGCCTAGCAGCAACCCAAGTAAAAGTACGATCACCTTTAAATCATCACAGATCTGCCATAAGTGCTCATCGTATTTTATATTTGTCAATAGGTACTTCGTATTGTCGTATGATTCTTTCATGTGAACTGCATATCCAACAGCATTAGACGGTAAAATATGCAATAATACTGCTTTTAAACTCAATATTGAACTGTCTATGAACAATCTCCATTCCTCTAGCTTGTAGTTTATATTTAAAGCCGTCAATAAACCGCTAATATTCTTGCCGAAAACCAAGTTCTTTTCAATGGTAAAAAATGGTGCTATACCTTTATGGCGTTTACGAAAAACACATACTGAAACATTGTCTTCTAATAAGTTCCACTACTGCAATCTTCATCCTAGTAACTCTACTTTGCTTTTTGGATGTTCTAAGTCTCTCACAAAATTGTTTAATTCCGATTAGGTTATTTTGTGCAGTTGTTTCTGGGGATTCAGGAATAGGAAGTTCGTCATGAGGCATAGGTCTCATGGCAGATGGTATATTTGGATCGTTGATAATCGACTTTTTCTTCTTGGGTATACCTGTGCCTTTCCCAATATGAGGTATGATGCAGAAATAGCAATCATTAGCCTAAAAGTTCTTGGGATTACAAATACTAGTGTTTTGACTACAAAAAGAGCATTCCTTCTTGGAACTGTAATTACAGGTTGAATTTTGCTTGGCGTATTACTAAGCAGACTTGAGGAATTACCTTCCATTCATTTTGTACTGTAAATCGAAGCTCTTCTATTGGACTTGAAATTGAATTTCTTCATTGTATGCAATGTTATAGATAATCCCACATGTGGTCTATACGGTGGTCAATCTAATTTTTGAATCTGGATCGCGTTGAGGTAGACATTGTCAGCGAATCTTTCGTTACGGTCTACATATGGCAAAATATGATCTTGCAGAATGTTTTCGACATAAAGATTAGCAATTATTTGTCCAATCACTTCTACGAGTGCGGTACGTTCTACCAACTAAAACCGCCTAAAGATATTATGCTGTTCCCTCCAAAACCAAGGGTCTGTATGAGATTGCACAGACGTACCGTTCGCATACTCTTCGTGAAACGTAGTCTTCTCCGTAGACACAATATTTTTTCAATTCTCGATACTCCACTGAACATGTGCGATTTCTGGACCATACATGAAGTCTTCCATTGATTCCGCGATATGCTCTAACTCCTTTGAGCAGCTCTTTTCAATTTCGTGATCTTTTTAATCTCTTGTTAGGCTCTCATGTCAGCTATAGATACACGCTGAGAAAAAACTACCAATTGTAAGATTTAATAATGTTTAATAAATGTAGCGGCGATCTGTACACTATTGCGTTACAAAGCAAACTGATTCGACGAATGTTTAGAGAGTATAAACTTTATGCATGTGAATTATTGTCATCTTCTGAAATTCCTCAGACTAATGCTCTAAAGGACTTATTTAAAATATCTAACATAGAGGAATATTTAACAATACACTTCGTCAAGGCTCTGCAGGTGCGCTCGTTACCTGAGTTTCAGGCCGACTCCCTGCCGCGTTCACTTCTAATTGCAATAACTTCGGAAATAACTTGTATTTTGAAATGGTTAAACGCTGAAAATATTCCTAAAAGTATAAACAATTTATCTAGTAAAAAAAAATGAATTTTTTGAAAATAATAAGGTGGTATAATCCCATAAAAAATATTTAGGTATTTTTCGTGTCTACAGAGAAATATTGTTTCGAATCTTTCAAGATATTTCGCACTCAGTACGAATACGAGGTATGGCAATTAAGTTCCAGGAATTTGTCAATAAAAAACAAGCAAATTAAGTTTCGGACAAAATTTTATTACAGACCTTCACAATAGTCTCCCTCCAACTCTACACAATATTGTTCCCACGATTGGAAGCACCCTTGGCAATCCTCCGAAGGTAACCCGTTCAGTACCACGGTTACAGCTTGAGGTGCGACTTCATTTTGAGGAATAGAAAAAAAGTCGCAGGGGGCAATATCCGGGCTATAGGGTGGGTGTCGCAACATTGAAATGCCTTTTTTCGCCAAAAACTCTTGCACAATAAACGAGGAATGGGCCGACGCATTGTCGTGGTGCAAGATCTAAACGTTATCGACGAGTTCGGGTTGCACACAGAAAACACGTGTCCGCAGCCACTCCAGAACACCAACATAGAACTGTCCAGTCACTCTCTGGCCGACAGGAACATATTCACGATGAATGAGGCCACGGATATCGAAAAAAAAAGTTAAAATTTCCTTCAATCGCGACTTGGACATCCTCACCTTCGTTGGCTACTTCCCACTTCCCACCCAATGTTGACTGTTTTTTTTTTGATTATGAAGGTGTTGTGCACCACGAATATGCTCCGAGAGGTCACACGATCACTAAAGAATACTACGTTGAAGTATTAAAACGATTGCGTGACTCAGTCAGAAGAAAACGGGCACAGCTTTGGACAAGCGGTGATTGGCTGCTTCACCATGGCAATGCGCCAACGCATTCATCAAACTTTGTGCAGCAATATTTAACAAAGCACCAAGTCGTACAGCTTCGCCAGCCTCTGTACAGTCCCGACGTAGCTCCCTGCGACTTTTGGCTCTTTCCCAGATTAAAAATGACGCTCAAAGGATACCGGTTCGATGACAAAGAGACGGTTGAAACTAATGCGATGAATGCACTGAAGGCAATTCCGAAAACTGACTTCCAGGACTGCTTCAGGAAGTGAAAAAACCGCTGGGAACGTGTTATTCAATTAAATGGGGACTACTTTGAAGGATGTCATTTACCGGATGATAAAGAATAATACCATTGCGGAGATATGAAGTTAGGCTCGATACTTTTGGGACAAACCTCGTATATACTTTTAGATTTCAATATCTCTCAAATTTAATTTAATTTTACGATGTTGTTCATGAAATATCTTTAGAATCGACTGTATAAATCACTTTAAAATGTACTCTGAGCTCAGTTTAAACTAACACAGCTGAGTATATTTCCTTTATAACTGAAATTAAATGAAATTTGACACTATTCTAATAAGATGCATCATTTTGACAAATTTTTATATTTAAAATTAGATATTTTCTCATGTTTAGCTAACAGTCTTCATCGCATTGGCACTCTGTATATTACAAGAGGAATGAGCCTACAATATCCTTTACCAATTGCTTATAATCGATAATCACTATACGTTGACCTGCAAAATCTGCCTAAATATTTAAAAGAATTTGCGGATTTATCTTCTATGCTTCTTTTTAGATCGTCAAGCGGAAAATTAATTATCTCCCCGAGTGAGTGCGTACACCCTGAATTACAATCCGAGTAGAAAAAGGCCTGGGCTGTCACATATGTTCAGCACCGGCATGACGTCAAAATCATTACAATAAACCTAGATAAAAGGCTGTTTGACAAGAGCAGTGCCTATAAAATATAAAATGTTAATCGTAGTTATAGTATACTCTGCTTTTTTTTATCTTGACATTAACAATGATTTGTATCAGGGGCAATATTAGAAATTATGAGACTTGAAGGCATATGTGTTTTAAGAAACAATTAATTTATCTCGTGTTTAAAACACGCATGTTGCTAAAATTTTAATTCCACTCTGTAATATAAATTACCATTATGTGGTAATCAAAATTTGGTAATTTTAAAGGTTAAGATAAGGACGGAGACAACAACATAATTTTTTAAATAGCTTCAAAAAGTCAAAATAAGAAAAAGTTAACTTGCAACAAAATTTTCACACATAGCAATATGTGCTTTTACTGTCGGTTATGTTAACTTAGGTTCCCTTGAACCGACTTCAAACAAGGCGAAGGTCTTAATTCGAAACGTATGTATGGACAGCGATTACTCCAAAATAGGTGGACTAATTTGAATAATTCTTTTTTTTAAATGTTTGGAATAATATCTGGGTCGTTCCGTAGATTTTTTTATATAGATCTGTGTAATTTTAAACGGCGGAACCAAACTTTTATTAAGTTTTTTGGGGTCACACATTATGATTCTATCAATATGTTTTAAATTATTAATATGCTCTGTTTTAACTATAATTGGTATTTGGAAATTTTGAAGGTCACATATTACGAATGAATTTGTAAACATATCTTAAATATTCAAAATGGCGGATTAAAACTGGTGAAACAAAAATTGAATTATTTTCGATTTCTACTAAAATTGTTGTTATTCGGGGGATTTTTAGGATTGTCAATTTATACGAAGGTCCTCTCAGAAAGCAGAATATATATATATATATATATATATATATATATATATATATATATATATATATATATATATATATATATATATATATTGTGTTTTAACGTTTCGTCTTGTATTCAAAGCATTTTCAAATTTTTTTTTATTATTTTCCTTAATTTAATAATACTTTGCCTTTTTTCCTTTGTCAATTAACTTCAAAATTAAAATCTCATAAAATATGGTTAAAATCTTGCATGTTAACTAAAAGAGTTAAAACACAATTCAAAAAATTTTCAGAAAAACTTATTTTACAATTTAAAAGCGAATAATTTTAAAATTTTTGATTGCGAAATAAGTTTCTTTAATTATCTTTTAACTCTATCTCTCTCTGTTAATACGTAAGATTTAAACCATATTTTATGTGATTTTAACTTTTAGGTTGTTCGACAAAGGAAAATATAATTATTATTAAATCAAGGAAAACATTTTTTGAAAATGCCTTGAACAAAAAGCGAAACGTCAAAACACGTTGTTTCTTTAACATCCACGTATGAATGTAACCCCAATTTTATACAAAAGAAAAGAATTATATATATATATATATATATATATATATATATATATATATATATATATATATATATATAATGTTATGTCGGATATTCTCACGGGCGTGTGCTGAGTTCCCCTCAGGCGACTGTGAGCGCACTGACGCTTGCGAATCGGGTATTGTCGGTCCCGTGTGTTCGTGGGACGCGTTCTTTGGTCGGATGGTTCTGGCCAATCAGGTTGCGAGTCCTGCTGCGTGTCATCGGCCCTGTTGCCAGTGTGAGGGGTAGTGTTGCCGAGTTTTGATCCGTTTCTTTATTACCTACTACTGGTTGATGTTTCGTAGGAAGATTTTTCCAAGTATTAGGCAATCACTGGCTATCATCTCTGCCATTTAAGTTGTTGGGTCTCTTTGCAATTTTGATGGTTCTTGTGGACAGATTTTCCCATCTGGATAGCATTTTTGTTCCTGAGAAATTGATCTTATGTCCCTTGTTTAACAAGTGTTAGGTCAGTACAGAAGAAATTGTTTTTTTTTGCTTGATAGCGTTTATATGTTCATCTCTTCTGGCGCTTATTTTACGGCTTGTTTGGCCTACGTAAGATGAGCTGCATTCTCCGCATGGAATTTCGTACAGTCCCTGGTTTTCTAGAAGGACTTTTTCTTTGGGTGTCGACAAGAAATCTTTTACTTCACGGTTTGTGGTGAAAATGGTTTCAATGTTGTCTTTTGAAAATTTTTGCGATTTTATCTGTGGTGCCTATATAAGGAACAAAAACTTTGGAGATATTCTCTTGGTTTTCGCGATTTTTTGGAACCAAGCGTTTGTTTTTTAAAGCCTTATCTATATGTTCTTTTTTACAACCATTTTTTGTTGGGGCGTCTTGCAGTATGTTCATTTCTTTGTGGTAATTTTCTTGATCTGTAAGGGACTGCGATCGAAATGCAAGTGATTTCACCATAGCAAATAATTGGGTGGGGTGGTGATGTGATGAATCGGCATTGAGGTATCTGTTGGTGTGAGTGGGTTTTCTCTAGACAGTGTGCGAAAGCAAGCCACCCTCTTTTCTTTTCAGTAGGATGTCTAGAAAAGGTAGTTTTCTTCCTGTTCTGTCTCAATGGTGAATTTGATTTTTGGTTATATACTGTTTATGTGATATAGGAAATTTTTGAGATTTTCTTTTCCATGTTGCCAGATAACGAATGTGTCATCTATGTAACACAGTCGAAGTCGTAGTTTGTGTGAGGAGGTCTCTAAAGCTTTTGATTCGAAATCTTCCATAAATAAGTAAGCTAATGCAGGAGATAGCTGCGATCCCATAGGGGCTCTCTCGACTTATATCGCTGTAAGTAAAATAGATGTTATCGAGTCAGTGTCTAGCTAATTTGACGATAGTTTTTTGGCAGATTGTATTTGCACCCTTGTCGCTAGCGTGAGTTCGCCCACAGACGCCGTACAGTAAGCTTTAAAAATGGTGAATGAAGTTTCACCGAAACGTCAGCTGCCCGTGAGAACATTCGACACAACCTATATATATATATATATATATATATATATATATATATATATATATATATAAACTTAACATTTTGGTGATTGTCTTTTGAAATATCTAAGATAGTGCAATTGAATGAAATACCTATATTACTGTGAAGATAAATAATAATATAACGACTATAAATGTGCCTACTTTTTATTACATCAAAAACTTTTTTATTTATAAATAATGATTTTCGCGTGAGCTTTATAAAGTTTTAATATCCAATTTTTCCTGGATTAAGTTCTTTTCACAACTGTTGTTCATTGTGACTTTATAATTAAATTTCATTTTTAAAAGTCAAATGAATAATTTGATTATAAAACTCCGTCTTTTTAAATAAATCTTTCTATAAAATCATCATAAATCTCTACTTAACAATGTAAGTCCTTTGTTTATATGATATTTAAGCCCTTTTGTTTCTTAGTTACCACAGTACATATTTTTTTGTGAAAATATTTTAAAAAAGAAACCTTTTGTAAAAGCCTTTTTTCGTTTTAGAGCAGCATAACTGGAAGAATATAGAAAAATAATTTGATGTAATGTTTTTTAGGGTCTGCTACTTAGTAACTTATATATGTACGTAGGTTGGCGAATCAATATGGGTATATAGTCGTGAGAAATAATGTTATTTGTAACAATTATTTAAAATACTCAGCCCATGTAGCTATGTATATGATTTCGTGAGGTCTGAAACTGGTCTCTTCAATAATTAGGAATGTAATTATTCGCTTGTCTCATTCCTTGCAGATCCGTCTAGTAATTGAATCTCCTTCTATCTTCCTCTCTTTTTAGTTCATTGCGTTACATTGATATTGATTCCATTTCTCTCTATCCCGGTGTGTCTCAATACCCATAGGAGGGTGATCCTATTATTAGTTCAAGCCACAGGTAAAAATTAGTGCTGGTTTGACGTAAATTCCGAGATGGATGAGACCTATCTAGGGAGGCAACGTAAGAACAACACTGCATAGAATGTAACAGCAAAAATAGGTTGGGACCAAGAGGGAGGGGGTCAAAGTTGACTAAAACAGGTTTTTAGAATCTACGAGCCAAGGAACGGATTTTAGAAAAGAAACTCAAATAAAAGTTGTAGAGATTTTAAAAACCTACAATTTGTGCTTTTGTACGATTATTTTTGTCAATTTGTTATTGCAAAAATGCATGTTAATTATTTAATGCAAAATTAATTTTTTTTTGCACTTTTTTGATTTTAAAAGGAAGCCCTCGTCATCTTGAACAAAATGAAAATTTATAAAAGTAAATCGAATAATTTGTTGTTGAAATATTGCTATTTTTTTATCCCAAGACGCAAAATGTTGATTGCCATCACTTTTTTTTGGGTGGACATTTTGACCTCCACAAAAGCTCAATGTCTTCGTGAAGGCCTAAATTTTCATATCTTGTTAGGGGCAACTTTGTGTTGAATTTTTTCACAAAGTTGAAGTTCTTTTTCATTTCATCTTGGGTCTATATATAGAAGGACTTCGGTCTATGTATATATGTCGTTTGACTGTTGATATTTTACAGTCTGGTGTCGAGAATATCTGCAGGTATAACATCTTGGCAAGATCTCGGAAGGAAGATTTTTATAGGCAGTTGTATTTATGTGAGTTTTGGTCTTATTTTGGTACAGCCCCACTACCAAGACCATTAGGAAGTAGAAATGCGTATGAAGAGAGACTCTGAATGGAATTTGCAGACAATAAGATGTCTGCCTTTTTTTCACAGTCTGACTTGTTCAACTAAGTGAATGATTACGAAATTAATACTTTTTTTTGATCGTAAAAGTTATAATTTTTAGACTTTACATATTGCATTTTATGATTAATTTATTCATAATAAATAAACTAAATAGTTTTAATGGTATGGTCCTCTTTAATTTAAAACTGCAAATATATCTATTTTAATTGTTTTCCGTTGTGAATTGCATCACTGCATTTTATTACTACATAAAGTTCTAAATAAAAGCATTATGTCTAAGATTATATATGATCTACAAAAGGTCATCTTTAATGACTAATTCTTAAAAATGTACTTTTCTATTTTTGTTTTAAAATATATACAATTGCATTACCTTCGAAGGACAGATTTATAAGAATAGTAACAAAGTACAGAATTAAAATCAGGCGTTAAGTTTCATGTCTAAAATATAAGCATGTCATCTGGTAGAATTTCGAATGTGTTAATTAGCATGATTTAATAATAATATCCTTACATAAAGCCTAGAAGCCTTTCTTTTCTATCATAATATAATTTTCAAATATCTCAAAAATGTAAATTTTTTAATATTTTGAAAATTTACAATACGTCCCTGATCATTTCTTACCTCCTTCGTCGCATGTGCTCTTAAAATTTGTAGCATATGGTGTTGGCTCTTCCGCCAGATCTCAAAGGTGAGTAACCAATAAAGAAGGCAATGTTGCCTTTTTCCAGATATGTGTTACCTAAATAATGATCAGTGACATAATTTTTAATGTCTACTTTTTAGAATATTC
The DNA here is from genome assembly GCA_034092305.1 of Diaprepes abbreviatus. Taxonomy (NCBI): domain Eukaryota; kingdom Metazoa; phylum Arthropoda; class Insecta; order Coleoptera; family Curculionidae; genus Diaprepes; species Diaprepes abbreviatus. Next base: position 5,410,865 of record JASJET010000068.1, on the reverse strand, counting down.
TTTACTAAGAATTCGATCTTATTTCAAGGAAAAATAACCCAACTATTTAAAAAAACTTTAACATGATGTTAAAAAAGTATTGTTAAAGTAACACTTAGTTAGTTTTTTAGATATTAGAAGACATAAAAATTGTATGTTTTGATAAATGTTAACTCATGTTCTAGTTCTCTGAAATTTTTTTTAAAAATCAAATTTTTTATCAGAAAGATCCAGACTAGTTGTTATTATAGTTTAAGCCTGCTATCATCTGTATAAAAAAGAGTTTCAAAAAAATATTTATTACATGAGTTGTACGTAGATGTCGGACTGTGACTATTCAAAAAAAAATAACTAAAATAAGTCAATTTTGTGGTTACTGTTTGTATAAATAAACATATTTCTAACAAACCCGGGTACTCCATGGAAATTAGAGCAAAAAAGAGCTGTTTTGTTAACAAAAATGTAACATTGTTTTTTTTTGCTGGGATCTGTTCATTTCGGCATTGTATAAAACATATCTCGATGGTAACTCTGAAAGACCTGAGCAAAAAAAAAAATCATTCTAAAAAAGTATGTCAAACCCTGAATCTGTGAGGTTATTATTTTCCGAGAAATTCGATGTCAAATTTGAAAATTCAACCTCAGTTTTCCGCTTTTCTAATTAAAATACAATGCTTAATTTTAATGGAAATTGTTTGTATTGATTTATATTTTGAAGATCTGTTAAATTTTTTTTTCAATCGTGGGCCGAGAAATTTTGCAAAAACTAATTTTTGCACCAAAAAAATTGCGATAACTTTTCACCGGCTGGAGATAAAATTTATTTAATGCGTGCATTGGATTTAGATGTATCATTTCCGATCTCAAAAAAACTTAATTTTGGATGAAAAAAACGTTTTTTTTTTGTCAAAAATTCATAATGGCGTGGCAAATGAATATTAAAGGCTCAAATTTGCAGAGGATGTTTTTTAATACTTGTACTTTACCTGTGAATTTTTTGGATCCAAGAAATACACTTCCATATAATCTGTGAACCTTCGAAAATTGAGGCGAATCTGATCGAAAATAGCTTCTGCAGACCGCTGTCGGCGGGTTGCCATAGTTCAGGCGCATTATTCATTGGCGCTTCAAGAAAACTTATGCATCACAATTAATATTTATAATATTGATGTTGTTTTATTAATTTATATGATAGTAACAATTTGTTTAGTCATATTAATTATTAATTTGTTGATTAACAAAATTTTTACAAAAAATTATAGAGAAAATTACCTAATACCTAATACTTTATTAACAAAATTTTTAGGAAAATTTCTATCAGCAAATCATGTTTTATATTTATATTATGATGAGAATGATATATACAATGAAATTGAGAATAATGATGAAAATGATATGTGCGATGTAAGTGAGAGTAATAATTGCGATGATGAAATGGACGCCGATTATATAGAAGTAATAGAACAAAAAAGAAAGATGAATGTATAATTGATATATTATATTTGTATGATTTTCGCGCGTAATGCGTAATGTATTATTAAATATTTATATGACGTATTATATATTATTATTATATTTTTATATGACTTGCATATGGAAATTTTGTTAATAAAGTATTATGTAATAATAATATAAAGGAAAAAAAAAATAGTATAATATGTAATATAAAATTGAGTATTCGTATGATTTTCTCTATAATTTTTTGTAAATTTTTGTTTAATAAACTGTTGGATAATAATAATATAAAGGGAAAAAACAGTAAAATATGTAATATATAATTGAATATTTGTATGATTTTCTTTATAATTTTTTGTTAAAATTTTGTTAATAAACAAATTAATAATTAATATGACTAAACAAATTGTTACTATCATATAAATTAATAAAACAACATCAATATTATAAATATTACTTGTGATGCATAAGTTTCCTTGAAGCGCCAATGAATAATGCGCCTGAACTATGGCAACCCGCCGACAGCGACCTGCAGCAGCTATTTTCGATTAGATTAGGCCCAATTTTCGAAGGTTCACAGATCGTATGGCAGTGTATTTCTTGGATCCAAAAAATTCACACAGAAATGATAGATCTAAATCCAATGCATTAAAAAAAAATGGTTTTTGCAAAATTTCTCGGCCCATGATTGAAAAAAAAATTTTTTTAATAGATCTTCAAAATATGAAACAATATAAACAATTTCCATTAAAATTGGGCATTGTATCTTAATTAGGAAAGCGGAAAATTGAGGTTGAATTTTCAACTTTGACATCGAATTTCTCGGAAAATAAATAACTCACAGATTCCGTGTTTGACATACTTTTTTAAAATACATAATATGATAATACCTATATTTATGTTGAATTTTAAATCGGCAAATTGTTAATAAATGTCTTTTCTTTTTAAACAAAAACCGTAAATTTTGTCGAAAAAAATATATCTTGATAACTAGTGGCGCCACCCATAACTTGTATTATATGAATCGATAGGTTTTTTAATCCTCTACAACTTTTACTTTTCGAGATAAACTCAAAAAACCGAAAATCGTGACCATTTTTGATCCGCCATTTTTTTTGCACATGTCTTTCAGCGTTACCATCGAGATATGTTTTATAAGATGCCGAAATGAACACATTCCAGCAAAAAAACCAATGTTATATTTTTGTTGCTGACAAAAGTCTATTTTCCATGGAGTAGGGCCAATTTTCAAAATATTAGCACGCAGCTGCATCCAAAAACTAGTCAACAGTGAACCAGTAAACATGTCAACAACAATGTTTACATGCGTATATTGTCGCCATACCAATGCTGACTTTTTGGTATTAAATAATATTTATTTCGGTTAAAACTGCTTTTATATCTCTTTAAATAATTCAGTTTTATGTTTTATTGTTTAACATAATCAGTAAATAATTATTGGGTATAATCATAAAAACTTTAAATATAAATACAAGACGTCTAAACATTTTAACGGATAATTACGAAAGAAGCCAGTTAAGCAGTATAATTGGCTCCTGCAACTGTCGAGGCATCGAAAGAAAAGCAAATCGAAATCCATGGGCATCTCATACTTACCACAACCAATAAATTTTTAGAAAAAAAACTTGGTGAGGAGCCCCGTTCTATACTTAGATTTAGGCACGTGTGCAAGCTCAACGGCAGGAACAGCAGCGGTCTCTAAGTGATTCCTGCGTTGCCATGTTTTTAATGAATATATAGGGTGATTAAAGTTGTTAACTTTTCGAATTAAGTTAGGTATATTATTTTTGTAACACACTAAATAATTAAATAAAAATTATTTACATTTTTTTTTATGTAAAAAGGAAACCGACATACTTTTCCATTATTTCGTTTTTAATTTTATTTTTTTGCATTATTTAGTTTTCTATGGGTATGTCTTTTGTTGTGTTGGTGTAGTTCTGTAAGTAATATCAAGAAACGGATCTTTTCCCGATGATTGAAAACTGAAGCTGCAATGCTTGATGTATTTTTTGTTATTTTATAGCAATAATAACAAAAATATGAGACGCTAATTTGTCCGTTACTGTTTAACTTTTCTTAAAGACTGTTTCCTGTAGGTAGCATATGTTTCCTTTTACTAAATTTATAATCACTTTTAATTTCTTTATTTTGCATTATTATTCTTATAGATCAAAATTCACTAGACATACCTTTCAAGTAAAATCTTATAACATCAAATTTCACTGTTTAAAATGAAATTTTTGCTTGAAACAACAGTTACCAAGTTACAGAGACTTACACAGAGGAATATTCTATTATTTAAAATGCTTTTATAGAATGAATGATTGAAAAAGGGGTCGTGATACTAGATCATCGATGCCTAGGCCTCCATTGGGCCCTTTACATCCCACTATAGCTGCAGGTTATTCAAGGCCGATCCTTTTTTCGAATCCAAGCAGTTAGTTGAACTTGCCTAATTGCTTCCGGTAACAAAATTGTATCTCCGAAATATCTCTGTCTCAATCCGTTGAGTGCTGGGCACTCTCTGGGGACGTGGTTAACAGTTTCATCCTCCTCCAACACCATCTGCACGTCGGGTCGTCTTCGACACCGATTCTATGAAGATGACCCCTGAGCTGACAATGTCTTGTCAATAATCCTACCACAATTCGCAGCTCTGCCCCTCCCAAGGAGAGAAGCTCATTAGTACGCCCTTCACTAGGCCCAGTTATATGTTCCTTAGCACACCTCATTCTAGGAGCTCTCCTCCACGATGCAATAAATTTGCTTTCCAGCAACGATTTTAGTTCCCTTTTGCCAATAGCAATTGGGACATGTAGTTTTGGTTAGGGTCTATACGGTTCAGTTGCTGAACCCAACTTTGCCAGACGGTCTGCTTCCTCATATGCCCGGGTAACCCGGGACCCATACGAGTCTGACTGTGCAGCCTTTCCTTGTCATACCATTTAGTACATCCTTGTACTCAAACACCAGTCGCGACGTTACGACACTGGACTTCAGTGCCCATATCGCAGCCTTACTGTCCGAACATATATTTATTACTCTATTCCTGTCTATGTCCCTCTCACAGAAATGGGCATACTGCAGAATAGCATAAATTTTCACTGTGAAAATTGTCGCATATTGTCCGAGAGGGTAGTACTCTCTGATTCCTGTGCTCCTGCCGAATACCACCAGGATCCATCGGAAGATTTTGTTCTCCCTCCCAGTCCTCTCTATTTGGCAGAAATATCTCCAGGGAGAGGTTGGGTTTTAAAAGCGTCGTCATTTAATCTGCCCGCAGTAATTGACACCTTTCTACCGCGCTTTCCCAGACACCTTAGTAGCCGCCCGTTCCAATTCCAAGATGTCCCAGGCAATTGAGACGATAAACAATCTTCAGGGCCTCGTTCTCTATGTATAAGTGAAGAGGAGGCAGGTTTACCAGGACTTCCAGAGCCCTGGTGGGAGCAGTCCTCATCGCACTCAATATTCCCAAACAAGCCATTCTCTGAACTTTGTCAAGTTGAATAATGCGTTTGCGCTTTGTTGTACTACGCTACCATACAATAGCGGCGTACGTTATCATGGGGCGGATCACCATAGTGTATATCCAAAATAGCACTTTAGGTGTCAATCCCCATGTACACCCAAAGGCTCCTTTACAAGCCCAGAAAGCACATATGGCTTTCTTGGTTCGAGCCTCAATATGCTTTTATAGATTATGAAAAAGCTTTCGACTAAGTGTAAATGTGGGGTATCCTTAACGCGTCAAGTCCATAGCATCAGTTGTAATCAGACAGTTATATTTTATGAATGTTAGTAGTTATGTTTTTTAGATAGTCCCTCTCGAACCAGAAAGTGACTAGCAGATAAACATTACCGCGAATACTGTATATTTTACTTAACATAAAACTTTATTCATTTTTAAAGTATTACGATTAATTGGTACTGTTTGTCCGCGTGTCCTAGGAAGTTCCTTTCACACATGACATTTATTAACTATTTTACATCATTGCGTGGCTTTCGTCCGAACAGATGCAAAAAATCTCATCTTGATAGAACCTGTCGCGAGTCACGAACATCATTAGTTCAAAGACGACTTTCAATGAAATTCTCGGGAAGGGGATTCTTCGTAGCATTTCGCGAATTTTCACATTCGTAGTTTGCATGAATTCGGCTCCTTGGGATAAAGGACAAAATTAGAATTACATATATTAGACAACAAGCAAAAGTAATAGGCCTCTTAGAGAGAATATTACAATTAAAATGAATTTGGGCATGACACATGTTGGTCATCGAATGACTGAGCGAAGACCTGAAGAAGCAAACGAAGCAGAGGCCAACTACATAACAGATGGAAGGATGATATTGTGAAAATAACTGGACACTAATGGATTCTGAGAACATTCGATAGGGGAAAGAAACTATGGGTTAGGCTTTTACTCAGCAGGATGTAGAAGTGTGGTAGTGAAACTTGATTTACGCAAATTTGTTACATTACAACCTTAATTACCCTTCACCGTGTGGAACCTTTTCGAAAAAATTGTACGAGTGACATTCGGACCCATGATCTACATCACGATAGTATGTTTGGTAACGTATACCTTATTAATTATCACCCCCATTATGGGATAGATGGATTACTTATCAACTGTTGTGAATGGACAAACACCACACAAACATTTTAAAAACACGTGCCTAATTCAGAATTGCAAAAGATCACATATATGGCTCTTTTGATACAAATAAATATTTTCTAAATATAGATGAAAAAGCTACATTTGTCAGTACAATTTTTATAAAAAGCGAAGGATGCCTTTTTTGACTTGTTTTATTTCCCTCGTTGTTCCAAAGTGTAAAACACGGTTACTACACTTCACTTTACATACATTTCAAATATATCGAGGCATGCAAAACCACATTTTATTCGTGACTTTTGCAAAATCATTTAAAGATATTCTTTATTTTCAATTGTTTATTTTATTTATTTATATTTAAATTTAGTTATATTCATTGAAGAATATTTTGGTGTAATGTCTCTTGTAGAAACATTTGATTTGACTGATTAAATTAAAATCAAATAAAAAGATAAAAACATTAAATTTAAATATAAAAAAATTCTATTTATCATATAATAATACCCTTTTTATTTTTGCATATATATATATATATATATATATATATATATATATATATGTCGATAACAAAAAAAGAAAAACTATATATATATATATATATATATATATATATATATATATATATATATATATATATATATATATATATATATATATATATATATATATATATATATATATATATATATATATATATACACTTTGTTAAGCTTTATTTCGGTTAAGAGATATTTTTTGATAAAATTTCCTTGCGGTTAATTTATTTTTCCATTTTACTTACCTTCGTCACTTATTTTAAAAATACTACGTCAAAATTTAAGTGACTTTTAGATATTGATATTTTTACTTTGCCTAAAGTATTTTTATATGTCAACCTTTTTATTTACTACCCACAAACCACTTTGTATATCATCAATTTTTGGTAGAGAGAGAGAGAGAGAGAGAGAGAGTTCATCCATAAAAAGAAATAAAGAAATCTATCTGCCGTATTTAAATGGTTGTTTATATGTATTATCCTTTCAGACAGAGAAAAGGGAAACATATATACAAACAGTCCTGCAAATATCACTCTGGTCCTCTCTCCATACGCGTATCGATCACCTTATGGTCTCATCAGTGGAAACAAGTGATATATGAAATATAAATTCCAAGGCGTGTCGGTAGAATCTTAAAAACCTGCCACTTGCCGAGTTCGATGTCAAAGTGAAAAATATCGCCAGTCGAACGACATCTATGATCCACCGGAGTAGTGCGAAATTAAGAAAAAAATCAAAATTAAAATTTCACTCGGCAGATGGAAGGTTTTTAATATCCTACCGACATACCTTGGAATATATATTTCATATAACTTTTGTTTCCTGCGAATGTTGCTTTCGGTTCGATACAGTTCCACTAACGAGACCATAAAGTGGCCGAAACGCGTATGGAGAGAGGACCAAAGTAGTATTTGCAGGAGATAGACTGTTTGTATATATTATTTCCTTTTCTCTGCCTCGAAGGATAATACAACTAAGTTAATTTATGTTATATTTTATCTAAATTAACGAAATTAAATAACAAATTATGTTTTAGAAGAATAGCCTCGTTCGATAAGCTCTTCCTTCCTTATTTCATGTATTTTTTGAAATATTGAGTTAGTATTTTCATAAAAATATTACAAAAAAAAGAAATCTAAAACTAGGAATTCGCCAGAAGTATATAGCCCCTGTTTATTAAGCCCACAAGTTCAAACTTGTTTTCTTCGTGAAAAAGTTAGAGATTTTATATTACATTTTATTAACACGTGATAACACAAAAAAAATGAGAAGTCAAACGAATAAACGTACAAAATACTTTGTTACCAAATAAGATTTGGTAATTATTCGTCATGTAAATACTAACTAAATAATGCTTACAAAGTACAAGTAATTGATCACATAATTGCTTTATAGCGATAAGCATCAAGTGACATATCTATGTATTTAAAATATTTTACATTACATTCAGAGTATTAGCGCATGGGGACTGGAAACTTATTTATTAGAAAAAAAACTGAGATTCCTCTAGATCATAACGTTAACAGAATAGTGCAAAAAAAAAAGATATTGTAATAAATCTGTCCCACAAAAAGGAGTAAATGTGTCGTTTTTATTGATGACTTTAATTTACTATTAAAGATTAAAAGAGATTTTTCACTTTCTTTTTGAGAGCTTAAACCTTTCGTCGTTTTTTAGTGATTTAATGCCACCCATTGAAACTGGTCTTCGCTAATTTAATGCAACTTTTCATTTTGAATTAAAGAATCAAAAAATGAAGTGTAATGTAATCAATTTAACCAAGAACCAATGTCGATACAGTTTAGGCGAAATTCTTAGATTGCCTTAAACCTTTTGATGAATTCGTTTTTAATGCCATCTCATTATAATTTGTATCTGCTTAGTTCAAATCGCATTTGTACACACCTGGTTTATCCTCGGATTACAGGAAAACAATCCGTTGTACACCTGGCAACATGGTGTTTGGAAGATGATTATGTTGGCTGGATGCCGCGAACCGCGGCTTGCAGACGCGGGGCTGGGGGGAAAGGAGGCAGTGGCGACGGCGTCACGACGGCTGCACCGTTGACTCACGGATCCTGTTGCCAGAAAATTTCCTGTGTTGGGGACATCTACCTAACGTTTTCAGAAGAATCACTTTACACTATTTAAAATTTTCAAATCGTTCCTATTGGGTATGGATAGAGCCAGACACACTATAAATAAACAATTAAAAGTTGTTTAAAATTATGATGTTATATTCAATAAATGATTGATTAGGACATGCAACAATTCCAACCTTATGAAGTTATTGTACTTCTTATTACATTCGCTTGATGCGAGGAGTTTTTCCATTAGAATTTCCTGGAAGTTTGCCATGAAGATTGATGATCTGCACTCATAAATGATATGATAGGCGACTTCTTTTTTCCCAACACATAAGCTACACCCAAAGAATATCAATGGAAAATTTTGGGACAACCTTATACTGTAATAGGATTACTAATACACAATGAAGTTACGCTTTCTATTATTTTCGATTGAAACTGGAGCGGATTATTCGTGTTGGAAAATATTCCAATAGAAATGTTAATTATTTATAGAAAAGTATTAAAAATCATGCATAAATACCTAATATAGCCCAAAATATTTAATATTATTTTTTTAATACAATTAACACTTTAAAAACATGTATTTTAGATTCCTTTTTAAATTTCGCTCCACAAAGCGAATACTATTCACGTAACCACTGTGACGTCACATGTTCCCAAACACTGACAAACTGATAAGGTGATATACAGTTTTTTCATAATTTATGTAATAAAAATTGAGTTCTAAGTTTGATAAGTGTGCCTCAGTGTACAAGTACTACAATTAAAACGCCTGAAATGTTATTTATCCACGTTCAGAAAATAATAGGAAAATGTGGTTTCAGCTAGTACCGGATACTTGGGCCTACATTTCCCCAAATATATTTTTGTGAAGATCATTTTGATGTAAGTTTTGATAATATTTGTTTACTTTGCTTACATTAAAAGTTATGAGTTTTCAAATTTTCATAGATGAAAAGTGGAATTTTTGAGGTTAAAGATGAAATAATCAAAGTTAGGTAACAATGTTTTGTTCTTGTCTCATTTTAGTTACCAAATGATATGGAAAACTATACAGAATATCATTTGATGGGCTCAGTATCACAGTTCCGAATGAGAACAAGTAGTTTGCCAACGAAGTTTAAATATCAACCCAACAGAAAAAGACGATAACAACTGGCCATTAGTAGTCAAAAGGCAAAGATTGGAAACAATAGCGGACTGTGAAAGAGAAATAGAACAAGCATACTCCACACAAAGTATTTCCACAGCTGAGGTTCAACCAGGTCCAGGCTCAGATAAACAATATACTTAGAAATACAGTGTATTATTTATTTGCTGCTAAAGGAAAAAATGGCATACAAATAGTAGAAGAAATTGGTGATTTAAGTTAGAACTTACATTTACAATATACTATGAAATACTTATAAAGCAAACTTTTCTTTTTAGATATACCTCACAACAATAACAACAGATAAATCGATACAATTGTCCATATGTTATAAATTTAGAAGTAAAAACCCACAGACTAAAACAATTTGTTGAATAAAATATAAAACATAACCTCAAGATCAAACCATTTATTTAATTATTCAGGTAAATCCTTTGAGCTTATAAATACCCACGCTGAACAGAAGTTACTATTTTTTACGAAGAAATTGGCCACCTTAAAACAATCAATTCGAACTATTTGCCTTGATAAATCCACATTTCATCATGGGAAAACTTCTTAGAATCGTTTTCAAATTTCGAAAAAATTGCACGGAAATCACTATAAAATAATGTTAACGAAACAACGTAGCCGTGATGATGTTTTGCGGACAAGTGCACTGTGATTGGTGTTCGTTGTCACGTAACTTGAGAGTGTACATTTTGAGTATTAAATAAAAATTATATTCTTTAAAAATAAAGAAAAATTCTGTGTTTTTTACGATTTCTGTTATGAAAGCTGCCGTTTCACGGCAAAAGTTTATTTCAGTCAACATCCCTATTATGTAGCATGTCCCACCTTAATTCACAGCATCTTAATTGATATTATATTTTGCGCAATTTTCAAGAGAATTGCCATTTATGGTGAACCGATTTCTTTTTAAATTGATGGTTTTTATTATTTTTATTAGTGAATGAAAAATTTGAGATTTCTTTATCTGAAAATATTTTTTACACATTACACAAAAATTCCAAACGTTGTGGAAATACGTCTCAAACAAAAATTATGATTATGTCCGGTTGGTGCAATCTTGTAACATAAAAGTGTGCTATAATCAAAATTATATATATATATATATATATATATATATATATATATATATATATATATATATATATATATATGAAATAAAATGCGAACCAGTGAATGCAAACTTCGCTCCATTATATCCTTTCTGTGTTAGAGGTTGCACAGTTAGAATAAATTGTAATAAAACACAATTCATCCTATTCCACCACCATCGAAATGGTGGCCCACCTGTACCACCACACCGAGAAGAAAGTCAAAGCTTACCCTCCCCGCCACAGTGATACGGCGGAGATACATGTTTCGTCTCTCACTAGACTCATCAGGGTACCGACATGCACCTGGCTGTGCAAAGGACAGATCGGAAGGAAGCATACAACACTGAACGCGGCTTCGCCGACCTCTCGTCGGATGGCTTATATATGTTTATACGGCTTTTACGGATTCCTCCGTGCGAGATGCATTAGCAGTGGTTATATCCACATTGTGCTGTTATTTCACTTACATACGGAGTTGCATATAGTTGTACGTTTGCTGAATGTGATTTCAGCACTACAACAGCACAATGTGGATATAACCACTGCTAATGCATCTCACACGGAGAAATCCGTAAAAGCCGTATAAACATATATAAGCCATCCGACGAGAGGTCGGCGAAGCCGCGTTCAGTATTGCATGCTTCCTTCCGATCTGTCCTTTGCACAGCCAGGTGCATGTCGGTACCCTGATGAGTCTAGTGAGAGACGAAACATGTATCTCTGCCGTATCACTGTGGCGGGGAGGGTAAGCTTTGACTTTCTTCTCGGTGTGGTGGTACAGGTAGGCCACCATCTCGATGGTGGTGGAATAGGATGAATTGTGTTTTATTACAATTTATTCTAACTGTGCAACCTCTAACACAGAAAGGATATAATAGAGCGAAGTTTGCATTCACTGTTTCGCATTTTATTTCACTTACATACGGAGTTGCATATAGTTGTACATTTGCTGAATGTGATTTCAGCACTACAACAGCACAATGTGGATATAACCACTGCTAATGCATCTCACTCGGAGGAATCCGTAAAAGCCGCATAAACATATATATATATATATATATATATAATTAAATTTATTTACTAGACGCATTTTACTCGCATTAGTGGTTTTGGTAATCTAAAAAGCTTGACTAACATTTTATTAAGTCATTTAAAAGCGTCGTATTTCTCTAAGGGAACTTAGTCTCTTTGGTATATTTTCAATTTCAATTAGTTCTTCCAATTCATTAAAACCCAATAAGTTAATGTGCAAATGCTGTTAAGATGCTGACCGCTGCGACGAAGTTTAAGTTTATTTTTTTTGTTGGAAACCAGATTAAACTTCAGATGGGCATTAGCGATAATTTATTACATTAATTTCAAAACAAAAACTGGAGGAAATTGCGGCAATAAGGAACGTGGGAGCTAAAAAATAAACAGGAAAACTTCATGTAAAAAGGAGTTTTGATAAGTAAATAGTTTTTTTTGTAGCCTTGGCACAGTTTTTTAAACCTCGGGGTTATTTTTGACGTCAAGATCAATTACCTGGCAAAAATAGCTCTTGTGGGCAGATATTTATTTGTTTTTCGTCTATATTTTTTTTTTGTTAAGAATATTATGTTATATAGACATTAGAGTATAGTTTATTTGTGTAATATTTTCATGTAGAATTTTAGGTATGAAATATTACACGAATCTGTAAGTAGTTTTATTCTAATTCATCAAGATTAACATAAAATTTCTTACTGTCACTGTAATGGATTAAAAAAAAAGACAAGAAGCACTAATTTATTAGTGATATAAACGTATAAGTAATTATCTTTATTTAATGACTTTCAAGTATAATTTATATATATCCCCTTTTCTCTCAGAGGTTAGTATTTCGTAGTTTAAACACACGAAGACAAGTAATTTAGTAATTACTGCTTATAAATCAGCACGTAATGACAAATCTTCGATTATTGAATGAACAGAATCGATTAAAACAAACTTTGTGTGACACGTGTCTATTAACAGTGAGGATTGCGGGCATTTCACACACAACAATAACAATGAAATTCCACTTTTAATGGTGATCGAACATTTTCACCCGTCTAACTCAGTTCTGACATTAAGGTTGTATTTAGATATAAGGAAATCAGTAGAACGGAATTATGGAGGGAAAAAAATAGGTCAACTTTCAAGTTTTATAAATGGTTGGATCGAAAAAAAAACAAACACGGGAAAAAGCAGAAAATCTTTGATACATTTTTTATTTCAATTCAATCCATTGGACGGCTTCAATTTTGATATATGGCGGTTTTTATCCCATCTGGATACTCATTTAAGGGTGAGATTAGGAGAAAAGAAAACAATTAAATACTAATATTTCGTGAGTTTTAAAATTTCCAAGGAATTTTTGAAAAAAATTGGATTTATTTTTAAAGCGTGGAAAATCCAAAACTCTAAATTGAATGTGAAATTTTAGAATCTTTAGGGAATTTTGGGAACGTATAATATAAATGTTATTGGATCATCATATTTATGACAGTGTTCCAGTCCAAAAATTCCTACATCTGTCTTGATTATGTACTTTAATTTTTAATGAAATTTTAAATACGAGAAAAAATTATTTTTGGGAAGATATTTAAAATACAAAAAAAAATTTCAGAAATTTCAAAATATTACATGCCAATTTGGTATTTAAAAACATACCTTTTAAAATATTTTCGAACGCTAAACATAGCTATTTTACGTTTCTTTTTAGGTTGCTAAAATGGATAGAAGTATTTAGGACAAAAATGATTTTAATCCTTTTTAGTTATCTTTTTTTTTATTTTATTACTTAATATTTCGGACTTTGAACCTTTTACTGCTTATAACGATTTATTTATTTTTTTCACCGATATCATACTTGTTATACGTTCGTCCATGCCGATATGCATTGAACGAATTAGAAATCTAATAGTACTAGTATGAATTTTGACTTCGAAAATGTAAAAAAACCTGGACAACATGGACAGAAATCTGAAATATTATGAGTAAATTAAATAAACAAGATTGAAATCCGACCTGTTTTTCACATTTGTTGCATAAAACGTTTTTCTGTGTTTAAAAGGAAAATGGAAAAGGATACGGTCAAAGGCTTCACTTTCATTATGTGCTGAAATATCTATTTATCCTGAAATAAGAAAAATAAGAAAAATTTTTATTTTTTTGAAGTCAGTATAAAAAAGCGGTAGAAAAATCGGGTTTCAAGTTACGCTAAGAGGACAATCTAACTGTATATCTATATTTACAGATTCGTAGAGTGTTTACTATACAAGGTAAGTTAGAACTTTGTTAAGACTGATATGTTCACCAACTGTAAAATTTGATAAAAATTTGTTTACATAAGTTTATATAAATGAATGTATCAACTGTATCAACTATATTTTTTGAAATTATTTTCAACTATACAGGATCTCCCATAAAAGCGTTACATCATACATTATTAAATGGAATAAAATTTACGATATAACTTGGAGAAAAATACTTTCTCCTTCCGATTAAATGTGAAGTAAATTTGACATTTTTGAAACAGAGGAGAGAAGTTATTTCACTCAAAGTAGCACTTTGAAATATTACGGTTTTGTCAAATTATCAATAGTAACATTTTTCAGATTTCAGTATCTCGAAAATTATAGAAATAAGAGACATAGTATTTTGTATAAAATATGTTTAAAATTTAAAGTATAATTAAAAAATATATATCCAACATGTACTGTATGAAGTATAAAACTGTAACTTAAATAATAAGAGAGTAACGAATTCTGTTTTACTGACGTTTGTAACTTACTGATATTTTTATGGTGTTTTTAATAATTGAGGCATCAAAATACTCAGTGTATTACATTACTCAGTGTGTAGAGTGTTAAGAGATCAATTGGTTCTATTTTTTATAATCTAAATGCTAAATATTGGCAATGCCGCCAACTATCCCATGTACATTTTTTTAGTTTATTAAACAAATTTGTTGCCAATTACTCAAAACAAGGTCACGTTTGGATATGGATACTGCACCGGTTCAAGTCGGTAAACTTCCGAGAAAGATTGTTTTTCGATTATAAACAAATTCACGGTTCTTCAATTAATCAACAACCTTATATTCCAAACAGGCAGAGAAGTAAATTAGTAATAACAGAAAAAAAAATTCACGTACCAGTAGAAATAAACACTGTCCTGATGAATCTTGCCTCGAAACATTTGTATTATATTAATTGCTGAACAAAATTTTTGCGTTTTATATATTCATTTTGTGTAATTTATTTTTAGGAGCTTTGTTAGTCGTCCTCTTCTTTTTTTTAACTATAGGAATATTACTAAACAATTTCAATACATTGTGCTAAAACTGTAAGTTTTGATTTGAAATTAACAAGAGGCCAGTTACTTTTAAATGAATATATATATATGCTATGCTATCAAGGTATTTGCTACGGCAGAAACACGAAATTTTGCATTTTTTTAAACATATTACCCGCTTTCAGTAGCGGTGTATCGACAGATTTTAAGCTATTAGTGCGTTCAAATTTGGATCCTTGTAATCTGTACTGCGTGTCAACAGCTTTGTATTTTTTTAAACAGTACATCAAGTTTAGATCTAGAGAAACAGAATTGGGTTAGCCCTAAATTTTCTACGAATATTAAAAATTTTTTTAATGATAACTGACTTTAATAAAAATTAAAAATTCGGTTCCCAGCAATTAATACGGTTTCTAACCTTGTTTAAGTAAACATAGGATTTCTTTTTTGTAGGAAAGTTAAAAAAAATTTGGGTCAACAGAAAAAAATTTAAAATCCCAGAATTTTCTTTTAGTGTTCAAGAAATATTCTAAATTATATTTCCAAAAATAATGACCTAAATACTTCAGAAACTAAACGCAACTGAACTTTAAATTTTCATTTTAGTCGGGATATATTGAATTTTTATGCCCTGCGGCAACAACTCTTAACCTGTGGGGCGCGTCCCCCTTGGGAAGATTTTGTGTAATAAAAGGAAAGCCTCAAATTTGTTACTTGTAGGCAATATTGAACTTGTAATAGTATATCGAGGAAAAATAAATAAAATATATTGCGTTGCAACTTTTAATATTTTTTATGTAAAAGGATTTTAGGTTATTTCAGTATCGCCGAACAGTTCATTTTTCTTAAGCTGAAATTTTTCATACAATTACTGCGACATCATGAATCAAAGTACTCGGACATTAAAAAATAGAAAGTATTACTAGTTTTTACTAATATAATATTCTTTTATCGCGACGTTTTGATAGATAAATATCTGTACTCATCTTCAGGTGAATAGTAATAAGCTATGCTGTACTACTATTACCAAAATATCCATCCATAAATTGGAAGAGATCGCCATATAAGGGAGTGGGTCTTCATAGTATTCTGGAATGAAAACCGCTATCAAATCGCAAAGTTGTATGTTTTTTCTACATTAATACCACAACAAAGTGTTGACAAAATGTAACTACCTAAAAAGTTATAGTAGAAAAGTCTGGAGGCGCTAGTTTTTGGTCAAAGATACGATTGATTCAATATAGAGTCCAATGGCCACTTTATAATTGACTTACGTCGTGGAGGCATGCTGCTAATCAACATCTACGCAGAGGCAGATCTAGCCTCTTTAGAGGGGGGGGGCGGTGATATCACAAAAGTACGAAAGCGAAAGCAGGTTGTCGACGGGGGGGGGGACACCAGCAACATTCCCATTTCTAATGTAAAAGGCAGGGTGGGTCGGGTCTATTTTTCTGAATTTGAAGTTCTTGGAGAGGGGGGGGGGCGAACGATCACAAGAAAAAACAAGTTGCCTACCGGGGGGAGGATGCGAGTAGCATACACATTCCTAGTATAAGAGGCAGAATCGGGTCAATTTTCTTGAAATCAAAGCAATTGGTGGGGGGCTATCGCCAGAAAAACAAGGTTGTCAACGGGAGTGTCAGCAGCATACATATTCCTAATATAAAATGCAGAATCGGTTCTTTTTTCCTAAACTCAAAACTCTTGGGAAGGGGAGGGGCGATCGCAAGCGTACACATTCCTATACTCTATTCAAGAACTGGACAGAGTAATAAAACTGTTACCGAAACCTCCAATGTACCTGCTCCAGTGCGCAGGTAACTGAGGACTGCCGTAAATCTAATTGTATTTAATTATATTTAAATATTATAAGCTTTTATAAATTTACTGCAGCAATAAAATTTCTGATAGTTCAATTTAATTTCTGTCAGTGAGCAAATTACACCTTACAGTGTGTCCTTAGTGATTTATCTTATTTGTGCTTGTTTTTATATATTATTTGAGATTAGTGAGATACCCAAAAGATATGGCTTCCACATCTATATTTATTCCAAAATCGTTAAACTAGGTCATTTTTCCGTCAACGAAAAACGTATTACGATGAATGTTTATGATGCCTTAAGATATCAATATCTCATAATAATGTTAAAAGCTCTATTGAGATGTATTCCAACATGACAGGAGTTGGAAAATCTACTATGTACCGAATACTGAAGGAGAAAAGCACGACTGGAATTGTTAGTACTCCCAAGCATTCGATCACACAAACTGTAATCAAAGGAGTTGTATATACATTTTATTATGAGAAGCAGATCCCAACCGTCAACAAAATTCGAAATAAAATCAATGAAGATCGGGATTTACCTGAAACTAAAAGAACTGAGCTCTAGAAATTGCTCAGAGAACTTGATTTTTGCTGGGAAAAACCAGATAGGAAATCTGTTCTTATAGATCGTCCGGAAAATGTCCGTTGGAGAAGGAAAAATCTCTCTCAAGTAAAAGGTAGAGTTGCTAGAAATAACACAACTTACAAAATTAGTAATTTAACTGAACTTTTGAAAGATTTTTTTGAATAAAGTTAGTGCAGAAAATTGGGAAGAATCCAAAGAATAAAAGAAAATGGGGAAACTCGGTCCCCTGATCGATGAGATAGAGGAACCAATTATAATTAATTTGAGCGAAGATAGCTTCACTGACTTTGATTACAAATTAGATACGTAATGTTTACCAGCGTAAACACAATTTATTATTTAAATTTTCTGTAACATATGCCCCCCTCTTGGATCCGCGCCTGCATCTACGTATGGCTATACTTAATTGTTTTATAATGCATATACCTTCTTTACCAAATTGAACCCCATACAATTGCAGACTTTCAGTAAAAAGGCTCAATGACCCAAATTCATAGAGATAGAAACATCCACGGGTATGCACTTTCACAGAGCGTTCAACTGCGTGTGTTGCTCAGTAGATTAACATTTCTTAACAGAACTTTAGGTCCAAATTGAAGATTCGGTTAAAAAGGGGGGCCCGAATAAAACCGTGTGGAGATTTAATACGCATAACGAATTTATGTTAGAGGATTTTACTTGTTTTCACAATTGCCGAAGAGTTCATTTTTCTTAACCTGACAATTATTGCAACATCATGAGTTCAAGCACTCGAAAACTATAAAATAGAAAGTATTACTAGTTTTTACTAATATAATGTTTTACAACAACGTTTCGATTGATGAATATCCCAGTCATTCTCAGATGAATAGTAGTAAGCTATGCTCTACTATAGTAGATTTCTAAAGTAGAAGAGATTGCCATAAAATAATTAACTCACATCACTCATAACGATCGATCACTCTCTATGGATGTTCTCTTGTGCCCAGGCTAACCTAAACCTTCTAGATTTTTTATAGTCACATGTGCTACACTACGAGTTGAAGATTATCACCCACTCCTGTATGAAAATTACATTATCAAGCAACTTACTATAAATGTACCGCGCGACATAATATAAAGCCTCTAGTGTTCAAATACACAGCATTACGCTTTAATGGAACCAATTATAATTTCACACACCTCCAGTGAACCATTAATTACTCCAACAAGTTTGAAACTTGGGACTGACGTAAAGTTGATTATTCGAGTCGTAAAACATGTTTTCCAGGAAGTAACCTCAATTTTACTGTTACTAATACTAGCAACTTTGCGGAAGGTAAATGTGATTGAATTTGCTCTATATTTGAATCTGGTTCATGGAATTATAACAAAAAATTGAAGAGGGCTCTGCAGGTGAGATAAAGCGATGAAATGGACCATTCTAGAAAGTCATAATGTCACTCTGGATAAATCAAATCATGCTCACCTGAAAAAAGTGTCTAAACGCTAAACATAATAAGCCGTAAAAGGAAATAATCCGTATGACGATCTTTCTATGAAATTTTATTTGGTTCAGAAGAATTATTAATTTTTTTAAGCAATGTAGGGAACTGCTGATCCATAATCGAATAAATCGAAGACGTTGGCGTGACTGGAAAAAATTATTTTCATTCACCTTGGTGACGCACCGGCATTCAGTGATAACTAAAAATGTTTTTTTCTTTGCTGTTATCCTTCATGATTAGGCACGCGTCATACCTAGACAGCACAATTTCAAAGATAAATAAAACAAATCCTGATTCATCCTATCATTCGGTAACCCATTTAATCTTCATTATATTTGTTTGTGTGGGCCAGCCTATACATTTTTCATCCGTGAGGTTAATAAAGTACGAATTTTGACGGGGAATAGTGACAGTAATTGCGTTCAAGAAATTGACGGAACTCGCGTAGAATACGAAAACCAGACTGAAAATAAAAGTAACAATGATTTTTTAAAAAATAATTGACCAATGTCTTACTTTGGTAACATCAAATTATTGCATGAAAAACACAGTTTCAGTAATTGACATAATGTCTTACTGATATTTTTTCTACTTATTGTAAAAATTGACAAAATCCACATAAAAGGTAAAAACCCGGCTAAAAATATTACTGACAATGATTTGGTTCAAGGTAAGCATGTTAATAAAGTCATAAGCACTGATATATGTCTTACTGTTTTTGGTTTTTGATTAGATCAAACTCATAACAATTGTTTTATTGTGTAAAAATTACAGTTGCAGTAATTGATATAATACCGTACTGGAATTATTTCTGCTTTCCGCAAAATCAAGCAGAGAACGCGAAAAAGAAGCTCAAAATAACACTAGTATTTGCTCTAAAAGGCCCACTGAATATTGATACAGATAGAATAATAGGAACACTAGCAGACAATGGGCAACACCTATGGGTTAATTTTCGTCAACTGTCGCGTCACAGACCATTCTTAATAAAACCGTTTTTAAAAGTAAATAAACCGCATACTATAACCAATAATTGTATTTTTTTGAATTGGGTTATAGATATTTCAATTTTTTTTTAATACACTCCTGTTCAGTAACAGTTAACATAAGTTTATCTGATGCGGCATTATAGGCAAGCACTTAATGATTTAGTTGAAATTGGAACTATTTCAGAATGTCTCAAAGTAAAAGGAGAATTTCAATCTTCATATAGAAAATGTCGATTTATTTTAAGTTTAATAAATTTATTCTACCTGGTCATTTTAAGTTGGCAAGAACCCCACAGTAGTGCATATAAAATGTAAAGATTGCTTGTAATTTCCCAAAACCAAGTAATTGTATAGATTAAATGTTAACTAGATCATGTTTTTATGCTTTGAACACCTACAGTGTGTAATAATCATGAAGAACAACAGCGAAGAATAAATAATAGATGGATCAACTTACCTGTAAGAATAATTGATCTGAGTTGTTCGAGCAGTTGTCTTAAATGATTATTACAACCCTCCCTTCCCGCTAGAATACCCTACGATCTAATTAAAAGAGTCAGGATGTTTTTGTTTCTTTCAAATTGTGTTGACCAGGAATGACGAATACATAATACAAACAACTCTAATAATTCTGATTGAGCTCAAGAGTTCCATCACGAATGTTTTAAACAAAAATGCTTTCAATGAGTTTGAAGCAAAAACAATCGTTTGAATCAAAAACCCCACTACAGGAGTGCACTTAATTTTTTGCATTGCTAATATATATTCTAGGATTTTAAACCGGTCCGGTATTATAACTTTTTAAAGTTTGTTTAGATAGATCCACGGTCATCAGTTAATCGTTACCTAGTGCTGAAAAATTCGAAGTTCCAAATAAGAATATGATATTGTTACTAAAAATGCGTAAAGCAAAAAAGCATTACTAATAGTTACTTACCAAATTTTTGTTTCATATGGATATTTAATTGAAGACAACCTGTATAGTTACACAATCAAACAGTATGCTATGGTTACAAAAATAGCGTGCAAGCTGTAAGATGCCATGAACCTCTGGCTTAATACACACTTAGTCTTGTGTATTTTGACTGTGCCGTATATTTAAAGTTCTAGTAGCATCGATAATAAAATGGTTTCCAAAAATAATTGTTTTAAAATAAATCCGCACTACGAATTTTCATTCATAATCCTTACCTCCACACCTTTACGAGATGCCGTTTTAGAACTCCTGCGCCTGGAAATAGACAAGACATAAACCACGCTACCACGTGACGTCAAAAATATCGTGACGTAGCAACTTATTTTCTGGATTATGGAAGATAGTGATAGAGTGAAAGTTATGAGGTTGCTAAAGATACGTTAGTCTAATCATATTTTTCTTTTTTACAGGTCCAATCGGTCTGGCTCCAAGACACTGATCTACAAATATAGTACCTATACGTAATAAAGTAAGTGATGGATTAAATTTAAACACAGCTTTTTCTAATTTAATGCGCGCGTAGGTAAGATTGTGTACGGATTTTTTTAGGCAATGGGATTCGACCACTTTTATTTGTTGTTTGATTACCTAACATTTTTTAGAAGTGCGTTGTCTTTTAAATTAAGATATCTTTTATTTGTGGTTGGTTTTATTATTGGATGCCTTTAATTTTATACGTCCTAGGCCACATGTATTTAGTATTTTAAATCGTTTAATTACAGGGGACCCTAAGAATAAAAAATGTCCGTTTTGTTTTCCACATATTCGATTTTCACTAAGCGAAAATACTTTTGTATTAATCCAGGCATTTAGCTTCTTCTGTGCTGACTGTCACCTTCAACAGTCAGCACTGAAGATGCTAAATCAGATTTTGGCGAGACATCTGCATTAATCCAATAATGTTTTCATGTCGTCTTGGATTTTTGTCGATCTTGCGAGAGTGTCGTTAAGGGCAAATTTCGGTAACAAAAAACCCAGTAGATGGCTGAATAAAAAACATTAATTAAACACATAGGTCTAGTGAATAATTTCTCATAAATATATGATCAAATACCGGCAGTTACTGCAGGATTAGAGAAACGCGAGGGTCATAACCAACACTTCTCCAGTGTAGTTTTGAATTAATGAATCAATGAATGCATTTAAATTAAGTATAAATCTCGATCTTAACCTGAAAAAGTAGTCATAATGGTGAAAAATTAATCGTATAGTTTCAAGTCAAAATTTACAGTGAATTGTTATACAGAGTGAATGCATTGTTTTCCGTTTCGAATATGCATATTTTGTATATTTGTAATACAATTTATCGATCTATCGGGCCTCCAATATCTATAGTAGGTCCATTTACAAGGCTCCTTTGTCTCTATGATAGCGCGGGTCCTGATTACAACTAACAGGACTGCGAGAATCAGGACAAACACACCCTACAGGAAATAATGAGGATACGCGGGGTTAAGCACACGTGTGTCTTCTCACCTTATTACCCATGTCTTCCTGTCAATGATGTTAAATTTTAGAGAAGGACACATTAAAAATTAAATCCGGTTTTATTCTAGGGGAAAAGTAAATTGATTATCGTCGATGGAAATGATCTTAAGTAATGGATAAGAGCCTTATAAACAGGAAAAAATTTACCTTCTGGCATATAGGCGGTATTTTTTTTATTTATAGGATCATGTGAGAATTGATCGTAATTTCCTAACTTAATGTGCAAAAATAAATTGGTTATAACATAAACTAAAAAGAAAATGAACAAATAAAAGTACAACAATTTACTGCAAAATTATGGAATTGTTGGTTTACGACACTTTTATACTTTTAACCTGATTGTTTTAGACATATACTTAATTTTATTTAATAGTTACTTGCCGTTTTAATTTAACAGTGCGCTATTAATTCCATAATTAATTTCTAACATCAAATGCAGAATATTTCAAGATATATTTCAGTTATAAAGAAAAACAGAATGTTAAAACAATATAAAGCAAATGTGAAGATTTTAATAAAAGTTGTCAAAAAATGTGCAGTCACAAATTTAAACAAAGCACAAACTTGAGAATATTTCAATCACATGGAACAACTAGATAAGTTTAAAGTGCAAAATTTTATAAAATTAATAGCCCAACGTGCCAAGAAAGTACACCAATTTCCATAGTTGTAGAAATGTGCAGCACTTTCTCTGGAATATATTGGTATACATTAAGGGGTTAGGAGGTTAGGAATAAGCATTTAAATTTATTTTTAACTGTTATATAATGTTTTATTTTACACGTAATACAAGTTTTTCACTATATTTTAAAGAAAATTTACGAAAATTTAATATCAGAATATTAATTCTGGACTAAGTTATCTACGTGATTGTTGAACACTCTCTTACTAATATTGCCTTGCGATGACCATCGGTACTTCTTAATAGTTTATCTAAAATCAATACAACAAAAAAATATTAATTCACTACTCTATCTAATGCTTAGTCGAAGTTGTTTTTTTTTTCAAATTCAGCAAAAATGGCGGCCTTGGAAAGTGTTCTTATGAATTTCAAGGAAAAAGACGCGTGTTAATTGTCCATAAAGTTTTTTATGCCTAGAATATGCTTACAAATTTCATATAAATCCGTGGAGTGATTTTTAAAATATAATGGTCACCGTTTTTAAAAACGTAGTTATTAAAAAAATCATTTAAAGTTTCACATTTAATTAACAAATACAATTTATTAGTTATATTGTCTCGTTTATTTCTAGACCTATATAGACCTTCTGCCAAACCAAATGTCGATTTGTTGTTGTTTACGTATCATTCTGCCGTCCCAAGCATTTTTGCTAGCCCGCTTGTCGGCAAGCAATATACACTCCGATTCATTTTTTTCACATTAGGTCCACAACATATTCCTGGTTCGTTGACAGTAATTAAAAATGCGAGTGTACCTTCATTAAATACACAAGGGGAATTACAAATAACCCGAAAAACACTTATAGACAAAATATAACCCAAAAAGTTAACGTAAAAAAGACCTTACGTTTTTGGAGACACTAGTTTTCAGTCTAAAAGGCGATCCCTCAATATAGGGTCCAGTTAGGGTTACCAATATCCCTGACTTTTCAGTGAATTTCCTGACATTTTGTCTGAATGTTATATGTGGCATGTGAAGGCAGTGAGATTATCAATATATGCGCTGCGTCACACATGAACTGTACTATAGCAAACCAAGGTGGTTGAGCCTTTTTTCAGCCATTAAGCGAATCCTAAAAATTTATCTGCCTCTAAAAGAATATTTTTTAACAACTTTGCAGGTGCTGACAATAATAAAAAGCTTTTCCTCTTTCACAGTTTTTTTTCTGTTGCCCTGACAAAGGGACATGTCAGGAAAATTCCTGTAATCTGGTAACCCTAGGCCCAGCATCCACGGCATTTTGCTAACCAACTTCTCAGCCTAATCCAGTGATAAATTTTTCCATATTTTACGCATATCCACATTTTGTTCCATTAAATCGCATTCAGTTTCAATGGGATTTACATCAGGTCAAGAAGCAGTAATACCTTTTTCTCTTTTTCAGTCATAACTAGGGTGACCACTGTGTTTCGGATCATTGTCTTCTGGAAGCATCCATAACTCATAATCTGGTCCAAACTAGCGTTCAGTAGTTTTGATTAAACACTTTTTGGATGTGCTTTTTAGACAGTAAAGGTTTTTGCCTCGTTTTTCTATACTTAATGCTATTTTCATCAAGTCGCCGTCGAATAGTATTCCTAAAACGTATTCCCTTTTGAGCCAAAACTGTGAATTTTTTTGGAGAAAAAAACCTTATGTTTATTTTTTGTAGTTACACGTGTTGAACCACGATCTGGAAAATTATCGACATTATTTCTCCATCATACCTTTTTACCCATTTTTATACAAAAGATACAGACTTTTTCATATATTTTGCAGCGGCAGCATAGGTCATTTTCGAGCCTTTTTCGTGTTTACATAGAAAAACTGCTTCAAAACTTTTATGATATTTTGCACGCGATATCATTGCATAGCACAAGTAATTTAGAGCCTCGAATGTTGGACGTATCAAGTAAACAGGTCCAAACAAGTATGGTATTTGAATACGTAGCAACACGTTCTTATGGAACTAATTCTATGTGCGGCAATTTCCATAATAGTAGAGCTACTATTTACAGTTTTTGGGCTATTGACAAATTTTCAAGTAACTTGAACTAACCTGAACAACCTGATTATCTACCTCAAATCCCTTAAGGAAAGCATTTCAAATTCACATCATGAAGAAACCCATTGCTCTTTATATCCGATTAATTAGACAGGTTTCGTTGGTCTAGAAAAATTTATAAATTTTTTTCCTCCGTCTGAGTTCAAGAAATGGTATTAAGGATGAAACATTCAATGCAGTTTTAAATTCCTTTTACCAAGCTTAGATCATATATAGAGAAGTAGAAAATGTTATATGTTTTACTAGTATATTCAATTTTTTCACGAACATCAAAGCAAAAATATATACTAGTAGTGATAGACAAAATAATTTTATTTGTCGAAAATTTAAATCTTATAATTTACAAAGGTACCGACGCGCTTTGCTTGACAGTATAGCAATGTAGTTACATAAGAAAGCCTGACATTTGTAAATTATAAGGTTTAAATTATACTATTATAGAATTATCGATAAATAAAGTTATTTTATCTATTACTACTAGTTTGCAATGGATTTCTACCAAGTAAAAGCCTCCACTGCAAAAAGCAAACATATATGCAGTTTTTTTAAACCTAAAAAAATGTATACTCAGAGCGGAGAATAAGTTGCTCGCCATTAGGTTTAAAAAAGCTGTTCTTAGTGGAAGGAATAAGGTTTTTCGTATTACGAAGGTAGTCGTTTTTATTTCGTAGTGTTCCTACGCCACTGGAAAATCAGGAATTTTGTCTAGGCTGGAAAAATCAGGAAGTTTTGCAATTTTTGCATAAATTTCTGGAAATTTATGTGCGCAGCAAATATTTAACAGGAAAATTTTAATTTAGCTTATCCAAATATAATATTATTACTTTAAAATTTTTTAAAAATTGTTTTAGTATATGTAAGCGTCATGTTCGGTGTTAAAAATTATAATTTATAAATGGTTTTATTGTTTTTCAAAATATTCCATATGATAATCAATATATTTTTGCTTCCGATTGAAGCAATCCAAAAATTAATTTTGCCACTGTGAAAATGCTGTTCCAAAAACAGTGCTTTTGATTGCACCAACCGCCTCTTCTGGTAAACAAAATCGTTTAGCCCCCAGTTTCCTCTTCGTGTACGGGAACATAAAGAAATCATTGGATGCTAATCAGGTTTGTACGGCGGATGACCCGCTCAAGTGCTCAAAAAGTCACTTGTTTGAACCGACTTGTGAGAATTCGCATCATCATGGTGGAGCATGATCCGTTTTATCCGGTTTGTTTTCCTCAATTCACCCAAAACTTCCAACAAACAAATGACTTTATACCATTCAGAATTGACCATTTTACAAGTTTGTAAAAGTACGGTTGCGACAAGGCCAGTTTTTTTTCAAAATGCTTTTGTTGGTTTTGACTCATCATTCGCAAAAATCTAAGACTCTTCCTTGTCACGATCTTATAAATGTTTTTGAAGCACAGTAATAGCCTTTTCTGTGAGCTCATCGATGCACTCTTTTTGTGATAAACCACGTCAAAAGTTGTGAAAAAGAATTTCACGAATGTGTTCTCGAGTTAATTCCATTTTGTGGCCGAGATGAAATTTTGAACTTACTGCAAACAAAACAAATAGGGTCCGGATATCAAACTCTTCTGAGTACGCATACGGTCTAAAATGTCAAACTTTACAGTGGATATGTCAGATTGTACCTTGCAACGCTAGTGTAGGAAGTTCCCGAAATATAAACTATAGTTTCTTTATCCCTTAATTTGGATTTTAATTGGTATTGTACATAATTTACAGTTTTAATTTGAATCGGAATGCTGCTTCCCGAACTACTCATTTTGTCACTACTTCGAAGATATTTAGATCGATAAACGTAAAAATTCATTTTTTAATTTGCTCTATGAACCGTACGGTAATGTTTTAATAAAGGTGCTTGAATATTTTAAATAGAGTACTATAACATATTAAATACTACTAAATCAACAATGACACCTGCTTGATATCGAGGATTTTTAACGCAAATAATGCTCAACTCTCATCCCTTAAGGAACATAGTTCTTATGAGGAAAATGTTCATAATAATAAATACGAATTACGTAAGAACTCAATAAAGTTAGTATGAAACATACTTACTGAAACACCATAATCAATTTTGATCCAGAAAAATAACATTCCATAAAAATATTACTTTGAAATAAAGTGAAAAGAATAAAAAAATACAAAATTCTTGTGCGCCGAAAATGTTTGTGAGTGTATGGAGAGTTTATCCTCGATCAGCAACAGGGTTGACCTTTAATTTTCCCTTGTTCCTCTGTTTATCCCAGTCGGCGTATGTCGTGTACAAGTTGTTATTTCAAGTACCTATTACGGTATATTGCATAGTTTTAGATCTTGAGAAGTCTATTATAAATTACAAATTAATTAGGTGGTATTGAATTTAAAAGGTAATTTTAAACTGTTAATTATCAAGTAGATATTTGAAAATTAATTCTTAGTTGGAAAATTTGATTTTGTATTAAGTTGAAAGAGAAGTTCTTACGCTTAATTGAACTTAATTATTAGTGGGATTTCACGAACCCACTGTTGAGCGTAGTTGAAAGAAAAGTATTTGTCTTTAAAGCAGGCGAAGCTGTTAATAAATTAACTATTTATAGTTTAAAAGCTTATTACTTCAGTAAGACTGGCAAATCAAACTTTTGTAGTTTAAAATTATAATAGTCTTACATATTCATCTCAAACAACAAATAACGAACATCTCTTTAATAAGTATCAGAAAAAGGTCACTGAGACCGATATCTACAAATATATAATAGGCATAATAGGCTCTGCCTTCTTATTACCATACGTAACACATATAATAAATTTCTGTATTGGTCATTCTAAATTCCACAGTTATGGAACAAAAAACATTGGCAACACCGATTCCTAAAACTTCCTCTCCGCAGGAATTTAAGGATCTCCGATCCATTAGTACTCTACCTTGTGTGTCTAAAATCTTGGAAAAGGTCATAAACACTCAGTTGACTCAGCATGTTGAGTCGAATAATTTGTTACCTGAAACTCAATCAGGGTTCCGAGGAAACACCATGGATGCTCAACAGCATTAGCAAGAGTTACTGACGATATTTTTGGAGCTATTGATAAAGATAAAATTACAATTCTGGCATTTTTAGATTTTTCAAAAGCCTTTGATACCCTAAATCGCAAGTTACTTCTGGCTATTCTTCATTATGTTGATTTTTCTGAGAAGGGAGTTAAATTCTTTTTTAATTTTTTAAGTAACAGATGTCAGTCAGTTCAGATTGGCAGAAGAGTGTCAGCTCCTGTGATGATTAACAGTGGCGTACCTCAGGGTTCGGCTTTGTCTCCGCTGTTGTATGTCATCTATAGTTCTTTCCTTTTAGAGGGTTTACAGGTATGTTCTGCTCAGTGTTATGCAGATGACACGCAGATTGATTTTTCGTTTGATAGGGCTGATGCTGTTGAAGGCTATAAGGCTATAAGTAGAGAATTAAATTTGTTAAGCAAACTGTCATTGGAAAACTCTATTATATTGAATCCTAAAAAATGTTGTATAATGGTCTTCGGCCGTAGGGCAGATGTGGAATATTTGAAAGGTTTGATTAATGTAGAGATAGATAATACAGTGTTGCCGATAAAAGACAATGTGCGTAATTCAGGTGTTTTGTGAAATTAAAAATACTGTATCATAATCGCCATTTTTTGTCACCACATGTGAAGACCCCATTGTGTGCCTCTTTGGTGCTCTCCGTGTTTAACCATGGGGACACTATTTATGGTAAATGTCGCTAGTTTGTTAATTATTCAGAGCTTGTAGCGGAAAACCGGACTTCACTTTCCAGAATTTTAATTTCAATAATTTTTTGAAGAATTTTTTCTCTTTTTCTTAAATGAAACGTTCAGAAGTGATCTATGTAAAAACCACCCATTGCTACATATGAATAAACTTTCATCTCGATTATATCCTTCTTTATAGCCATAATAAATATTTCGTTGATCAACTTTCATAACACACTATGATGGTGTTACAAGTAGAAATTGTATCCATTACAATTTTTTCTCAGAACTTTGTACCCGATCCAATCATAATGGCGAGACAAAAGAGAGTTAAAAATTTACTTGAATTGTGTACATAACATGCTTATTTACACTTAAAGTTTTTAAGTTCACTATAGGGAATACTTGTAATATAGGTTTTTAATCTCGTAGCTTTCAGTGTATTTTATGTTCAACAAGATTTTTTGATTAAAAGGAACTTTATTTTGCCCAAGGCATTCCTCACTACAAGTCGATACAAAACTTGTCACTAGGGGTCTCTTGTGTAGTATATTTTATACGTTAGTGAATTTCTATGTTTCAATCAAGAGAGAATGAGAAAAGACCCAAACAGCAGGATCAAACTGGATAAAGACGGTAAAGCAAAATTTCCACCGGGACAATCCTGTGGGGCCACTTGGGAATATCGGGGGGTTAATGGCAACATCTAGTAGGAAGGTTGGTTAAGAGGGAGCACATTCCAATTTCCGACTGAGCACAATATACAATATATGTAATTAAAAAAATTATCAAAAATGAAACGAAACGTTTGAATACAAATTATTTACTTTGTGCGTTTTTCTATTCTTTACTAATTTTGGTTAAAATCTTCCCATTTGGCACATTGTTTTCTTAAAATTTTATAAATATATTAAGAAAATTAACAGTAAAGGAAATTGCCATACATTAGAGAAAAGATGTAACGCATATTATCCGTGCATGTTTTCTCTTTTAATTAAGGTCACATAAGTCATAAACTTTCAAGAAAAAATTCGAAAACCGAAAAATTTTCAAAATTAACAAAATGACCGATTCCACTTTAAATCATGCAATGAGATTTTTTCAAAAGAAAATGCTTTCTTCGTGAACTATATCATTATAGAAACCAAAAAAATGTATACGTATTCTGCCGTTGAAGAACAAGAAACTCTTAAAACGAAAAACTGCCGCCATTTTAGTAATTTTGAAAATTTTTTCTAAAAATGTATGACAAATGTGACCTTATAATCACAAGAGCAAACTGAGTTATATCGATTAGTCATAAAAAGATACAATCTTGAATAAAAAATTATTTTCATTTTTCTTCACTGCAAAAGTTCTAAGTTCAATTTTAAAATCTCGAGAACTTCCTTGAAAATTATTTTTTCGCAAAACGTCAAAATACGTGCACACTTTTTTGGATTCTAGAATAATATATTTCATGTAGAAAGTATTTTATTTTTTGACTATTCACTTCGTGATTTTGAATAAAATCGGTCTACAGTGCTTATAAATTTTTTTAAATTAAATTTTATCATTTTATCTGAACAACCTTATTATCCAGGTATTGAAAAATTAAATTACCATCTCCAGTTTTTCTTTTTTCCTTTTGCAATCTCGTGTATTCCATTTACCGTCCATTGCTTCGACCCTTTCATACCTTTGTATTTATGTTACATTTTATTATGTACTTTATTTACATTTTCCCTAAGTTTTTTTTATTCAAACGTGTACAAATGGACCTTTAGCGTTAATGTAACTGTAGTATAAACACATTAAGTATTTTTTAAATTAAATACTCTCAGTCCACGTAAATCTTATAAACATAAAACCCAAGGTTTCAAAATATATTTTTTCGGCTCTAAAATACCATCATTTAAAACATTATTTTCTAGAAAGATATAAGAATACTCTTAGGGCAATACCAATGTGTATTTATTTCTTTCAAAATTGTTCAAATTTTTTTAAAAATTTCTTAAAATTCAAGCTTTTGTCTCTACCCTGTTTCTGGCATTTTCCAATAATTTCTGTGAGATTATTTTGTTTTAGAACATGCATAGTCTATATGCAGTTTTTTTCTTCAATTCTTCCGGTCGGTTACCTAAAATATTTTAATCAAAGGCTGGTTAAAACATTACAGCTTACTTAAATAATAACATGTAATAATAACTAAAAAATAACTCTGGCTAGGGTCCGTAGCCGTTTTGAGGCATTCACTATTTAGAAAAAGGCTTTTTATCAAGGTAGTTGAATTTGTATCCAGTGAATGCAAATAGATTAATTTAGCATATGATTTGTTGGCCTTTTAGTCAGGTTATTACGCATTTTTTGTGTCATATTGGTACAATTACTTGTTAATATATCATAAATTGGATATGCGTTTTAGTAATAACTTTTAAAAACCTTCAACCAATCAAATAAACTTAATTTTACGAGTTTTATGGAATCTTAGACGCCAAATGCAATCTAGAACAGATTGGCTGAGAAAAACTTTGAACTGACTCGATTTGTGCGTTTTTGCGCTCTCGGTTCATTCTCTGTTCGATAAAATATTTTTAAATGAAATAGAGTTTACGATATCGAGATCTCCGCGAAACCGATAGTATGAATAGGTTCATTGTTTCTCCTGTAAGAATATTGTACCGGACCGAGACCGTATCGAGACTGTATCGAGACCGGACCTACAGTGTAAATCTAGCCTAGGGCTGTATTCTCACTATAGTTCCTAAAGCCTGTATAAAACTGCTTTGTTTCCAAATACTCAAGATATCTTTTAATCTGACAGAGTATTCGCTGTTATATCATTGGTCATCTTGAAATAAGAAAATTAGAGTGAAATTCACAGAGAAAAGTCTTGTATTGGTCTTAAGGGGAAAATGTTGCTTTTTAGATAAATTCCCAGGCCGTAAAAATATCTATTTCTATATAAATTTATTAGTTTTTTCTTAATAACTGATTTTTTAGTAAAGCCCTCTAAAAATTAGTTCTCACCTTCGGCTATCATAGATAATAACCAGAAAACTAAACATGTCATTTTAAAACACACAAATCAAATGATATACATGTGTAAGTTTAGTGATTAAACGGAGATACTAGCTCAGAAATCATTTTTTTGACAAACGAATAAAATTCTCAAATGATGTATATTTGTTCACATATACTATATTTTAATTAAATAAAGTTTTTGAAATTTGGTGCGGAAATTCTCTTGATCAGCAAAACACATCTGGTTGTGAATCACTAAGTTATACACCCCAAGACTTGATACAAGCAAAGGAAAGGAAAAATAATTACTCACGTGGCGGCATTCTTGTGGGTTATCTTAGATTACTATATACTACAATAATACTTGAGGGTAACGGTGTAACAGCTGGAAACATTCTGGATATTCGGGAGCTGCCAAAAGCGGAAATCCGGCGATGTTAGGTTCTTGTCTATTATTGTTAGTAAATCTTAAGTCTACGTACGTTCAGTCCGATATACTACTATTTTTTATTCGAGGGCTGATTTTAAGGAATACGTGGGCTACTTAAAAAAATTCGGCAAAACAGCAATTTTATTAGTTTTATATATCTAATTTCATTATTTCACTGGAATAAAAGCAGTTTTGAAAGGGGTCGATCTATTGGCTATCATGCTTAAAATTAATTCCATAAAAATATATTGCCGCATATTTGAATGTCATACTCGTTTGTGCTTGTTTACTTGGTACGTCCAACACTCGAGGCTCTAAATTACTCCTGAGCAATGATATTTAGTTGCTTGATATTCGTGAAGTATATCAAACATAGCGATAGTAAGTGCGAAATAATATCAAAGATTAAACGCAGTTGTCTCAGAATGAATTTCACACAACGAATTTCATTTTATATCTTTAATTAAATCAAAATAACGTCGTCATAGTAACAGCTTGAGCCTCACAGTACCATATCAGGAGAATACAGTGGTTGTGGAATGATATTAACACAGTTTTTGGCCAAAAACTCACGAACAATTAGTGAAGTGTGAGCTGGTGCATTTTTGTAGTGCAAGTAAACAAATGCTGTTGTGCCACATCTCTGACCGTTTCTTGGATATGACGTCAAACGACGCATAACGGCTAAATAAAATTCCAATTCTTGGTGAACCACGTATTGATAATCAAAAAAAAAGTATATGACTTTGATGCATTCTTCTTGGTTTTCTTTCCCGTGGCGTTGTCCTGACTGATATATCAATACAGAGCCAAAATTATTGAAGTCATAATCATGTAATTTTAGGAAAATGGTATCAATACAATGTAGGCATTCACTAAGAAGACATTTTTCAAAAATTGCACTCTGGTTGAAAAAGGTAAAATGTAATTTCATTAATTTACCGATCTCTTTTTATCTACGCGTAAAATAATACATTACATCTGGTTAATTTGCCTCAGACTTCCTGAAGAGACGCTGTATATGTGTGTATCCGTAATAACTGATATTTGTAAGTCAAGCTAACGAAAAAGGACAGGGGGGGAGTGAGGATGGTTTCGAGAGGATGATACGTATATCGCGGAAGTAATTCATTAACTTTTTTCGTTAATACTCAACTTCGATTTATGATAATTATGTTAAATAAACTTTATACTGTTCCTTTAAGCAACTGCTACGTATTCATGAAGTTTCAATAATATCTATTCAGTGGTTTATGAGTTATTCGACAAAATAATAAAAAAAATTTTACCGTTCCCAGCTTGAATGAATTTCAGAAAAAGGGAAAATTAATTTTTTAGTAATTGAATGAAGAATATATGAAAGCGAAAAATCATCATGTTATTGTGATTTTCCTCTCAAAAAAGAAGTTTTCCATGAACAACCGTCAAATCTACATATGTTATGAAATTGCAGTTTACCATCTTTTCATCTATTTAGAGTGCGAATTTCAAAAAATCCTTTCTTTTTGGATGTCTACATTATGTTGGCAACATTTCTCAAAAATTTCGTTATTTTAACTTTTATATACTATACCAACAAAAGTGGGTACAATATACTCTGCAGTTGGGTGTATAAATACAATTATATAAGAGAATCTATTTTTTTTCAGAAATTATCTTAATTTTCAACCAACTGCTAAAACCTTACACTATAAGGACAGACCTGTACTTTTTCTAACACGGTTAGAAACAAAGCACTATCTCAGATTGCAAGAATACTAGGAAAGATTGGTAATTGCTTGAAGGATTTTTTTTCTTCGGTGCCATGCGTTCACCTGCTTTGTACTGACGAGAACCAATGTTCGAAACAGGTCTACAGATGGCGATGCACTACCATGGGAAAGGCTTCCAATCTTTTCTAGTATTCTTACAATCGGAGATAGTGCTTTGTGTCTAACCGTGTTAGAAAAAGTACGTCTGTCCATATAGTATAAGGTATTAGCAATTGTTTAAGCACTAAGATATTTTCTCTTATATAATTGTATTAAATTTAATACGTTGGGTTGTGCGTTGTTGATATGTCGGTCAGTCGGGACAACGTCGCTTATAAATATAAATAAGTCAAAATTACTAACATTTTATGTAGATGTTATGGAAAAAATAGAGCCTCTCAAGCTTTATTCTTTAAAAATCCCAAAAGAGATACCCAGAATGTAGTACAAGTGGTCAAAATTGGACAAAAATGTGATCAACACCTACCAATTCTAAAGACATGGAGTTGACATGCCCTGTGGGCGATTTTATTTTAAAATTTCTTTTGAATAAAATAGAAATTTTCTTTTCAAATTCCAAGGGTTTGTTCAGTACTTAGTGTCTTTTTTTTTTAGAAACCTAATTTATAATTTTTCCACGAAAATTAAAAGATATTTTTGAGATTTTTCTCTTGACTTTTGGACCCATATTTCTTACAATTTTTATCAAAAATTTGTTTTAGGTTTAATGGAGTCGTGATGATTTCTTTCAGGAAATTAGCGGTCATTAGCAAAATTTTATGCCTCACGCGATTGTTAAGAAACAACTTATGATATTCTAATATTTTTTCACATAAAACTGGCTGTACGTTCTTATGCTTGTAAAAAAAAATAATAAATAAAAAAACTCAATTAAAGGAAAAAAAATTCAACCTCTGTTACCTTAAATTAATGAAAATGATATCTTTGTTTTTATTCCGGCGAAGATGATGAAAACATGTATTAAAAGTGTCGAATTTGAAAAAATATAATTTAGCTTCCTACGAACGTACAAATTTTTATTACTGATTTGCAAAATAAGTCCAATATAAAAAAATATAAGTAAACGAACCAAAGTAAAAAAATACCTATTTTCTATTTAAATACGGGACTTCTTAAAAAATAAATTGACGCTAATAACTTTTTTTTAGCAAATCTTGATTAATCTTTTCTCTTTAAAATATGCTTGTAGTAACTTAAAAATTAAGTCTTGTTGGAAGAAGTACAGGAAGCAAAATACTTAGATATAATATTGAAACAGAATCTCATGTTGAATCACAGCTACAAAAGTCATGAGAAAGTATAGAAGTCTGTGCGGAGAAAACTGGGGTTGAGATCCAAAAATGTCTTTATGACTAGATACAGGTGGACAAAATAAAGCAGAGAACAACTAAATGGAGTGCAGAGGCTGGCATGTTTCTGCGTAATTGGATCCATGAATAGAACGCCTACGGCTTCTTGACAAATAGTTCTAAACAGACATCCATAGGCTGATGCAAAGACAAAAATTAGTAATTAAAAAACGTATCTATACAAACAAATATTTGAACCTAATCTTGCTGGCAAATCGAACATGCAGGTTCTGTAAAGAGAAAGAGAAAACGGATGAGGTTTGGAGCAATGCTCTCTAGAGAACAAAGCCACTGTGCTTAACTTCAAATGTGCTGAGACGTCAGACAATTTGGGCCGACTTTTGCACTCATAGGAATACATAGACTAGAATCTCTTATCAAGCAGATAACATGTTACGTGTAGTCAGCTACATTAAACTTAACCAATACTTATCTGCTCGACTACATAAGATATTTCTTTCTTTCCTATAAAGAATCGAATGGAGCACTTTATTACGGAATACACTTGTTATGTCCACCTGTATATTTTGTAAAGTTAGTTCAATGTTGCCTGAAATCTGGAAAGCCGATTTTATGCACAAAATGTGGATGTAAAAAGTGATTTTGTGTAATTACTGTCAATTTATAATAATGCCCAATAAGTGTTATATTCCGGGGTGTCGTAGAAATTATAAGAATGGTCCGAAAGTGCATGTTTCTGAATTTCCAACCGATAGTGTTGCGCAAATAATAGTTGAAAGTTGTCCCTTGAGAGGATTACGAGCCTAATCAATATTCAAAAGTTTGCGAATTACACTTTTCTGAAGGTGACATAACTCGGACTATTTCACCGCAAGACTCACAAACAGGTAAAATTGTTTCATGTAATTTGAAAAATCCTCGATTGAAGGAAGACTCCGTTCTGTCTTATTTTCAAAATTGCCCTAAATATTTTTCTAAAAACGCCCAGAATCTTAAACGTAAAGAGAAAAAATTAAAAGAACTCGATGAAGTGTGCTTTTTAAACGCAATTAAAGAAAGTAAACAGGAATATGACAATCATAAAAAAACAACATATTTTCAAAATTTTGAAAAGTTAATAAAAACTTACAATTCAGTCTGTATTAACTCTAAAATCCCGTAATTATGGAGAATTTAGTATAGACCAAGTCTATGAACCTTCACAAAATGAGCCCGATTAAGACCTCGATCTAAGTCTTAACCGCTCACAAAATATATCACATAAATAAATCAAGGAGGATTGTTATATCCTCGTGAAGATGTAGTAAATATTGTAACAACGGCCTACATAATTTTCAAAAAATTGATTTATGGTTTTTGAGGACATTTTCTTAGATACTGTCAATAAAAGATCAATTTTATCTAACATAATTTTAACATATTTGTGTTAAAAAAATGACCCCCCATAAGATAATCCAACTAATGACGAAGCTCTACCTAACTAGCAAGTATAAAATTTCTTGAGGTTTTCACAATAATTTCTAGTAACATCCAAGTACTTTATCACAATAATTTATTATTGTTTGGGTCATTTTATTAACTAGTTAGTTGAGAATTTATTAACTTTGCTCAGAATAACTAAGTATGGTATATAATATAATATCGCCCTTTTAATCATAGAATTTGTACCTAACAATATGTTAAAATTTGTAAGTTAGTACCTAAAATTGAACATTGGGTTTAGCTTAGAAATTTCGTTTTCCCCTAAAAAAAATTCGATTGACGGTGCGACTAAGGGTCCAGTTCACACCTAAAACCCTTAATTGCCAAAAAGAAAAGTTATTCTGTATAAAGCTTTGTAGGTTCATTAATAAGCCCAGCTAGCTAAGGTTCTCTAATCTTAACGAGGAGTCATAATAGATCTTAGGAGATCACAGTGACAAAAAGGCTTGCAATGTTTAACTCCACATTTTATATGTCTATGTCTACTCGACTGTGAACAAACTTGGACATCTGATTGGGAATTTTCAAAAAATAAATCATGATTTAGCTCCTTTTTGTTATAAAATGTATAAAAAACGCTCAATATTATGAGCGTTTACACTTAACTTACAAGGTTCGCAAATTTATTTTTTAATAAATAAGAGCGAAATTAAAAATATCGTGGTAAAAAGATATAGGGAACATACGATAGCCCGCCTACATGAAAAGCTCAGCCAGCCTACGTAAAAAAGCTGCAGTTTATTGAATTTTGCTCTTTCGGTGGGATTTAGGCGGTAATATTCGTAATAATATGATTTAAATAATATGTTATCTAAATATATATGTATATATATATATATATATATATATATATATATATATATATATATATATATATATATATATATGGCCATGGCCAATTTGTAAAAAACAAATGAAACATTTGACATTGACAATAATAATTATACCAAAGATTAGACACTTTAAATGTTAATTTTAATGTTTTTCTATATTTTCAATTGTAAACACTTAACTAAAAATTATGTTTGTTACTTAAACTCTTATTCTAAAACCAGAATATTAAAATGTGATTGCCAAGAAACAAGACCAACATTATTTCATAAAACTAAAGTAACAGAAACAAAAAGACACACTGAAACTAAAAACAACCAGGAGTTTTTTTAAAGATGGTTTTCAAAATGACGGCCGTTTTCTCGAATGCAATATCAGCACAGTTTTGTTATTTTTCTAATTACTTAGATGTTTTGAGAGGAAAATCCTTAGAAGGATTTTCGGACCCTATCACGACCCCAATACTAATCAATACCGAATAAGAACAAATACCGAGGTCAAACAGATATTTAACGCTAGCTACATCGTACAAGAAATTAAATCCCAGCGCCTAAGATGGACTGGCCCATGTGCATAGGCTCCCTAACAACCGCCTTACCAAGTTAATTTGGGAGGAGGCCCCGACAGGGAAAAGACCCTTAGGACGCCCAAGAATGCGATGAAGAGATAACATATGGTCAGACTTAAGAACAATGGGGTTACCCACTGACTCAACTATCATGGACGACCGTGTAAGATGGAAGCAAGTTGTGCAGTCAGCCAAAACCCACCCCGGGTTATAAGGTCTACTAAAGGAAGGAAGGATTTGTTCTAAGTACCATCGACAAAACGTTACTCGGCGCTCATCATCTCCCGGGTGTAAATGTTGCACTATTTTAAATTTATATGGATAGTATTTATACTTTTTCAAAATTCTTCCAGCGTCAGAATTTGCTACACCAATTTCTTCCTTTATTTTTGTACAAGATGAAGTTGTTGCTGCTGCGTAAAATAACACATTTGTTTCTTTTCTCTCCCTGTTTTCTTTGACGTCTGTTTTGGGACGCGGCTGAATAAAAGATCTGGGTTCAACTAGATTTCTTTTTAAACGAGGAGCAAATATGTCTGGAAAGAGTTGCCGTCTTTCTGGATACGTAACATGAACAAAGACGATCGCTAGATATGAGAAGTTATCCTAATTACATTACCTATTGAAATATAATTCAGAAGCTTCTTGGGGACTTTCATTGCTCTGTATACTAATATATCATACTTTTTATAATTATCACAAACGGCCATTGTAAATGCAAAATGAATAAAAAGTAAAATAAAAACACCTACGTAACAAAAACATTTCATAAATAATAATAATCTGACAAATAAAGTAAATTATTGAAAATATTGAATTCTGACCTTGTTTTTTAAAATAAAATAAACACATTATATATTTTTGAAAAGCTTAAATTATACTTAATCAGTGTCTATAATAACATACAGGGTATCCTCTTTAAAAAATCATAACTTTGGTTAATATTTCAAAAACCAAACTTTTTAGACAAAAACGGACTGCACCACTGAACTCTGCGTAAAAAACTTTATAAAAATCAGTCTTTATTTTTTTGATAAATTAACGCATAACGGAAATACGAGATGTTCCTCAAAAACGAAGATTTTCAAACTCAACGCAACACTTTATCTTTGATAATAACTAAAGGGTGTTTTTTATAGAGGTATAGAACTTTTAAATGGAATAAAACAAAGATGAATTTTTTAAATTGACATGAAATTTACTTTATTCGAAAGATAACCTTCTGGCATTATAATTTAAATATGACTTCTGGCATATGACCGCCACGGCTGGCTCGGACGTAGTCTAATCTGGAGGTCCAATTTTCGATGACTTTTTCCAACATTTGTGGCTGTATATCGGCAATAACGCGGCGAATGTTGTCCTGCAAGCGATCAATCGTTTCGGGCTTATCGGCGTAGACTAGCGACTTCACATATCCCCACAGAAAATAGTCTAGCGGCGTTAAGTCGCACGATCTTGGAGGCCAATTCACAGGTCCGAAACGTGAAACTATGCGGTCACCAAACGTTTCCTTCAATAAATCAATTGTGGCACGAGCTGTGTGACATGTTGCGCCGTCTTGTTGAAACCACAGCTCCTGCACATCATGGTTGTTCAATTGATGAATGAAAAAGTCAGTAATCATAGTTCTATAGCGGTCACCATTGACTGTAACGTTCTGACCAGCATCGTTTTTAAAGAAGTACGGACCAATGATTCCACCAGCCCATAAAACACACCAAACAGTCTGTTTTTCTGGATGTAACGGTGTCTCAATATACACTTGAGGATTATCATCACTCCAAATATGGCAGTTTTGTTTATTGATGTATCCATTCAAACAAAAGTGAGCTTCATCGCTAAACAAAATTCGCTTATGAAAATCGGGATCAACGGCAATCTTGTTTTGGGCCCATTCACCGAATCTACGCCTTGCTAGGTGATCGTGTGGCTTCAATTCTTGCACGTAAACCAAGATCTTTCCGCAAAATCTTCCATAAAGTGAATGGACACATATCCAGTTCCTGTGCACGATGGCGGATAGACTGATTCGGGTCTTCCTCTACGCTACGCTCTACAGCAGCAATGATTTCTTCTGTACGCACTGTACGACGTCTCTGTGGATACGTATTATCATTTAGAGTAAACATGGTGCGAAAACGTTCCATAGTTAATCGAGTTAATTGCTCTGATGGACGATTATGTTGATCGTAAAATGGACGTAGTGCGCGATACGTATTTCGAACAGAACCATGATTTTCAAAATAAATTTGCGCAATTTGGAAGTGTTGTTCAGGCGTCAGTCTATTCATGTTGAAATGCCAAACCAAACAAAGCATAAATCACTTGACAGCTGACAAAATGGCCGCCAGTTAAAAAAGTGTTGCCAACTTAAAGTTCTATACCTCTATAAAAAAACACCCTTTACAAATACCCC
The DNA here is from genome assembly GCA_034092305.1 of Diaprepes abbreviatus. NCBI lineage: Eukaryota > Metazoa > Arthropoda > Insecta > Coleoptera > Curculionidae > Diaprepes > Diaprepes abbreviatus. The sequence goes on along the minus strand of JASJET010000068.1, from coordinate 5,369,998 downwards.
CTAAGAGTGTCGAAAATGGGACACCCCGTACTAACAGTAAAAGTTTTATTTAAATTTGGTAGATAAAAGGGAAGTACAATAAATCAATGCACATATGTTAATTATAATTATCGTTAACATACATTGTGTTAATTCCGTCCTAAACGGAAGCATTTCTTACCACAAAAAAAAAATCTTTTATAATTATGTAAAATATCAAGCCATTGTAATATCTCAGAACAGTATCTGCTGACGAAAAATTGCAGTTTCATTTTCCAATAGTTAAAACAAAATGTTTTTTCCGACTTCGTAGTTTAAATTTTACGTATACAAGTTTTGGCTAAATGCCAGTATCTGCGATTTTCTACAGCTTATATTGGTGGAAAATGTGAATTTCAAGGTCCAAGCCGCAGTTAAGTGTAGGAATGTTACTTTTTCGAAATAATTTATAAACAAATTTTCTTAACAGTGAAACAGAACTGATTCATTATTTTCAGTTCAAATTTATAACTTTGGCAATATGTTTCGGTAGATTCGATACATCCAGGGTTTCCCAACTTTATTTATTTGGATTGGGACGATTGTACGGATAGCTTGCCAAACAACTGAAATGTATTTTTTAAACGATTTTACTTACAAGGAAGGTATGTGAAGTCTTCGACTCCTATTTTAATCAAATTTGAATATGTTATAGAGGGTATAAAAATAAGAGACACGTGTTTTTTTTTCTGCGGAGATTCATTCTAACGGTTTGAAAACCGCCTCTAAAAACAGTATATTTTAAATGTCTCGGGTTTTAAGTGAGATATCTCTACAAAACAAAATGAAAATTACTTGTTATTAATGATGGTAAAATATGGTATTTTCACCCCAAGGATGTCATCCCTGATTTTTTTATAAAGATAAACCATTTATTCACGCTCGTAATTTAATTCTATAAATATTTTATTCACGAATACCATAATTAAATCAAGTTGACATGTTTCGGAATTACCAAAAATAAACTAATAAAAGTAGGTAAGGCACCCCCCAAATACTTTTTTTTCAATATCTCAAGTTCTAATTGAGATAACTTCACAAAATAAATTGGAAATTACCTGTTATTTAAAATGAAGTTAAACTATAGTATTTTCACCCTCAGGGATAACATTCCAAGAATGTCATTTCATTGATGTATTATTATTCTTAAAATTGCCAAATTTCAATTGATAAAATTTTTTGTTTTAATTAATAAGATAATTAGAAATCACTATATGTCGTGAATTATAATAATTTACAAATCTATGTTTAAATACAAAAGTAGAATATTTATTCATATAATACAATATTTTATAGGACTCATTGTAATATTACCAATTGTATGTTGTACAATAATGGAAATCTTTACAAAAGTGTTTTAAACATAACTGCAATGAAGTGCAAGAATGACCCTAATAAAAAAATTAGGGATGATATCTATAGGATTATAAAAACATGATATAACCTCACTTCAACTAACAAGTAATTTCCATTTTGTTTTTTAGGACATCTCAATTAGAATTTAAGATTGGGAAAAAAGTATTTGGGGGTGACTCACTCTCTCTTACTACTTCATTTTTTGAAACCCCGAAACATGTCAACTTCAATTAATTATGGTATTCGTGAAAAAATATTTCATTAAATTTCGTAATTTTTAGAATTAAATCACGTGCGCGAATAGATGGTTTACTCTTATAAAAAATAAGGGATGATATCGTTGGGGGTGAAAATACTATTTTTCAACATCATTTTAAATAACAAGTAATTTCAATTTTGGTTTGTAAAGATTAGAACTTGAGATCTAAACAAAAAATATTCGGGTGTGGCTCACCCTCTTTTACTAGTTTATTTTTGAAAACCCCGAAATAAGTCAACTTAAGTTACTTATGGTATTCATGAAAAAAATAGTTTTAAATCATTCCATTAAATTTCGTAAATTTTAGAATGAAATTACGTTCGCCAATATATGGTGTACCATAGTTTAACCTGATTACGAATAACAACTAATTTTCATTGTGTTTTGTAGAGATATCTTAATTAGAACTTGAAATATAAAAAAAAATATTTTGGGGTAACTCACTCTTTTTTACTAGTTTATTTTTGGAAACCCCGAAAAATTTCAACTTTAGTTAATTATGGTATTCGTGAAAAAAAGATTTTCAAACAATTTCAATAAATTTCGTAATTTTTAGCAATAAATTTCTTGCGCGAATAGATGGTTGACCCTTATAAAAAATAAGGAATGAAATCCCTGGGGTGTAATTACCATAATTCAACACCGTTTCAAATAATAAGGAATTTTCATTTTGTTTTATAAATATATCTCAATTAGAACTTGAGATTTAAAAAAAAATATTTGGAGGGTGTCTCACCCTCTTTTACTATTTATTTTTAGGTGCCCCGAAACATGTCAATTTAAGTTTCCTATGGTATACGTGAAAAAAATATTTTCAAACAACTTCATTAAATTTCATCATTTTTTGAATTAAATTACTTGCACGAATAGATGCTTTACCCTTATAAAAAATAAGGAATGATATCCTTAGGGGTAACAATACCATAGTTTAACACCATTTCGAATAACAAGTAATTTTCGTATTGTTTTGTTAAGATATCTCTCTTAGAATCTCAGATATTTCGAATATACTGAACTTTAGTTTATAATGTGTACTATTTAAACAACCATTATGGGCTGATACCCTATAAAAGTTTGATTATACACAATACAGTGACGACGTAAAGTCTGGAAAAAATTCATTATTGAAAAAACACTGTTCTGGTACGAGTTTCTTCAAATATAATGAATTTTCCCAGATGACTCGAAAGAAGGTCTGCTATAGTCAACTTTAATTTTTTAAATGGTGACCCTAATTTTTTGTAAACTCTTGTATGTATGTAGAAATAGGGGTCGATGCATTGCGACCTAATAGATCTATTGTGTTGCCCTTCTGCTGCCAAGTTATTGATACCCTGCGGATTAGAGCAGGTCCTCCAGTTCTATGTCCCTCAGGAACCTTAGGATGTTGGACGGCTTTAAGTTGGGTAGCTCCCCTTCTTCTATTTGGTATGTTCCCAAAAACCGCATTCTAGAGTTTTCTAAAACTCTGTACTCTGAAAGGATGTTGGTAGAGGTTTCATCCGCATCCTCGCAAAATCTGCGCTCTTTTCTCTCTGCCAATCCAAGTTTTTTGAGGTGTCCCTTCAGGTGGCTCCGTTAAAATTCGCGTCAGAACTACTTCTACATTTATTGAATCTCTTCTGGTCATAATTCTCAAGAAGTTTCTTCTCTTGCCTCATTCCTTGCAGATCCGTTCTGTAATTGGATATCCCGCTTTCCTCCTCTCTTTTCAGTTCTTCCAGAACTACACTGCCACTGATTCCTTAGAAAGGTTCGGGCCCCAGAAATGATGTCTCAGCCTCTTTTCTCGCGAGCATATTTACTATTTCGTTTCTCTCTATCCCGGTACCCACAGGAGGGTAACCTTATTATTCCTACCTAATTCGTTTAGATCCTCTAGGTTTTCCCAGATCATCTTGGGGCTGCGCTTAACCCAGTGTTGGCTCCCAAAAATATTTTGTTTGTGGTTCTGTTCTAGCCGTGCAGAACATTTGTTCTGTTACATGTGCTATACCTAAATATTTTAGATTTATCACAATTAAAACTCGAAATGAAATGCAATAATTATTTACCAGTATAATTCAATGACTGTTCCTGTGTCACCTTTTGTCAAATTGTCACTTTGAGTTAATTTTAAGTGAAAATGAAACTTCCTAAAGAAGGATAGAAATTCTTGTGATGATAAGAAATGGCGATAGGGTAAGAACCCAAGAATAAGTGTGTCAGTTAGTTAAAGAAAAATATCCTAATCTTCCGCCAATTTCCACTGTTAAGCGGCCGTTGAGGTCTCCAAATTTAAGCTATCTTTCCTTCTTTTTGTAGGGTTACCTTAAAGGTAAAGTTTTCCAAACTAGGCCAATTGACATAGAGGACTTAAAAAATCGGATTATTCAAGAAATACTGTTAATTACCACAGAAGTACCAATAAAAGGTATTTTCAACATTTAATAAGATGAACTGTTGTTACTACTTCATTTTGCGTTTGAACTATCGCAAAACTGTTCATTATTAAAAAAATCAAAGTTGATTATAGCACAGCTTCTTTCGAGTTATCCTGTATGGTTCTTTTTAAAAAACGAATTTTTTCTAGACTTTACGCCCTCATTGTATATTAAATTTGTGATTTATGTGGGCATTTTTGTTACAATAATTTTGATATTCGTACATAGAAAAATTCATCAAATAATTACATATTCCAAATCAAATGCAATAATAAATGTCATCATTCATTACCTGGAAAATTGGACCTAATAAACAACAGTGGGATATAAAATCGAAAATTGTTATAACGAGATTTGTTGTGTCAATATAGAAAGAAGTTATCCAGCTGCCAAATCCATATGTTGGAAAACAGAAGCTTATCCTGAGCTGATATGAGTAAATTTTGAGTAATCCTATTGTATTAAAAGCACCTGTTTTGGCTTGCCAATTCAAGTGCTGCATTTAATTAACTGACGGAAAGTAACTCAAGGATTTGCTGGCAATTTCAACTCATATTTGAATAATAAAATAAAATACATAATACAGTTTTGACAAAAGAGATTTAAACACAGATATTGCATAACATACTTTTGTGTTCAGGTAATATTTATTCAGTATACAGTTTTTTGAATATCATGAATACAGACTGGTCTCACATGGGTTTTTTTGGTAGTTATTTCAATGTTGAAAAATTTTGTTCTAGAAAAAATATTGCATTTTAGGTCCTATATTAGTAATACAATAGACTACTATGGTTAAAACAATTTTAGGCCTGAATTTAGGAATAAAGACAAGATTACCTTCTGCTGAAATGTTCGCACATTCACAGCAACGTAGGGAAAAAATTAATTGATTCAACTTTATGACGTAATGTAAAAATTCCATGGAGAACGCAGAGATAAGTAAAAATTAGCTCTATTTCGCTCTCTTGGATGCAAATATAAAAAATTTGCCGTAGGACATTCTTTTGTGTTTATATTTAGTTCAGTTTTTATCTTAATATTTATATAAAAATTATATGAAAATTACTCTGAAAATTCGTGTAAATAATTCGTCCAACATGCACTGTTTTGTAATTTTTTGCCAATTTTGACGTTTTTGCCAATTTTTATTGATTATATTATTATAGGGTGTTCGATGAATCAAAATATTTTTTGTTTCATAATAAAATTTAAAGACTTTTTAGTTTATTTTGATTCATCGAGAACATTAGTGTCACAAATATCAAAAGATCACCAAACAAGTTTTTTTGACTACTTACAATATTAATTTTGACATAATTTTTATAGAAATGTTGTCAACTTGAATTTTTTAAATAAAAATTTTTTATATTTACTCTGAGGAAGAAAAGATATTTTTTATAGAAGTATTAAGATTAATATAACTTAAAAATTAAAATTCTTATATAAAATATTTTAAATGTGAAAATTTCTTTAAAAAAAAAAGATGATAAGAGATGTGCTCTACTTTGACAGGAAGGAACCCTCGAAGGAATAATTAGAGAACCAGAAATATAAAAGAAATAAAATTGATATATCAAATTACAGAATATATAGGATAGCTAAAATTTTTAAACGAGTTTCAAATGTTACTTTCAAATTTATATTGGACGAAATAACAAGAAATTATTGCTTAACAATTTATTTAGTAACAAAAATAATGTACCCTATGTTGATTGGGTGTTTTTCTTTCATTCTTTTCCTAGATTTCCATTAGAATTTTGCCACCTACTAAATTTCAAAGAAAAAAAACACCCTTTATAAAAATATTTACAGTTCTTACAATTACATACACACACACAATATATATATATATATATATATATATATATATATATATATATATATATAATATATATAAGAAAAGAAAACTTGCTTTTCTTAAAACTGAAATTTCGGGGGAAATATTTTATTTTTTTTTATTAAACGGGAAAAACAAAAAAAAAAACGTTCACAAATATATAAATTTTTTTACAGAGCTAGCACCAAAGATTTTCTTCTGCTGGAAAGTGACAACCTCTTACTTTAACAGCTTTGTGACGCAACTGTCGTAAATAAAACCCTAAGTATTCTGATCTTAACCCTGAATTTTTGACATTAAAAATTTTCTTTGCAGATTTTCATTTTCTTTTAAATGCTTATATATGTTGACGACATGCTTTAGGATTTAATTGATTTGACGTGTAACTTCCACAGATTTCAGTAGAGAATGGTATTCTATAAAAAAAAACAAATTAAATACTTATTTTGAATGAAAAGGCCAGTAAGTTAATCACTTAAGACTTGTCTAAACACAGAAACAAGGAAATCAATTTCACCAATCATCGGCATCAATCTCCATATTTATACAAAGTGACAGAATCATATTCATAATCACGAAATACCAATAATGGCCCGTAAAAGCATTGCGAAGAATATGATTTCAACAATATGAAATAGCAATATTAAAGTCGCATAAGTTTATCTCATGGTTTCTAACGTCCCCAATGCGCAAAAGCTAATTGCTTTCATTTTGTTCGTAATTTTAAATGACCCCTAGCATGATTATATTTACATATTTTTCCCAAAAAATTTTATGTTTTCCAAATATACGATAAATAATAAACTTTGAATAAAAGTCCGTCTTTATTTTTAAAGTATGATGTAAAGATAATAAACATCACTATAACCTAACATTTTGTTTAGAAAATCCTTGCCGTCAAAACGATTTAAAATGACAGTTATTCGCTTTTGTTATTGGTCACAGATATATTGAAAATACTAATACCGCTTTTCCATCTCGCACTTGCGCACTAAAGACCTTGGGAACGAGGACATAGTCTTATGGGGATTTATATACATTTGTCCTTTGATGATGGGATTAAAGATTGTTCAACATGCTCAGGATTTATTTCATATCTATATGGACAGAAGCTATCAGATGACAGGTCAGTAAATTACGGTGCCATTTTATTGGCGCACTAGCACCATCTACTGAGATGTTCTCAAACTAAAAATGCCGTCTCAGTTCTCTCATAAGGAGTATGGTCATACTCACCGTGTTTTCGATAATCAAGACGTGGTTCGCTCCTGGAACTAATAAGGAATATTATTTAGCTGTTAGTGTGAGGTCGTATGCAAAAACAACCTGAAACGTCACACGATAAGACTTGGCTTCTGGAACACGATAATGTACCAGTTCACACTGACTCGTGAGTTTTTGGCCAAAACTCAACCAAATACCGTGTTTACCTGATGCGACTCCTCCTTTTCTTCCCAAAGTACAAATCGCCACTACAAGGATAACGTTTTAAGATCATTAAAGACATAAAGATAGATTTGCTCCATGTACTTATGGGTTTACACGATTATACTACAAATCGCGTCCGCGGAGACGTTTGAAAACTACTAAGTGGTTATACTTTAAAGTTTTTTATGATGTTACCTATTTAAATTGAAAAAGTTATAAAAATTGACGAAACGGAAAAAAATAAGCATATTTATGTTTAAAATATACATACTCGGCGGTTTTTAAGCACACTTCAACAAAGTTTAATATTTAACGAATAAAATGTACCACAAGCGTACATTTTGACAAACTTTTACAAAAGTATTTCTATGCCCACAATAGATATAAAAGTTTTTAAAAGCGTCTTTTTTCAGGTTCTGTACAAAAGATTTTGAGTTTATGAGAAAAAGTTAGGCCGCAAGCAGAATATAAGAAAAAACCCGCCGTAGGTTAAATTCTTATTATTTTTTCTAGAAAAAAAATATTTAAAGAGTTCTAAATACAGGGTGCTTTAGAGAGGATTTAATGCATTCAACTTATAAAGTAGTATGTATATATCAAATGCAAAATTGTTTTAAAAATACACTATACACCACAAACTAATTGGTAGTGCTTATTGGTATTATTAAATGACATCTAAGACGCATCATAAACCTAAATACATACCTATATCCTTTTAATAACACTTTTTTTACTTTTTAATTTTTAGTTTTAATAGAACAAAAAGAGATATTGTACCTCTCTTTCGATTTGTTTTGTTTTTGTCCAGCCCTGCTTTACACATTTATGTGCTTGTTTAGTAGATCTCCACTAAAAGGTGCTTTTATTAAATCTGTCTCTATTTGTTTGATTTTCCATTTATGGCTTTTTGATTTAAATCATTTCAAAAGTTTGAAACTAAACTTTCTCAAGAAAGCAATTAATTCTTGTAATTTGACGATCACATAAGGAGCATTAATTTGCTCTCATCAATGAATTCCCCCATAGAATTAACACATCTATGTTCCATTGTGTATTTGATGAATAATGTGTTAATATTTATATTAATATTTAGAAAAATGTTGATAAATAGTGTCTGTTCTAGTATTTTTTGATTCCCACACCGATTCTATATTATCATTTTCTAATTGTACCATTTAAACTAGTATTAACAAGCAACTCCATACATTAATTTGAGAATAAAGTAATCGGACAGTAAAATAAAAGTGAGTTTCTCGTTGTCAAAATTGTTATGTTATTTTTAATATTATTTACCGATAAAAATAAGTTTTTACATACTTTTTTTGTTGATATTAACAATAAACTTCGATTTGTAGTAATTTTTAATACATAAAAATACTCAAAGGAATCACGACAAGTAAAAAAACTGAAAACAAAATTAAATAAAAATATTATTTCTTTCAAACATCAAAAAAGCTCCATCCCCACTGACCATAAACAACGTTCAAACACAATTGTTTAAATTTCCTGGTATGATCGAAGTCTCCAATTGATTGAATCGTTGAAGTAATGAGGAGGTCACTCATAAAAGAAGCTTTCGTTTGTTAAAATAAGTCAGTGTCGGCGCTTTTTCCAGCGTATGTAAAAAAATTACAACATTATAATATAGCGCCATCACTGATTAAAGTTACTAAATTATTAAATAAATAGGAGTGCTTTTATTACATTGCCTAAAAAATATGAAAGTTATGAACGCATTCAAATGTTGTTTTCTGGATATCGTATCAATTATCCAATGTTTCGTTTATTTACTAGGAAGTAGACATTTCCTATCTTATCTTTATCTATATACATACTATGTGTATGTTGTTTTCATCAAGGTTAACTTTGATAATTTTATTGTATTAAATAATATCAATTTTGCTTTCTGGTTGCATAGGTTAGTTATATTTATAATGTATTTTTTTAGTTGATTGTAACAAATACTCAGACTTTAAAATCCCGTCGTAACAATATGAAACTCTAATGTAAATACGGTTTTAACTTGTATCATATATATAATAGCAGAATCGGTATACAGAATTGTACTAAAAAGTAATAAATATTATAGCTAGAGAACTTTTACAAATAAGTAGAAAGTTTTTTTTACGAATTTGGTCTTAATATTGCTTTATGAAAACCTTTTTCAAGTTATCAAGGCAATTAGAAACTCAAATAATATACTACCCTTACCATTTTAGGATATTAACCTTTATCTAGGCTGTACACTGAGTCAGATTATATTAATTAGTCACTGGTGAATGGGGTATGAAGTACGCCGAGAATTTCATGTTGAATGCTCATTTTAGTTTTAGGAAAAAAGCTAAAACATGTTGAAACCTGATAATTAATCACATAACACACCTTGAGACTTTCGGGTAGAGGTTTTTATAGGAAATCTTTCAAAAAAAATAAGAGTAAATTCGATGTAATACGACGAGTGAAAATCTGTCATAATAAAGTGGTAAAACGGCAGCTTTTTTCTGAGTAGCGCGTCGTGAAGTGAAAATAAGAACTGGTATTGAGGGAAATTTTGCTACACGCGGTTTTACAAAATTCGAATATAAATTCTATTTTTATTTAAGTACAGAAATAACTTTCTGTCGTTGTTTTATCATACAGGGTATTATTAAATAGGTGTTCAAAACTTTACCACATATCACCACACATTATAAAAGAAAATTTCCCGATCGGGTCTGTTTGTATGTACGGGCTAATCCCGAAAACTACTAAATAAAATAATGTATGGAGAGATTGTATTCGGTCGGCCAGAAAGTATTTTGGGTTGCTACACATAGAGAGCGTTGTAATTGTTTTCAAAGACTTCTGTCAATGTAATGGTTTTTCCTTTTGACACTTGATCAGTCACATTTAGGTTACTTTAAAAGCAACTTGTGTGTAATTTTGTTTGAAGTTGTTAGTTTAGGATCAGTTTTAACATGGAGTGCAGAAAAGAACGTTTTCGGCATATTTTACTTTTTCATTTCCTTAATGGAAAGAAAGCTGTTGAGGCTCACAAAGAGATATATGAAGTTTATGGTGTTAATTGAATACCAGAACGCACGTGTCAGAGGTGGTTTAAAAAAATCCGTTCTGGATACTTTTCACTTAAAGCTTACCTACTAAAATTGATGATGACCGAAACAACGCCATAATTGAAGATAATCCTCATATAACTCTTCGAGAGATTGTAGAGAGGTTAAATTTATTGCACACAACAATTGAAAATCACTTAAAATGTCTTAGACTCGTTAAGAAGTTCAATATTTGGGTTCCGCAGTTTTTTGCTAATGAGGACCAAAATTTCAATGAGAACAAAATGGGAAATATATAATTGTTTAAAGTTTATTCTTTGTATGAGCTTTATTTAAATTACTTTCTTGTCGACTTGATAGATCTCAAAAAGTGTTACAAATTAATCTGCAGTAGCATTCTGTTTTTCTGAAATTTCACATAATTGTTATGTACAGTTCTACCAACTTTTATTTTCTACAAATGCACACGGTTTAAATTCAGAAGTTTCGCTGATTTCTGGATAGAAAGTACATCTAGCTTTTAAATATGGCCCCCAATACCTGTCCATCGTCTCGATTTTAAATCGGAGCAACAAAAAAAATCATGAAAACTTCAGATTTATTTAATACAAAAATTTTCTTTATAAATACGGGTATCGGTAAAACTTAATATATCTAAGAAAGGGAAAAGAATGACACTTTTTTCGATTTACTTTTGTGCGAGAATGTGAAAATATTTCGTTTTGACAATTTCCTTTGTTGCTTCGAAATTTGTACACTCGACCATACCTATTCTAGTATATTTTTTTGTAAAGTATAATTATCTTAATATTATTTTCCTTTAAATGTTGTGTTTTTCATTTAGCAAAAAGATAGCATTATTTTCTTATTTATTAACAGATCTCAATTTTAATAGTATGATAGTTGCTTCATTAATTAAATTTGTTGCGTTTAAATATTAGTATATACTGTGTTAATCTTCTTCAATTTTATATAATATATATATATATATATATATATATATATATATATATATATATATATATATATATATATATACACCAAATATTTCAATGCATTTTTTGTACAATAATTAATTTCTTAATCTACTTTTTTATATAGTAGTAATAGTTCAATTATCACATGATAAAATATAATTAAAGAAAAAAGCATTTTTTTGGGGGATGGGGGTGCTTTCATATGCTAAAAGTTATTTTATCAATAAAAATGAAGGCTCTATGTTACTTGGAAGCCGAGATATTGCAAATTTTTCAAGCGCGCTCCGATTTGAAAGTGCATTTTCTGTTTTACTGGACGATAATGAGTCCCCCCCTCCATCACCTTCATACCCTCACTTTGGCTAGCTTGTAAAATGTTAATTTTGACGTCCTTTTTGCAATAATCTTTTTTGTTTATGAAGCGATTTTAACATTCAAAAAGTACATCATTTTTCTCTATATTCTGTTGTTTCTCCACAATATCGATTTTTTGGTCTAATTGTTAAAAAAAATGATGCATAGTTTTATTTCGAAGCACGAGATGAGAAGCCTTTTCTGTTACCTTATCCAAGACATTCATGCAAGAAAATCAAAGATATCTTTTTCTTTTGTGTTTTAGAGGCCCTTTGATAGCTTCCTTTCTCGGGCTAATACAGTACGCGGCAGCTGCGTTGCTCCCACTATTCTTCTGCTTTCACGCGCTCAGCCGTTTTCGGTCATGTTTGCTAGCATTTTTCACGTATTTCACAGACTTTATGACGCCAAAATGAACATATCGATGGTGTCTACTAAAACAAAGACAGCTAAGCAGTATGCAGTGAAAAAAATACGTCTTTGTAATTCCGAAGAAAATAATTACGCTTCCAAAAATGCGCTGAAAATTACTACGATTCCAAAAAATTACGCATCCAAAAGCATAACAAAACTATTATAATTTTGAAAATGCGGCAACAAAGTTACACCTTTAAAAGTGCATCGAAAACTATTATAATTCTTAAAAATACGGTGAAGATAATAAAGTGATGAATTTCGCCGTGGTTTTATAAATGTATTTTTTTAACCACTAATCTTAAGACACTGAAAGATGTGCACTACAAATTTCAAATGGCAATTGTGCATAAAGTACATGTATTGTATTTCGCGACGCTACAACTGAAAAACTGACGGAGATATGAAGTTTTGAAAAAAAAAGAATTTCCTGTTTTTCTCCGGCACTAATCATTCGATTGAGTCGATCCAGGGCGCATTTTTTTGGTATTTTTATTCTCTAAAAATTCATCTGTTGAAACCATCGAGAGTAGTTCATTAGCTTTGATTTTATAAGCAAAAAAAAAAGGAATATTTTGGTTTTAAATAACAAATTAAGGGCTAATAGTTCAGAGTGGAAAACATCACAAAATATCACTACGGATTGCTTTTAGTACACAGCCGGTACCCTGATAGTATTTTTGTCACAAACTCTCTTATTTTTTTCTCTATTAATGGGTCTACTGTTAGAAGTAAGTTTGCTACATTATTCTCTGGGGCGAAGCCGAGACGGGGGATGCTAGTAAGCAAATAAACGGTTAAAATTGTATACTAATGTAACTGATTCATACAGAAATCGGCAACCTAACCTAAACTAACCCGAAGTAACTAAAAGATATAATATGCTACGCAATCATAGACAACAAAAGAATTCATAATTAAAAAAAACAGCATAAAACTGCTGTTCGAACGGGGACCCTTGAAGGTGATCTAGAATTTAACCTTTGGCTTGTCCTTCAAGGACATTTGAATGTCAAGTTAATTTTTCTAAACGGAAATCCCTATTTTATACAGAAATGGGAAGCGGGAAAAATTTCATTTTCTATCCATAGGTTATTGGAAGGTCAAATGTCCTTGAAAGGCAAGCCCAAGGTCAAATTTAAGGTCACCGTTGGATGCGCCGTTTGATTTCCTAAAACTTTTGTGAAAAAAGTTTTTCTATACGGCACCCTTAATTGTCGAGTGATTAGATAATTTACACCAATCCATGGTATAAGGGCATTTAACCTTGATTGGTATAAATTATTCTTATTGCAACCAAAGGTGCCGGAGAAAAGCTTTTCTCACAAAAAAGTTTTAGGAAATCAAACGGCGCATCCAATGGTGATTTTAAATTTGGCCTTGGGCTTGCCCTTCAAGGATATTGACTTTCGAATGACTTGTGGGTGTGGTTTGTACCCCCTAGGTAATTTATACCATAAGATAGGAAATCTTCCCCCCTTTCCATTTCTGCAATAAAAAATGGGGATTCTTAGAGGGTTCGTATTCGAACCATACAAATTTTATATGGAACATTTTTCTCTAACTCGCGAATTTTGGAATATATTTGGGTGCGTCTTTTAAAATGGGTCACCCTATATGTGGATGTAAGCTATTCGCTCTTCTTATAAAAGGAAAAAAATTGGGTAGCTAAACTTTTATCGTGCTAGATGTATTATTTCTATTATTTTACCAACTATATGAAAATGATTATTATAATGTAAACATTAAAAGCTCTATTGCTTTAGTTTACACTTAAAATCGGTAGGCAGTTTGTTTAATATTTTATGTTCGTGTTTTTTTTGTTTGTTGGTCAAAATATCCACTAGTTGGTAAATATATTACTGTGTGCGTGCGCTCGTTTAACTATATTATATTTATTAATTTTTAATAATGGAAAAAGTATTTAAAAATGTATTTTAATGCGTGGTATGTAAGTATAATCAGTTGTTTATCCTTGTAAATGTATATAAAATAGATTATCTGATTTATTTTACATATTAATATTCACAGTTAAGTATTAAATAAAAAATATCAGAAATTATATTTTAAAAAGATATACTTTTTAAGAAGCTTCTTTTGGGATTTCTGCTTTATATAGTTTTTAATTTTCTCTTTTAATAGCAGCACCAAAGGAGGAGTTTTTGCTCATTAAAAAAAGTCAACAAAGCAAAAAAAGTTTCTAATGTGATTTAGTAGTGTCGAAAACTTTTTAAAAATTTGGAATCCATCACAAACATATAGGTCGCATTTAATAATGCAACGGGAATAATTAAAGGTAACGAATAGAATCACAAAAAAGACAATTAACGTCAATTTGCTGCTATATGATTAACATTATATGTGGACTTTCCTGTCCCTTTTTTATTATATGCTTAATTGTTACGTTTTAGTTTAAATTTGCCAAACAAGATACATTTTATTTCATTCATCATGTAGTACTGTAAGAATTGAAAAAAAGTCATACTTTGTTTTTGTATATTCCTTTGAATGAATAATCATTCTTTAAATTTTGTAAAATTTAGAATTTCCGGAAAAACGATCATGTTGGAAAGATTAACCTGAAAATTAGGCTTCCTGTAGCAAAGAGGCTAGAAAAGAGGCGATTTTTTTTACAGCAATGTCTTCAACGTCACAGGTAGTCAGGGGCGGATCCAGCCTCTCTCTTTGGGGGAGAATATCTCTAAGATTATTAGCTATAAAGAACGGCAGCTTTCACGGCTTTGGTCAAGTTGAAAATCACGGTTCTTGGGTTTAGACCGTGTCAAATTGGAATTATTATCCGACGTTTTGGCTACGATTGCACGAGGTATCTTCAGGGATCAGTCACACTTTTAATGTAAAAGAAATTAAGGTGCTGGCATCAGTACCTGGTTTCTTTAAACGTAAAATTAGAGAATCAATCGAAATTTGTAAATATCCAAATAATATCAATAGAGATGCGGATTACAGTCTACATCACACGTGGAAATCGATTGTAACGCTGGATCATGGTCCGTTGAGCACCAGTCGAGTATAAATACCGGGCTGTTGTTCCTCGATAGTCATTCAGTGTTCTAATCTCGTGGAGTAAAGAACCCTGAAGATGTATCGTGCAATCGCAGGCGAAACGTCGGATAATGATTCCAATTTGACACGGTCTAAATCCAGGAACCTTGATTTTCATTATTAACTAGATTTTGTATAACATTTTTAAAACCCTGGGTTTTCTGTATTGTGTTATAACTTTTCTAGGAAGATGAGAAAATTACATTGCTAAATACGAAATAATCATCATATTTAGATACTTTGTTCTTGTTTTGACTCAATTTGTATTATATTTCTTGGTTTTGTGGGAGAAGTATGAGATTCTGAATTTAGCTTATAGACACAAAGTAGCAAAGAGGCTCTTTGTTTTAAGTTAATTCCAGAAATCCAATATCAACGAGTGTCATGTTCCTAATGCAGCGAGCAGACGAGTCTATTTTTCTGATTTCGAAGCCACCCCCCTTGGATACGCCCTTGATGGTAGTAGTACCTTACAAATAAAAATAAAAGAAAACCAAAATTTTACGTTGTTTCTATTAATTTGTATGGTTTGAGGTCCTCCCTGTTTCAATATAGGATTTTTTATTAAAGATAGCAAATGTTTTAGATCCGAAAAAAATCCCAATGTTCCAAAACTTTTTCAGTTTTCAACCTTTAAAGGCATTTATGAAAACGGTAAATTTTTGAAGATATTTAAGAGGAAGTGATAGTTTATTACCAGAATTGCTCTCATCCCAGCAGTATTCGCAAGAAACTATCACAGGTGAAAACGAAACTTAAATTATTATGATTTAAATATTATTCTACGATTAGTAAGTCAGCATTTTTAAAAAATTATACTTAAATCGTTGAATTGGTCATTCACTCAGTCGAAAGTCAATTTGTCGTATGTGGTTTTTCACGCCTCGAGAGTTTTAAAGTTTTAGCAGCATCCAAGAAAGATGACAGAAGCGTCCGTCTCTTCAGGAATTTAACCCCACGCGGAATCTTTCAGCTGACTCTGCGAAGACGTAAAAAGCGACGTCGTCTGCTATTGGGTAAGCAACGCACGTCATCTAGGTAGTTCAACCAATGATAATTCAGAGCCAGTGGCGGGCTTACAGATCGTCGCGGCTTGGCAGGAGTCGGCGAGATTTCGAGGCTATGCAGCGTGGTGCGCGTCGCTCTATCCCCAGTTGGATTTTCAGTCGTGCTCTGTGAAATTACAGCGATTTTCAGTCTATCTTTCAGGTGAAAGTCTGAAACCCGGTGTCGGTCTTAGGCCGCTCGTCGCGCTCTTCCTTGTAGTGAATGCGATTACGAAAAAGTTTTTAAAGTTCGTGTTTTTTCCTTGTGTGTAATGTAACATACTTATTTCTATTGCAGAGGTGAGTTTGTTTGGTGACTTATTGATAACATCTAACCCCGAGCCTTGCACAATAAGTTAAAATTATGAAAATGTATTCTTAACAATTCAAGAACAATATTACTAACAAAGTCTATGTTGCGTCCTGACACCACGTGGATGCTGCTGATATATTCCATTTGGGCAACGCATCCATAAAAAAAATGTTAAATAATAATATGTATTTTGATAATTAAAAATGTGCTGGAAAATAACATAATTATTTTTATCTACTTTATGGTGAATGAACTCTTACTACGCGTGTGTATTGAAATTCTGTATCACAGTTACTTTTTTTAAACTCGGAAACTCAGGAATTCACTAAAATTTGTATAATTCCCTCTACGCCAGGAATTACTATTTTTAAATTAAAAACAAACATAACAAATTTATTTTCTGTTTATTTGTAACTATATTTAGTAACAATGGTTTTATCGACTTATTAAAAATAGTATGCAGGTTTCTATTATTAACGAAAGTTAGTAATTTAATTGTATTTTATTATTTTACGATAAAGTCTGATAATACTATTAACATGCAAATTTTGTATCTTTAGAGGATGCCGAACTTTTCCATCTATAAATATAAAAATAAATAAATAAATATTTATAATATTAAAGATTAATCTTGATACTGTAACATTAGATTCACATTTTAAAATAAGTTATTTTAATGAAGAACATGCCATTTTTGAAGTATATTTTCATAATTTATAACTCTGCTAATTCAAATATGTTATCAGTAGTAAAATATCCTCTGATAACGTTAATGATCTAACTAAACTTTTTATCGTAAATTGTATAACCTATTGTGCAGAATCCTAGGATAAATAATTAAAGCCAAGGCGATTTAAGATTATTTTTTTAAGGCTAACAAGTGAAAATAAAATATTTAATTAGGGACAAATGTATGTATTTCTTTTTACTTTATGGGTGTTGTTTTTCTCACTGTGCAATTCTAAAATTGGTGATTTCTATGTATAGTAATCAAATCTATGAATCAATGTAGAAACTAATACCTTACAGAATGACTAAAGAGTACGGAGAAACAGGTAAATATTTTTATTTATAAGTATAAGATACAGTACTCAATAATGATAACAACTTTAAATTAATTTTATATAATATCAAACAAATGAGTTTTGTCCTAAAACTTTTATATTGGTAATTCTGTATTCGGAACATCTTAAAATATTTCTTTACCATTATCTTAGTCGATTTATTACTTTTATTTGTGTAACAACAACGTTATATCGTGATTTAGCTTATATTACAAGTTAGCGCATATAGATCACCTACTGAAATTTCGTACCTTGTTCAGATTGGCATTTTGGTCACACTATAGCTTTTTAATGGCATTAGTTAACACGATTTTACACGGTCCAAATAATGATATTTCTGTAAAACTGTCTCAAGTAACACTCTCAGTTTTAACATGATGGCTAAGAGAGCCTCTCACTTGCATGCCATTTTTTGTGTAAAATTTTAACATGTATTTCTGTATATTCCGTAGTTTGTGTTTATTAACGAAAAAAAAATGTGTATTGGGAATACTTAGAGGCCATTTGTAATTTTGATTTAATTTTTTTCTTTATAAAGTTTATATGTTAATAATAAATTGAAACTCGTTTTTATTTACGTACATACAATAAAATAATATTGTTTTATTACTTTTATTTTACTGGACAGGGTTGTGGGAAGAAAATGAAATAGCTTATCCTTCAGACAAAAAATGTCTCAATTCATTTTTTATATCTTTTATCGTTTTCTGCAATTTAACGTTTCGAAAATTCTTTCTGTGTCTCTCTTTCTCTCTCTAATACAAAACAAAATAATTACAAAATGTCTGTAAAATTTTTACACCCGGAATCTTCGATACGAAAACTCGTAGAACAAAACTTGAACAAAAATTCGTTTATTTTTTACTGTTTTCCATAACAGTTATGTTACACCCTGTATATTAAAAAATAAGAATGTTATACATATATTTCAAATGTAAGTTTTTTGGAATTTTTCGGTGTATTATTCTTTTGATGCTTTCATATAAGTTTTAGCGTTCATCTTTAAAAAATAATATCGTACATCAAATAAGGGTGTTTTAAAACTATTAGCTCTGAAATTAATCATTTTTGAGATACCAATATATGAAACTTGATATTTTTTATACAAAGCAATTCAATAGGGCAACTTGGTTTGCACAATCATATCTTTCTTTCTGTAACCAAAATAAAATTCTGCCCTCTTTGTTTAACTTATTATATTTTTATAATAGATAGGCTTAAAAAGATATTAGAAATATGTTTTTTTTGAAGAAAAAATGAAATATATTTCTCGGTTTTTGATTGAATATTTCGCTAAATGGAAAATTAAATATAACAATATAAATCAATCATAATTATGATGTAATTGGTACTACATCACAAGTTTTTACAAATTTGCAAAACAATTTCCTTTTTTTTTACATTGAGTTATATCCCAAAACTAAATAAAGTTACAAAGGCAAAAGAGACAGTAAGCTAATCCGACATTTTGTGACAAAAGTACCCAACTGCAAAATCAAAAATAATCGAAAATAACCAGCCGTTATAACCAGTACCTTAAATGCTCATCTGTCTTGAGTCGAGACATTCTGCCAGCTACGGCGCTGACTTCAACTCTTGTCTCAGCAGTGAAAAGTGGTGAAAACCCTTTTCTGCGAGTAAAATGAACCAAAATACAGCTTACTTTATTACTGACACCCTTGTGAGAGCTGTTTTTAACTTGAATTTTTTTTTTTGACATTTTTAATTAACTGTTTACAACACCACAGAAAAGTTATGTCAAGCTAATCTTATTATTAATATTTGTTATTTGGTAAAATTTGAGTTTATTTTTGCTAAAACGTTCACAACAAAAACGCAAAAACAACGTAAAGGCCAGCAGCAAGATTTAAAAGTGTCCTTACTTTTCATCGACCAATTTATCACAGTTTCTGTAAAAGTAAATCAATCGGAAAAATTGTAGTAAAAATCCGTAAAGTTTTAACGTTCAAAATATCGCCTATAACCGACTACTCTTTTACTTTTGTAACACATCTGGACATAGCCAATTTGCTATAAATAGCTCAATCTGGTAACCCTTTCTTCTAGAGCTAAAATTATTTTTTTAACTGACTTAAAAAGTGTTGAATGGCAACTAATTATTGGCCCGTGACTTATCTTAGTAACTTTACTTGTTTGCTTGAAGTGCATATGTATTTATTATGAAAAAATGCTAACCACAAATAAATATTGCGGAGTGGGACATACCTCTTGACATTACAATACATAATCAGTTTATGACGTTCACTCGTAAATTTTTGTATTTTATCGGTGGTGACAAAAATCATAAAACAATTCTTTATCATTATCGGTTTAATAAATAATTATGATAAAAATAAAAATTATATTTTCAAGCAGAGTTTGCCGATATATCGCACACTTGGAAAAGAAAAGAATTAACTCAAAACAGTGCGTTAAATAAAACGGTTTAAAGAAATTACTAGATGGTTAGTTGTAAGTAAGCAATTTATATTAAATTTTATTCATCAAGTGACAGTCAGTTGCGAAAATGAAACACAAAACATTAATTTACTCATATTTTAAAATCGTTTTTGTAGGTTAGTTCACTGAAATCGTTAATATTGTCGATATTTTGAAAATATTCGTGTTTTTTTCAAAACTGTTCCGGATGTTTTTAAAAAACTGAATACATTTGTGTATTGGTTGTCAGCACCTGTCTCGCAATAAAATATTTTAGTATTTTTTTACCAGAGGTGTTGTTAGACTTAAATAAACGCTTAAAAGTTAGTAAATAGTGCTTTTGTTTGTTTTTTAAGATTTCGTTTAAGTAAATGATTCTTTTTCCTATAAATATTTTTAAAAGTTTCCCAAAGTTTCGATTGTTTCATAAATTTTCTATCACTGTATCAACGTCCCATCTTTAAAATCTGGATTTAAGTATGAACCTGATAAGAAGCTTATGTTAAACTGTATCGTACAATAAAAAACGGGATCTAAACATAAATTATTTATTAAAAACGAATAGGTTTAGCAACCGATCGTCTTTTCAAAGAAAATTTCTTGATATTAATGTGTCCTTTGATCTTTACCTTTTCATAAAGTTAAATATCCTTTCAAATTCTGTTAAATCGGCCTCCTGCTTTAATTTATTCTCTTTGCTAAACTGATTATTTTAAAGTAAATCGGTGATGATCATATGTGTAGAAATCATATTTATACAGACACATGACGGATCTCATCAATAAAATGAAAAAAAAAATTTTCTGAAAAAAAAACATAAAAAATTACACAGAAATAATCATGAAGAATAGAAAAATTTTTTAGAAACAAATATTCATAATTTACTTGATAAAAATAGGCTGGCATTCTTCACATTCAATTATCTTTGCAGGTGTCTAACTTATTTATTGTCCCAATTTGTCTTGTTTTTCGCGTAGCGGACGCTAAGCATAGTTTTCGTGTATGAAGCGTTTTTTACATCTCAAGTATCACACATTTGTTAAACTAGATTATTTCTGCAGGATTTTAAACGGGAAGAGTTTATCTTTATTTAATAAAAACGTACAATTTTTAAATTACTATTTCTTTAAATCAAAACGGTAATGCCTTCTTCCTCTCACCTCAAAATCGCCGATATTAACAAGATAACTGTCTGAAACTTTTAATTCAATTTATTTCATTGGCCCATATATATATATATATATATATATATATATATATATATATATATATATATATATATATATATATATATATATATATGTATATATATATATATATATATATGTTATATCGTAGGTTTTCACGGATGGTAGAACGAATAGTTTGGTTATTCCGGGTTTCAATCCGTTCGTTCAAAAAATCGTTTTCACGACGTTTCGCCAAAATATCATTTGGCATTTTCAAGTGCGGTTCGTCTCGTTACTCGCTCAGTTCTCAACGAGTAACGAGACGAACCGCACTTGAAAATGCCAAATGAGATTTTGGCGAAACGTCGTGAAAACGATTTTTTGAACGAACGGATTGAAACCCGGAATAACCAAACTATTCATATATATATATATATATATATATATATATATATATATATATATATATATATATATTAAAAATAAAAGTTTTCGGGATACAAACATGTCCATTACCAAGGTAGTATGTACGAACATACAAACATTTCTTCGAACGTTGCTATGTGTGAATGGGAATTGTAGGCTCTCTATCATTTGATTATTAAGCAAGAGTTGTTGCACAAAAAATTGTAATATGATGAAACATTGATCTTTTAAACTCCCTTTCTCCGAAGAAGCGGAAAATTTTTTTATTTTAAAATGATTCCTTAATTTTTTTATATCCTAAAACAATCGATATACTAATTGTTTCACGATTCAGTTGTCTAAG
The DNA here is from genome assembly GCA_034092305.1 of Diaprepes abbreviatus. Classification (NCBI taxonomy): domain Eukaryota; kingdom Metazoa; phylum Arthropoda; class Insecta; order Coleoptera; family Curculionidae; genus Diaprepes; species Diaprepes abbreviatus. Next base: position 5,348,010 of record JASJET010000068.1, on the reverse strand, counting down.
TACATATGTTGCTTTAATGAAACACCTTTCGCAAACTTTATCAGGGTGTTGAGTCAAGAAATAAAGTGCCGTTTCGGATCGGTTTTTTCTTGTTGCACGGTAATTACAACGACAAAGTAGTTGGCAATTGGATGAACACGTTTCCGTTACTGAAGCCACTGTGGATTTCGTTTTTAATTTTATAGCTTGAATTTTTTCTTTAATTAATTTTTCTTTAATTAATATATAATTCCCCCCATATTAAACGTTATTTCTGGTAGAGCTGGTGAACAATTTATGTGCGTTTCTAAATTTGTAGTTTTATAAATCATATTATTAATTAAAAATAATATCAAAAACCTATTCACTATAAAATTGGAACATATTTAATTATTTCTCCATAACTGACAGTGATATCGCTTGATTTTGTCTTTTGTCAGCAATCATAATTTGCCTAAAAAAATTATTAAATACACGAATTTATTATATTCAATAAAGATGGGAAAACGCAATAAAACAGCAGAAGTCTACGATGAGAGTGCAACAAGGATAGGTAATTTTTATTCGTCTGAGGATTATTGTTGAAATGTCTGTGAAGTGAAAAATATTTTAGATCTTTTAGGCAACATTCACATAAAACCGTTACATTTACCAAAATAAAAATTGGGAGAAAGTGATACTCTCAAAAAAACGTACATAAAATGTTCTGCTGTTATAAATTTATACAGATATTCAGGAGTCAACATTTTTTCAAGATTCTCTCCTACTACAGCTCTAAGATGTCTTAACCAGCGTTAACGTAGTATGGAAGTTTTACGAAAAAAAGTTCTAAATAGAATGTCCGCAAAATTCAGGTGTCAACACTAAACCGCACTAAAACCTTTAAAATGCCCTATCAAATAGTTTTGCTGTTAGTGTAAAATACTCTTTGTATCAACAGACTTAACACAGAAAGCTGGAGAAATTAATGGAGAACTTTTAAAGCCTGAAAAAGGTTTTGTAATTAAGTTTGTTCATTTAGAGCACTTAAGTTTTTGTTAAACACATGGGCATAAGTCAGGGGTGGGGCTATGCCCTATCAATTTTTGTCAAATAGCAATTGAAAACGATTGCCAAAACAGTGATACCATAAAATATCGGAGTAATTAGAAACCTCTTGCTAGAAAAAAAAAACACACAACATATAATTAAGGCCTTAAAAATTGTCCCAATTGAGTGAACATATCAGATGTCTTCTTATTAATTCCCGCCGAGCTCAATCGGCAGAGAGATTTTTAAACGAAAGTAGCCTAGTTTTAATTAAACATCCTCTTTAGAGCTTTTATTTTTTTATCCTACTTTTTTTAAATTGTTTCCCATAGTCAAGGATGTGCTGAAAGGTGAAATGTTGCAGAAGTGTTGACAGAAAAGTGGAAAAACAGTTTTGATAAATGGTTTCAGCGTATAGAGAAGTATTTCCTGCAACAGATTATATTTTAAAAAATTTTGAATTAAATATATAAAATCGGTAAACTTTGCTATTAATCTAAGGTACATTTAGCGATGTACTTCAAAACTTTAACTCGCAGTAAAATGTCTTTAAAACTATAATATTAGTAATATTAAAAAAAAAATAGCAAATACAAAATGTCGTGAAATTTTTAATTAAATTGAAATTAAATTAATATGGCTGTTAATCATGGCTATACGTCAATTAACAAACTTTAATTATTAAATCATTTACTCGTTTACCGGTAAATCTCAAGGGTCCTATTGAATAAAACACGCTAATGACATTTTTCACCATTAACTCTCGGACTGTTAAAAGGGAAAAGTCGTATACGCCACTGCTAAAGGCCATCGAAAAAGCAATTAAGGTTGGCAACAGTGCTTGGAGCTGTACAGCGCCCTTGCGAGCGTGGGAGGGCACGCGGTCGGCCTTGTAAGTTTGCCCTCAGCGATCGATCGTCAGTTTCTACTCTATACGACTAAATCAGGTTACTGTGTTTGCGGGTGGCCTGTTTTTCTATCAATTTTCCATGTCTCACATCCTACCTTCATGCTCTTCTCCTTTACCCACACTCCTTACACATCAAAAACTAGGGAATTACGACAGCTAAACATAGACAAATGGATATTAATGTGGTAACAATTATTAAAGTTTTGGCGGACAATTTCTTGTCTTATTTTATATTGAACCAGGATATTTTTCTTAGGGACGCCATTTAATTATCATTAATATAATTTTTTCAAGTAAAGGTCCCTTTTCAAAGATTTCAAATAAAAAGAGATTTTGATCTAAAGATGAATGCCTTAATTTTCCTTTCCCTTTATAAGATCCTTTGCTTCTTTATTCAAGGTCAGGCCGTTATATTGCTGGGGCACAAATAAACTGACAAAAAGTTGTTATTTCTGATGGGATTTTAAAAAAATTAAACCTTCTAAAAACTGTCTTAGCCGAGTATATATTAACACAAATTATTTTGTATTGTAAGTGTTCTTATGACTATATAATCGCATTCTGAATGTGATAGTACAGCAACATTCTAAGCATTCGAAATTACCTACAGAAGGAACGCGTTATACTGCCCTAGGTCCGTTAAAGCTATTATCCTTTTCCATTCTAATATATTGCTGGCGGATTCTTTCCATGTCTCTACTATGTTCACGTCTTTGATAGTTCCGTGAAGACTATCTTTTTAGCAACGTTGTTGAAACACTGCGCTTCTCAAAACCATGGTCTTTGGACGATCCGCTCTAGTATCTTTCGGTTGGTAATACCACGAGTCTATAGACTTCGATCTTTGTTTTGGTAGGTTCTAGACCACCATCTCACAGTTTGCCAAAAGCTCTAGATGCAATGATTTTGGACCTCTGTGTCGGTACAAGCAGTGGTGTAGACTATATGGTCCAAATAATTAAAATATTCGACTTGTTCTACTTGCTTTCATTAATTTTGAAGGGTAAATCCTGTCCCGGTATCCTCAGGGTTGAGTGACTTTTTTTTGGAGACATTTACACAAAGACCAAGCACATTATAAACCCAAGAATATGTATCTAGTAGGTACTGAAGTTATACCTCTGTGCACACAGAACTGCAGTAATATATTGTACCCTGATTTTAGATATGCAGGACGGCTAAAATCCAAGAAACCTCTTTCGTAACGCTACCTTAATACCAACATCCCTCTTAGTGAGTTTTCTGTCAGCCATGATTGATAGAGCGGCTATAAACTTATTACTCGTACACCAGTACGTGTTTGGAACATATTGGCTCTTACACGGCTTGTTATTTTCTTTATAACTATTAATAAAGAATTTTGTCCCTTTCGAAAACCCAAACAGTGTTAAGTTAAACACTACCGCCCATAAATATTTGACCTCATACATTTTTCTATATATTACCAAAAATATATCTATCAAAACCATTTTGTTAGGTTTCATTGTTGTGCAAAATGCGCATCTACAATAAAAAGTATACAGCTTATTACTATTTGTCGACTCCTGTTCATAAAACCAAAATAGTGTTATCGTCGGAATTACTTTTAATTTGATGAACTTATTTGCTAATAAACATAAATAAAATTTAGAATAACTAATAAAATATATTTTGCATTAGTTATCTTATGTCATAAGACCAGAAAACACAATCCATAGCTCAATATCTTAGGTGTAATACTCTTTTCTTCTTTTTTACTTCCGTGTTTTATATTTTTTTACAAAATGGGCAAAAGCCAGGAATATTCTCAAGAGACGAGAGGCGTAATTATCGGCCTTCATAAATCCGGTAAAAGCAATCGTGAGATTTCAAGACTACAAGAGATACCAAGGCAAACGGTTGACTATATTGTTAAGAAATTTGCGACTCGAGGAACAATTTGCCACAATCGTCGTCCAGGCAGACCAAGAGCAACAACTTCTAGTGAAGATTTAAGCATACAGGTTAAAAACAAACGTGGTCGACATTTAAGGCTTGATTCCCACTATAGTGCCGCTCTCGATACGATCTCGATTCGCTTTCGATTCAATACATTTTTTTTTAAATGAAAAGGTGTTTCCGATATCGAAATCTCCGCGAAATCGATAGTGTAAATAGGTCCATTGTTTCTCCTGTAAGAATATTTTACCGGACCAAGAGCGTATCGAGAGCGGCCCTATAGTGAGAATCTCGCTTAACTGCACCAGAAATAACAGCACAGTTCAATGTGAGACGTGACAAACCTGTCAGTGTATCCACAGTCAAAAGGAGACTTCTTGATTCAGGTCTTACGGGATGCCTATCGGTCTCAAAGCCTCGTCTTAAAACAATTAGTAAAAAGAGGAGTTTTAATTGGGCTAGATAACACCAGAATTGGACAACTGCAGACTTGAAAAACGTCCTCTGGACTGACGAATCAAAATTGGAAATTTTTGGATCCAAACGAAGAGTTTTCGTCTGGCAACAGTCGAACGAAAGGATGAACGAAGCATATACTGTGGCTTCAGTTAAATACGGTGGAGGGTTTGTGATGGTTTGGGGCTATTTTGGTGGTTCCGCCGTCGGGGATCTTGTGCGAATAAAAGGACTTAAAAAAGAAGAAGGTTACAAAAACATATTCGAGAAATGCACACTGCCTTCTAAAGCCCGTTTAATTATTTCAGGATTTATATTTGAACAAGATAATGGTCCTAAATACACATCGAAGCTGTGCAAGAGTTAAAAAAAAAAAAAGAACAACTACAGGTGTTGAAAATCATGACATGGCCTCCGGAGTCGTCAGACTTGAATCCCCTAGAATTATTGTGGAATCGGTTTGACAGGCAGGTAGGAAAATGTTGTCTTACATCTACGGAAGATTGAAGGTCATAGATAACGATGTTTCCTGCCAATTAGTAGATATCTGTTGGTCTTCCGTTATCTTTATAGAGATAACTACTCGCCCAAACGTCGTGATTTAAAAAAAAAATAAGATATCTACTACTTCGCAATATCTCAAGAAGAGTTGTAGAGAAAACTGCAAGACAAATGGCAGAAGATAGCCAAGACAACATTGGAAAAATTAGTGGCTAGGTTGCCGAAGCTTTGTGAGGCCGTTATTAAAATCAAAGGTGGACACATAGATGAGTCTAAAATTTAAAAACAGTATTGCTATTATATCTGAAGAATTACTGCTACTACTACTCCATGGCTTACAACCCTGGGTGGGTCTTTGCCGACTTCACAATACTCCTCCATTGCTGCCTGTCTGCCATGGCATCTAGCGGATTATCAATATTCATTGCCTTTAGATCTTTGGCAATATTGTCTTTCCATCTGAGGCGAGGGCGTCCCAGTGGTCATTTCCCTACCGGTGCTTCCTCCCACGCGAGTTTGACTGTACGACTATCTGGTAGTCTTCTTACGTGTTCCGCCCACTGCAGTCGCTTAGATTTTATTTCTCGTACAATATTAGTGTCTCCATATAGATCCTCCAGTTCTTTATTGGTACGGATTCTGTGTCCTCCTGTTGTTGCATCCACTGTTGGGCCATATATTTTTCTAAGAATTCTTCTTGGATTCTACAATTAATTTCTGTCGTTCCGTCAGTGTTTTCAGTAAGCATCGTTCCCAGATATTTGAACTCTTTGACGCGTTCAAAGTTATAGTCCCCCATTGTGATGTTTTGGCCTAGTCTGCCTCTGTGTTGGTTGTTTCTAGTGGAATACAGATATTTAGTTTTCTTTTCGTTAATTTTAAGCCCAATGCTACTCGCACTTTTTTCGAAGTTATTGAAGGTCGTCTTGATATCCAGCGTGCTGTTTCCCACAATGTCTATATCATCTGCAAAAGCCAAAAGTAAGTTGCTAATAAATAAGTAAAATTACTATGAAATTGTTTCATTTATTCAAACTTTTACAAAATGCCTTTTTCTGAGTGGCCAAATAATTTTGAGTGGTATAGTATATATCTTGTTTCGAAACATAAGTTTATATTTTAATAGCTGCATATAATAATACTACTGAGAATTACAAATTTTACTTACATTATTATTTATTAATTTAAATAGTGTAAATTGTCAAGAAAAAATTAAATAATGTATGGAGTTTGGCATATTAAAAATAAAATACGGCCTTTTAGTAAAATTCTCCCTTATTCCCTTTTTAGGTCAGTGGAAACGTTGAATTTTTGAAAAGATAAAAGATGCCTTCTTTAATTTTTAACTTTGAAAGTGTGGTATTATTACCGAATTGTATTAATTAATTCAAACTTTCGACACGGATTCACCTTTTTAACTAAAAGAACGTAGAAAAATAGGCAGTCTCATTTTAGAATAATCTGAATGTTTTGAAATGTGATCGTGACACATGTTTCAAACTGCGAACTTTTATGCACGCTGTAGTGAAGCATTTCCGGACATGTGTTCATTTTAACTTTTTTGTAGGTACCACATCTTATCTTTGTTAAAAATTGCCTGTTATCAGCTAGTAAAGTTATATAATATTGGATGTAAATAAAATTGTATTAATAAACAAATATTTTTCCCATTGCTTCGAAATATATATTAACAATTTTCTAATTTTTTTATTATTTAAAGAACAGTAATTGAGAGGTGCCCATTTTTTTATTTTCAACAAGTAGAATATTTAGGATAACGATTATGATTATAAAATTGTGAAGAAATGGTAACTAGTCACTCTAAATGTGTTGGTTAATAAGAAAAGGGTTATAAACATTTACAACCAGATTCACTAAACAGGGTTTTAAAGTTTTAAACCTGATCTAGTTAAATCTTCTAGGATGCCAGTTTTGTTTTGCTTCTGGTGATGTAATAATTTGTATGTCAACAAACAAACCTCAATATAGAATAATTAAGGACAAAAATTCTAAGATAAAATTACACAGGGTTAATTTTTAACCTAGATCAAGTTAAATTTTCTAGGAAGCTAATTTTATTTTACTTATGATGTTATAATTTGTATGTCAACAAACAAACCTTGATATATATAAAATTAGGGATAAAAACTTTGAGATAAAACCTTGGAATAGAGAATAAGGAAAAACTTCCATTTTTGCCGGTTTGGTGATTTATTTATGTCTGTATTTTTTAAGGTTCAAAACAGTTTAAACCAGTTTTCCTGTCATTTTTTCTCTAATCCTCTAACCCTGTGTGTACACATAATGTTACTCTTCTACCTCAGATTATTTTATGTCATAAATGCTAAAAAAGGCGTTCTGGCCAAAACCAAATTTCAATGCGGATTTCTGTTGGATTAAATCTTCCTTTACATGTAAGTTTCGTCATATCCACGAACAAGATCCGACTTTCTTATTGGTTAGTGCTTAAATCTAACAGAAAAAACGGCATGAAAAGTAAAACATGATGTATAGTGGAATTTATGCGTACTCACGAAACTGCATTTGCGTCATTTTCCATTAGTGTAGCCAAGCACTGGTCATCTCAGCTCCCAGAACGCAATCCAGTAAACAAGCGTCATGTGAACTAAGCTTTAGTGTAAAAATATTTGTGTAGATTACTGACAAAAAATATAAAATTATATAAAACAAGAAAAGCAACAATACTAATTTGTTATACTAGAATGGAATCAGTGTTGTCCTGTCTTCATTTAAAGAAAGACGACCGATACTGCCAAAGCTGTCGCATCTGTAAGAAGATAAAATCTTATATGCTTCAGAAATAAAATGTTTAGGTTATGTCGTAATCTGCTAAGGTCCCTGTATCCAGCGAGAATTACGAACAAACTATAAAGTAAAAATTTGGGGTGTTTCGTCCCGGTGCCAGCCTTAGGACTCCTCAGTGGGTTTCGACTGACACCTTCTCAGACACCCGTTGTCGTACTATATAATTTTTGGTTCTCATATTAGACCTTAAACTGTGGCGGGAATTATCGGTGAGATGTAGTTTACACAACACCCCCGCCTCTAGACAAACAACCTTTCTTGAGAATTGAAGATTTGTACTCCAGATTCCGATTATAAGGAAGGCTTGATTGTTATTGGGGCCTAAGAACTGCGGGGACTAACACCCCGTCGCAGATTCGGTGCAGCTAAGCACCCGTGCCACTTGACGCCACAAGTGCACGTTCCCATGTCCAGGGATGCCATGTCGTAATCTGCTAAGGTCCCTGTACCCAGCGAGAATTACGAACAAACTATAAAGTAAAAATTTGGGGTGTTTCGTCCCGGTGCCAGCCTTAGGACTCCTCGGTGGGTTTCGACTGACACCTTCCCAGACACCCGTTGTCGTACTATATAATTTTTGGTTCTCATATTTGACCTTTAACTGCGGCGGGAATTATCGGTGAGATGTAGTTTACACAACAGTTACTTCTAACGTCCATTCCTCTATTTGATAAACCAGAAATTCTTGTCCTGCTTGTTATTATGAATTACTTTTGAAGTTCTACGTTATTTTTACACTGTTTCAAAGAGTATAAAATAATGAAATGCAAAAAATTATAATTTTTTTGTATATTACCGAAATATACTGTTAATAATAATTAAAAAGAACAATTTCTGATGCATTGCTTTTTACCGTGTAGATTCCAGAGCGGTCAATATATTGAAATCCAGTCAAACGTTTTTGATATTTATTGTTGGAGGTGGTAAAAAACCTAAAAACTCTTCTGAACATGACTTTTAAGTTATTATATTTTTTTTTTGTTTCAGATTGCTGTGCAAACGGAACAACTTCGGACCAAAAGACCAGAAACTGAGTCGCAGGACTCGAAAATAATTTTTTCGCAACGGGTTTTATTTTAATTTTTTCAAAATTGCTGCCATGGGTCGCAAAAAAATACAAATATCAAGAATTACAGATGAACGAAACCGACAGGTAAGTAATTATCATATTTGTGTAATCAATTGATATTATACATTTAACATTATCTTTTGTTTCTATCTGAAATTCAAACTACAGCACCGTTTATACGTTCGAACAAATTGGTTGACATAGTTGATACCCGGTTTGGCAAACATGCTTCAACTAGTATTGCGAACATAAATGGTTATTGGAACGCTTTTGGTTTGGGATGCTCCCAATAAATTCGGTTTCAAAATGTATGGAAATCAACAAGCACGCTCAGTTCAGAGTTGGGCTCGAGAAAATTTTGCAAAGTTTTCTTTTAGAATCGGGACGCCAGAATAAAAAATATCAAGAGTATGGCATTTTCTTCTGAGCTGGCTGAGAAAACCTTGCTATATTTTCAACCATTATTTAAGAATCATTATAGTTTTAGCCAAGTTATGCTATTCTAAACAGGCCCAGAATAGAAAAAGCTTTTTACTGCCGAGGATTCAAATTAGAATGTTCTATACTTATATTCCAATAGACATTGAAGTAGGCGGAACCTAATGAGTGTTTTTCCCACATTTGTTAAGAAGTAACAAAATTATAATTGCCTTTAGAGACAAAAAGCGTAGGACCGGCCCTGCAAGTAGTATTTAAATACAAGACCTTGTTCAATTATTCGGTGAAAGGCTAATCATTCAACATTACACATTTGCCCTTTACATAGCACCCTTTTAAATTATGGCCCTTACAGAGCATTATTAATTTAAGAGAGGACCACACGTTAATTGGAGTTTGGAGTAAATACAACGAAAGCTCATTTAAAAAATAACATTTTACAAATAAAATTTCACATAACATTGCTTTTATCTAAAGAGATTTTATATTATTACGGGTTTTTTGGTTTCCCCTCAATTTTTTTTATGATGTTTCTCCTCAATTTTTTTATGCTGTATGATGTAAAACATTACACCTCAGTGAGTTGTCTGAGGCTTTGCATTTCTGTTTGTTTAAACAAAATGGTTATACCTTTCCTTAAGTTAGATTATCTAATTGTTAAACTGTGACATTACAGTATTCATTTTTATATATCGTTTCTTTATTTCTTTAAATGTAGCTAACACCCTGTTCAAGATATAACAAGTTTTATAATAATAGAAAGCAATAGATCTTTTGAAAAAGCCCTACAAGTACAAGGATGGTGCTTACGAAGACAATGACGCTCAAATATGCGGCGAAAAAAATAGCGCCTAAAGATTTGCGGTGAAAAAATACATTTGTAAAACCACGGCGAAAATCATCACTTCTTAATATATGTGGTGAAACCTGGAATGCCAGACGGCATAACGGCAAAAAAATTAAATCTTTAATAAGTGCGGCGAAAAAAATTACATTAATAATAAATACGGCGAAAAAAATTACATCTTTAAAATGTGCGACGAAGAAAATTACATTTTTAAAATGTGCGACGAAGAAACTTACATCTTTAATATGTGCGACGAAAACTATTACAATTTTGTGTTTGTCCAGCCTTAATATATTTTAACTTAGCAGTTTTACCATGCACTATTTTTTAATCAAAAATATCGATTCATGTCCCATATGTTTCAATCGAATAAAAATACTCGTATATCTAGCAGTGCTACTCTTCGAAAGAGCACAGGGAGTTGTGCTACTCTTCGGCATCGCATTTCATAAGTAATAATTTTTTTTATCGCATTTTACAAGGACGTAATTATCTTCACCGTATTTTAAGAATTATAATAGTTTTCCTGTGCACTTTTAAAAGTGTAATTTTTTCGCCGCATTTTCAAAATTATCATAGTTTTCGTCGTACTTTTTAGATGTATTTTTTCATCACATTTCACAAGAAATAATTTTTTTTTATCGCATTTTACAAGGACGTAATTATCTTCACCATATTTTAAGAATTATAATAGTTTTTCTATGCACTTTTAAAAGTGTAATTTTTCGCCGCATTTTCAAAATTATAATAGTTTTCTTCGTACTTTTTAGATGTATTTTTTCATCACATTTCACAAGAAATAATTTTTTTCATCACATTTTACAAGAACGTAATTATCTTCACCATATTTTAAGAATTATAATAGTTTTTCTATGCACTTTTAAAAGTATAATTTTTCGCCGCATTTTCAAAATTATAATAGTTTTCGTCGTACTTTTTAGATGTATTTTTTCATCACATTTCACAAGAAATAATTTTTTTTCATCGCATTTTACAAGGACGTAATTATCTTCTCCATATTTTAAGAATTATAATAGTTTTTCTATGCACTTTTAAAAGTATAATTTTTCGCCGCATTTTCAAAATTATAATAGTTTTCGTCGTACTTTTTAGATGTATTTTTTCATCACATTTCACAAGAAATAATTTTTTTTCATCGCATTTTATAAGGACGTAATTATCTTCACCATATTTTAAGAATTATAATAGTTTTTCTATGCACTTTTAAAAGTATAATTTTTCGCCGCATTTTCAAAATTATAATAGTTTTCTTCGTACTTTTTAGATGTATTTTTTCATCATATTTCACAAGAAATAATTTTTTTTCTATGCACTTTTAAAAGTGTAATTTTTCGCCGCATTTTCAAAATTATAATAGTTTTCTTCGTACTTTTTAGATTTATTTTTTCATCATATTTCACAAGAAATAATTTTTTTTCATCGCCTTTTACAAGGACGTAATTATCTTCACCATATTTTAAGAATTATAATAGTTTTTCTATGCACTTTTAAACGTGTAATTTTTCGCCGCATTTTCAAAATTATAATAGTTTTCGTCGTACTTTTTAAATGTGTTTTTTCATCACATTTCACAAGAAATAATTTTTTTTCATCGCATTTTACAAGGACGTAATTATCTTTACCATATTTTAAGAATTATAATAGTTTTTCTATGCACTTTTAAAAGTGTCATTTTTTCGCAGCATTTTCAAAATTATAATAGTTTTCGTCGTACTTTTTAGATGTGTTTTTTCATCACATTTCACAAGAAATAATTTTTTTTCACCGCATTTTACAAGGACGTAATTATCTTCACCATATTTTAAAAATTATAATAGTTTTTCTATGCACTTTTAAAAGTATAATTTTTCGCCGCATTTTCAAAATTATAATAGTTTTCGTTGTTCCTTTTAGATGTATTTTTTCATCACATTTCACAAGAAATAATTTTTTTTCATCGCATTTATCTTCACCATATTTTAAGAGTTATAATAGTTTTCGTCGTACTTTTTAGATGTGTTTTTTCATCACATTTCACAAGAAATAATTTTTTTATCGTATTTTACAAGGACGTAATTCTCTTCACCGTATTTTAAGAATTATAATAGTTTTTCTATGTACTTTTAAAAGTATCATAGTTTTCGTCGTACTTTTGAATGCGTAATCTTTTTCGCCGCATTTTTTGAATCGTAATATTTTTCAGCGCACTTTTGGAAGCGTAATTATTTTCTTCAAAATTACAAAAATATAATTTTCTACGAAAATGTTATAAAATCATAATTTACGCCGTACACTTTGAGACGTAATTTTGATTGAATATTCTGTGTAAAATGGATTAAAAATTCGTTTTAGCTATAAAGTGTAGAATATTTTAGAGATAAGAAAGGGCCACTTCAAGTCTCATCAAATAAGAAGGCATTTTTGTCAACGCATCATTTGCATTACCATTAAGTGTGATCTGGATGTAAAAGAAATTGTGTTGAGATCAAATTTTAACATTTCTAAGAGTTGTATTGTGTATATTCATTATATGGAAAGTAGGCAATAAAATATCTGTTCTTTCTCGGTTTTCATTTGTACATAATTTTGTTATGAATAGGATTTATGGCAAAACTATGTGTATAGAATTCTTATACTAAGCTAGAATATTGAAACGAAGAATAGAGAAACAAGTAACAATCCCTTGTAGTTTTTAATAAATCAGTACAGCGTTTTCTTTCTAGTTTAAACAAGAACTTAGCCTCTAATTATAAATATTTTTTTTCAGGTAACTTTTAACAAACGGAAATTTGGAGTAATGAAGAAAGCGTATGAGTTGTCGGTTTTATGTGACTGTGAAATAGCCCTTATCATTTTTAGCAGTAGTAACAAATTATACCAATATGCTAGCACGGATATGGACAAAGTACTTCTTAAATATACGGAGTACAACGAGCCGCACGAGTCATTGACCAACAAAAATATTATCGAGGTACATCAAATCCAGCAGCAACTTGCCAATAATACTTGGCTCATGCAAAACAAACACGATAACTTTGTTTCTTTGTTATTTTTAATATCTCTGACTTACGTTTTACTAGCCATGAACGATTTAACATTTTAATTTTGATATTTAGTTTTGCTTTATCAGTTATCGGATTAAATCTGCATTTGCCTGATGTTATTAACAAGAGTTGTTGCTTCAGTATTGAAATTCTAACAATTTTTTTATGCTAGTAGATAGATATTTTTTTATTAATACCATAGAATAGGTACCGGAAGTTCAATAACTTGCAACTAGTTTTATGGCTGTAAAAATTGGACCTTTCAACTTAACAATCAAACTAATATATACAAAAATTGTGTTTTTTTTAATCCTGATATTTTGTTATATGCATAAAATTGCTTGACAGGTAACCCTTTATAATTAATTTGTATTAAATTGTTTTATGTGTATTCACAAAATTGTTTTCTTTGTAACTCCTTGGTACACTGTTAAAAATAACCTTAAATTTAATGTCCATTCTACATTAAATGTAATGATTTTGTACCAAAAATTGTGAATAATTTACATTTATTTTAAATTTAAAGCATTTCATTCAAATATCATTTTGTTGCGCATTAAATTCGATTAAATGGTATCTTAAATTTAAATAAAGTAACTGAAAAGATATTTCAACTTCTATACATTAAAATTAACTCACATATACCCTAATACTAAAGGAATTTGCGTTATTATTCAATATTCGATAAGGTACATTGCATGAAATTCCGAGAGATGGCGCAACTTGTATTGAACTTTTGTTTAGTATGATATAAGTTGCTTAACGGAATCAATTTTCTTATGGAGAGGTGTATGTGTCTGCCCTGTACTGACGGGAGCCAATGAGTTCGAAACCGGTCTAGATGGCGGTACACTACCTGTGGAAAAAAAGGCCACCTTTTCCTAGTAGTTTCAGAATTTTTCAACTCGTAGTGTTGGTACATTAAATCTCTGATAACATCACGGCTGTCAATTTGCCAGTAATTCCTTGCATTTGCCAGGAATAATTAGTAATGCCAGTAGTTTTGTCAGGAATACTATCACGCCAGGGATTTGCCAGGAATAGATATCGTGTACTCTAAAAATTGATAAAATATTAAGGCGAAATGTACATACAATTGATGGCAAGTGTATGAAAATCGATAAGATGCCTCATCTCTAAAATTAAATCTCTCTACTATCTCTTTTTGCTTCTCACATGTAGTTATTCTTTCTTTATTTTATGGTTTTGCAGTCTAAAATTTAAAGGATGGACACTCATCTGTCTTTTTTTAATATTCGATTTAATTGAGCAATATCAGCTTTTTCTTCACACACGCATTTTGCCAGGAATAAATGACAAACTCGACAGTATTTTTCTGTGGAACATTTGACAGCACTGGATAACATATCTCAAATTCAATGAACACTGGCTGTATATTTAATGTACATAGTCACCTTAAAAAGTAATGATCAAACTTTAAATTTAATGTATAGTTACATTAAATTTAATGCAATGTTACTCAGAAAACCCAAACTTTTTTTTTGGAATAAATAACTTAACTGCATGACTTTTTCTTTAGAGAATAATATACTACTATTTTTATTTTAGTTTAATAACCGCTCTTAGTAACTTAGTAAGATATATGCGTTGTATTCTTTTAAGGTTGTGATGATCCATTAGTTAAATTTATCAGAAATTAGCATTTTTAATATTCTGTATTTTTTCTAGTAATATAAAAAATATAATTATAAAGGGTTGACCTTTGGTCATGCGCATACTACATAGTTTTATTCTCCAGGCATGTTAAAAATATTAAAATGAAAAAATAAATAGATAATATCTGATTTTGTATCAATATTATTCAACTTCCGCATCCTATAGAGCTACATATAAGGTATCTAAATGCAGTCTACCATTTCAAACGTTTTCAAACATAGAAAAGCATTTTATAATTAATTTTTACCAATATTTTTACAGTAAATATTTTTAGTACTTTTTGGTTCGATCGGAAATGGCAACATATGCGTTTACATTACTTTATATAGGTGCATTTGCAATTCCATTTAAAAATACCTTCTGAACATTAATTTACAAAATTACTGATTTTAGTAATTTTAAGAGGCTGGTTTTGTAAAACAAAATCGCTCTTATTTTTAAATTAAAAATAATAATAAATCAAAATGGAATCGCAAAATATTTATTTTCGATACATTTGAGAGTGCGTATCAACGCTAGTGCATTTCTCCATGAGCTGGTCCACTGACACTTGCAGGCACTTAATAAGAAGGAGCATAAGAACGGAGTCATGAGCCCGGACAGCCCAGAACCCGAGACCGAATACCAATTGACCCCCAGGACCGAAGCCAAATACAGTAAAATTGATGAGGACTTTCAAATGATGCTCCAAAGGAATCAGTCAATTAATGGACAAAGGGTTAGTCCTGTTAGTATTTTTTTTCTGTATTCTAAATTAACGTAGTAATAAGTTACAAACCAGCAAAACCACTTGGAAAATCTCCTAAAAGATTTGTCGGGTCCACTCATTTTTTTGAACACTTTTTACTCTTATTCATAGAACTACTTGAATTTAGATTTTTACTAATTAATAACCTATATTATTTAATAATTGCAAGTTTCATTATATATATATATATATATATATATATATATATATATATATATATATATATATATATATATATATATATATTAAAAAAAAGTTAAATTACGCCTAAAAGGCAAAGTAATTAACTAAAATATTCTTTTAATATTGATGTCTTAAATTATATTTTTCCTGTTTACTACGAAGTGTCATTTTGTTTTTCCCAATTTTCTTGAAATGAAGAAACTGTCCAATTAAAAAGAAAAAAATGAATAAATTTTTCCGATTAATATTACAAAGTTTCTAATGTTTACTCACAAATTTAATATGCTGCCTTTAACATTTTTTTAATGAAAATTTTCATGTTGACAGTTCAAGTTAGCCAAATGTTTATGCCAATCAATAAACTTAACGTGTTCGAAAGATAAAAGAATGAAATTTATAAAATATTTTTTACTTAGATCTTGTAAGATCCACCATTTTATTTTGTATTGAATTCAATAATGTTTTGAAACAGTGCTTATCAAGTGTTCTTTTTATCTAAAAATAAGTCCTTGTGTACTCATAGTACTGAGATAACTCGTCGATTTGACAGACAAATGACGTGAAAGTAACATTAATCATATAATATACTGAGTTTGAAATTTTCCTAGATCAACAAATTATTGTTATATTCGACCAACGTCCTGAACAACAACCTGAACTTATTATTTTCTTGATAAAAACATAATAAAGGGTGGCTTTACTATACCTTATTCTTTTACCTTTTTAATGTATTCAAGGGGAATAATTTTATATGAAATGGCGAAGGAAATTTAAAGTCCTGAAGTTATACCAACTGATATATCAGCAGAACCACTCACACCTGTCACTAATAACCTCTGCCTTTTCTAAATTCTATATTTTGACTATAAAATAAAGATTTCAATTGAAATATATTAAATATTGTAATGATCTATAAAAGTAAAGACTAGGGGTTAAAAAAGGAATAGAACACTTTGGAAACTGCAGATTTTAGATACTACAGTTTCTACCATTCGCATTGATATTTTCCCAGAGGGTAGATTTTAGTCGTCAAGTTAAATACTCAGTACGTTGTCAAATCACCAGGCTAGACAACTTATCTATACTTTTACAGTAGTCAAAAAATACGCTCATTTAAAGCTGTTTGTGGTGCCTACAATAGCAAGCAGGTTCACAAGTTTGCTAAAGAAACAATATTTATTAATTTTTACTTTATTATTTTTTTTTTAATTAATATTTGTTATCAGCATCAATTTTCTTTTATTGTTAGGTCATTGTGAACTAAATACTGTATAGATGAGCGGTTGTTTATTTTTCAGGTAATAAGTTATAACCATGACATAAGATGGCTTACATGTGGTATTTTCTAAGTGATTTTGTTTTAATAACATCGTAATAATTTAAGTACAATACTAAGCAGATTTTTTTTATATATATCCCTATTTTTTCACTTTTTTAACTTTAATTCTTATCAAAAAACGTCAATTAAAGACTTATCATTATAAATAATTTGAAATATATATATTTTTTTATTCAAAATAGTGTTAACCAAGGTTATATTTCAAAATAAGAAAGAAAGCCGTTAAAATAGTTACATATCCGTTGTGTAATTGTTTAGTTACACCACTTAAAAATTAACCATTTTACAGGATAAACGTATTTTAATGCGTAGATTGAAATGAAAATTAAAAGCGGAAACTTTTTGATTTTTGACACAATCCTTATTGAGATGTATCTTAAGCAAATTAGGTTGTCAATAAAAAAGAAACTTCCTACGTTTTTTTTTAAATTAATTGTGTTTTATGCTTATCCTAATGCCTAAAAATAAAGTTAAAATTCAATTAAGTTTATTTATTATTTCTTCAAACGATATACTCGGTTCTCTGTAAAACTATATATATATATATATATATATATATATATATATATATATATATATATATATATATATATATATTATGCAAATTATTAAGACATTTACTTGCTGTAAATTGAACCTTTTCATTCTTCCTTTTAGAAAGAGTGACCGCAAAAAGAGGTGAAAATTAGCCTATTTCTTGGGCCTCCTATTTGAGTAATACTTTTGACATTAAGAATGTAATATCTCGAGAATGAAAGAAGATAAACAAGTTTATCTTATCTCATTTTAAAGATTAGGTCACGTAGAATACTAAAAACTATCAGTGACATAAAAAAATTGTTAAATTCACTTCTTTGACAAGGTAAAACTACCCCCATGCCAGAAAAATGGAAATTAATTGTAAAATATCAGAAAAAAACTGTGTCATGAGTCATAATTTAAGCTGATATTAAGTAGCAATTACCATATATTTCTGGTTCATTTTTATTGACATTCACCCTTCTCAATGCCCAAAAATATTTATAAAAAATTATATTTCTGCATTTCTGCAATTACAAGAAATATGAAAAAGATACGAAATCCAATACAAATACACCCGATAAAGAGCGTATATCTCTGCGATGAACCTGAACTTTTAATCGACTAATATCATCGAAAAAGGATATTTGCCAGTGGTCAATTTTGTTTGCGAAGTTGTAAAAAATGTAATTTTATTTTTTAAAATCCAGCCCTGTCATTCATATTGAACGTTTTTTTCTTCAATTATTTATTGCGATGATACTCGATCGCAAAACAAGTTTGGCTGTGATTTACTAATAGGAACCCACCCTTAGCGCGAGCAAATAGGAGTGAGATTAGAATTTTATTTTTTATTTCCGACCCTGTACATTAGATTGAATTTTTTTTTCAATTATTTATTTCGATGATCCTTGACCGCAAAAAAGTTTGGGTGTGATTTATGAACAGGAACCCACCGTTAGCGAAAAAAATAGAATTTTATTTTTTATTTCCGACCCTGTAAGTTAGATTGGCGATACCAACCCGATTTTAGGGCACTAATGATAGGTTTCTGTTAGTAAATCGCGACCATGAAGAAAATTAAACCCTTTCCCTAAGCTACAGGGTCAGAAATAAAAAATTAAATGCTTAACTCACTCTAATTTTTGACGCTAAGTATGGGTTGCTGTTAGTAAAACACGACTAAACTTTTTTTGAGGTTAAGTATTATCGAAATAAATAATTGAAGAAAAAAAAACCGTTCAATTTAAACTACAGGGCTGGAAATAAAAAAATAAAGTTCTAATTTTAAATAATAAAAATAAATTACTTCATGCCATCCCCACCCTTTTTATTCGCTTTAAGGGTTAGTTCACATTAGTTCATCTAAAGTGCCCTAAACGCTCAAAAAATATTTTTGGTTTCAAATACGAGGTACACGAAATAGGTTAATTTTATGGTCACTCTCTCGTATGACGTTAACGCGAGTAAATTTATATCACGAATATAAAAACCTTTTTTAAGGACGACTCCAGAAAATTCTTTAATGTGGTCTGCGAGAGGTTTAACTCTAATTTTATTAAATTTCTTTTTACAATAAATTTTGAGACTACTTTTATTCAATTTTTTATTTGAATAGAATAACAATTCAGTATTGTTTTCCTCAAAATAACTTCTTTGGAAAGCCAGGCAGCGCTGGTTTTTCTAACCTTATAGTAGTGCTTGAACTCTGATACTGGAATAGCCTTCAGCTGATCGGTGACAGCAGTTTGAATGTTTTCGAGTGTCTTAAAATGACGTCCCTTGAGGTGACTGTTCAGTCTCGGGAGAGAAAAAGTCACAAGAACTCAAGTCACGTGAATAATTAGCCTGAAGAGCGACAGGAATATTTTTACTGGCCAAACACTCGTTTATTGAAATTGCTGGTTGATGCAAATCAAGTTGTTCTTGAGTTTGGTCTTACATGCATAGCGGTGTGAATCAAATTTAACTCTTCCCTGATTATTTTAACTGTCAGTCGATGATCTGAACGCACAAGGTTCCAGATTCTGTTAACATTTTCACCAGTTCTTGAACATGAAGGCCTTCCGCTGCGTGGTTCATCTTTAATCGACGCTCTTCCTTCTAAAAATACCTCAAACCATCGAAAAACCTGTGTCCAAGTCTGAAGTAAAACTTGATACACGGTTGCGCGAAACTGATGTCATTCATTTTTAGAACGCACATGATTCTAGCGAATTCAAACATCTCGTACACATGTTGTGGTTAATAATTGAAAATGTTATCCTGCTCCTTTGACATGCCAACTTCTTTTCCCAAAATTAACGATTACATTTTCGCAGATATTCTGTCCAATTTCCCTAATGGAAATAATATTATTTCGAAGCTGTTTAGTGGTCGCTAGAGTAAACTTTTTCCTTTTAAAAGACTCACAGAAAATAATTCAGTGGAGTGAGTACGCACAACCCAAATAATCAGTTAACATCAGCTCTTCGAGAAATTATCCGATCGCCAAATCTCTCCCTTAAAATATTGATTGTTTCATTCGTTGTATGGCAAGTGGCATTGTCCTATATCAAGCTCCATGTACACAAACCGCATTATTAACTTCATTGTGAAGAAAACAAGGCCTCCAGCTTAAAAACTACACGGCACAGTCACTTTACTGGATACTGTCATTTCTCTAGTACCCATTTCTCTTGAATTTTCCTCACCCTATCCTGCAGTTCTGCTTGTTTACGTAACTAACCTCCAATTTCAAAATTAGCTTCGTTGTCAGAGATTATTTTTTCAAAAAAAATGTCATTTTCTTGCTTTCTTCCATAACCTAAAACGTAATAAGTCATCGTTTGGATTTAATCCTTGAATCAACGGTTTCTTATATGCATTTAGATGAAGATCTTTCTTTAAAATGTTTTGCATATTCGATTTTTTAATATGTACTTTTTGTGAACGCTTACGAACTGACATTTCCGGATTTTCAGCAACACTAGACCTTACCGTAGCAATGTTTTCTTCTGATCAGGCACGACAATTGTAAACATTTTGTTTGTTAGCTTCCACTGACCCAGACCTTTTTTTATAATATTTTCAATAGTTGTAACAGATAGGGCAAAATTTCTCCCGAAATGCATACGGCATTCTCTAGTAGTAGTTTGAATAATACATTCCCCATGTTGGTACTTACTTATAAGTAAGATGCATTTTTAAGGAAAAATCGTTCCATAATCGCTCTTTGAAGAAACATTTTTTAAGTCGGTAAAGACAGGTTATTGGCAAAACTATTTTAGCCAAAAATGTATTAAATTTTAACCCATTGTTTCTTCTTAGGTATTACAATAAAAATTTACTAAAAATTATATCAAAGAGGACAGTAAGGAGTTTAAATTAACAAGCGCAACAATAAGTGAATGAAGTTTTAAACATTAAAAACACAAAAAAATCAACTTTTTGATTATTAACCAGTAAAAATAGAAAATTTTTGTTATTTTTAAAAGATGACTTTCCCTCTAACCGAATCAAAGGCTTTATCTTTAGGTTTTTGTCCCTAATTTAACATATAAAAGTTCATTTTTTGACGTATTAGTACAAAAAATAAAACTGGTCAAATAGAAGATCTAATTTTCATTTTAGTGAATTTGAGTGTATATGTTTACAATGCTCATTGTTACTGTTTTAAAAATTATTACATTTTGGTGCTTTCTTTTTTATTTTATCAACCTTAGAAATCCAGAACATTGTATATGATTTTCAAAATATAAAATCGGACGTTCAATAATAATTCTCAATTTCAGGTTAGTATGAGTTCGTCCAATTACTCTCAACCAGTGTCAGTTCCCATGAATATTAGTTATAGCGATTCTGCTCTTCTTCAATCTAGTCCACAAATGGCGCACACTAGTATTAGTCCGCGGCCATCTTCTTCTGAAACTGACTCGGTTTATCCCAGTGGCGGAATGTTAGAAATGAGTAACGGGTAAGTTTGAAGTAAAATGAGATTAATAGATTTAGTCAAAACTAGTATTATACATTTGGGTAAAAAATAGTTACATTCTGAATGGCAGTAGAAGAAAGAGATATAGTTTGTTATTTGAAATATCTTAATTCGGGTAATTACTTCATGTCTATGTCTAGTAACAAGTAAAGTTGAAAATACATGTGTAAATTGGTCACTATTTTATAACAAATATAAATATTCAATTGAGGGAGTTCAGAGCAGATTTTTAAAATGTAAATATTGTAGGGGAAATGGTGTGTATATGAACCACAGTAGGGAATATTTGAACTCTGATTATATGTTAACTTTAGAAGAGAGAAGAATTATACACAGCACAGTTCAATTCCAATACATAGTATATTATTATTATTAATATAGCAAATACTCTTTATTTAAGATATGAACAACAGATCAGTAAGTTTAACAAACTGAAAATTAAATTATCTATAAATTAATAATACTGATATATTCCTAATTTTGAACGCAAAGAAACATAAAAAGGATTCTAAAATGTGATGCAAAGAACGTGGCAAGAAGACATATACAGTAAATAGTGGCGGATCAAGCCTCTCTCTCTTTTTTTTTTGGGGGGGGGGGGGGGGGCGGAGATATCACAAAAATTCAGTATGGCAAATGAAAGCAAGCTGTAGATGGGGACACACATACACCAGCAGTTCTGAATTTGAAGCTCTTTGGGGGGGGGGGGATCTCGAGTGAACGGGAGTTGACGGCGGGGGGGGGGGGAGATACTAACAGCCTTTATATTCTTAGTGTAAGAAGCAGAGTCAGGCCTATTTTCCTGAACTCTTAGGGGGGGGGGGGGGGTGTTAAAAATATTAGCCAAACCAAATTTTCAGCTGCGTTAAAATATTCTTTATACATTGTATAAATAAAGACATTTAATGAAGTTATTGTATGCCTTAAAAACGATAATTTCAAAAATACAGCCAGAATACTCTATATTTGGAAAAAATAGACTTAAAAGCCTATAAGTCTTTAATCTAATTTAAAACCCTTAATTTTAAAGTGTTAAAGTATAGTTATATTTTCTCCAAAAATGTTTCCAACCCATTTTTTAAATTATTTCATTATAAACTGTGAACTTCTCGCAATACAAGGTGCCTTATTATTTTATTAATTGTGATTTATTTTAAAAGCTAAAAACATTTTGTTTACATTTATTAACTAGAAAACTGAATTATATTGACTAAAATGTAATATTCATCTTCGGTTTTATAGGTATCCAAATTCAGCGTCACCCATTGGCGGTTCTCCGTCTCCGGGACCAAGTCCGGGACCTGGAATGAGCTCATCCAAGCATCCCAAGCAACACTCACCAGGACCTAGATCAAACCTTCGAGTAGTTATACCGACACCTTTAGGTTCCAGTATAACAACTGATGAAGTATCGTATGCAGAGGTAAGAATCACAAAAGTTTAAAAGGTGAAGGTAAACAAAATAACTGTTATTTGTATCATTATACATGAACTTTTAGCCAAACTAATGAGATAAAATATTTACCAGTATTATGCTCTTTAATATCAAAATATTAAAATTACAATATTATAATTACAATATTATAATTATTTGAACATTTACGTAAATAAAATTATTAAAATATTCATTAAAATATCGAATCATTTTCAGTATTTGATTAGTGACATGTGGGGCAAACATAAAATTAAATTTGCAAAATTACACAGTATTTATAAAGTTTGTTTAAATTCTAACAATTATAAGAGAGCATATTTGAAAATTAGTTCTTATTTAGTATTTTTCTCATACCAAAAATTTTAATTCTTAGACTTAATATAATAGTTAAAAATATTACAAGTAAAATATGTTTCTGTAATTTTACTCTTCACCAAATTTTGTAATATATAGTAGCATATCGAAAAATATTTTAAACAACTATTTTTTCTTAGTGCTTGTATTCGCACTTAAGGGTGAAACCCACCAGTAAAGCTTCCAGTGACGTAACCAAGAGTATGTGCGCCCCCCTCCCCTCCCCCGTAGATTTTTGAAGGCGTCCTACTCTTTTGCACCCGTCTTGATCCTTCGTGTTGATTCATTTCCATCAACGGACTGTAAGCTTCCCATCCAAAACAATTATTCGGAAAGTCTCTGTTACTATATAGAGTTTTTGATGAAATAAACTGGATATTTTCACCAATAAGAAAGCATTATTATGTGCTTCACGAAATTCGTCAGGTTTTGAGGATTTTGAAAAACTTCCCTTTGGAAGTAAAAATACTGTGTAGTATGACAAATTCATTAATATATCTTAAGTTTGTATTCTTGTGAATACACATTTTGTTGAAGTGATAATGACAACTTTAAAGTGACTCTGTTGGATATTAGCACAAACTAACAAATAGGTGTGGAATATCTTTTAATGTTGTACAATATATTATAAACAATGTGTATTATTTTATCTCTGTTACTTATATCAGAATATGATTTTGATCATTTAGTTTCCACATCATTGTCTCGAATGTCATGGCAAAAATTTTATTCTGTCGCAAGATATTATTAATTAAAAGAAAATTTTATTAGAATTATTTTAAGGAAAAAAAAGGTTAAAATTTACAATTATATTGCCTCCACATAAGATATTAATTTTAAAAAAATCTATTTATGTCGTCCGTTTTTGAGTTAATGTGCAATAACCAGCTTTTCCCTTATTAATTATTCTCCACAAATTATTCCATAATTTATTTTGTTTTACATTTTTTTCCCCAAAACCGTTTTCGAAATAAAGGTGAAACGATTATTAAAAAGGGGCGAAATAAGACCATAACTAATGATATCTGAATTAATTAATTGAGTTGACAACTCGAATATTAAATTTGCTTGTCTAAAATTCTAAATTTAAGACTAATTTTTATACGTTTTGTTATGTCAAGTTTTTGAAAAATATATATAATTTTTGTTACAGCATCGGTCACAATCATCACTTAATACGCCTGTGGTAGCATTACAAACGCCCGGATTGTCGGGGTATCCAGGTGCTTTAACGTCATTTGGAGCGCAGGACTTCAGTATCGGCTCTGATATGACGCTTACTTCTATGGCTTGGAGTGGCCATCAAATGGTGCCATCTTTAGCACATAGTAGCGCAGGAGGAAGTAGCTGTTTACCGCATTTAGCAGTATCAAGTAGCACACCACCTCCTACAGCAGGCTCACCATTACCCATTAAGATTAAAAGTGAGCCCATCTCACCACCAAGAGACCACCATTCACACCTCTCCAGGTATGTGCATAAATTAAAAACCGACATTGTTCCACTCATAAGTAATATCAGAAACCCTAATATTCAGACAACCATAAAAAATTAATATGTCTTGGAAACCAACGGTACAATATGTTTTTGGTTAAATAATAACTAGTTCGGACTTCCACTATCCGAATTACATATTTTATTAAAATTGAGAAATTACTTTCGCTTTTTAAATTACTATAATGCCTAAAATAGCTGTGAAACAAGTATCAACGCACCCTTCCAGTAGAAAATAATGATAACATTTTCTAAATTTACGCGATATTGGTAGATGACCACCGTGTATATAAAAATTTACAAGGAGCTTAAAAAAGATCAGAGAATAATGTTTAAAAAATATATTTAACATACCTGGATAATGTTTTTTTTTGTTTTTAGCACGGCCGTCCACCATCCACAACAGCATGTGCAAACATTAAATTTGACGCACAGTCACCATCCGAGGCCGAGTTCAGCGGGTCATATGACTCATTCGCCAGGTAGTGTTACCCCTACCAATCTACCATCTCCGACGCCTCCACCAGGGCCATCGTCGCAGTCACCGGGTGATTATGACACCGTACAATTGCACAAGAGGCCCCGTCTTTCAGATTGGCCATCATAGGCCATGTGGTACCCTTGTGGTACCAATCAGTGCCATAGTGATAACATGTGGAAGTGGACAGCGTAAACGCGTTACGTTTAATTGCCAATTGTCATCCATGTGATAAACTTCGAGTCTTAGACATTTTATTAAAAACTTGAAAAATAAATTTTAGTCATTAACAAAGTGAAAATATTTTGGAGAGAGAAAGAGAGAGTATAAGATTTTATATTAGAATGGGTTAATGAGGTGAAGGTATGTTTCCGCCTTTAGTCGGTAAGCGGTTGCATACCATAAAGCATATCTTTATATACAATATATTTGTATAGTTTTTATTTATACGTAAAACAATTGGCCGCATAAAATTTGCCGACATGATTGTTTTTGTTCTCTTTATATATATAGTATATATATACAAAATATAAATATATATATTGAGGGAGACAGGTGGGACGTAAGAGAGTGCCATTACTGTCTTGTAATTATTAGTGTCTTTTTTATAAATGTTTTAGAGTAGTCGATTATTGTTTAAAATGTACACTTGTTATTTAGCGAGTATGCCACACTAACATACCGAGACTGCAGGAGCAGGACACTTTCTCATCATAATGTTCGGTATCATTATCATGTTTGTAATGTATCATATTGGTGCTTTCCCCAACCTACGAATGTACTCTGTCCACTGGCTGTTATAGTTATGGGACCAGGCGGTTTCTAATGACCGGGCAGTCCCGTTGGTGTTTTGTAAAGTACTGCTTCCTAAGGAACCTAGGGTGTTCATTGTTGTAGCCTTTTCGATTTGTTTGTGATTTCAGAGTTGATTATAAAATATCTATTCTGTAATTACTACCAGAGAAATAATTTATATAAATTAGAAATTGTATAATATACATGAATATATTTTATCTACTGTTGTGTGCACCAAACTTGCACATAGTTTAAAAGTTTATAAAAAAAAAAGAATTATTGCCCAGGAGATGCAGTCTCCTAGTACCTCGTGTACCTGCCCGCCTCGGTTTGCGGAAGACCCTATCTCCACTGAATTAAATGTAGGATTGCCTTACTCACAGTGCCTCGACAGTATGTACGTATCTGTATGTGTAATACACCTTTGATGTCTTAATAAGGTTAATGTCGTCGTACCATTATTTCTTTACACCGCTGCGGTACATTTTATTGTCTTTGTCGACACTCACAGGGTATTTTGCCATTTTACTAACACACTCCGCTGCAGCCCTTTTCTGCTGCTTGTGCCTTCTTTTTTCCACTTTGGTTCTCCCGACTTCCCAGTGACCCGTTGGCTTCCACCGCACCGTTTATTTTGTTTTATTCGGTTTTATGAAAGTCATCTTTGAGTAACATTATATTTTTATTGATGTATATCGATGTTTTGATTAGTATACACGTTGGCATTAATAATATTGCAAAAGTGTAAGAAGTAAATATTTTTATTTAGTTTTTTTGGTAATTTAAGCATAAATGTGTTAATTTTGCCTTTTTTCAAATGGACGAAATACATGATAGCTATATGTAAATACTATACTCACAAATAAATTGTTGTACAATGCCGTTTAACGTTAGCTGTATTGTATATTTTATTTGTCTATCTGATAAAAAAAGATGTTCCCCTGATGTTATTTCTGTTACATCCATTTGACGTAAGGTGTTTTCAGTCATGTGCAATATTAATCTGACATTTATTTATCTACTTGTATTGAATTTAAACCAAATAAAACTGTTTGTTACAATATGGGTTTATTATTTTTAAACTTCCTAATGATTTGTTTAAAAAAGGCTGCCTTAGCTAAGTAAAAACTATTTATATTGATAGTTTAAAGGTAGGGAAGATTTGGCGGCTATTTTTTAGTGAAATGATAATTATAGATTCACATTTTATTTATATTTAGTTTTAAGACATATTAGTGTTAATAAAATAAACTGGCTTTGAGAGACAATGTTTTTTAGGTTCGAAATTTCCAGTATGTTATTACATAAATGTATATACTTAAATTCAATAGTAGCTTTTTAAGAGGTAAGTAAATAATATCTGTAGAAACAAAGTTATCTTTTAAATGATCTAAGCATATAGAAACTGAATATTAAGTAACCCTGAGGACAGAACAAGTATTGAAAGAGACAGTTTGCTAAAAATAAAGCTCATATGATAAGATGACCACGATACAAATGTACACAGAAAGTTAATAACAGATTTATTGTTCTGAGTTTAAGGAAAAATTAGATTTGCCTGCATATTTTTTCAGTTAACTATTAATAACTCACTGGAATAGGTGAAAAATGCAATTAATGACAACACACGGGCATGATTTCTTATTCTGGACAACAAAAAGATTGATCAGTAAAGTAGCTTAATTTTAAAACTGGTCTAAGTTGACAGTAAAAGGTTTAAATTGGCAAGTCCAATAACAAGTCAGCCAAGCTTTGAATCTAGGAGGCTTATATAGAGAACAAAAATATATTTTCCTTTTGTCATCAAGACTCAGAAATGGAGAATCTTGTTTATATTTGCGAGACAAATTCCTCTTACAGATTGCCGAGCTTTACCTCTAGGTTTTTTTCCTACATAAAAGTTTATTGATATATAATATAATAAAAATATTACACTGTCAGAAGCAAAATAAAACTGTCTATTAGAAGATCTAACTGCCACGACCACTAGATCCTTTTTAATAGAACTGCCTGTATATTCATATGCTTAAATAAAAAACTCAAACTAGCCCTTATGACACCTCTGTTTTGTTGGTTGCCTATTGCATATCCCCCATAAAATGGTCCAAGTTCAATAATAAATGGAAGATAGACATTTTAATACAAATAACTAAGAAGGGGACTACATTCCTTTCAGATTGTTTCAGTAAGCTCTATATTTCGTCATATACCTTTACTGTTGTAGCATACTAAAGATGCAGTAGATAGATTAGATATTAATCAATAGCAAAATATATAAAAAAAAGGCAAATCTAAAACATCAAAAATGGAATAATGTTACTATTTTATATATATATATATATATATATATATATATATATATATATATATATATATATATATATATATATATATATATGTGTGTGTGTATTGTTGTATAATGCGAAGCTTCTTGTCCCTGTTTCGGCTCTCTAGCCTTTTCGGTTCCTCATTTAGCTCCCGTAGCCTGAGGATGCAATTTTCACATACACAAACTGAAAAATTTTGGAGTGTTTCGCCCCAGTGCCAGTCGTAGGACTCATCAGTGGGATTTCGACTGACACCTTCCCAAACACTCACTTGCCGTACTTATGTATTTTTGGATGTAATATTTGTAGTGAAATGTCATCGGAGAAAGGCGGTGAGAAACGTCTTTCTACGACTATATATATATATATATATATATATATATATATATATATATATATATATATATATATATATATATATATATATGTATATATGTATGTATATGTATCATAGGTCAACAAACAAATCTATACGTGCAAATTAAAAACCGGGGGAAAAAAGGCTTCAAATTGGTAAAAGGAATAGTTATCTCCCGAAATAAAATTTTCGATTTGTGTAAGTTTAGTAATAAAAGAAAGTGATTTTTATTTTCTTATATTTTTACGGTTCAAAAATTAGTTTACTGACTGTTATTATGTCTGTTTAAACCTTTTATTGTCCACCTTGACCAGTTTCAAAGTTAAACTGTGTTAGTGAATAAAGGGGGTAAAACAAATTAAACCTCCTTTTTATACGCTCCATTGGCATGACTTTAAAAATTGTAATATTTTAAAATGTATTATTTTTCGGTTTTTGATTTAATTTAATTCAGCAACAGAAAAATTTTTGAACTCGAGAAGCTCCGAAATGCAAATGTTGAAAAAAATAGGAAAAACCAAAAATTTAGTTCTTTATCTTCAATCTTCCTATTGATTTTAAGAAATTAAAGCTGAATTCGTAAATTATCCCCCTGAAAACTTACTAAGCCAATTTAGTTTTAAGAAAATATTTTAAATTCGTAATCTACGAAGCCAAAAGCCCCCGATACCAATTTCGGAGAAAGTCTAGAATTGTTAGCGCGCCGTATTAGATCTACCATATTGAATTTAAAGGATATAATTTTAAATTATTGATCTACGCACCCCAAAACCCCAATATACCATTTTTGGGTAAAATTAAGAAATGTACAACTTTTAGCAAGCCATTTTGCACTTTAAATTTGTTACCTGCCCCCTGAAAAACCCCTCAATTTAGAATAAAATTGGAAAATGTAAAATTGTGAGGATATCATATTGGATGGGTTATATTTAATTTAAAAAAATATATAGAATTCATATTCTGCCCCCATACACCATATTTTGAGGAAATTGGGCAATATCAGTTTTTTGACCGCCACACTATAAGGGCCATCTTGGATTTTACTGAACCAATTTTAGTCAAAATTATATAGGATAACCACCAAAAACTTTTTGAACATAACAGTTTATTTCCTGCAAATACAACTCTGGTTCTTTGTCCATAAGTGTCAGTCTGACATCGAAAAGTCAGTAGGTTTATAATCCTGCCGACATGTTTGGGAATTTGTATTTTATATAGACAGTCGTTTCCTGCGAATGTTACTCTTGGTTCGATACAGCTCCACTGACGAGACCAGAACCAGAATTGTATTTGCAGGGAATAAACTGTTTGTATATATTCTTTCCTTCAACTATTTGGAAAAAAGAGGAAAAATACGGCAGCAAACAGATTTGTTTATTTTTCACTGAAATCTTAATATTTTTTTTAAATTCATATCAATCCATTAAATATTTCCGCGGTAATGGTGTATAAAAAACATATTGAGAGCCTCTTTCTTTTCTGAACTTAACAGAATACATGGATTAGTAAAATTAATTATAATTATGTTATCATTAATACAAACTTAAAAAAGTGAAAATTCCGTAAAAATGGGTGTAAAATTATGAAACACTAAAAAATTTGAGACAATTATGAAAATAATTGACTTAATACGATAAAAATGCAATTTACATGGAACAATGCGTAGAAATAAAATGAAATATTTTATACTTTATTTCACTTTTAAAGATACCAAATTAAAGATATAAACAAGGTGTATGTATAATGTTTATAACAGTATAGAATTGCAGATTTAAATGTTTCTGAAACTCTAAGTAATAATTTTTTTTACCCTTTGATAGAATTATTATAAAAAAAGCGCCACTGGAGAAAATGTTTTCTAGTATGCTGGAGAGGTAGCAATAAAAGTACACAATATATTATAGGATCAGTATATTTTGGAGAAAAAAGAGCAAAGGGAATAAGCATCTAAGAAAAGAAAACTACACTAATAATTTCGTCATCTTTATAATCTGTTTTTTAAACAACTATTTCTCACCTAACATTACATTTAGGTAATGCGTTAGTTCATATGCTGTGATTCCAAGTCAGTCCCTTTAGGTCATCTACAGAATTTGAACTCCCTACTAATTGCACTACCGGCAGT
This sequence comes from Diaprepes abbreviatus, assembly GCA_034092305.1. Classification (NCBI taxonomy): domain Eukaryota; kingdom Metazoa; phylum Arthropoda; class Insecta; order Coleoptera; family Curculionidae; genus Diaprepes; species Diaprepes abbreviatus. The sequence goes on along the minus strand of JASJET010000068.1, from coordinate 5,317,189 downwards.
AAGTATCAAAGAACTACGTATACTAGTTGTTTCTGATGAGCTGTATTACCCAACATCAAGTTATGGCTTTAAATATTATATTGCACCCTGAACCCAATAAGCTGCTGGAACCGACAATCTGTCCGAATACTTGAACTAAGAATTCTTATACTTTCCGTAAGCATAAAAAACTTCAAGTTCAATTTGATACATGTGAAATTAGTTATGTCTTTTTTAAAAATGCAAATTGAAGATTAAGATAAACAAACTCCATTCATAAATTTAAAAAAATACTATTTTTTAAAAATTGTTGGTACCAAAAAGTCTCTGTCATGTTTCATTAACTATGCAGGCTGTTTTTTTTATCAATTCTTTCTTTGGAATTAAACGTTTATATAATTTATCTTCGGTTCAACATTTTTGCTTCACCATGGTAACTGTACCAAAGAGACACTTTTACTAGACACAACTGTATTGGGTTTTCATGAGATGGTGTAACTAGTATTATTTTCACCAACACCGAAACTATACTGTCTTGAAGTATTGGATATAACTTACAATGCTCAGTATCGGAGAGTGAATTCATTTGTACACACTGATTTTCTTATAATATCAAAAATGTCACGTTTTAACTCAACAGCAAATGCGTGAAGCTTTGTTTTTTGCTTTAATCTAAAAAAATGCTGCTGATAGTCATCGCTTGCTTCAAGAAGCTTATGGTGAACATGCTCTATCTTATACAACGTGCAGATAGTGACGATTTTAAACTTAAAGACAAAAAACGTCCAGGACAGATGAAAAAATCTTAAGATGCAGAATTGATAACCTTACTCGATGAAGATCGATGTTAGACCCTTAAATAATTGTCTGATACGTTATAATAAACTAATTTTGCTACATGACAATGCTCGGCAACATGTAGCAGAAAATCGATGAATGGGTCACAAAAAACAATTTCTATTGGCGTGGAATCTATTTGTTACATGAAAGATGGGAAATGGTCGCAGCTTCTGAAGAACAATATTTCGAATAAAATAGAATGTACCGTAAACTATAAATAATTTTTGTTACTGAAAAACAGCGGGAATTAAGTTTAAATTCCAATATTAACAATGTTTATGCAAAAATAATTCTTTTGGCACAGCTACCAAGAGTATAAGAAAACTAGGAGTTAAAATCGGATTTTTTGTTGTTATTTAAATAGAATTTTTTTAAAAGTAATATGTTTGAAATTTTGAGCTATTGGACCAACTTTCTACAAAAAATAGAGCCATCACATGCTTTCTTATTTTTCGATAACATGCATAGGTATATTTAATAATCAATACAAGATCATGTTAACAAAATGTTTTTAAATGAAAAAATCTAATCAAAATTGGATAACAAATTTGTTATCATCGATCTATTTAATGAACTCCAAAAAAACCTCAAATTAAATACACGATTATTATTTCTTCAAAAGGTTTTCTAGATTTTTCAAATCGTAAACTTGGTATTCCTTCCAGAATAGCAAAATTTGTGCCGTCACGCCAGTTTTCATAATTCGATGTGTTTTATTCTTATATTTTAATATATATGAGTTGGTTTACAAGTTTATAGATTTTTTTTTTTGCATTTGTGCATAAGAAAGCAAAATCACCGTTAGACAATGTGAATTACAATAAACAGGTCAATCAATTGGGGCAGATTTACATTGAATTTAAAACTCGTGGTTTTTTGATTCGTGGCTATTATTTTTAAAATGATCAATATAGAAAATAGATAGGTGACAATACTACAAGGAGCAGTTGGTATGTTTCAGATTGTAGGCTTATATAATCAGGGCGGATCCAGCCTCTCTCTTTGGGGAGGGGCGACGATATCACTGTAGCAAAGATCAAAATTACCCTCACCCCATTTGTCTATAAGACAGCACAGTAAGACAGAGAGTTGTCGGCGGAAAGAGAGACTTCTACATTTATTATGTAGCAGACAGGCGAATCCCTCTGAATTCGAACTTTTATTATCAACTATCTGTGATTATTTCGTTATCCTTTTTTTGCGCTTCTTTGGGAAAAGTTATTTAAAATAGGATTTAATTATAAAGAAGTATTTGTGCGAGTATTGTTTAGATGTTAATATAGTTTAATACGATTTGATTGTTAAATATAGTTTGTTTTAATAATCTGTTGAAAATCTTTGTACACTTTCAGGGGCGATGCGAGAATGGTCTGAAAGTATAAAATACGCATATAGCAAGGTCAACCAAAATTATGATCAAACAATCTTTAAAACTGCTTCAGCATAATGTAAGAAGAATTAGATAAGCTTCCGAGGTCAACGCTTCAACATTCTCAGAACCCTTAAAAAAACATGGTGGGAAATTGCGTAATCAGAGCGTGAGGAATCTAGAGTACTGCATTTAATTACATAGATTGAAGAGAGGAGATAGCGACCGAAATAAATAGAGATTCGATATATAATTAGGAGAAATCGAGATAAATGAAGTATATTGGCTGTATTCTTTTGAGTAAATTATCACTGATCAAAGTGAAACTGATAACTTCATGTTCTTTTGAATATGCATTTACTTGTCATTGGGTCGAAGTGATCATGATTACTTCAAGTGATAGAAGTGAAACTGATAATGACTCAAAAGAATAGCCTTATTGGTGACGAAATTTAAAGACAATTTAACCAGTACTGAATGGGGAGTTCTTTCATTAAAAAATGTAGTTTTTTGTTGTTGTTAACAACTTGGCAAAGATTATTGAAATCGTTAACGTATCTATGGGTAATATATAATATGGACAATTGCAATTGTCTAAGGTGAAAAGTTATCATTTCTTATGGGGTGGAAAAACTTTTTGGCGAATCGTACGGAGACGCACGGGGATCATTTTATTCCTTAAGTTTTGTACCAAGTTTTGCACAGTAAATTGGGTAAAAAGTGCAACAAAAAAGGTATCTCTTTTTCGCTTATAAACAGATGGAGTTATTTCGATTGTTACGTATTTTAAATTGATGAGAGAGAGAGAGAGATATGGATTAGGGACGCATCGACTACTAGGTCTTTTAGCGGCCATTGTTTGGTTTCCTTGATACGTATATTGTTTGTTCTACATTAGACTGTATAATCCAATGTCTTTGATAAATTTGATAACATTGTTAGAATTTTGATAGGAGAGGAGAACATCAATCTTGTTTTCCTGTAATTGACGGAATGGGTGATGATCATATTTTTTGCATTCAGTGATGATATGTTTGATTGATAGGGAGGTATGACAGGTTTCGCAGTAAGGAGGAGGGGATTTGTTTAGGAGATATTCATGGGTTAGCTTCGTGTGGCCAATTCGGAGCCTCGTCATTATGGTTAATTCTTGTCTTGGTAGATTAGGGAGAGGGATGCCAGTAAAGAAAGTCTTTTTAACTAATTGAAGTTTGTTGATTGAATCCTGAAGGTCCCATTCTAGTGGAATGAGGTTTCGAGACATATGATGTAAAGAGTTTTTAAGGTTTTGAGGGTGAAATATTTTGTTTACTTTATTAGGAGAGTTTTGATGATTGGATGCGAGGGTGTCGGCTTTAGTATTTCCTGGGATTCCAGTATGACTTGGTACCTAGAGGAAGGTGAAAGATTTGTTCCTGATATGGGAGTATTTTATTAGGGTTATGATCTCGTGAGCTATTAAATAACTAGGAGTGTATGATTCGATTAGTTTGAGTAAGTTTAGAGAATCTGAAATTACCAGCCAGTTTGATTCAGAGGTATTTATGCAATATTGTAAGGCTTTAAGAATCGCGAATAGCTCAGCGGTAAGGATTGAAGAGGATTCATCAAGGGAGAACACTTTTTCTGCTTTCTTTGTATAGTATGATGCTCCGTGTAGTATGTGTTAGCTTTTTTGGAGCCATCAGTAAATATGAGTTCGTGATTGCTATATTTTAATTGAATTATTTGATGGTACCTTGATTGGATTATTCTCGGGTTAACTTCTTTTTTATCTAGTAGTGTAAGTTCGAAGTTACAACTGATGGGGAAATGACTCCAGGGTGGGAATAGGTAGGTGTTTATTTCATCTACTGAGGGCATAGTTATTGATAGACCTTCCCTGGTTTCGGCGAAGCTAGTATGAAGAAAAGGAGGATACTTATTCAAAGAAGTGCAGTTGTTGTGGGGGGGGGGGGGTTGAAAAAGGATTTAAAATGCGGGATGTAGGGACGGAAGTAGAAATTGATGACATTTGAAAGCTGGGGAAAAACGCATATTTAAAAAAGAACATAGCGCTCTACAATCAATAAAGTCGAGATATAGTTTTCTGCTAGCCTTTGACAACCAGGAATAATTCTTTATTTTACACTTATTAAAGCCAATGTCTGCAGAATTTACAGTGTTGCAGCAGGTTTCGATTAAAATCTTAGTAAATACACTGCAGAGACTGGCAACTTTGTCCTTGCAAGCTCTTGGCTTCTCCCCTCTCCTAATGAACTGAGAAACCATGTCCTAACCCTTAGATTACATCTATTCCTGTATTTATCTCACACATACCATCGTTTAAGCCGTCTAGCCAGCTGACTAAAACATGACAAATTTAAAAACAGGCGTGAATTTCATGTGCCTGGCTTAATTAGTAATAACTCCCATAATTACAAGGATATATATCAGTGCAGGTATCAATTTTACAGTTGACAACAGTGTCAATGAGTGCAATTTTGTTTTTTTTTGTGGGCTAGTCAAAAGGATAAATTGCACTGGGTATATAATAAACCTTAGTTTAAATAACGAACAAGATTTTAAAACGACTAATCAAGCTCGAGCAATCACTGATATTTTGTTTCTTTCTTTTAGGGTTGAATAAAAAAAAAACGTTCAGGAAACGTTCTGAACGTCAACTTACATACGCCTTAGATGAAAATTAACCTAAATCTTACAAACCGTATTCATACGAACACGATGCATTTATGAATTATAGAAAATTGGCAACGTTGCTCCACACAACGATGCGCTGCTCTACTCTTGAAAAACCGCTTTTACTTAAGTATTCGTTTTCTTGAACGGGTACATCAAAATTCCACTTTCATCGCGTAGTTTAGCTGGAAAAAATAATTTAAAAACATTAATCACCTGATTGATTCAACACGGACTAAATATTCAATGTAGTTTTACTTGTTTTGCCGAGTTATTGTTCGATCAGAATAAATAAAACGCGTCAATCTCATGGCTGGAGCTATTTTAATGTTTACTTAAGTTTCGTTGGATACAAGCATCCGTTAAAATTAATCATTGCCGATGATGTGTTTTAATTGGTGTGAAAACTTATCATCATATAAATTTACGCGATCGTCATTAGATACGGACGCTATCTTTTGGCGGTAACCGTAGATAATCTTTCTGCAACAAAGCTGATAGAACAGACTTGCGCATTAATTACCACAATAAGTGCCCAAGGTTATCTATTGTACACTGCCTTGTCAGGCATCTAAATTTCCTAAAAACTTGTGTTATCTTGAAATATTTACATTAAACAGCAGTGAACCATTTTTCTTTGTTTTAAAGTGTTTATTTAGTTGCAACTTACAATGTCGGATGACGAATACACTACTGATGCTCTGCCCAGCCCGCCTAGGGATCAAAAAAAATCCGGGACCGATGATAAAAAGCAAACAAAACATATAGAAAGCGATGAGGAACAGGAGGAAAAATTTAAGGATTCTGTACCTCCACCTCCACAAAATCAAGCCAGTAAGTTATTTTAAAATTTACAGAATAATAAAATTTGTTAGGGATAAGTAATTAATTCTTGTTTCTTATTTTTAACTGAAATAACTTGGAAAGGTTTTGCAATATTTAAGAATACGAATATTTTTTAATGAATTTTTAATTTTTAAACAATAATCAGGTACATATAGGTACGTATATTTTAAGTTTTCTCTTTTTTTTAGAAAGTTAGGAGCTAATTCACATTACATATTGATTACATTTTTTAATATTTTTTCCATTGGCAACTCGTTATTTAAAATGCACTTTAGAAAATGAAATTATATCAAATATATTATAATATATTTCGTGGTATACAACTTTTTTGTTTTTAAATAAAAATTCTAATTTTTCTTAAAATAGGAAATAATATTTTATTGTCAGGGGTTCACTTTTTTTCTGAAGGCTAATGGACGATATCAGCGCCACTCTTTGTGACCGGTGGATTAACTATTTGGACAGATTGCTAATTAGTGGCCATAGCAGCGTATGAAAACCCCAATTTCTTGCTGACATATTTAAGTAACAGCATATCTTGAAGCATTATGTCCGAAATGAACCTGATTCTCAGAAAAATGAAAATAACAAAGATTAAATTTAATTTAATACAATTATTAAAGAAGTCTGTAAAGTACAGGTTAATATAAATAACAGTATTTAATGTTTGCGAAATTTGATTCCCAGTGACTTGTGCGGTAAAAAAACCCATTCCGCTATTCTTGATAGTAATAAATAAACACATAAAATAATTTTAGTTATGAATTAAGAAATAAAAGCGGTGATCTATGACTTTCAATGCTTCGACCTCGTTGGGCCCTTTCCATCTCACCATAACCGCAAGTCATTCGATGTCGAACGCTGAAAATCCAAGCGACCTCCTGAGCCGACCTTCCTAGAGTAGTAATACTTTATGCCCGAAATGTCTTCTTCTCGATCAGTTTTAGTTATTTATCCCTTCAGTTCTATCCACTTGTCATTCTTGAAGGCCTTACCGCGACTTTTCTGAAATGGCCTATTTAAATTAATTTTTTGATAAAAGGGTTATTTTTAAAAATTTGGCATTTCGCTATCTGTAATTGTTTAAGTGTGTTTCCCAGTCGACAGATAATTTTATTTGTATTTTTTAAATAGTTCACCTCAAGACTAGGATATTAATTAACAACAGTTTAACGTGAATAATAATTTATTATGAAAACGAAAAAGTACATTTAAAAATGTTTTATTGATATTCCATTTACTGTGCAATCAAATCTGATTTGGCTGAAAACAAAACTGAAACTTTCTTACATCAATCTAACTTAGTTTAACAAATTACCATTATTCCTTCAGATTGTGAAAGGAAATGTATACAGTTTATTTTCCTTGAACGCACTTCCGCAACTTTTCTCATAGGTCTTATTTAAACCGATTTTTTCATAAAAGTATTATTTTAAAAAATTTAACGTTTCCGCCATCTGCAACTCTTTAAGTGGGTTTCAAGTCGACAGATAATTTTTTTTTGATTTCTTAAATACTTAATAATAATAGTTTATCTCAATAGTTTAGGATATTAATTAACAATAGTTTAATCTGAACGATCATTTATTATGGAAATGAAACAAATACATTTAAGAATTTATTATTGATGGTTTTGTTTCCTGTTTCAGATTTGGCTGAAAACAAAACCGAAACTTTCTTACATCAGCTAAACTTTATTAAAAAATTACCGTGTTTCTCCTTTCGACTGTGAAAGGAAAGGTAGACAGTTTATTTCCCGTGAATTCTACTTTAGTTCTCTCTCGATACGCGTTTCGACAATTTATTTCTCGTCAATCGAACCTAGAGCAAAATTCAGAGAAAACAAATATTTTAAAAATTTCTTTGGTCCTCTCTCCATGCGCGTTTCGACCACTTAATTGCGTTATCAGTGAAGCTGGAAATTATGTTATCGGTAACTTGTGAAAGTAATTCTGCGACCGTCTACTTATATTTTATTTAATTTTCAAGCTTCCCACTACTCCGGTGTATGTATAGATATCGTTTGACTGACGATAACTTTCACTCTGACATCAAAAAAGTCTGCAGATTTAATATCCTGCCGACATATCCCGGAATAGAGATTTTCTATAGACAGTTGTTTTCTGTAAACTTTGCCTTGGTTCGTTACAGCTCTACTGGCGCGACCATTAGGTAGTCAAAAAGCGCATTAAGAGAGAACCAGAGTGGAATTCGCCGAAAATAATAAATAATATACCTTTTCTTTCACGGTTTGAAGGAGAAAAACGACTATATTGCGAATGTAAAAATTTCGTCTAATATTATTTAATTTTCAGTATAACTTAAAGGGACCTTTTTAAGAAAATATTTAGTTATTTATATTAAAGATTAAATAATATTACTTCTATTTTATGTCAAAGTTGTTTAATTATTTGTTTTGTACTACTTAAAAAATCCCAAATTACAAACCAAACGTAAGATACTTTGACTTCATAATAATATACATAGGGGGAGAAATAAGCAATGCCGTCGCGCGATAGCTGAGTGCTACAGAACACGAATCGAGACGTCATGAGCTACCAGGGCCAGAACTGAAACCAAACGGTCAGGCACTAATATTAACATAATAATAATAATTCATTTCTTTGACCCATTGTATTTATTCACTTTGACTTGTCGAGATTTGTACACCAGACTTTAAAGGGATTTGCTTAAGTGACTTTTCAAAAACATTAAGTGTGTGCAGCTAGAGTCATATTTAAAATTACATTATTATCATCACATGTTTTGTACAACTGACTATGAGCATATCTAACACAAATTAAAAAAAAATTTCGGTTATGACGGGAAACCAAAACTATTCATTTCTTTACATATAATATACTAGTTTTGCCACAGAGATACAAATACTTCTTTTCAGAATTTTAAAACGACCCTTGAATATTTTCATTTTTATTAGTTCCAGTTTTGAAAAGAAACCTTCTGGTTATGATTATTTTATTTTAAGTACCAAAAACAGCTAATTATTTGTGCATATTTCCTGTTGGTTACTAATAAGTAACCATTTTAATTTTATTACATGGTAGTCGTTTGTATAATTCCTTACTTTTGCTAAAAATAAATGTTAGGTTGTAGCAATGTTCGCAGATATAAAATGTCAAACTTATAGCACTGATAATCATATACGACAGCGTTAATGCCTTTGAAGTTGAACGGTACAATTTCCGTGACCTTAATATCCTCGCACCCCTCTATATTACACTAAGAAAAAGTGTAAAATTAGGAAGAATCTCTGTTTCATTGATAAAAAGTAAATAATCTGAACTATTACATCACTTTTTTACTATCCTTATTGTTTCTGACAATAGATATTCAAATGGTTACCTTAAAGACTTTTTTGCGGAATGTATTCCATATTTTTTCTGGATTTCGATATACAGTTAAGGCAAGCGCAAGAGTTCCTCGTACCATTTTTGAGCAAAAATATTCACTATAATATGACATTTTCACACACAAAACATAAAATTAGCTAAAATATCAATAATATACGACACGATAGAGTGTAGCATAAACTATAAGGTTAGGTTCTATCTAGATTTGGTGGATATATCGATTACAGTGATTCAGTCGCCGGAAAACTGCAAAAAATAAATCACTAGTGCGTACTCCATCTGCCGCATACCGATCATGGCGACCGGATCGAGATTTAATAAAATAAGTATTTCTACGACTTAGGTTATTATAGCGGTTATTGGTTATTTAACTTCTCACCGCTCTGGACGTTATCGTCGATTTGCGTTTGGTTAGTTTATGTTAACTATTTCTAGCCTTTACTAATATAACCAGCAATAAAGAATAAAACATCAAGTCAATAGGAAAATTACGTGAATTGAAAAAAGTAAGCAATTACATGCCATCTCCCATCACATCAAAGTAAAAATAACTTCAGTGAAAAATTACCGTTAAAATCACGGTGACTCATAAGTCAATATGCTGTGTCACTAGTTTAATCCAAATTCGACCGAAAGTTGATGGAGAAGACTCTATTCGCGCAATATGTAAAGAAATTTGATTTTGGCGGGAACGCCTTTCATCGCATCTGATTATTTTGTGTTTAAAGTAGGTAATTTTGACCACATAAAATGCCCTTTCCAACTGTCTAAACACGTATTAGATAAACACTTACATGTTTAAAAGTCTTACTTAAAATATATTATTTTTTGCGTATTGTTTTCCTTCATGCCCGGATTTTTGAAAGTGCAACTCAAGTTTTTCAGAAGCCTATTGAGACCTGAATCCCCTCGCACCCCGAGAAGTCTTGACGTGCCATTCACATTATTTGGTTTTGTCTCTTACTACTGTCCAATTTGAAACCAGCCAGTAAAAATGTTCTTTTTCTGCTCTGTTCAGAGACACAAATCATGGTATTTCTCTATTTTGGGATGAATTATTCCAACCAGAGAGTTTGATTGTTTAGTTTTAGAAATGGAGCCCCCTTTTTGGGTTCCCAATTCTGCACATTGAAGACTCGAGTAATGCAATTTATTCAGCGAAGTACCAAATTTGTTATTCAGAATGTTAAACAGTGAAGATACCAAAGTCGTTACAGCAAAATTTTTCCAAGATATTAATAACAACAATGAAAAATATTATTTTTATCAGTCTTTGGTAATTATAGAGAGAATATGGTGAACTTGAACTAAAATAAATAAGAGTAACATTCATATTTTTACTTTTTTAAGATGAATTTTGGGTTTGTTTGATAATACTTTTAGAAATAGTTACTTCAATGAAGCAAAAGGTAAATTTTTATGTGACAATGGATTTTGTGTCAAATGATTTAGAAAGGTAATGTAGGAATATGAATTTCAATTATTTTAGTTTTTTATCCGCTTGTAATAAATGTCTACTTAAGATCAAAACGATTATTAATTTTATATTGAATCGACAGTTAACACAAATGGCATTCTACGGCGGCGGTTTTTTATTAAAACCTTATTTAGAGTAGGTTCAGTTTGAAACAAAAAAACCGACAATAAAAGAGACGTTTTTAGACTTCAATACATTGTTAATATGCAATACTAATATTTCATTAAATATCATTTATTCTGAAGGACGGCTCTGCATTTTATTGACTCGACTCTTTTGAGGTCACCCCAAAAGTTTAGGTCAGTGCTACATGACGGTTAGTTTATTAATGCAAGTAAATTTTGTTGAAACCATTTTTCAACTAAATGACCTCTATGTTTGTTACCATTGTCCTTTTGGTAGGCCCAGACCATATGTGTTCTGGAATATTATCATAACTCCAATCTCGCAGTCTCAAATTAAAAATTTTCTTACGAGTAGAAGTGTCACAACCTTTTTTTTCCTCCATAGCAGAATTTCTTAAAATCGATCAATTTACGATACTGAAGATATATACATTTGCAAGATACTGAGCCTTCTTGACTACTTACTAATTATATGGCGAAAGTAATTATCTCCTAACCGGACTCATAACTGGTGAGGGAACAATAACGTATACAATATTGTCCCGAAGGAATTTTGTAGAATTAGTAAAATTATGAACCACATTAAAATAAAATTTGTTTCAATTAGTTGGGCCGTACTGTATGTTGTCAAGAATTAGTCTTTATGTAATATTTCAAATATTTCAGGGCTTGGATATGCTTAGGTTGAAGATTCAGTTATTCTTTCTGTAATAATTTTTACAGCCTTAATATTTTTTACAGATGTCTTCTATTTGGTGTGCTAAAATTAACACTTCTAATTACTTAAAATATCTAAAACCATTCATAAAATATAATTGTTTACTCGCTATGTGGTTGTGGTTCTATCTATTCAAAATATATAGTTTTTCTGCGGATTTTCCTACCATAATATTAACCATGTCGTGAGCAGGAGGTAAAATGTCTTCTGCAATGGTGTGAGGTTTTTTTGCACTTCGCCACCCTGTATGCCATCTTGAAAGATGCTAGCAGTGCGTTGCTAGGTACTAAAGTTTCCTGAGTGAACACGTTTTTTTGTTTTTGTAAATTTTGCAACTTCCTATTAAAAATTCGCACGATTTTCCAACCATGGTAGGGTGAATGGTCTGGAGATGTCGCTTTAGCTTACTTGGGAGCATATTCTCGGGCGCTAGAATTTTCAAACAGAGCACACGTTGCGGTCTTTCTTCACTATTTACTTCTACTGAAGTAAAGCCAAAGTCCAAATAGCTATCATCGTATTTGCGATATTTCAGACTTTTTGCTCCCCCGCCACTTGTCAAGGCCTCATTACTCTGACTTGAACTGTCGACTTGCTTATTTAATATAAATCTTTCCATTTTGTGACTAACTTGTTAGGAAAATACAAAAGATACTGTAACCGTTACAACGTAACTGTGTTCGTAAATCACAACACTTTGTATCACTACTTTCAGTACTAAGAACACTTTATTATTACTTCTATTTATCTTAACAATTTAACTGCTTACGCTTACAATAAATAAACTAACTTGACAATGCGCCCACGCAAAAATTCCCGTCGACGGTCGAATGGGGGCTTCTGAGACATACTCCGCTCTCTCTCACGCCCGGCCAGCAGCGAATCCGACATTGCCAAACCTAATCCAAACTGCTTGTTACGGGAAACTGGTCCCCCGTAACAATACTGATTGAATGACGGTCGACGTTACCTACGTAACGAACGATTTATGCTATGCACGCGATTTGAATTATATATTTTGTACCGGCGAATATAAGTAAATTTAGATTCCGTAAAAGAGAAAATAGGAGCGCCTAGGGGGGGGGGGAGGGGAACCCTGGCCTAGCCCAAACTACGAATACATCTTTTCTAATGTAGGTATAGTATAAAAAGAATCTTTTTCGAAATTCAACTATTAAAAAGGTGAGAAGGAAATAACTATCTGAAAAATAGATATATCCATGGCCCACCGAATAAATGTGTAAGAACTCTAGATGATTTTTTTTTGTTTCTAATCGTCCAATGTATATATATATATATATATATATATATATATATATATATATATATATATAATCTAATTATACTTTAAAAGCTCTTTTAAGAAAATTGTTAATTTACACAGAGGTAACTAACTATTGTGTTTAATGGATCAGCGAATATTTAAATTCGCCTATGCTACAGGTGATGCGTAAATTGTTTAGAGATAATTAAACAAACCAAATCTTAAAAATATGTAGTGCGCAGATGGATCTTTAATATGTATGAATACGACAAAAAATTTTGTCCAAAATAATCTAAAATTCAATAATATATCGAATTAAATTCTTAGAGTTTAATTTACTATTTAATTTTTAGCGATTCATGTAGTTCATGTATCCAACTCAACGGGTATTCATATCGGAAATAATATTGTGTTTAATAGTCCAGACAGCAAAAACATGAACCGAAGGAGCCATAGTCCACCAATTGTAGAGACGAAAGAAATCAAATCTCTTCAGACTAGTACCAAACCTGTTACTCAACCAGATATTGAAATAGTATCCGATCATATGGGTGAAGGTTGGAAAGAGACCGCAAGAAGTTTAGGTTTTTCCGATTCAGCTATTTATACATTTGAATACAGAAATCATTATAACCTTAAAGAAGTAAGTTATTTGTTGGTATAAAAAATCCAGATAAGATTAATTTCTGACATTTATATACAAAATTAGTTTGTAGGCCTTTATTGGCAGCAATATTTATTGAAAAAATTTTCCTTGATCAACCATCAAAATACTTCACCAATATTTCTTTTAATTATTTTAGAAGATTTCATAAATTTAATAAACATTTTTCCATTTTTTTAAAGTCCTCATGTTGCCAGCTAAAATTTTTGTTTTCATTTTTCTTAAAATACTGAGTTTTTATAGTCTACGTCGGTGTTTCGTTAATTACTAACTGTAACTAAATCAAATCCGAATTCTTTATGTCTAAGTGAAAAATATTGTTAGAGTACAACGCCAATAGAGAATGTGCATGCGTCAGTTGTTAGCACAAAACGTTCTTGAAACTTAGGGTATATGAGAACTGAGTTAGAGACAAGGGCTTTCCTTAGGATGACTTGGATTTAGAGTCAAAGCCGAACGGAGTGACCTTTTTTAAAGACTAGACGAGGTTTGATATTTTAGCAAAATCTGGGATGAATCGAAGATAGTAGCCAGCTCGCCCTAGGAAGCACTGGATATCTTTGGCCTTATTTGGCTCTGGAAAATTGGTTATGCACTCTACTTTAATCGTATTGGGCTTTACGCCATCTGAGATGATAAGATGGCCAAGATATGCAACTTCTTTTCCTAAGAATTCATACTTGTCGGGTTGGATTTTAAAATTTGCCTTTCGAAGACGTTTAAAGACTTTAGTTAGGTAGGATATATGTTCATTGGTGATGGGAGAATAGACTATGATATCATCCATGTAAACTAGACAACGCTTGTTTTGGATGCAGAAGGATGTTCTCCACGTTGGAATGTGGACGGGGCATTTTTGAGTCCAAATGGCATTCGAACAAGTTCGTAATGGTCGTTTTATACAGTGAAGTCCGTTATTTGGATATCCTTAAGGTCGATTTCTATCTGGTGAAATACAGAGGCAAGATGAAGTGTTATGAAATATTTGCACTTGCCTAGTGGACCTAGAAGGTAGGAAATATTTGGTAATGGATATTGTCGTCCATATTAAGCTCGTTTGACTTACGATAATCAATTACAATGCACCATTTCTGTTTGCCATAGGCGTCCAGTTTTTTTCCGAACTACCCATACTGGCGATGACCAGGGAGAAATTGAAGGACAAATGATACCTTCCGTCAACATCTTGTTTATTTGTGTCTTTACCTCTTCGTTATATATTTGGGGGTACTTATACGATTTCGTAAAAACTGGATAAGCAGCGTTTGTGTCAATTAAATATTTAATTTCGTTTATAAATATCAAATTGTCGCCTTCGAGGCAAACATATCGGGACGATCTAAACATAAATTCGTTATAAGTTCTCTTTCTTCCTCATTTAGATGATCAGTTCTTAAAAGATTCTTTATTATAGAGGCTCTATCGTACTGACTTTTCTTGTCGTCGCTTGTTTTAAAATAATAAATAGGTTCAGCTGTGTCCTTTATCGATTCTAGTGTTATATTTGAAAAGTCGACAGCTTTTGGTATTCCGTTCACATTTACTATTGACGTAAAAAATTCGCCGCGTTCGTTAATTTTTACTAAGACGTTAAGGAGTCTAATCTTGTCTTTTTCCTGCGCAATTAGTACGGCATCTACGTTGGCAAAATCTCATTTTAATTTGAAAATCCGTTCAGTCCTAGCTTCTATAGAAATTCTGTTAAAATTTTGACTGTCTGAAATATTGATGTTCATTTTTTGTTTTGTAGCCAGTTGTTTATTTTTAAGATCAATTACACATTTATAATGTTCTAAGAAGTCTAGGCCTAAAATGCCATCGCAGTCAGTATCCGAATTATAAATTGTTTGGGTCGCCCGCGGTGAAGGGAACAAAAACTGATTCATTTATAGAAAGTTTGTGATATGTAATACTTTGAATTGTGACACTTTAAGGTAATCTCTGGGGAAAATTTTGAACAATATGTTCCTTAAAAAAAAAATTTGGCTCCAGAGTCGACGAGTAATTTAAAATTTTGCGAAGGGTCTTTTATATAAGTTCTTTGAATTAACTGTTAACAGGGATTTTAAAGAAATTCCTATTCGGGAAAATTTAGGTTGGGTTTCATGTCGTCTAGATTTATTGTCTGGATTTTTGTTTGTATGTCCTGTAAGACTTCCTTTTTTTGATGGGACTGGTCCGGAAGGTTTGGTGGAATCGAGATAATTTTTTGATCCAGATGTTCGATTGGGCATTCTTCCGGAATTTGATTTTAATTGTCATAGTAAGGTTGGTGGTAGGGTTGATTCTGGGAATTATCGTATTCTTGATCATAGTAATGATAAACGTTACTAGAGTTTTACTAACCGTCGTATGTATAGTTAGTGTTTAAGTGATGGGTTCTTTGTGGATTGACGCGGAAGTTAAATTTCCTATTTAGTATTTTTTTTGGCGACCCCCAGGCCCCCACAATTATTATATTGTTGGGGTCTGGAATAGCTTGAAGAAAATCCATTTGTTGATTGTGAATGGTTTGTTCCTAAGTTTTCATTCTGTGGTCTTTGAAAGCTAGAATTTGTAGGCGGGTTATAGCGTTTTTTGTGCACACGGCACTGGCTGCTATGCCCGCATTTAATACATTTTAAGGGCTGAAGGGATGGTCTTGGAAGCAATCTCGTTGCCGCTGGTTATTTTCATTAAGGGAGTGGGACCCGCCGCTATCAGTTAGATTTCTCTTGCTCTAATATATATATATATATATATATATATATATATATATATATATATATATATATGTATATATATATATATATATATATATATATATATATATATATATATATATAACGTTATTCCATCAGTTTAATATCACATATTTTTTTATTTCAAGCTTGTAAAATTGTATTTAATTGGTTTGAACAAATCACTGCTGATATCTTGGGGATAAAAAAAACTTGTTCTTCAAGGTGGTTGTCACATCCTGCAGACTCTGGACCAAAATCTGCAACATACAATCGTATCGGAACAGTATTTAGTCTTTAGGAGTCTCATTTAACAGACTTTTGTCAACGGCTTTTTATTCTGAATAAGTCCTGGATTCACTAGTATAGGTCCAAATCAACAATCAGCACATCTTCATATATATGTGTTGTCAATTTTTCATTTTTGTAGAATAGTCCTATCGCACCTGTTAAATAAATGACTATTTTTTTAGGTCCTATATGATTTATTAAAGGATTGGATGCAGGATAGAGGACCACATAAGGCAACAGTAGGAATTTTAGCTCAAACTTTATGGGATACCAAACAACGGGAAGCAGTGAAGATGTGGTCATTACGATACAATAAAACGCAAAAATAGGAAATAGTTGCTCTTAAGATAATTCATACTGTGTTAATTGCATTTCTTTTTCATTAGAATAGAGAGCCTTGTTGAAACATTTAATTACCGTTATATATAAATTTATGTTAAAAAAATATATATATTGGACTGAAGTTTTCTCTAGTCAACCTACAAAAATGTTTATACTCCTAATGGGGCTGGAGCTTTTTTTAAATAAATTGTAAAATTTGTGTTTATACATATTTTGTATTGCTTTTGCATTAAAAACTGTTTTCTTTTTAATAAAATAACGTTGATATGGTTTATTTAAAAGGTATATAGTGGAGTACCCAGATAGCACAAGATTTCCATTGGATATCCAGAATAGGTACATATAATGTCCTGTATGTCCATGGACCGTTTATGGATGTCCATTAGATGTGATGGCATGTAATCTATATGGATGTCCATATCTGGATATCCAGTGTAAGTCCATCAGACGTCCATTAATTTATCTTTAAAAAAATTCCTAAAATTAATAAAATTGTATCCCAGAACCATACATAGCTCATTTTCCTTTTTTTTTTGGCAGATACACAAATTGATTGAAAATTAGCCATACCACTTGGCCTGTAAAGCTATATTATATTAAAAGCTTAATTATACAAAGGAAAATAACTACTAAACTATAGAATATCGATTATAATAATTATATTGCAACTTTAACTAAAACTAACTCCTAAAGATTTTAATAAAATTTTGGTTCAACATAGATTTTTCCCCTCAATAATTTAAATTTCGGGTTGTCGGTAAAATCGGATATTGTAATATCGGCCTGTAGAATTGTCATTTCTTAACCCGCCGGCCCGCTATTATCACAAAATACCCCTTCAGATATTTTGTGCCCATTATTGTGTTGACGTCGAGCTAAAAAAGACCTTTGGCGTTTTAGTTGAGCTAAAATCAAGTGTGCTTTTTATTTGAAGAAGATGCCACCGTTAAAGGTAAGTATAGTTATTTTTAATTTAATTTTTTTTAATTATACCAAAAATTACCGAACGAAACTACAGACATGCCCAACGAAAAGCTGATAATTTGGTATCAAACTCGCACAAATTTGAAAGTGAACAAAATATTCAGTATCAAAATACGTATGTTAAAATATAGCTTTTGTAGCTATACTTCTTCATACAATCACTTATTTAAATGGAAATTACTACAAATAAGTGCAAATATTTTGATAGGCCAATGAATTTTGTATCTTGGTTAAAATGAAGCATAGATAAAGTTGTAAATTTGTGTAATAATAAAATTGTAAATTTTAGAGAAAATTCTCTCTGATAAAGTCATTATTGATTAATCAGTCTAATAAGATTGCTGGCATTAATAAATGTTATCAAAATTTATAACGGAATAAAAGCTATAGAAAATTTGAATAATTATATTAATTTTTTTATGACTATTTTGGGTTAAACGCTAGTAAAAGTTTACATTGATGTGTATTTTTGTGCAGTATAATTATTAAAAAATATATAATAAAGGTTTGACAGTTCGACTCTAGGTTTAGACTTATAATTTAATTTATTTTAATTATTTTTTAGATGAATTTCCCAAAGATTGGTCCAAATAAAATTCTTATGTGAAAGCCAATTTGTACCAAATTAGAGGGGATATTCAGGTAATCTTAAATAGGGAAAAAACAACAAAGTATCTACAAAGAATTTTCTGCAGGAGTTCAACTATCCTTTTACCGAAGAAAATAATCAGCTGCCTCAAGTCACATAAGATCTTCAAGACAATTTAAACTTTAAAGATGCAGTAAGTTTATTACACTTCTCCTGAAATAAAAGCTGAAACTTATTCGAGTACTGCTTCTTTATGTGTATGAGTCTATTGATAAAAAAAAACTTAATTTACAGGATTATTTTATATATATTTTTTACTTTGATTCTTAAAGTAAAAAATATTCTTAGCTTAGCATATGTGGAATTAACGTTTAATTATCTCAATAAAGTAATATAATTTTAGGTTTTACAATTAGCGAAAATTGGAGAAAATTATACCTATTAACTTATTAAAAGATATTTTATTGTAACAATGACAGATAGCCTTTCCAAGAATTATACATATGATGGAACAGTAAAGTGCCCTTTAAAGAACTTATGTTCACTATTTGTAGGTAAGTTCCCACTTAAATATAAATATTTGATGAAAAAAATTTCTGTTTTATTTGTCATACTCGTAAATAATAAGAACAAATTGGGTGTCAGATTTCACACGTTGAACTCTAGATCCTCTTGTTCTGATAATACCCAGACAAAAAGTGTGTTAAAATTTTTTTTCTGGTGTGTTGGTTTAAGCACTCTAAGCAATTACGATGCATTTGGTTTTATATATATATATATATATATATATATATATATATATATATATATATATATATATATATATATGTATATATATATATATATATATGTATATATATATATATATATAGAGAGAGAGAGAGAGAGAGAGAGAGATTGAACTTTCTTTTATAAGTAAAACCTAAATTTCATTTTAAATTCCTACAAAAGTCTCTGACTTTAATAGGATTTTGAGTTTTCAAATTAATATTTCTGTTGTAACCGTTATCATTGTGGTTTTCTTATACTTTAATGTTTTTTGTTATGGAAAATTGGAACATTAAGGCTTGAAACAACCCCAATGAACAAGTATAAATACGACATTCGGAATTTGTAAACTATACAAAACCATAAAATACTGCATCATTTAACGTTAAACCTTATTAATTTTCAGCTGCGGTAGAAGAATGGGGGGCCGATAAAAAACAGCCGAAGACGAGATTAGACAATGGCTGAAGAGAATAAACGACAGAAATAAATCTAGAAAAAAATAATCATTGTAACAATAAAAAGTCTTTATTTAAATAATTGGTATATTTTCTATTGAAATTGTACCTATTACTATGGAACCAGATAACTTATTCATAGTGATCCTTCTACAGCTTGAACAATTCAAATCAATTGAAGCTATATTTTGTAGCACTTGCAATTCGACTAATTATAAAATTTTATATTCTTATATAGTGTTGTGTATGTGTGTATTAAAAACTTGACAATTGTAATCAATAAGTGTAATATGTGGATCCAGTTCCTGTTACCTGGTTCGCTAATGTAATTTATAAATGTTTAGTTTTTGGGACTAATAGGGCCATCTATGGTTATTTGTTATCGACGTTTTGATGACATGAGTGGTCTGTGTCTTCAGAAGTGCAGATTAATTAGGTACTGTAAGCTCTCGGACCCTAAGCAAATTCTGAAAATATCTACCATTCATGTTAGCGGAACGTCAAGAAGAGGGAACAATAGATTATGACCTATTAATCCAAAAAGCACAATACCATCGGATAATATGTCCACAATCGGGTCAAGAATGTACATTATATGGACATCCAAAATTAGTCCTATTAATATCCAAAAATGATCCATACCTGGACAATATATGTAATCCAAAAAGACATCCATGAGTGGGACAATCGTATAGTCCAGTGGATATCCATAGGATGTTGAGTGACAAATTCTGGACATCCCATGGATACCCAGTATGTCCAGCTTTGGATAAACGATGGATATCCAGTGGACTGAAGTGTGCTATTTGGGGTATTTCTAAAGTTTTGTTTTAGACATAAATTCAGAAAAAAATCTAAAGGTTAATATTTTAAATATTAGTTTATTAACCAATTTAAAGGTTGAAGTTAATGTTAAACTGAAAAATCAAATATTAAATACTGGAAAAAATGGTTTAAAAAAATAATGAAACATATAATTAGTTCGCAATCACATGAGTAGTGAATGAAATCTTCACTCGATGGGACATTTTCACTAAATAGAATTAGTTAGTGCTATTATGCCAGATTTTAAAAATTTACATTTTGAATATTACGTGAGGGGGAGGGGATATTTTGACAGCCACTTTGAACGTTTATATTTCGCGAATGAAACGGCTAAATAAAAATGTCATATGACATTTTAATTGAAGTTTTGAAAACCTATTGAACGCGATAGGAAAAACGAAAAAAGAATCCAACTTTTCACTCATGAAAATGTACCCTTTTTTTCCCAACTTTGCCTCGGGTATGTTTTTGAGTTAATTGAAATCATATGCAATAGATGTGTCTAAAAACTTATTGAAAGCAGGAAAATAAAACCTAAATATTTAATACTGTCCTACGATCACGGAAATATATGTAAACGTTCCAATTGTTTATACGAAAACACTGATAAAAATATGATGCGTTGAAATCATATTTTTGTTTGTTAATATAAATGTAAATAAATATGCCTCACTACAGTATGTTGGAAGGAGACAGACAGGAATAACGTGAAAGCTTTCGTTCTTTAGAAAGTGAATATATGATGTTTATAACATTATACGATTGCAGAATTTAAATTTTTCTGAAACTCAAAGTTACAACTTCTTATTCTTACCCCTGGAGAGGATTTTTTCCAATATTATGGAGAATTAAGGAAAGTGGCAATAAATCAGTACCACAACTTATTACAGGCTCAGTATATTTTGAAGAAAAAAAGCAAAGAGTATAAGAATTTGAACAACCTAAACTCTAATAGCATTTGTAATTAAACGTTTTTACATGTAATTTTATTTTTGGTTCACTGCGGTAACTTTACTAAAGAGACAATTTCACGAGAAACACTTGTATTAATGTTTCAACGGAAATAATCCTTTTGACACAGCTACCAACAATATATAAGGAAAACTAGATATTATGTATGTATGTGCGTAGAGTTGGGGGTCTGTACACTGCGAACTCGTAGATCTATTGTGCACCCCTACTACTGCCCAGTCGTAAGAGTTACCTTATCGGCTTCAAGGTGGGTAGCTCTTCTTCTTCGATTTGATATGTTTCCAAGGACCGCATCCTAGGGTTTTCTAGAGCGCTGCACTCTGCACTCTGCAAGGATATGAATAGAGGTTTCGTCCTCTTCCTCACAGAATCTGCACTCTTCTCTTTCTACCAGCCCGAGTTTCTTGAGGTGTCCCTTATGGCGGCAATGCCTCGTCAGGCTCCCCTTCAGAACTCTGACTTGGTTTTTACTTAAGCTTATGCATTCTTTGAATATCTCCTGTTCGTAGTTCCTAAAAAGTATCTTCGCTTGTCTCAACCCTTGCAGCTCCGTCCAATAATTGGATCTCCTGCTTTCTTCTTCTATCTTTAGTTCTTCCAGCATTACGCTGCTACTGATTCCACAGAAAGGCCCTGGCCCCAGAAATGGTATCTCAGCCCCTTTCCTTGCGAGTCTGTCTACTATTTCATTTCCCTCTATCCCGTCATGTCCCGGTATCCACATGAGGGTGACTTTATTATTCTTACTCAACTCATTTAGTTCCTCTAGACATTCCTAGATCACCTTGGAATTGGTAACTTGAGAGCTCAGCGCACTGATGGCTGCTTGACTATCCGACAAGATGACAATCTCTTAACCGTGATGGATTTTCTCTTAAATTGAATACATAACTAGATATTAAGACCGGAATTTATTCGAGATAAAGATCTCCATGCATAATCTATATCTGTAACGTTATAAAAATGTTATTTAGGGGGACATTTTTAAGGGCTATTATATGTTTGAAATTTCGAGTTGTTGCACCAACTTTCTGGAAGAAGACAGATCTATCCTACGTTTTTTTTCTGTAACAGATGATATGCAAATTTATATCTTGTATCTTATAAAAAAATATTTTAAATTGAAAAATCTAATCAAAATTGGGTAACAAATTTATCATCGCCGATCTACTTTATGAACTCCAAAAAATCCTCAGATGAATGAATGAATGAAAGAGGGGTGGTGATACTAGATCATTGATGCTTAGGCCTCCATTGGGCCCTTTACATCCCACCATATCTGCAGGTTATTCGAAGCCGATCGCCTTTGCGAATCCAAGCAGCCTCGTTAGTTGAACTTGCCTAACTGCTTTCGGTAACAAAATTTTATCTCCGAAATATCTCTGCCTCAGTCCGTTGAGTGCTGGGCATTCTCTGAGAACATGGCCAACAGTTTCATCCTCCTCCAAACACCATCTGCATATCGGGTCGTCTTCGACACCGATTCTATGAAGATGGCCCCTGAGGTGACAATGTTCTGTCAACAATCCCACTACAATTCGCGGCTCTTTTCTTCCCAAGGAGAGAAGCTCCTTAGTACGTCGTGCACTAGGCCCAGTTATATGTTCCTTAGCACACCTCATTCCAGGAGCGCCCTTCCACGATTCAATAAATTTGCTTTCCAGCAACGATTTTAATTCCCTTTTGCCAATAGCAATTGGAACAGGTAATATTGGTTGGGGTCCATACGATTCAGTCGCCGAACTCAACTTTGCCAGACGGTATGCTTCCTCATTCCCGCGTATGCTCGAGTGACTCAGGACCCATACGAGTCTGACTGTGGAGCCTTTCCTTGTCATACTATTTAGTACATCCTTGCAATCAGACACCAATCGCGAAGTCAGGACACTGGACTTCAGTGCCAATATCGCAGCCTTACTGTCTGAGCATATATTTATTACTCTATTCCTGTCTATGTCCCTCTCACAAATATGGGCACACTGTAGAATAGCATAAATTTCCGCTGTAAAAATTGTCACACATTGTCCGAGAGGGTAGTACTCTCTGACTCCCGTGCTCTTGCCGAATACTCCGGCTTCAGCTCTTCCATCTTGTTGAGATCCATCAGTATACCACCAGGATCCATTTTTCGGAAGATTTTGTTCTCTCTCTAAATCCTTTTTACTTGGCAGAAATATGTCCAGGGAGAGGTTGGGTTTTAAAAGTGGCGTCATGTAATCGGTCCGCATGGGGAGTGATGGACACCTCTCCACCGCGTATTCCCAGATACCTGAGTAGCCGCCCGTTTCAATTCCAATATGTCCCAGGCAACTGAAACGATAAACAGTCTTCAGGGCCTCATTCTCTATGTATAAGTAAAGAGGAGGCAGGTTCGCCACGACTTCCAGAGCCCTGCTGGGAGCAGTCCTCATCGCACTCAATATTGCCACACAAGCCATTCTCTGAACTTTGTCAAGTTGAAGAATGTGTTTGCGCTTTGTTGTACTACGCCACCATACAATAGCGGCGTACGTTATCATGGGGTGGATCACCATAGAGTATATCCAAAATAGCAAAATCCTCAGATGAAATACAAACTAAAAGGGGTATTACACTAAACAATATTCAGCTCCTTCATGAGCGACGATATTTAATTGACTTGCTGAATTTAAACGTTGTCGTACAGACAGTGATGGATGTGTTTCGTATTTTAAAGAATGAATTAGGGTTCAGAAAGCTATTGACAACGTGGGTGCCTCATTCGTTAACTCTCACAACAACATTTGGATCGATTTACAAAAGACAAAACTGATTTTGTTCGTCGATTTATAACTATAGATGAGGCCTAAGTTTACCACTATGATCCTCAATTAACTGCAGAATGGAATGAATCGGTTTATTCTTCTCCGAAGCAGGAAAAGGGTCAAAATCGTTCAAAATGTTTTGATATCAGTTTTTTGAGATGTCAAAGGAATATTGTTAATTGATTACCTGCAAACCGATAATACAATAGGAGAGCATTATTCCAATCTTCTAGACCAACTTGATCTAAAAATTGGAAAGAAAACAGTTAGTTTAGACAAGAAAATATCAACTTTCATCAAGACAATAAACCTGTTCATAATTTTTATGAAATGAAAGTGAAGAGAAAGCACTCCGAACAACCTGATTTAAATGATCTAGTTCGGGACCTCCACTTGTCCAAAGAGCATGCTGAAGTATTAGGGTTTAGATTACAACAATGGAATTTACTAGCCACTGAAACCAAAGTTATAATATTTAGGCACCGTAACCAGGAGCTATCCTAATTTTTTACTCTGCAGGATAAAATGTATGTTTGTGTTAATCCAAATAGGGTTATAGAAAAATTTGGATTTGCACATAACCCGGACGAATGGCACTTATTTATAAATTCTTCTAAAAGAAGTTTAAAAGCAGTTCTGCTCCATAATAGCAACAAAAGGCCCTCTATTCCTCTTGCACGTGCAGTTGACATGAAGGAAAAATACGTATGTTACTTATTCTAAATGCTATGATACGTATAAGTGGCAAATATGTGGTGACGTAAAAGTCATAGCACTAGTACTAGGGCTTCAGGATGGATTACGAAGTATTACTACGAAAATTAATCAGTGCGGATGATGTATTTTTATTGGTGTACATACATTTAGGCGCGGATCCAAGGGGGGGGGCGGTGGAAGCGATCGCCCCCTCCCCCCCAAGAGCTTTGAGTTTAGGGAAATAGACCCGCTTTTGTCTCTTATACTAAAGTTTATTCAAGAACTAGAGGGAGTAATAAATCATTTTTTACCCTTTTTCTCTTCGAAAACTACGTGTTTTCTTTAGTCCGGTGTCTTTAGCAAAATCTGTTAGACACATATATTTTTCATAAGAATGAGTTAGAAATTTTATAATCAAAAATACCGATCTATAATAATGAACTATTTGGGTTGGATAACAATAGATATTTGGAAGTGTGGAAGAATAAAATATTATTTCAGTAATAAACTTAAAATAAAAAGTTTTTATAATATTATTTTATTTCTTATGATTTTTTAATAATACACATACATTACAAAATGTAGATAATTTTGACATATTTAACACAAACCACAACTGTATTTTTATTATTTTTTATTTTGTCATAGAAACTGTTTTAGGCACATTCAGACTAAAACGTAGCCTTATTCTCTCAAAAAATTCTAAGTTATAATTTAAATACTTACAAAATACCCATTGTCAAAAATACAAAAAGGGAAACATATATAAAAAAATAAATTCGTCCATATGTTATTAAAATTTTTTTGGGGCTATCGGTCATTTTATTATTAATTAAAAACATTTTTAGGACATTTGATGTTTCAGTTTATTTATTTCTTAAACCACCTGCAGAATTACAATTAAACACTAAAAAGGGATTCAATTGTAATTAGTTTTTATATGTTACATTATTTAATTTACTTTATTATATGGAAACCCGATAGCCCTAAAAAAATAAGATAAACATGTTAAATCTACACGCTTAAGAAAAACACATTAATGAAATAATAAAAAACTTACGGCTAATTGGAATTAAATATATATAAAAAGAGTGGGACACCCTGAAATAAAAAAATATAAAAAAATAAAAAAATATATAAACAACATTAAACCATAAAATACAACAAAAACGAAAAATTAAATAATAAATTGTGGTTACACTGTTGAACAATACGTATCTAATTCCAAATCAAAGTCAGTGAAACTATCTTCGCTCAAATTAATTATAATTGGTTCCTCTATCTCACTGATCATAAGATCAAGTTTTCACATTTTGTTTTATTCTTTTTTATTATATGGATTTTTCCCAATTTTCCGCAGTAACTTTATTCAAAAAATTTTTCAAAAGTTTAGTTAAATTATTAATTTTGTAGGTTGTGTTATTTCTACCTTTTACTTGAGAGATATATTTACTTCTCCAACGGACAGTTTCCGGACGATCTATAGGAACAGATTTTCTATCTGGTTTTTTCCAGCAAAAATTAAGTTCTCTGAGCAATTTCCAGAGTTCAGTTATTTTAATTTCAGGTAAATCGCGATCTAGTAGATTTTCGAACTCCTGTCATGTTGGAACATATTTCAACCGAGCTTTTAACATTATTATCGGGATATTGATGTCTTAAGGCATCATAAACATTCATCGTAATAAGTTTTTCGTTGAAAAAAAATGCCCTGGTTTAACAATTTTGAAATAAATATAGAGGTGGAAGCCATATCTTTTGGGTATCTCACTAATCTCAAAAAAAAAATATAAAAACAAGCGCAAACAAGATAAATCACTAAGAACACACTGTAAGGTGTACTTTGCTCACTGACAGAAATTAAATTGAACTATCAGAAGTTTTATTGTTGCAGTAAATTTAGAAAAGCTTATTTTTATTATTATATTTACATATAATGAAATATAATTAGATTCACGGCAGTTCTCAGTTACCTGCGGCCCTGGAGCAGGTACGTTGGAGGTTTCGGTAACAGTTTTATTACTCTCTCTAATTCTTGAATAGAGTATAGGAATGTGTAAGCTTACGATCGCCCCTCCCCCCTCCCAAAAGCTTTGAGTTCAGGAAAATATAATCGATTCTGCCTTTTATATTACGAATATGTATGCTGCTGGCACTACCCCCCCCCCTCCCCGTTGTCAACTTGTTTTTCTTGTCATACTGAATTTTGTGATATCACCCCTCTCCCCCCCAAAGAGAGAGGCTGGATCCGCCCCTGTATACATTTATATAATCTTTATTAGATGGAGTCGTTATCTGTTGCCGGTAATCATAGATAATATTTTTGCCACAAAGCTGGTAGAACAGACTTGCGCATGAATTACCAATAAGTATTCAAGGTTATCTACTGTACACTCCCGTAGCAGGCATCGAAATTTCCTAAAAATTTGTGTTGTCTTGAAATATTTATAGCAAACAGCTGGGACCCATTTTTCTTTGTTATACAATACCTACAATGTCGGATGATGTATACACCACTGATGCTTCACCCAGCCAGCCTAGGGATCAAAATAATTCCGTAAACAATAATACAAGAAAAACAATATTTTCAGAACGCGATGAAGAAGAGCAGAGAAAATTTAAGGATTTTGTACCTCCACCTCCACAAACTCAAGCTACTAGTAAGTTATCTTAAAATTTCAAAAACAATATGTGTATATATATATATATATATATATATATATATATATATATATATATATATATATATATATATATATATATAAATGCACTGGTCTTTTTCCGGTGTCCAATCCGTTCTTCAATAGAAAAATCTTCACGACGTTTCGTCAACATCTCAGCTGGCATTTTCAAGGGATGCGTCTTCGACGGCTGCTCGGCTAGGAATTTTGGGAAGATTTTTCTTTTGACCAACGAATTGAAAATCGGAAAAACACCAGTGCATTTATATATATATATATATATATATATATATATATATATATATATGACGTGTATATTGTTTAGAGATAATTAAACAAAATCTTAAAAACACGTTGTGTGCGGATGAGTCTTTAATATGTATATAAGTAAGAACAAAAATTTTAGCCCAAAATAATCTAAAGTCAATAATATATCGAATTAAATTCTTGGAATTAAATTTACTGTTTAATTTTTAGCGACTTACGTGACTAATATAACCAACTCAAAAAATATTCATGTCGGAACTAAAAATGAGTTTATTACTAAAGACAATAGCGCTAGTCGAAGGAGCTATAATCCACCAATTGTAGAGCCGAAAGAAATTCACTTTCTTCAGACTAGTACCGAACCTGTAATTCAACCAGATATTGAAATAGTATCCGATTATATGGGCGAAGGTTGGAAACGAACCGCAAGGCGTTTAGGTCTTTCCGATTCAGACATTTATTCATGTGAACGCAATAATCAGTCTAACCTTAAAGAAGTAAGTTACTAGTTGGAGTGTTAAAAAAATACGTATAAAATTAATATCTGACATTTCTGTACAAAGTTAGTTTGTAGGCCTTTGTTAGCAGTATCATTTATTAAAAAAATTTCTATTATCAATCAAAAAAAAATGCTTCACCAATATTTCTTTTTATTATTTTACAAGATTTCATAGTAATTTCTTTATATTTTAAGTTTCTTCGTGTGGGCAGCTATTATTTAATATCGCAAAATCATTTTTTGTTTCTCATTTAGTTCTCCAAAATTACCTCTTAAAATATCGAATCGCAGTGTTCGAACTTAATCATATCTTGACGTGAATCTAATTATATTTAATTATATTTTAACATTATAAAGTTTTATAAATTTACTGCGACAATAGAGTTTCTGATAGGTCAATTTAATTTCTGGAAGTGAGCAAAGTACACCTTACAGTGGCTCCTTAGTGATTTATCTTGCTTGTGCTTGTTTTATATATTATATGAGATTAGTGAGATACATAAAACATATGGCTTCCACATCTATATTTATTCCAAAATCGTTAAACTAGGGCATTTTTTCCCCAACGAAAAACTTATTACGATGAATGTTTATGATGCCTTAAAATATCAATATCTAGATAATAATATTAAAAGTTCTGTTGACATGTGTTCCAACATGACAGGAGTTGGAAAATCTACTATGTACCGAATACTGAAGGAGAAAAAAACGACTGGAATTGTTAGTACTCTCAAGTTACATTCGATCACAGGCAGACGAAATCCTTGTTAGAAGAAGATATGTAATCTGCAATAAAAGGAGTTGTACATACATCTTATTATGAGAAGCAGATCCCAACCGTCGACAAAATTCTATCTAAAATCAATGAAGATCGGGATTTACCTAAAATTAAAAGAACTGAGCTCTGTAAATTGCTCAGAGAACTTAATTTTTGCTGGGAAAAACCAGATAGGAAATCTGTTCTTATAGATCGTCCGGAAAATGTCCGTTGGCGAAGGAAATATCTCTCTCAAGTAAAAGGTAGAGTTGTTAGAAATAACACAACTTACAAAATTAGTAATTTAACAGAACTTTTGAAAGATTTTTTGGAATAAAGTTACTGCAGAAAATTCGGAAAAATCCTTATAATAAAAGAATAAAAGAGAATGTGGGAACTCGATCTCATGATCCGTGAGATAGAGGAACCAATTATAATTAATTTGGGCGAAGATAGCTTCATTGACTTGGATTACGAATTAGATATGTAATGTTTACCAGCGTAAACACAATTTATTATTTAAATATTTTTAACATATAAAAATTAATTACATTTGAATCCATTTTTAGGGTTTAATTGTAATTCTGCAGATTGTTTAAGAAATAAATAAATTGAAACGTCAAATGTCCAAAAAACGTTTTTAACTAATAATAAAATGATACGAATTTATTTTTTTATATATGTTTTTTTGTATTTTTGACAATGGGTATTTTGTAAGTATTTAAATTATAACTTAGATTTTTTTTTAGAGAAAAAGGCTACGTTTTATTTTGAATGTGCCTAAAATGGTTTCTATGCCAAAATTAAAATACAGTTGTGATTTGTGTTAAATATGTCAAAATTATCTATATTTTCTAATGTATGTGAATTATTAAAAAATCATAAGAAATAAAATAATACTCTAAAAACTTTTTATTTTAAATTTATTACCGAAATAATATTAAACGTCTTTCCAACGCCTATGACAAGGGTTAAAATCCTTTTTAACACTTCACACATTCAAATATCTATTGTTATCCAAGCCAATGGAAAAATATATGTCTAACAGATTTTGCTAAAGACAACGGACTAAAGAACACAGGTATTTTGCGAAGAAAGGGTAAAAAATGATTTATTACTCTCTCTAGTTCTTGAATAAACTATAGTATAAGAGGCAAAATCGGGTGTATTTTCCTGAACCTAAAGCTCTTGGGGGGGGGGGGGGGGCGATCGCCCCCCACCGCCCCCCCCTTGAATCCGCGCCTGTATCTCACTATGTTTAACAATCTATAAGAAAATCATTAACAGAGATGGATGAACAGACACCGATTAATACTATGTTCCGTTTTTCTAATTTTTAATATGGAATACTAAAAAAATCAAATGGAAATTCTGATTGGGAAAAATATTAGATATTTCAGCTACCTCTTTTGTTCCAGTTCTGCTATAGTATCAATCCACGAAAAGAAAATATATACCTAGGTATACATTTTTAACCATTAAGAGTGCTTTTGAATTAAAGGTGTAAATTTATTTTTCAAATTATTGGTGGAGTACCACATATCAGTAAACTTCTTATATGAGATTTTAACGAATAATATCTTCAAATGTTCTTCCGATTGCAAGAGTGGTACAGGCCATACTACGTTAAAAAAAAAAACAAAAAAAAATCGCTACTCACTTTAAAGTATTAAATGATGCTAATGTTATATAGTTACACTATTAAATTTACATTAGATTTAATGATTTTGTACTTTAGATCGTGAATAATTTATATTTAATGTCCATTCTACCTTAAATTTAATGATTGTGTACCAAAAATCGTGAAAAATTTACATTTACCTTGACTTTAAAGCAATTCATTGAAATATCAGTTCGTTGTACATTAAATTTGATTAAATGGTATCTTAAATTTTGAATAAAGTAACTGAAAAGATATTTCAACATCTGTACATTAAAATTAATTTGCATATACCTAAATACATTATTAATCAATATACACTGCATGAGAATCCGAGAGATGGCGCAATTTGTATTGAACTTTTTGTTTAGTATGATATAAGTTGCTTAAAGGACTCAATTTTCTTAAGGTGAGCAGGGAATTTCGCGACATATAGGGAAAAGGAATAATATTTAATTTAATACCTATTTTGGGGAATTTCTGAATAAGCTAAAAATTTTTCTAATCATTATATAAAAACTAGTAATTAATGTTTCTTTTTATGCGTTGACATACAAAACAGCTTAGAAATCTTGAACGTAGTTGTATATGTATCAAGAAATTTCGGTGATTTCCCATGCACCCTGGCTTTTAGTCGGTAAACTACCGGGGAAACCCGGAGCACTTATGTATTATGCAATTTTAGTAAAAAAAAATACTCAACGTTGCCGGATACATTATGTGGGATTTTGCATACTAAAAGTTTGTTAAAGTCGAGCAATTATTTTAATCTCTGTATTAGCCCAGAAATGGTTAAGAAATTTAAATCAAAAGTTTTGTATCGAGAGAACAAAAACCCATTATAAATTAAAAAATGTGCTACGTTTATTTTATTTAGAATAAGTTAGCGATTGGGTATATTAAGTACACACTTTTAAATTTTTTAAAGTTTAGATTTATTATTTGTAGATAAATAAACTTAAAAAAGACAAATCAAAAATTAATAAAACTAAATTCACTTACGGACGTAAAAGCGACCAATCACATTGTGGCGACGTCACACGTAGGGCGTCAATTCGTTAATTTCAAATAACGGGCCGAACACGTGAAATAAGGTGAGGGTAAAGAAGAGAGGAGACATGTCGTAAATAGATATGAATTCTATCCTAAAATAGAGCGTGCCGTAAATTAGCATGTCATAAATTGGAGATTCCAGTGAACTTGCGTAGGGAAATCTAGGGAATTTTTTTATCAAAAATCTAGGAAAATAAAAGAAAATGATCTGGCAACCCTGATGGTGAGGTGTACATGTCGGCCCCGTACTGACGGGAACCAATAAGTTCGAAACAGGTCTAGATGGCGGATACTACCTATGGGCAAAATGTTCACCTTTTCTTGGTAGTTTCAGAATTTCCTGAACTCATATTAATGTTGGTGCACTAAATATGTGATAACATATCTCAAATTCAATGAATACTGTATGTTTAATGTACATAGTCACCTTAAAAAGTAATGATCAGACTTTAAATTTAATGTATGATTACATTAAATTTAATGGAATAAATTAATTTAAATCAATGTAAAAAATATTAAATTTAATGCATTACATTAAATGTATTTAATAAACGTTTATGAAATTTGCTTCCAGTACATTTACAGTTAAATTTAATGCATTTTCTTTTTACAGTGTAGTTACAAGTAACTATTCACTATTTACCGATGAAAAAATATTATTTAGTTTTGTTGAGATATCATTTAATCAGCACAGGTTGTTGACTAAAAGTTTTAAAATGCTCTAAATGTAGTGTTTTGTAGTGAAGTTGACTAATGAAGGGATAATGCTATCGGAGTATAAACAACGTTTAGATGCTGGTATGGAAACTGGTTTCGTATTTCACTGTAAAACAGTGGTCAAAACTGTTCCCAGACCGACTGTCAGCAACGATTACGAATCTAGAACATAAAATTAGTGGAAAGGGAGGAACACAAATGACTCAAGGTGAAAGAATTGGCAGTCAAGTTGGGCCTCGAAACTTCTTTCAAAAAAAAGAACCTGTAAACTGTGTTTCTAAAGCTACTAATTGGAAATGTTGCTTCACTGAACTTAATCATCGCGGTATATTCTCAATCTGTCTCCCTGTGGCTATTATTTATTTTCAAGATGAAAACCTAACTTGCGAGGAAAACAAAAAAAAATAACATGGGTGATGACCTATTTTTTACAGGTAAAGCGTTGTGAAAAATATTTTCAAATAAGAAATTATATTTGAAAAATACAGATTTTGGACGATATTACGAAGACAATTCGATTTTAATCTTAAAATTACGCAAGTGAAAAACATAATTATTCAAAAAATGGCAATAAAAAAAGTATAAATAATTACTACTATACCACATACACTAAGCACAAATGAATTTCAGGCCGGAGTTCTTTCTATGACAATAGTTCTAGATTATTTTATTCTACTAGTTTATCAGACTATGGACCAAGTTTTGAGCTTTTGGATAGGTGACTTGTTCTGTACTTTTTAACGTAGTGGGGATTTTATTCATTGTCTGTACATTTCTCTTCTAATCTGTGATAGTTAATAAAAAAATATGATTTGTATTCCCAGGATGAGTTGAAAAGTTTGTTGCCTCCGATAAAGATGGTGCTTGTAGAGCTCTTTTGACTATGCCTATGTCACCTTGAAACAATATATTTTTGTAACACTGCCTGAGTGTTTGAGAGGCGTTCGTGATGTTTTTATCGTGCGTTTTAGTTTTGTTGTTTTCCAAGTATGGAAAAACCAAACCCCGAATATATTTTTTTTCAATTTATTTCCTATAGAGGCGAAGTTAGAGATTACATTGGAGGAGTCTGCTCCGTCATTTGCAACTATAAAAACCTCGGTTGCGAACTTCAAACGTGGTCGAATACGTATTTAAGATGCTGCCACAAACGAAGAATTCGTTCACAACAGCATTATGAATGCCCGCCAACTGAAACTGACGGTGGTAGTTGAGATTGCTGGCATATGGAAACAAAGAGCGTATCACAATCATAACTGATATCTTGAGGGTGTTACATTTGCTGACTCCGGACCAAAAACTACAACGTAAGATCGTATCGAAACAGTATTTGGATTTTTAGGAGTCCAATTCCACGGGCTTTTGACGGCGGCTTGTTACTTTAAATGAGTCGTGGATCCACCAAGAAGAAGCAAACAAGAACTGATATCGATAAAAACGAAGAGCGTCCCATCTGCAGGGACCGTTATGGAAACTGTTTTTTCAGACCTTTAAAGAATCAGGTTGGTAGATTACACAGGGCCCCTATCCTCGAAAGTGTGATGTGAATGGCGATCTGAACTTTTTGACAGTAAAAAGCCGTATTCTTGAAAAGGCAATGTTGCCAGATATGAACATGCTAAAACCTGAGAATTTCAAAAAATAAAATGGATGACAGATTGAATTGAGCTGTCAGACCGAAAATGTCCGTAGTATGTTTGGTTGCCATTTTACGCAAAAAGTAGTTTTCGTACATTAAATTAATCATCAAAAATAAAAAAAAATAGTGCTGTTGTTATTTTTGTGAAGTTATTGATTGCCATTACAATATTTTTACTTTGCCTGGATTAAATTTATCTTAAATTGACATTCTAGAACTGTTAAACAAAAATGCATACAAAGAGCCAAGTACTTTAATATTCTAATATATAAAGAAAAGGGGATATCAAGAAAAACAGCAATCATATATACAAAGTAATATACTGACAGTAATTGCAGAAAGCCGGCACTGATAAACTTTGAAACGGTGGAAATTACAACTCTACGTGGTATGACTAAAATCTATCATCCTAATCCACTACGGAAACTATCCAATCAGTTATTTATTATATGAATTTACAAAATATCCAGCCTCTTACTGCAAGATGTTCTGTCCTGACAATTAAATTTGAAAGAAAACCTGAAACTTGAACAATGATAGAGAAACTGTTTATGACCAGGAACCAAAACCAAAGGTCAGACAGAAGACGTCCATTAGATACTGGCGGATCTCACATTCAACTTTTAATATATATATATTTATTTTATGAACATTTATAGAGGCTTGAAGATCAAATGTACCATAAATAAGGTTTTTATGGTGAAGGACATTCGTTGGTCTGTAGGGTTCATATTTATATGTCCCCATAAATTATAATCATAATATTTATTTAATTGTAGTGTCGTATAGTGTTTAACACAGTCTAATTAAGTTAAGTGATGTAGTTAACATAATTTAAATATAAAATTTGATACTTATTTAAATAAAAGTTTCAGATAGCTTACAAATTGTGATTTCTCAAATTTATTATAGGTTGCGTCGTAAAAAGAATTATGTTAGATTTGACTGTTTAAAACTAAAATACTCGGCTGTTATGGACACAAGTATTTATGTTAAATCCATAAGCAGAACTGGCCCTAGAAAAACATTTTTAAATAGCACGCTCATACAATTGAGTTATGAACAGAATCTCCTGGAATAATTTTATATGTCTGTAATCTCAAATTTACTTAATATTTTCAAGACATATTCAACTTTCATAATATTTTATTAAAAAATTTGAAAATATTAAAAATATCGGGTACCACCTAATTAACGTTTCCACTGTTTATTCAAAAAATAAAACGTCTTAAAGAAACGGTTCGTCAACATATTATTTTTTTTAATAACGAGTTATTTTGAAGAACCAAAAATAAAATAAAATTTTTAATACTATTTTATTTTTTGAAATTCGTGCGTTAAATATGTCATTTAGCGGCTGACATTTCATTTGCGCATGTTTCACCGTTCGCTTGCCTTTCACCGGGCGAACGAGGATATGAACACAAAGCATACCCTATTCTTTATGGATATGAGTGATGAACGTTTCAAGTCTGTCTGTATTTTTTGATTTCAAGAATACGCGTTCGCCACCTTTTCACCGTTCATTTCACATTCCCCAGTTCGAGGATACAACATTTTAGACCTAGAAATGAGACTATAGGTTTTTGACGCATTAAATCTGAATGTGACTTCCGATGTGATCCATCATCTCTTGTTTTCAAGATATCCTAACCTAAAAGTGCAACTAATGCTGTTTTTTGTTATATTGGAGGTTATGTTTCAGGATAGCATGAAACTTTTCGACGACACGACGGGGCATCTGAAACTACCACTCATTGCTTTCAAAGCCTATTTTAAATCGTCTCATAATATTTATTCCTCTCTGAGATATCGCTTGCGGAAATTTATGGTTTTGTCGATCATATGGGTAAGGCAAAAAAAAATCGATCAGCGACCCTAAAAACTCCCGATTTCCCTGGGAAGTCAAATTCGGATTTAACGTGTCAAAAACCTTCGGAAAAGTTTAGTTTCGATTCTAGGTCTGATGTTAGGGGAAATTTTGTCGGCTTGTGTTATCTAGAAAAACACGATTATCGCCTATCCTTGTGGACTAATTAACACAAAAATTCAAGAATAAAAAGGCCAGGTATGGCGAAGAAGAAAGTCCTTTTTCGTCAAGATGACGCTCTCAGCAAAAAGCGCTTGCAAAGAAAGGACCCAAGCCAGGGCATACCTTTAAAATGGGGTTATATAGAACAATAAAGTAAATGTATGTCATCATTTTTGCATTTTCTTAGTTAGAACGGAAATTTTTCATTCCAACTTTATATATATGTATTGTCAATTTTTCCATTTTTGTACTACCACATCTCTTAAATGACTATTGCTATTTTTTAGGTCTTATATCATTTATTAAAGATTTGGATGCAGGACAGAGGACCACATAGGGCAACAGTAGGAATTTTAGCACAAACCTTATGGGATACTAAACAACAAGAAGCAGTCAAGATGTGGTCATTAGAATATAGTAAAATTCATGCATAGGAAATACATGGGCTTAAGATCATTTATACTGTGCTTAATTGTATTTGTTTGTATTAGAATAGAGTACTTTGTTGAAATATTTTAAATTTATGTTAAATATATATATATATATATATATATATATATATATATATATATATATATATATATATATATATATATATATATATATATATATATATATATATATATATATACTGGACTGAAGTTTTCTTTAGTCAACCTACAAAAATGTTTATACTTCTAATGGGGCTAACTTGTAAAATTTATGTTTAGACATATTTTGTATTGCTTTTGTATTAAAAAAATTGTTTCCTTCTTAATAATAAAAGGTAGATAATGGAGTTTTACCGAAATAATTAAAAAGTGCATGCATTTTGTCACTCGTGTTCAAATGAAAAAGTACATGCATAGTTCCTCAATAAAATATCCGCTATAAACTAATAGTTTATAAATAAAAATTTTATCCAAATATCTTACTCCTTTCGCAAGTTATGTCTAAAAATTTTTCTAGACATAAATTTATATAAAAAATCTATAGTTTAAAATAAACCAATATAAAGGTTGCAGCAAATATTAAACTAAAAAAGCAAATATAAATATTGACAAAAACATGTTTAAAAAAAAATAATGAAACCTATTATTAAGGTGCAATCAAATAAGTACTGACGAACGAATAACTAGGAGTAAAACAAAATAAAAAGAAAAACTCGATATCGACTTCTCAAAATTATTTGACTATCTCTAGGCTATTTTATAATTCCCACACTATCTGCTAATCTGCACTTTTTATTAAAGGGAAACATTCTATTTGACCGACCCACTATGTTGCCCTGCGCATCCACCAAAATTCGCATTGAAACTAGTAAGCACGTTTAGAAGCCTAAATTTTAAACAGTTTTTTACTTAACCGTAATAACTTTCATTAAATAGAATTAGTAAGTGCTGTTAAGACAAATTTCTCCAGATTTTGAAAATTTACATTTAGAAAATTAGATGAGGGGGAGGGGAATATTTTAACAGTCACTTTGGACATTGGCGAATTGAACGTCTACATAAAAAATTTTATATGACATATTTAATTAAAGTTTTGAAAAACTAGTGAATGATACTTTACTCGACTGGGTAAAGGAAAAAAAATCATCCCCACTTCTCCCTGAGGAGGAGGTATCCTATTTTTTCCAGCTTCGCCTCTGGTCTGTTTTGGAGTTAATTGAAAGCATATGAAGTAGAAATACAGTTGGTCCAGTGAGAGAATAGCCACGCGTCGTTAATCTACGAACATATCAAAGACAGTTTTTAGACATATTCATCTTAATTTGTATATAAATAATAAAAAGACAGAAAACAAAACATAATTCATCTAATCCAAACCATATATCGCAAAAAATCTGACATTATGGGTAAAACAAGATAGAAAGAGACAACCGAGTCATTTCGTTGTATGAATACAAACGTTCTTTTGATTTCAGTCAAAGCATTGTTTTATTGACACCCTTCAAAGTTTTATTTATATTCTGTTTTTTAGAAATTTTGGTCATTTAAGTGAATTTTAAACCGAAGATGTTTATATAAAAAATTTTAATTATTGTTTTATAATTTATTATCGATCAGTATGTGTTATTTTGATTAAAAACCTATACCTAGACGTATAAAGATTTCTAACCTTCAAATCTATAGTCAGTATCTAAATGCCCGGTACTTCGTATGTAATTTTGAAACGTGTTCGCACTATTTCGATTGTGTAAAAAATTACATCAAAAATTTATTAGATTTATTTCATTTTTTGCGCAAATTGTTCAGGATATCAAATAAGTACAAGTTTAATTATTCTGCAAATTACTGAAATCAAAAATATTGTCACACTATCAATATGTTGTATTTTCTTTTCATTGATAAAATGTGTGGTAAGTTAGGTAAAACTTAACGTTTGATCTGTAATTAGCGATTTTCTATTAATATACCATTACAATAACATTGCGGGTAAGTAGTCGAATATAATCCTAGCATGGGACAGATCTAGTTGTATAGTACGATTTTCCTCCTATCCGCACTATACTTTATCCCCCATCCTATTCCCATTTGAGTTTTTTACTTCCAAAATTTCCTACTATGTCGAATTTTAAAGTAGTATTGGAACTCCTCTAAATAAATAGAAGTTGTAGCGTAAAATATACTTTAGGCAGAAATGGAAGAAATTGGGAAAGGCTTTTATCCATTAATAGATGTACAAAAACTAAGAAAGAAAGGCTGAATACCTGAAGATAATCGGCCGTGAACGTACAGCGTTGTTTGTGCTCCACTGTTAAAGAAGTTCATATATATTGATATTATTCCAAGCTCTGAGGAGGTAGCAAATCACACGAAATTACAGCTACTTATGGAGACGTATGCCACGAGACAAACCATTCTCCGCCGAAGCATTAGACCATACAAATCCGGCCATTAAATATTCCGAGCGTTAGGGCCTTAGTCTCTGCCCTCTCTAAACCCGCCAGATTATGGAATAATTTATAGAGGATGGATGCTCCCAAACAAT
Source organism: Diaprepes abbreviatus (assembly GCA_034092305.1). Classification (NCBI taxonomy): domain Eukaryota; kingdom Metazoa; phylum Arthropoda; class Insecta; order Coleoptera; family Curculionidae; genus Diaprepes; species Diaprepes abbreviatus. Next base: position 5,278,151 of record JASJET010000068.1, on the reverse strand, counting down.
GTGGTGAAATTTAGGACATTACTCCTTCTCTACAAGCCGTTTAACTTGAAGTACAACCAGGCCCTTTTCAGGACAGACAAAAACGGTTACGGCATGTTAAACATCTGGATGCGTGTAGCTCCTCCCAGAATTTCACGTGTACCCAGCTGGCAAAATCGGGCGCGAGGCCTCGGACCTCCTTCAGCTAGGGACGAATCTGTACCTCTAGTACCGAGTGGGTCCCAATGCAAGATACTAGCAATGAGGACGTATCTGGTTGAAAGGGGACTCTATTCAAACATAGTGGCTAGCTAAAACAACTACTGCTCTGGCAAATACCACGACGGCTACTGAATTACACCACAGTCCCACAGAATGGACGAGTCCCTCAAAAGAGTCAGAGTACTTATCAAAGACGAAAAATCTTAACCTTTGACTAAAGGGAAAATATTGTCAAAAAAATAGTTACTGTGATTATTACTATTTTTCCTTCTTCATTTATATATAGAGTATAATAATTTCGCTGATTTAGTAAACAAATTTTTTTATTATTGATAAAATGTTTATTCTACATTAATTTTTCATGATACTAGCGTTTATATGGTATATTTAGACAGCTATAAAATTAAGAAAATTAAACATTCGACTTGTAAATGTAAAAAATAAAGTAGCACGACAATAAAGAAAAATGGGGTAATAAACATTTATCTATTGTGGTGAAAATAATTAATACTTTTAACAGAAATTTATTTTTCTCGCTTATTTTTTTTTAATAAATAATAGAAGTTTTTCTTTTTAATTTAATTACTTTGCATCTAATAAACTTTCGTTTACTAAGGGTATACGTTGAACACACTGTTTATCTATAATCGAACAATAGTGTAAGAATGGCCGTTTTTATAAAACGCTCGCGCGCTGTGGTCCCGTGAAACAATCTATCGCTATTATACTTGAAAAGCCATATTATCCTGTTTTTATCATTTCCCAGATATTTTATAAACAAAATTAAATTTAAATACAGCCAAAGTTTAGCAAAAGAAAGAATTTTCTTTGCAATCGATAATTAAAAACTTGTTAATTAATTTGATAGCAAATGTAAGCATACAAAGAATAAAATGATGAAAGCAAGGTGTAAGGTTGCGCTTGCCCAAAAACTTTTGTTGGAATACTCGGAGACGCTAATAATTCATGTGTAGTTCCTCCTACACACATTTTTCGTTCATTTTAAGAACGAAAGATTGTTGTTGGTTTTCAGAATTATGATTACATTGCACTGCTCTTTTCTATAATTATATATAAAGGAAAGGATACAAATAAAATAAAAACTCTATGTGAATAAATACATCTATATTAACGATACATTTAAAAAATAAAATTGATAAAATAAACCACAGAAAAAAATAAAACACCGCCATATTAAATTACTCCAAATAAAGTATGCGTTATATAAATATATTAATGAAATATAAAACTCAAGACATAAATGGTAATAAAATTGACTATAAATATAAGTATTATATATATATATATATATATATATATATATATATATATATATATATATATATATATATATATATATATATATGTCAAATGAGCCTGTAAAGTTAATAAACTTAAATACTGTATTGAAGTCAAAAATTGCCAACAAACTCAATTTGTCATTTTTTCCGATTTTTCAGCATCGTTAAACTTGAAATTTTAGTTTAATTCGAATTTAAAGTTTAATCTAAATTAATGATTTAAATGTATGTACTATTAAGTTATTATTGACATTTTATTACCATCTCGTTAGGTAGTTAAGGAACTAAAAATGTATTTAAAAGAGCTTATTAAAACTAACAATTAAAAGCACAGGTATGAAAATGCTGGACGGTTATTACAAAAATAGATGAATATCATTTGGTCTTATATCTTGCGATTATGCAAGTACATTAGGTATTTTTATCGCATATATTTGTATATTGACTATCATGTTCTAACGAACTTTTAAAAAAATATATGGGAATATTCTTCAAGTAAGTAACAACACAATTAAGACTTTTCGAATTTTCATAACACAATTTTTAAACAATTTTCCAAATGTAAAGTTTTGCAAAAACTGCACTTAATTTTGTCCTCTCGCCTAGTAATCTTTTTTTAAACTTACAAGGTACATATAATCTAATTCTTCCGGTAGTAATTTGTTGATGCCGTCTGCATGGTATGTGCCATTTCTTTTTATCTTAATCTAAAAACATCACTTATGGTTCTATCTTTAAAATACGTAAAAATTATGACCTAAAAAAAAGAGAATATTCATCTAGTTATATTACACAGGCAACAAAGTATTCTTTTCGCAATCCTCTGAAATATAATACAATTAAAATGGATGATCAACAGAGACATCATTTGAAATTTTCGGTGAGAAGATTAGACAATATTTTTTGTAAGGTTTCATATTGTTCTTTATAACAAAATGCTTTTTTGTCCACGTTTTATCGAGAAGTAACTAGTAAAACTATCCATTACAAATACATTCATTTTCGTTATCCGCCATTTCGATACAAGCCAAAATTAAAGAATTTGTAACACTAGTAAGAAGTCAGCTTAGATTATTTCATCTCAAAAATTTTTATTGTAAAACACAAAAAAAATTTGCAAGATGAGAATTAATATTGTACACAAAAAATTGATAGAAAGACTTTACTTAGAGAAAATAATGCAAACCAATTTTATTACTGGGTAGCAAACATTTCGAGACAAAATTTAAGAAATGATCGAGCTTAGCTTACATATATTTCTTCTGACGACGGGTGAGTTCGGTTCATGGCTACATTCGGCAACCAAAAGTACATTTTAAATATAAAATTAGTTACAAGTTATAAACCTCTAAGTTCAGTAGTTAAGGATGGACAAAATGTGTGAGATACTAAAAATATTTAGATGTCCCTTCGAGCACTATTCAAATAATGTCAATGGTAATCAACAAGACAAGTAAAGTATTTTGACGTAAATATAAATTTAGGCTTAAAATTATTCCTGAGATAGATTTCACGGCTGTTTTTTTTTTTTTAACTAGAAGTATCTTAAAGAGCAAACAAATTTTTTTGCCCAAAAAATATATTAACTTGCTAATTTTTCCTAATACAACCTGAAATATAAAGTGCTTAGTAATTTTCTAGAAACTCAAAAGAATTTGTCGAGCCTAGATAAATTTAAAAATCTTTTTTGTCCACTGGGAATTTTTGTAAAAAAATAAAAAAGCTGTTTATTATATTTTTTCAATAAAAAAGAAAATACATAAGCGTCAACCAATGGACATTCTTTGGTTTAAAAAAATAAATTGTAAAATAAAATACTATTTGTAGGTTGACTCTAAAAAAAAATTGATAGAATATCAATATAGCAGCATCGATATATATGTGTGTTAATATTAACTGTTCTACACATGAGACAAGCTACATATGCAATAAGATCACGTCATGATTTTATATGTATTGGTAATACTGCATAATTTAACACTATCACTGAATAGTTTCAAAAATATATGTTCATTTGTTAATTTTGGTAAAAAAAAAGAAGTAGATATAAGAAATATCTAGTTTCTTTGTTTTAAGTTACAAGGTATTGATTAAAAATATTAAAATACTCAGAAATACAAGCTGTCACCAGCCCGTTCTTGATCTATGGACACAGCCAGTATTATTGAGTGTACATTACTTTAAAAATAAAAATAAGAAAAAAAAATAAACAAAAAAAATAGTTAAAATAATATTCTGCTGTATCTCCCTTCTTTAATTTTGTAGCTTTTAATGGAAATTCACTTCAATAAGTATTATTTTCAATAAAAGTTGCTGATTGTTGCGATCTTCTATCAATTATCTTCTGTTTTTGAAGTAGCACAATTACTAGCACTAAATTAAGTATACATATTTTAAGCTTTGACAACCATTGCCCTATTTAGAACATGAGGCTCGCATTTAAGATATTCCTCCTTGATAACTGATTTGTCCAAGTTTGCATTTAAAACCACTACTTCCGCTGGTAGATTGTAAAGAGTTTTGTGATATAACCAGTCTTCATGAATTTGGTGAAGTGCTTCAAGATACTCAAAAGACACCGATTTTTCTTCGGCTCGATTTCTCGCCATCATGCGTTCATAGACTACATCGGGAGTTGTCCTAAGGTAAACTAAAAATAGAGTTTTTGGTGAATAGGTACTACACCATGGTGCAAACTACCACCATTATTTAATTCAACTGTTTTTCATTCAGTAGATATATGCAACCAAATAAATATACCCAAGAAAAGAGAAAAGAGGGAGTTTAAAATACTTGAAATGTAATGTGAAGATCGTCCCGATCCCGAAGTATATATTTTAAGTTCACCAGAAAATTTCTCAAAATTTACCATCTTTGCTATACAAATAACAAAAATTATACGAGCTTTAAAAGTAAGGGTCCCGTTTCATTTACAGTTTAAGGGGTTCCCCCCCTCACTAGAGGTTTAAAATAGTAAGATTCTTACTATATTTTGTTGTTGTTTTTGCAATTTTTTTTATTAATTTTTAGAGGCAATGATTTAAAAATGCGTGACTTTTATTAAATTGACATCATGTGACACATTGTCTAGTTTCGGGAGGTAGAACTGTGCCAAATTTCACCTAGGTATATGGGAAATGTCCTAATGCAACCCATCATTGAGCGATTTTAGTTATTTGACACACGTAACGGTTTCTATATCAAGGCTACCGAAAAACCAAATATTGACTACTGAGCTCGATAGACTGTAACTAAAAACTATAATAAGTTCGTACATAAGATGCTTTAGACTAAAAAAATGACTTTGGTCAAAGGACGGAAATAAATCTCAATGGGATAATCGGCTTAATTAAGAAGCTGAACCTGCAAGCAGGATAAACATGTAATCCTTCCAATTTTCGCTTTTCAAGGTTTGAAAGTGAAAATATTTTAGGCCGATGATTGTGAAATTTATTGTAACAATTTCCTTTAAGGCTAATCTCCTTTCAGAACTCTGCTCCAACATTCAGAAAAGGAAATTGAAGGGGATAAATGGAAACAATTATTGATGCAATGTCAAAAGCTACATTAAAACCATGCAATGTATTTTCACAGGGTCAGGTATAAGACTTTCTTCAAAGTGGGCAAAATCAGACATTGCCGTGTTTGTCACTGCCTAACTACTAAACTTGTACTTATCTAAAATTGAAACTGAAGTTTAAATACACTTACCAATAAGGTCAACATCAACGTTGGAATTTTCTCTAATCCACTGAAAGTGTTTGTCAATGACAGCAGCTGATGCATGAGGAAGCAAACCATCTTGTTTCATTTTCTCGACAAAGCAATATCTGAAATTAATATGTCCAACAGAAACATGTTTTTGATTCTGAGTACCTATAACTTAAAAATAACACAAAAAATTTTAATAAAAACATTTTATATCGGCAACTGTATAACCTAGTTGTTACAAACAATTTAAAATTCAGTAGGGAATCCTAATTTAACTAGATCATTTTTGATATGTGATCACAATTTATAAGTAGGATAACTCAAAGTATCATTTATGTGATTACCTGTCTGAAAGATTTATATATTTATTGATGCTGAATATAATACTAAAATAAATTAATTATTGTACTATATAAAAAGATTAAAATTATAAAAGTTTACCTACTTGATAAAATACATTTTTAAATAGTATTAAAGTTTGAGTATTTTAAAGCAGGAGTTTTTTTTCATATTTCCTTTGATTCAGTAAGAACAAGAGTTCAAAAAAATGTTTACATATTTATACTTTTGGGTTAGGTGTAAAATTTGGTATAATTTGATTTTAAGAAAAAAAAAATTAAAATAAAATTTCACTAAATTTTTCCAGAACTATGCAAAATGCTCACAAAATACTGGTTTAAATCTAATTTTGAAAGGCACATTTTTTACCAGCTAATTCAATAAAATCATTTTTTATTGAACATAAACTCCTAGTCATCAATAAGACCTTTTGAATTTATAGTAAGTAGTTGTTAACCTACTAGTTTAGATCATCTTACTTGACAGATTCTATTTTCTTTTTATTGGCGATCTCATAAAAAAATTTGGCACTAGTAATAATATTTAATAACGCTTTTAATTAAAAGAAACCTAGTAAAACAGCAAAATAACATTTTTAACAGGAACTTACACCTATTAGGTTTAATCTTAGAAATTAATCTGCAACCTGGTAATAATACTTGGCTTTATATGAATAATATATATGAAAATAAAAAATAACAAATTGATCATAGTTATTTGTAAAATTTAAATTTCAAGAAATTTTTGAAATAATAATTACCCACATGTACTAAATTACAATATATTACTTTCTCTGTTTATTAAGATTATAAGGAATTTGCTAGTTATATAAAATGAAATATAATTTATGACACATTTTCTTAGAAAATAACCCAATTGTACCTGTATTTTTTAAATCAAAAAGGTCTTGGAACTTTTTATGGTATTATCTACTGTTATTAATTGCATTAAATTATAATTTACTTGTAAGCCCCTTTATGGTTATCAACCCACTGATTACGCTTATGCCTAGTAGTACTTCACTTACCGAACACTGTAAATGGATCTTTCCATCAATTTAATAGGACAGGCAGTTTTCTTTGAATGTTGCTGTAGCATTGTCAATTGAACATATGACTGGAAAGTAAAGCTCCATTTTTTAATATCTTCATACATTAAACCCAACAAATTATGTCCATTGCAATCCCGCCACATTTCAATGGGTTCAGCCAAAACACAAACGTCATCATACTTATTAAAATAGTTAAGAAAAGTTGTTTTTCCGCTTCCTATGTTACCTTCCACAATAACAGTAAATGGACGATTTAAATTTTTCGAGAACGACATTGCTTTATTAAAGTTTCTGCTTAAATAGAAATATCTCACGAGTTCGGCTTTGACAAATTCACAACAAAAATATCTCTTTCCCGCGTTTTTGAAACTTAGTTCGGTAGCGCAATCTAACGCCAATTAATTAAAGTTAAATATACTGTTTTAGATATCGAAATACAAAAAAAAACGATGCCTCTACAGTGATCAGGGTTGAGAATTTAGCAAACAATTGATATTTACTAAATTTACAAATACTATAACTACTATTTTTAGTGAAAATAAAAAATATATATAAATCGTAGCATGGCGATGGATGAAATGTTATATTTTACTACAGTAGAAAATAGTATTTAGTATTTACTACATTAACATTTTGTAGTTTGTTACATTTACTAAGTAAAGTTTTTTTGGATTTTTAAAATGCAGTAAGTAAATAAAAGTTACTTAGTGAGTCAATACGAGAGAGGATATTTTATATAAACATTTCAATATTTGCGTATCTAAGATTGTTAAATCGAAAGACTGGGATATTTATTAATAGGATTTCTTTCGTTTTGCTAAAAAGCAAGCTGAAAAAAAATTTAGTTACTTTCTGTTCATCAAAAAAGTTGTTCTCCCACAGACCCTAAAGAACGACCAAACTTATTTAATTATACTCGATGATCGAAGACAATACCAGTAGATTTAAACAACAAATTTGTTTGGTCATTGTTTATGGTTGGTGGGGGAGTGTTTTTTTTTACGTTTGACAGACACAAATATGTCTATTTAATTATGCTTTCAGTTTTTTTACTTGTGACTCCTCTGAGTACTTTAAATGTTAAAAATTACTGCAAATACGAAGTAAATAATTAATATAAACAATAAGACGAATTGCAAACTTATCTTTATCAGATATTGTTAGATTTTTTACATATTGAAAATAACATAATAATTTAGGCAACCAGAAATTCATACTCTACCTTATTGCCCGGTTACTTTATTCTTCAGATAACGTACCTATTAGCAAGTTTAAATAGCGCGACTGTCAAAGTATAGCATAGAAGAGGTGTGTGGCCAAGAAATAATGGTTATTATATATATATATATATATATATATATATATATATATATATATATATATATATATATATATATATATATATGTTATGTCGGATATTCTCACGGGTGTGATGTGTAATCGAAGATTTTCGGGCGTCCCTCTCAGGACTGTAAGGCAGCTGACGTTTCGGTGAAGTCTCATTCACCATTTTCAAAGCTCACAGTATGGCGTCTACGAGCAAACTTGTTAGCCGAAATATGGCTGACTACATTATTAGCGTCTGTCGTTGAGTTAAAAGGTCTGAAAAATACTGAACATTTGCTAATAAATACTATCAAATTAGAAACTATATTTGATGTTTAAACCTTTCTTAATGGTCTTGGTTTTAAAAGGAATAAACTTATCCCGTTTGCTACTACTACGTTACGAAAGTCACTTACTTCTTCCATGGTGGTAAAATATTAGTAATGGTCAACGTACTCTACTATTAACCTTAATTTCATTAATTAGTATATAGTTGTCTTTTTCGTGTGTTTCATGGGAATTATTCATTTCTACAGTATTTCATTTTTTTGCAAGCACAGTCTTCGGACACGTTGGCTTACCGATCTGATGTTGAAGGTAATAAACTGGTTCATTTTTAAATTGCTCCTCTAGAAGTATTTTCCTCGCGTTCTTACTTTGACCAAGTTTTGATATCTAGAAAGTTTTTTCTTTTCCTTTTCTGGTCATCTTAATCGAAAATACGTATAGGCGCTACAAAAAACCAAACTAGAAATTAAACTTGGTCTGGGTTACAGTAATTTCTTACGCAAATATGAAATATGCGTTTTTCAAAATAAATAAAGTTGAAGCTTACCGAAAATTTTAGAAATTGTTATGAATTGTTTTAAGGCTCCTGATAAGGCATTGTAACTAGTGGTAGTTGATGATTCAGCCTCTATAAACCGACCTAACCTCGTAATTCAATACACTGGGGGAAAATGAGTGCAAATGCCTACCCACCTTTGAGTCAAACAAGACCAACACATTTTCTGGAAGATAGATAACATCGAACAGAAATTGCCCTCATCCCTTTCAGCAGAATCATTAGTTCTTCAAGTTTTGTTCAGTTTACAGGCGTGGTAGTTTCTTCAACGACAGCTAGGTCCTCATTAATGCTACTGACCTCATTATAAGTAGAACTGAATCAAATTCAACTATATAGTTAAAAACTACCGAACGGGATTTGTCTTGGATTTTATCATTTTCCGTATTGTAATGTTTGTTTTTTTAGGCTTAATACTATAATAAAGGAGTTCATTTACTTCCAGTATTACAAGACCCTGTAATTTATTTTTTTGGACATTTCTTCCTTGTTACAGTAGGTTACTTTTGTTATCATATAAATGAATTTATTTGTTTTCCGAGTTGCTTTCGGTTGACGCGACACTTGTGATGAATAATTCCATTCTTTGTGGGGAACCTGTTCCTATATGTGCATTTCTATAGTCCGGGTAATTCTTGGACCACATAACAATCTTGGTCAAGTTCTTTTGTAACAACAAAGGATCCCTTATATTGTGGCTTGACCATTCTACTTCGCCCAAGGTTCTTTTTATTTGGTTTTCCGAGAGGTACATGTTTTCGAACCCCAATATTAGCTTAGTGTGCTTTTTGTCGTAATTTTCTTTCTCGTATATTTGTATAAATTTGCTTGAGCGTTTGAGGTCGTTAACCCTTGGTGTAAATGTAGGACACCATATATGTTTAACACCTAATTTTTAACAATATTCTGGGAACCTTTTGTTCGCAGGAAGAATGCCACGGTTGCAAATACTTTTTTTGTGGAATTTTGCGAACATTTCAATGAAGTTACTTAGGAAATTAATGTCAGGACCAGTTTTCGTATTTGTCATTGATTAAAAAAGAAATCGTAAAAACATCTATTGTAACTAAAAATTAAGCATTCTTTTCACCTTTGACACGAATTCATCTATGCTGTATTCACAGTGCAAATTTCTTGTCGAAAATGAAAGTTTTAAACTTTTAAATTTATATTTAATACACGAGGATTTCATCTTATTCTTAAGGTAGCGTCTCCAATAATAAAGGTTCGCGACAATTTGAGCAAATTGAGTTCGATCTTGGCCGCAAATTTCTTGTAGAAAATGAAAGTTTTAAACGTTTATATTTACAAATGACACAGGAAGATTTCTTTTTATTCTTAAGGTAGCGGCTCCATTAATAGAGGTTGGCGACAATTTGGGGAAATTGAGTTCGATCTTGGCCGGAAATTTCTTTTGATTTGAATTGTTCAAAGTTAGCAGCTGAACTGAAGAGTCAAAGTATACCTTGGTTTAACGAAAATCATTATTTTTTATTGGGATAAAATAAACTGAAGAGGTAAAAATCATCACCCGAGGAAACTGAGGGGAGGATAAAATATTGTTCCTGTCTGACCATTGACCCCGACCAACAGCGACCCGAACGATGACCGCAATCGGCTAAATTATTACCATGAGCAGTAATCAATTATCAATTTATACTATAACATCCATTCAGTATTAATCTGCGTATTTTTAATTTTGAGTTAAATTTTGCCTGTGTAACTTGTATTTTTGACTAAAGTGCCAATGTCCAAACGTTTCAAGTCAGCCGTGTTTTAACAAGCATTATTTAAATCTTACAGCCAGTCAAAGTGTCAAAAATTTCGGCACCTTTAAAACTATTTAATTAAGTTATATTATATTAAATATGTCAAAAGTTGACAGTAGAATCCAAATATTTATATGGGGTTATCTGCTTAAAAAAAGAAAGTTGGTAACAATGGGAGAAAAATTAAATACCCTGTTTAGATGCATAATAACTTTCACAGTTTTCAAGAAAAAGTATGGAATCAATGACTTTGTTTCTAATGCATCGTTCCTATCTGACTGGACCGATCCCATGCAGTTGATCCACTAATATTAAAGTTTCTATCGAATGCATCATTTCAACTCAATCTTTCAATTTTTATGATTTGAATTGAATTCTTCGAATGGGAAACTTATTTTACACGTTAGAAAGGGAATCGAATTGAAATGATAAGTAGCTAAACAGCTGATTTAACTTATTCAATACCGTCGAAACCATAAAAACAACTTCTCGTAACTCGTTTCTCTTTTTCTTTTTTCAGCTTAGTGGTGTCCAGTCTTGAACATAAGCTTTCCTCAAGGTTCACCATCTTCCTCTGTCCCGAGCAGCTCTCCAAAATAGACCAGCAACCTTTTTAAGAACAACATACCATCTCATAGCTTGGTCTTCTCGATCTTTTACCTGTCCAGGGTCTCCATTGCCGTATTTGTTAGTACTATCTTGGATCTTCATTCCAGTTATGTGAAAAGCGTAATCCCATTTCAGTCTTGTCACTGTAAGGTTATGCATTATTCTCTCGATTGTTCTTTGGTTCAGTGCCAATTTGTTCACTAGCTGTTTTAAGGGAGTCCAGGTCTGTGCTCCAGAGGATACTTCTGGAATACACAGAATAAGTTAGGGTCGTAAAGTTCAATCGCGGACCTAATTTTTTCTAGACGATCCGCTTCCTCGTTCTCGCGGAAACCCAAGTGACCGAACTTTTGAATAGTCTTCGAAAGCTGCTAATTTAATAATTTTATATTATCACAAATCATAAATAATCTATTTTAAATTATCATGGCAGGCCTGAAGATGCGGAATTCCCCTTCACTGGTAGAGCTCAGTCATATTTTCGTACCATGTCACTTCGTTGACAAATATGGAACATGGTCCCCATGTTTTCCCTGCACAAAAGGAAAAAGCAGCAGGAACGGTTTTTGTAGACCTCACTACTCTTTCCTTTTAGATTAAGTAAGACTCCTCCCAGTTGCCTCTGGAATTTCCCGCGATATTCAAACCCCACACGCATTTTTCTTCCAATTTTAAGGAAGCTTCGATAAAACAGCATTTGATTAAAAAGTCTCCATCCGACAATGCCACTACGATCGGCAGTTTACTTTGTAAACAAAGTTGAATATGCAGTAATTTACATCCTGTAATGGAACTTGGGGAAAAATTTAGCAGGACAACTAAGTACCTTTTTAAAATTAAAAGAAGACACGAAAATAGGTTATTAAATAAAACATTCAATAATTCAAACTTTGACATTTATTGTTAATGATATGTTGTCCAAATACTAGGATGGTCTGGTAAAATAACGGACGTTCAGTAAGTGAAATAAAACCTAGGTACATTGCAAAAGGAAACGCCTTAAATTTAATGTAAATGTGCTGGAAGCAAATTTCACAAACGTTTATTAAATGCATTAAATTTAATAACTTACATTAACCTAAATTAATTCATTCCATTAAATTTAATGTAATCATACATTAAATTTAAAGTCTGATCATTACTTTTTAAGGTGACTATGTACATTAAATATACAACCAGTATTCATTGAATTTGAGATATGTTATCACATATTTAATGCACCAGTATTAATATGAGTTCAAAAATTTCTGTAACTACTAGGAAAAGGAGGACATTTTTCCCCTAGGTAGTGTCCGCCATATAGGCTGGTTTCGAACTCATTGGTTCCCGTCAGTACGCGGCAGTCATGTACACCATCATAAGAAAATTGAGTCCTTTAAGCAACTTATATCAAACTAAACAAAAAGTCCAATACAAGTTGTGTCATCTTCCGAAATCTCATGCAATGCATATTGAAAAATAATGTAAATTCCTTTAGTGTTAGGGTATAAGTTAATTAATTTTAATGTACATTAGTTGAAATTTCTTTTCAGTTTATTGAAATTTAAGATACTATTTAATCAAATTTAATGTAAAACGAACTGATATTTGAATTATTTGCTTTAAATTTAAAGTAAATGTAAATTATTCACGATTTTTGGTACAAAATCATTAAATTTAATGTAGAATGGACAATAAATTTGCATTAAATTTAAGGTTATGTAGATTTGATGTCTATACATGTATAAGTTGGTGTTATTTGGCGTTATAGATGAGGTTGGGTAAAACACTCTTGTTAATTTTTTCCGAAAATGTATTAATCCAATATTTTATTAGAAAATTACGAATTTTACCGTTTCTTTTCTTCCAATTAAATTTGCAAACGAATTTGCTTCCCTTGGGGCGTTGTCTAAACTTTTTCTATAAAAATAGAGATAAAAACAAATTCGAAATTGACGATATTTTTAACATAAACATTCATTTCTGTTTTCATTTCTTCACAGTGATTGTTCATAATTGGTATATTGGTATTATTTCTTCTCTTTTACCTCCACTCCATCCCCTTCACAGCAGTGCGAAGGGGGTGGAGTGGAGAAATGTCTAAGACACTGCGTATTAGCATGGAAGTTATTAAAATTATTAAGAAGACAGAATCATTAGTGCTGATCTTAGATGCTGGATGTACAATGGTTTTACTTAAAAAATATTAGTTTTTCATCTGCCAAAAGCGCTAACTGATAGTAAAACGAAATAAACAATGTCAGACTTTCTTCCCCTTTTAAAAAAGTCACGTTGACAACGGAATAGTGTGAGCTTGATTTATCAGTGCATGTAAAAAATCTTAAACAATAAACTTTGTCTGATTGTTTAAAACATATAAATATTGTTATAATATTACTATATCGAAATATTATTGGTGTTATAACAAAAATTGATATTTTAGCCGCCTAGGAAACAAAAATTCAATAAAATAATTTATGTAACAATTGCAGACGAATATGTAAGATCCTTAACTATGTAGAAATTATTCTATGATTACATTAAGCTATACATTGAAATTTTGCCCGACGGTGTAGGTAAGGTACAGAATTTTTATGGCATAAAATAACGACCCAAATGACCTTTCTCAGGAATTGATTTTTTTTTCACAATAATTTTATTTATTATTCACGTCTGGAAGACTTCTTTTTGACGTGCACCTATTGATGCTATACGATGGAACGAAAGCTTCATTTGTTATGGTTAAGGACATTGTGCAACAATTTTAACTTTAAAGTTTTAACACATATCATATTATTTCCTATAGAATGCAGGAAAATGATTTATGTTTCCCGTGTATATTGAGAACAGAGAACATTTTGGTATGCTAAACGTTTGGATTTTTAATAAATATTTAGATTTCTTTATATGTTGATTGACAAAAAAATAATTTCCAATACATATATTTTCACTATTTCCCGAGGCTTTATTTGGATAGAAACGTATAAACTTGTTTTATGTGGGGGTATTGAGGTAATGGCCTTTTTTGATGCTTCGCACTAACAATTGTGTTATGTAGTTACGTATTTACTTCCATTAGGTTTCCAATTTTTTACACAAGATATTATGGTTAACACTATCAAAAGCTTTTGTCAAATCAACACACATGGCCAGAGTTTCCTTATTATTATTTAATTAGTTGAGAGTCTTTGTTAGGTAAATGCTCCTTATTGTAGATTTTCCCTTCCTAAAGACCATTTCGTTAATTAGATATTATACTCCAGTTTTCCTATTGAATTTGTAGCGATTTCATGTAAAAATTTATTGCAGATATCTGAAAGTTTCATGTCATTGTCAAAAAACCGTTTAAAGAAGGGGTGTCTTTTTTACGTATAAACAATTGGAATAACTTTGTTAATTTTAATGACAGAAGTTTGTGACTAAGTGGACACGTTCTCCGAGTTTATTATCAATTGCAAATATGGTTAGGAAATCAGATGGACGCAACCAAATATAGCTGGCGAAAACATAACCATGGCTTCGAACCAATTTACACATCTGAAAATTTGATACCCGACGCAACTTTAACTTTAATTACATGTAAGTGTACTACTAGGTGCAAAACAAGTAGATGCGGCTGCAAAGAGCACGGTCTCAATTGCACAACTCTTTGTTTAAACTGCAAATATGAGGAAGATAAAAAATGCGACAACTCCGCTGCAGTGATAATTGAAGACGAAAATGACGCGGAGGAAGATGACGATTTTCTACAAGCAATGTTAAATGATGACGAAGAAGAACCTCCACAAAAAGAGCAAGAACAGAAATATAAATTTTTATCGTTGAGTTATCTAAATAAAAAAAGTCGATTGTGTATTTAGGGCATTTAAAGTGTATCTAAAAAAAATAAAGTTTTGTATTATTCATAAACATACGCCTGGATTATTTATTCCGAGAAGATATATATATATATATATATATATATATATATATATATATATATATATATATATATATATATATATATAATTTTTTCTTTATTTTGTCTTTTCTTGGGTTTAGGTTTGCCTGTGATCGAATGTGGCTGGGGAGTACTAATATATGTCAACAGAGCTTTTAACATTATTATCTAGATATTGATATCTTACGGCCTCATAAACATTCATCTTAATAAGTTTTTCGTTGAGGAAAAAATGCCCTGGTTTAATGATTTTGGAATCAATATAGAGGTGGAAGCCTTCATATCTTTTGTGTATCTCACTAATCTCAAATAATATAGAAAAACAAGAGCAATCATTAAGGACGCACTGTAAGGTGTACCTTGCTCACTGAGAGAAATTAAATTGAGCTCAGTGTCAGAAATTTTATTGTTGCAATAAATTTATAAAAGCTTATAATATTCAAATATAATTAAATATAATTAGATTTACGGCAGTCCTCAGTTAGCTGCGGCACTGGAGCAGGTACGTTGGAGGTTTCGATAACAGTTTTATTACTCTCTCTAGTTCTTGAATAGAGTATAGAAATGTTTTTTTGCGATAGCCCCCCCCCCCCAAGAGCTTTGAGTTCAGGGAAGTAGACCCGATTCTGCCTCTTATACTAGGGATGTGTATGCTGCTGGCGTCCCCCCCCCCCTGTTGGCAACTTGTTTTTTCTTGTGATCGCCCCTCCCCCCCCCTCTGCAAGAGCTTCAAATTCAAAAAATAGACCTGACCCTGCCTTTTGCACTAAATATAGGAATGTTGTTGGTGTCTCCCCCCCCCTCTCGCCGACAACTTGTTTTCGCTTGCCATACTGTACTTTTGTGATACCCCCCCCCCCCCCCCAAAGAGACAAGCTGGATCCGCCCCTGAGTAGAGAGTTCTTTTTTGTTTACATGATACCTCAACGCCCGCTGTAATCCAAGGGTTCCGTACCCTTCTAAACTTAATATTTTTTTCAACAAACACTCGATTTACTGAATTTATGATCCTATTATAAAAAAAAACCATTCGAGATTTATTGGCAGGATGTTATAGCTGCAGATATTCTTGATGGCTGACTGTAAAATATCAATATTCAAATTACACCTATATGTCAGCTAAAATAAAGCTTTGTAGCTCACAGGAATCAGAAAAATATATAGATAAATAAGTAAATTATTTAATGTCTCCTAAGCCTTATTGCATATAGTCGTAAGTAAGTAAAATCAAATAATTTATTTCCGGTGTACGGTGATTTTGAAATATTATGGTATTAAGTATTCATTAAAATTGTTGCTGTTATTAACAGGATTAAACAGGCTTGCTCATGTTGATGGCTGAAGTTAACATTATACAAAGAAATTGTGTCAGTTTAAGAAATAAATAAATGTAATTAAAAACGGATTTATTTTTTAGGATGTTGATATTTTCCATTAAAAATGTATTGTACATATTAAACAGATAATTTCCGGTAATTATACCTTCTATTTTGTATTACGTCATTTGGTTTACCCATAAAGCTTTCCCAAAGTGACTTGCAAAAATCATTATCTATGTAATAAATGAATCATCCAATTTTGTTCCTTTTAAATTTGTTCTAATTCTACGGATTGGTTCCGTGTGATTTTAGTTAATAGAAAAGAAGCACAGCACGTTATATTACATTTACCCCTTTACTCAGCAAAGAAATTATCGGCTAGAACTTCTTTAATTTTACCACACCTTTCACTGACATCATCAATAATTATTAAAAATCAGATATCTATTTGTCTATAATTATAAGCTCTATGGTAATCATTAGTTAAAAAAAACATTTTGATCTCTAATATATATATATATATATATATATATATATATATATATATATATATATATATATATATATATATAAGTTAACAAGAGAAAATTCTAGGCTGTGCGAATATGAATTGTTAGTAAACACTACTCTCTTATTGAAAAGTGCGGAGAACTTCATGACAATGAAGAAGATCTAAGGCCGGATATCAGCGCTGTCTTATCCTCATTTGGAACTAATCAGGTCACTACATCCGGTACAATCCATCATCTCGGAGTCGTGCCCTACCTACTGTTTTTAAACTGAAACAACAGCAGGCAAGACACGAATAGCGACATCTTGCCGGATCACTCAGTAGTAACCCAAGAGAAACACCAACTAACAATGTTTTAAAAAATCGGCATGTGATGGCGTGACGTTAAAATAAAAACAGAAATATATCAAACTCGCTCGTTTATACAACATTGATAGTGGGTGTTTCTGTTGTGTTATTGAGTCTTCCGTCGAGATGTCGCTATTCGTGTCTTGTCTGTTGTTTTTTCAGTTTACAAATAGTAGATAAGGTACGACTGTGAAATAATGGATTGTATCGAATGCAATGGCCTGCTGAGTCCCAAATGAGGACGAAACACCGCTGTCTTCATTTTTCGAACACCGAGTTTTCCATTATTTTGGAGTTCTCCGCACTTTATATATATATATATATATATATATATATATATATATATATATATACATATATATGAAGTATGGTGGTGAAATAGAATAAATTGTTCGCATTTTATTTCATTTATACACGGAGTTGCATATTGCATATAGCTGTATGTTTGCTGAATGTGATTTCAGCACTACAACAGCATAAAGTGGATATAACCACGGCTATTGCATCTTACACGGAGGTATCCGTGAAAGCCGCATAAACATATATACGCCATCCGGCGGGAGGTCGACGAAGCCGCGTTCAGTATTTGCATGCTTCCTTCTGATCTGTCCTTTGCACAGCCAGGTGCATGTCGGTACCCTGATGAGTGTAGTAGAGACGAAACATGTACTTCTGCCGTATCACTGTGGCGGGGAGGGTAAGTTTTGATTTTCTTCTCGGTATGGTGGTACAGGTGGGCCATCATCTCGATCGTGGTGGAATAGGATAAATTGTGTTCCTTAACAATTTGTTCAAACTGTGCAACCTCTAACACGGAAAGGATATGGTTGGAACGAAGTTTGCATTTACTGTTCGCATTCTACTTCATTCATAGACGGAGCTGCATATAATTGTACGTTTGCTGAATGTGATTTCAGCACTACAATGGCATAATGTGGATATATCCACTGCTATTGCATCTCACACGGAGGTGAAACCGCATAAACATGTATGTATATATATATATATATATATATATATATATATATATATATATATATATATATATATATACATATATATATATATATATATATATATATATATATATATATATATATATATATCCGATCAGATTAGTGCAGACTAGTTTCTGATTGTTCTACGAACGGAGCTAATAATGAAGATGGCGAGGTGTACCACTATTTGTACGTGTTTACAATGACGC
The DNA here is from genome assembly GCA_034092305.1 of Diaprepes abbreviatus. Lineage (NCBI taxonomy): Eukaryota > Metazoa > Arthropoda > Insecta > Coleoptera > Curculionidae > Diaprepes > Diaprepes abbreviatus. Next base: position 5,259,696 of record JASJET010000068.1, on the reverse strand, counting down.
AAATTTTAAATTAAAATATTTTATTACTTACACTCTCATATATACAGTGCCTGTGGAAAAGCCTGCACCATATAGAAAAATGTTTTATTTCTGTAGATTTTTAAAAGTGATTTATTTAATGAGAAATCAAAAAATATTTGACATATCTCCTTTGCTTCAACCCGCAAATGTCATTTAAAAATTTCAGATGTCCGAAGATAAGATTATTTCAACTTATTTGTATTTCTATGGATACTAAATACAAAGTTTGCGTAGAAATTTTTACTTTTATGTTTTTCCCTTATTTTACCCAAAAAAAAACATTGTGTATATTTGTCTCGAATTTCAGATGAAAGCCGAAACTATCACACAAAAAAAGGAAATTTTATTGAATTGAAAAAATACGTCCAAGACTACTACGCAAAAAAGTTACTTTTCATCAAGACAATGCTCGAGTTCGCACTTGTGCAGGTGCAATGTCAAAATTAAATGAATTACGGTTTGAATTAGTACCTCATCCACCTTACTCACCAGATTTGGCACCTAGTGACTTTTTCCTCTTTTCTAACCTAAAAAAGTGGCTTGAAGGATTTTTATCAAATGAAGCGGTTATTAGGGCTGTTAACGACTATTTTGAGGATTTGAATACTTCCTACTTTTCAGAAGGCAGAAAGGACTAAGTGTACAGAGCTCCAAGAAGACTATGTTGAAAAATAAAAAAAAAGTCAACAATAACAGTGTGTTTATTCCTGTTTTACCTTACTTATTGAACCACCCTCGTGACAGAGTTTAAAGCAAAAAACGTCACATTATCTAGCACCTCTTTTTCTATAAATACCGCCTCTGATTCTCTAAAATCTGTAATATTTGGCATAAAGAAGGTTTTTGTAAAGACCTAACTTAAAAAAATCTTTAATATGAGAGCTTCGATCATACCCTAGATTTAAACAACAATAGATTTGTTTGAAGGCTGTTTATGGTCGGTGGGGGAGACGCTTTTTTGATGTTTGACAGACATAAACATATTTACTTATCTTGTCTTTCAGTTTAATTGCTTGTCGTGACTTTTTTCGGTGTTTTTAAGTGTTAGAAATTACTATAAATGTGAAGTTTACAATTAATATTAACAAAAAGAGGATTTAAAAACTTATTTTTATCGGTAGATATTGTTAGATATTGTTTACATATCGAAAATAACAATAATAATTTAGGCAACCATATATTCATACTTTGCTTTCAGAATTGACGTACCCAGGGGTATGTTCGAAGGACGTACCGACGATACTCGTTTAAATAATGCAATTAGAAAAGGATAGCATAAAATCGGTATGTCTGTACCAATAAATTAAATATCTACTGTTTATCAACACTTTTTCAAATATAAATAAAAATATTATTACATTATTCAGCATTCAAACAACCGGGCCCTAGTTCTGACGTTATGCTACTTCTACAGGGGTATGTTCGAAGTATGAGAGTTATATGGGGTATGTCCTGTATCCACTTTTAATAAGTTTTGAGATACTTCAATCTTTTAATTTATATCATGGGAAACAATAGTGTAGATCGAGATTCATGAGTGTCAAAATATAACTACTGGTTACTGTGAAATTCTTGTTATTAAGCAAGTTTTTTTTTATTACGTTCATTACATTATTTTGAAATAAATTTTCTCAAGAATGGATTTAATAAAGCTTTTCTACATTATTTCTTATGCAATACATATATAAGTATTATAAACTGCTAATTTAAGCGATCTGATATAACAGATGGAAAGAAAAAAGTGGAATTTTGTAAGTGATCACAAATATATTGCTATCGGAAATATAAATGACAGATAATTAATTACTACTTACATATTAAACTACCTATGAACTTTCAAGTGATATTTGCATTTTTTTGATTTTATTTGGACAGTTTCGCTACACGGTTATTTGCAGGTTATTCTTCACTTGCAATAATTCACCCAATTGTCATAATAATGTTTTTATCTTAGAACGTGATCCAAAATGTCTCATTAAATTTGTGGGATAAATGATTGTTTAAGAAAATTACGATCATAGAATTAGTATAGCAAGTTTCCTATAACATAATTTCCCACTCCACTGATGAGGCCAATAGGAAGTCGAAACGTGTATGGAGAGAGGTCCAAGTGGAATTTGCAGGAAATAAATTATGTACTTTTCCTTTCACGGTTTGAAGGAGAAAAAACGGTACCTTGTTAAACTAGACTGCTCATATTGCATAATGATTTGTCATATTTTTGGTTAAATTATTATATACGCAACAATAATCACAATATAATTAAAATCCAATGTTTGGTTTTATTTTCATTTATAGGAACAAAATCTAAACTAAAATTAGAAAATTTTAAATTATTTGTAACATTTTAATAGTAGAACTAGGTACTTACTAATTTGAAAAAAATGGAAAGTTTATTTAAAGGCGTTTTATTCATAATTTGTAAAAATAATAAGAAAACTTTACCTAGATCTTCTTATTAGTAGTGTACCGAAACTAGATGTGGACATCAGCGATACACAATTTGGATTCCGTAAAGGCCTAGGAACAAGAGAGGCACTGGTCGCACTTAATGTCTTGTCATAAAGATGCTTAGACATGAATCAAGATCTACACGTGTGCTTTATAGACTACAATAAAGCCTTTGACAAAGTTAAACATGATCAACTCATCGAATCATTGGTAAGGAGAAGGATCGACCTCAGAGACATAAGAATAATCTCAAACCTATACTATGGCCAGAAAGCAGCAATGCGAATAGAAGACATAACATCAGAGGAAATAGAAATACAGAGAGGGGTTCGTCAAGGGTGTGTACTTTCACCAATTCTTTTTAATCTGTATTCGGAAGATATAGTGAATAAGGCACTTGCTGATCAGGACATAGGCATTAAAATTAACGGCATGACAATAAATAATCTGAGATACGCCGACGATACAGTTCTTTTAGCTGGAACACATGAAGACCTACAGATACTAATTAATAAAATGGTCACAGTAAGCGAAGAATATGGACTCTCACTGAATATAAACAAAACAAAATATATGCTAGTAACAAAAACAACTCGGGACATTCGTACGGTGTGTGTAAAGAATCAACCTATTGAAAAAGTAAGAGAATACAAGTACCTTGGCACAACCACTAATAAAGACAATGACAGCTCCCAAGAAATACGAATCAGAATCGAACAGGCCAGAAACACATTTATAAGAATGAAGAGGCTTTTTTGCTGCCGAGATCTAAACCTTGAATTAAAAGTACGACTGCTGAGATGCTATGTGCTGTCTGTACTGTACTATGGGATGGAAGCTTGGACACTGAAAATGTCTGACATGAGAAGACTGGAGGCATTTGAGATGTGGATATACCGGAAAGTGCTGAGGATTGCATGGGTAGAGAGAATTACCAACGAGGAAGTAATGAGACGTATGCATAAGGAAAAAGAAGTGATTCTAACAATTAAGAAAAGAAAACTACTATATATGGGACATGTCATGAGAGGAGAAAAATACCAAATATTGCAGATTATTATGCAGGGAAAAATCCAAGGAAGGAGATCCATAGGAAGAAGAAGAAACTCATGGCTGAAGAACCTTAGAGAGTGGTTTGCATGCAGTAACAACGAGTTATTTAGAGCAGCGGTCTCAAAAATCAGGATTGCCTTGATGATTGCCAACCTTCGAAGCGGAGACGGCACCTAGAGAAGAAGACCGATATACTCTGAAAAATGCGATTTAGTCAGGTAATATTTTTTAAGAATTGTACATGCAAGTCTTATTTTTATTAACTTAAAAGTATAATTTTTATGATTATTTAGAAACGTAGTTGTTTGATGGTCAAATATTAGTGAAATAAAAACCCAAGCTAGTAATAATACAGATTATTTCATTTTACAGATGCGACGTTCCCAACAAAACCAAATTTTGTGTCCTTGCTTCTCTTGCGACCCGCTATTACACTCAAAGAAATTGAATTAGAAAGAATACCGCCACAGCAAATTTCATCTTAATTAGATACGTCAAAAGATGTTCCTGAGGAAAACAAATTTCTATGCGGATTCCTGTTAGACTTAACCTAAATTTATTGTTTACGTTAATGCATTAAATTTATTAATTTACATTAATGTAAATTAATTTATTCCATTAAATCTAATGTAATTATAAATTAAATTTAAAATTTTGATCATTACTTTTTAGGGTGACTATGTACATTAAATATACGGCTAGTGTTCATTCAATTTAAGATGTTATCACATATTTAATGCACCAACATTAATATGAGGAAAAAAATTCTGCTAGCAGCAAAAGGTGGAAATTTTTTCCATAGATAATGTATCGTCATCTGTAGACCGGTTTCGAACTCATTTGTTTCCGTCAGTACCGGTAGACATGTATACTTCATCATAAGAAAATAAAGTCCTTGAAGCAACATATACCATACAAAATAAAATGTTGAATACAAGTTGCGCCATCTCCCGGAATCTCATGCAATATACCATGAATATTAATGTAAATTCCTTTAATGGTAAGGTACATGTGAATTAATTTTAATGTACAGAAAGTTGAAACATCTTTTCAGTTATTTTATTGAAATTTAAGACACCATTTAATCCAATTTAATGTACAACGAACTGATAGTTGAATGAATTGTTTTAGATTTAAAATAAGTGTAAATTATTCAGGACTTTAGGTAAAAAGTCATTAAATTTAATGTAGAATGGAGATTAAATTTGCATTAAATTTAAGGTTATTTTTAACAGCGTCCAAAAAAATTTTTTGCTTACACATGGTACGAGAATGATGGCGAGAGACCAAATTAACAAAATTTAAGAAATGATTTACCTGTGTTTAGCTATAACTTAGTGTAAAAATATTTGTTCAGACTACTGACTAAAAATCCCAAGTTATTGTTATTCTCCACAAAATATTTTTAATTTTAGTAAATTTTAATCAGGTATGATGTTGAAAATTGATTCAAATATATTTCAATTAAAAAGAAGATGAATAAAAATCGGCTGTTTTTCAAGCCCTTGGACATAAATATAAAAGGTTTAGCCATTTTTTTTGTCTTTATGTATTTACGCCTCGTTTGTAACTTAACATTTCTATAAAAATTATACCAAAATTATTCTTGTAAGTCGTCAAAAAGAAATGTTTTGTAATTTTTTAACATTTTCTTATGTTTAATCTAACTTTGTTATTTATATGACACTGATGCTCTCAATGAACCAAAATAAACTAATAAGTATCAAAAACCTCGAACTGTATTACAAAACAAAAGAAATATTTTGATTTATCGAGCATCCCACAATGATATACTCCATAAACGTTTGAAAATGGTAAAGAAAACTGCATGTTGGACTAATTATTTATACAACCTACAAGAGTAATTTTCATACAATTCTTATATAAATGTTAAGTGAATTAAATAGAAACACAAAATAATGTCGTAAATAAATATTTTTTATATTTGTGTCTGAGGGAGCGGAAAACAGCTGATCTTTACCCACTTCTATGTATTTCACATAATGTTTACATTACGTCAAAAACGTGGATCAATTAATTTTTTCCCTACGTAGCTGCTAGTAGGCGAACATTTCATCAGAAGGCGCAGAACTCGATCATAGAAATTAGTACTGAGTGGCCTATCTAACCTATGATAAATTTACTTATCAATTTCTTCACTATGATACGCTGGAAAACCAAATGACTTAACCATCTAAGACTCGTCTAAATACAAAAACAACGGAATAAATTTCACAAATTATCGCCATATTTTTACAGTGTCAACTGATAAATTATGGTTCTATTTTTGGCGAATTGGCGCCATCTATCGGAATGTTCGGCAAATTAAAAATACCGTCTCGTTCCTCTCATAAGCAGTGTCCAGACTCTAATATATTCTCACCGACTCCCGACCACTTTCTCAACAGTAACTAATATCATATCCGTCATTTATGCATTAGTTTAATGTTGGGCCATAGCAAAAATTTTAGAATCAAATGAAAATTTTAAAGTGAAACGATTAAGGTTTATCAGATTGGATATTTTGTAACTAATGACGATACTTATTGTTAGCTCGTTACTATATAAATTTTTATTGTTGTGGGTCTATTGGACCTCAAACACGCTTCAAATTTCTTGGACCTGTTCTAAACTTGGATAAAGTCTGAAAGGGGACTACGACGAGTCTCCGTACCCAATAAAACCTTTAAATTCGATTATTTCAGAAACGGCAGCTCGAAGCGACACCTACTAGGTATAACTTTTTTGGATAGAGAAATCAAGGAATAAGAATATTTAATTAGAAATTTAATATACCGAGGCACAAAAGAGTTATGAAGCTTTAGATTCAGACGAAAAACTGCTGGTGGCGCCAACTGAAATCAGATCTTGATTTTTCATTCTAAAAAATCCCAAAAATACCAAATTTACTATAAATTCGGCTATTATTGAGACAAATATTTACAAAAAACTTTAAAAAATTATAACTTTGACACCCTGTATTTCTTAAACTGTCAACAAACTAATTTGTGGTAGCATTTTGTACAGACCCTCCAGACACATCTGTACATATATATATATATATATATATATATATATATATATATATATATATATATATATATATATATATATATATATATATAAATTACACTTATTTTTTCGAGCGCCACTTAAATACATACATATATCTCAACAAGGTATTACGATAATTTTACATGATAAATTGAGACTAAAATTTTAACCTGGAGGGTTCCAAGATTTAGCCTAAATAATGTACCTTATATGCGAAATACATAAACAGCATATGCTTTTGCGGGATTTTTAAGGAAAACAACGTGCGCTGGTGACTGCGAAGTGTTTTCGGCAAGCTACGGAAATCCTCCACTCGAAAAAAACGTAGTGCGCCTAAGGCTAAACAATAACAACTAAATGAGTAAAAAAAAAACAATGTTTCAGGTATAACAAAATAATAGAATTATCTTGCTTCATCATGATTCATCTCATTTCGAGGTCTACAAAATTTGATTAGATAAACCTTGGCGGGCTTTGCCTTGTCTAGCTGAATCTCAATGTTCATGATAAGAAAAGGTAACATCGGAACATGATCGAACAATTAAGTAGTCTGTTGCATTTATATTAGACCCCAGACATACAGATATTTTGAATAAAATGGACAGAACCGTTGTCACGAAAATTATGTTTCACGATTCGGAATCATATAATAAACTATTTTTTAAAAGCGGTAAAAAGTTTTTCAAATTCTAAGAATTGATTTTTTTTTGATAAATACAATATTTTCCCATTCCTAAGTTGGCTCGGAATTAAAAATAAAAGAAAGTTATGGGCTGTTAGATTAATCCAAATTTAGGATTCCTAACTACGAGGGCGAATCAAATATGAACTTTTCTTTTTAACGTTCCCTAGGTGAAGTGAGTAACGTGACGTCTTGACATCGGTTGAGTGGGGACGTAAAATGGAGGGGAGTAAATCAGTTCGGCTTTCCAGAGAAGATTGGTTGTTAGTAGCATCATATTTGAGCAAGAGGTGCACACGTCTTTTAAGCAACGTATTATTATTAAATTTTTGTCGCGGGAGAGCGTAAAACTTACCGAAATTTTGCGTCGACCAACTGCAGAGTTCGCTGAAAAAACGCTTTTAAGGACCCAAGTTTACGACTGGCACAAAAACTTTTTCGATGGCCGAGAGTCAGTGCAAAATAAGACCCATGCAACCGCTGTCAAGCACCACTAAGACGACTATTCTTGCGATCCGTGAGATGATTAAAGAAGACCGCCATCTTACAATATGGGAAATTGCTGCACACGTCGAAATATCGCATGAGAGTGCCCAGTCAGTCATTTCAGATGATTTGGGTTACCGAAAAGTGACGACAAGGTGAATTCCTCGCCTCTTGACGAAAGATCAGAAAGCAAACCGTCTTGTCTTGTGTGAAAGACTTTTGGCACCATATCGAATATAGGGGGATGATTACTTGAGGCACATTGTCACTTGTGATGAGACGTGAGTGCATCATTACACCCTGGAATCTAAGTAGACAAGCATGGAGTGGAGAAAACCTGAAGAAGCAGTACCGTGAAAAGCCAAGACCCGTCTTTCTGTTGGGAAAGTTCTTGCAATGATTTGCAGAGGCATATTGCTCATACAGTTAATGCTGCTTACTACTGCCAACTGCTTGATGAAGTGAAATTCGCCTATCGACGAAAAAGGCAAGACATGCCTATTCGAAGTTCGATTTTGCTCTATGACAACGCTCGGCCACACACAGTTGTATTAACCCAAAAATTCATTGAAATATCCGCCCTACAGTCCCGATATGTTGCAAAGAAGAACTTGGAGGTCATCACTTTGACGACGACGAAGGTGTAGGACCGTTCGTGTGTAATTGGTTACAAACGCGACCAGATTCATTCGTTGATGACGGAATTAAATCCGTTCAAATTTGGTGGGAAAAATGTGTAAATGAAAGAAGAGATTATACAGAAAAATAAGGTGTATTGACAATTTTATTTATTGTACCAATAAAAACAAAAGTCCGATTCATATGTGATTCGCCCTCATAGATTGTACGAGTAGGAAACATGTAGAGCGGGCTAATTACACCATCCTTAATCAGGATCCTAAATCAGGCGGTGAGTGATTGTTGTACATACCAAAACTCCGATATTTACCATGGTACTCGTGCTTTCTATGCACGTAAAATAGACTATATCTTAGTTGTTGTGGCTGGTTGTATGAAAATAAAAAAATATAGAAGGAAGTGCTGGGCAAGGAGCACCGTATAATCATCATATCTAATATTTTTGTTTAAATAATCTATAATTTTTGATTCCTTAAGTATGACATGTTTTTTTTTAATATCGAGAACATTTATTATAATAAAACTTCGTTTCCTTTACTTCATCTTCGTAAGTGCACTAGGATACGTCAGCTCGTAGATAGATATTACAGATGGAATATTATATTTTATTTACTTGTAAAACAATTATTATATTAAAATACATTTTTTGGCTAATGTAAAAAATTTGGTGGAATCTTCTTTTTTCTACGTGAAAAAATATTAATTATAAAGAAAGAAAAGTCATTACGAGATGGCTCGAACCCCTGCACAATTAAATGTACTTTCCTCTACTTTTAAAAATTTTGATAATTAATAAATTTACAAATATATAACTACACCGCTAAGTACATTGACAATACATTTTTAAAACCTGTATCTAGAATGTTATGTGCATTGAAGCACATGTGGCGAAGCTAGAGGGATAAAACAACATAGTTGCCAACAGATGTTCGCTGTATGGTAAAATAAAGTTGTATTCAAGTCTGACGATACCCGCGGATCCTAACGTGAGGTAAACAGATACCTTGAATGAATGAACAGAAGGTTGATCATCGATGCCTCGACCTCGTTGGGCTCTTTACATCCCATCATGGCTGCAAGTCATTCGAAACCGATTGTCTTTGCAAATCCGAGCATCCTCTTCGATTGAACTTGCTTAATGACTCCCGGTGACAATATTGTGTCTCTGAAATGTCTCTGCCTCAGTCCGTTGAGTGTTCGGCACTCTCTGAGAAGATGGTCAACAGTTTCGTCCTCCTCCAGATACCAGCTGTACATCAGGTCATCTACGACATCAATTTTATGAAGATGGCCCCTCAGGTGACAATGTCCTGTCGTCAACAGTCCCACCATAATTCGCAGCTCTGTCCCTCCTAAGGAGAAAAGCTCTCTAGTAAGCGATGCGCTAGGTTCAGTTATATGTTCCTTGGCACACTTCATATCAGGATCCTCCCTCCACGACTCAATAAATTTACTTTCCAGCAACAATTTTAATTCCCTTTTACCAATGGTAATTGGGACAAGTAGAATTGGTTAGTGTTCGTATGATTCAATCGCGAACCCCATCTTTGCCAGACGTCCGCTTCCTCATTCTTATGATACTCGAGTGACTTGAGATCCACATGAGTCTGATTGTGCAGCCGTTCCTTGTAAGACTGTTCAGTACATCCTTGCACCCAGATACCGGTATCGAAGTTAGAACATTAGACTCAGTGTCATTATCGCAGCCCTACGGTCTGAGCATATGTTTATTATCCTATTTCTGTTTACGTTTCTCTTACAGAGATGGTCAAACTGCATAGTGGAATCAATTTCTGCTGTAGAGATCGTCGTACGTTGTTCGAGAGAGTATAACTCTCTGACTCCTATGCTCGTGTCTAACAGTTCGGTCCCAGCTCTTTCATCTTATCAAAATCCATCTGTAAACCATCAGAATTTCCCTGAAGATTTTGCTCCCCCTTCCAATCCTCTCTACTTGACAAAACTATCTCCAAAGAGTGTTTAAGTTTTAAAAGCAGCACCACGTAATCTGTTAGTAAGAGGAGTGATGGGCATCACTCTACCACCCTTTCCTAAACACTTGAATAAACGCTGGTGTCAGTTCCTAGATGCTCTAGGCAGTTGAGAGGATCACCAGCCTTCAGGGCCTCAATCTCTATGCCCAAGTGGAGAGGAGGTGCAATGTTAATTACCCCCTAGTGGGGGCAATTACCATTGCATTCATTCTTTGAACTTCGTTAAGTTAAAATTTGTGTTTGCGCTTTGTTATACTAGGCCACCAAACAATTGCGACGTAAGTGATCATGGGGCAGATTACCATAGTGTATATTCAAAATAGCACTCTTGATATCAGTCCCCATGTGCACCCAAATGCTCGTTTACAAGCCCAAAAAGCACATATGGCCTTCTTCTTCAAAAGGTAAACACCTTATTTACTTAGCCACCGTGATTATGACTTAACATACGTTTGGAACTTGTACATAAGTTCCTCATCCGGGGCCCAATGGTTTTGACGTAACGATGGTTTAGATTGGTTTTGTCGATGTATTAGGGTGTATTGAGGTATATAATACATATTCATAATATCCAGTATTATTGCATATCCCATTATTTAATCATCCATATTATCTCGTCAAGACAATCAGTTTTGTTTGCACCGTACGCCGATGGAAGAGTTCTGTACTACGCATGGGGTATTGAAGACATATGGAGAAAAGTTTTCCATTTTCTCTCTCTTTCTATTGGAATAACGATTCCACTTATATGCGGCCTTATGTTTCTACCCCATTTATAATTACTCTATATTCTCTCGCCGTACATCGACATAGTATCTTAAATGATGTTAGACCACACTAAATTATTTTCTAATTAGGATCCTAATCGATCAAGGAAGAACGGTATCACCCGATCGTCCTAATTACATTTCTAACTGCGCTAAATGGTATTACACCACACTGAATTTAGTGCGTAACTCAGTTAGGATGCCTAAATAATGGATGGTTTAATAGGTCCTTTAGATCCTAATTTTATTTATGAAAGTGCCACTGTGTATTTTCATAATAGTATGGCACAAATACATATTCAGGAATAACATATCTATCATATTTTTACTTTGGCTTAAGCTGATAGCACACGAAGGCTGGTTTGCTGCTGGATTTCCTGTTTAATATCGCTACTGGGTTCCAAGCGAGCTATAACGCTGGACATTGTGATGGTTCCTATACGAAGTTGGCTTTATATGTATACGTTGCTAGGCTGACCTTACTGATGCGTGCAAAATGACAGTTTTTGATCACAGAATGCGGGTGTAGAAATTTTCTATCAAAATTCATTATACATTTATAACAATTCATTTTATAAACTTATGAAAGGAGGATCCAGCTTTTCTCTTTGGGGAGGAGGGCGATGTCACCAAGGTAAAAAAAGAACGGAATTACCCCCACTCCATTTGTATACAAGAGAGTACAGCATAACACCAACCAATCAGGGGGGGGAGAGGGGCGGAGTGAGATTCACGTTCCTAATGCAGGAGGCAGGTGAGTCTATTTTTCTGAATTCCAAGTTCTTGGATCCGCCCCCGCGTTAAACTTTGTTGGGAGTTCTTGTAATTAATGAACTATCGGCTGTACTAGATGACAATATGCCACTTTTCATAGTCTACCGAACAATCTATTACAGAATTTCAGCATGGGCTCACGCTACGGAGTCGGCTGCGACGTAATTTAGCATTACTGCAGCCAGCAAGATTGCCATCACAGTTCCCAGCAAATAATCCAGCAGCGAAATAAGTGTTGTGTGAGCTAGGCTTTGCATTAGTTGTCAAAAAACTACCAGATAGAGGCAACACAATACCTTCGTTTCTACTATAGAAAATTATATTACAAGGAAACTGTCTCCGTTAGGTCTACTATATTAGGTATTTTGTGTAGTTCTAACACTTAAGTACGTTTAAAAGGTATTTTTGTAATTTTCAAATACATTTTTTGAAGTATTACTTTATTACAATAAGTACAGAATAAAGACAAATACATTTAACAAAAGTATTCAATAGTTTTCATTTAATTATACACATACGTAATGTTAATTTATAAATAGTACCAAAAAATTGTCAACAGTCTTTTACTTGAAGTACACTTTTGTAGGTAGTATCCATTGCCACAAGTGCAATTAATTAAAAGAGCTTTCTAAAGCTTCGCTGACAGATAATCTATTGTTTTGGGACTAAGAATAAGTCTGCTGACTAGTTTTATACACGAAGAGACTAATATTTTACGCAGATCCTACAATACTTTGCTTTATTGCGTGGACGGACAAAAATCAATTTATGTCTTATAAAAAATTGTTTTTGTGTTTAACTCCCATACTACTTTTGAGTCATGCCATTTTTATTTAAGATATGTTACACCTGAAAATTTATCAGGAAGTTTTATAAATATTTTTTTAAATGTTTATTTGCTTACTTAATTATTATACCAATCATACAGTGGTGTAGATAGTTCTTTTATAAATAGGAATTTTATATAATCTACCTTATTTAACATATTTCCCAGTATACTAAAACGTTCAGTTATGGATACATATTAATAATAAAATTTCCTAAATATCAAATGTATTATTTTCTCTGTACTATCGATTTAATTTACACAATTCACAGTACAAAACATAGGTGAAATGCCATGCCATTCAATTAAGGCAAAAAACTAGGACATTGGATTCCCTATTCAGAATTTTCTCTTGACTTGAAATTATCGATTAAGTATTATTCGTAATTTAATGCTAAATAGTTACACAAGTTAGACCTTTCAACAATTCTATGAAAACTTAACTTAATTTCTATGTATTTATAAAAAAAAACCTTAAGTTTTACACGATTTTATTCATAAACGTCGAATTGGGTAGCAGAGAACATTTCGAATGCCTATTTGAATATTTCAAACTAAATTATAAAATTTACCTTTGAGAAGTAATAATAATATTTTCACAGGCCAGCAGACTCCTCTTTGCTACAAGAGAATTTGTTTGAAGGTCATAGACAATGATGTTTCTTGCGAAGTAGTTGATATCTGTTGGACTTCCATTGTCTTTATTTTTGTTGAATATCACGACGTTTCGGCTAGTAGTTATCTCTAGCCGTTTCAGTTTCACTTGAATAACGAAAGGTACTTAACCAGTAGTACTTAAATATAAAATACAAACTTATCTATATGGAATGAATTTCCAACATACTCCCGCCTTGGAGGTTTTAGGAAGAAAACTCCAACTAAATACAACTAATCTATAATTAATATTAAGATTAATGCAATTTGAATAGGTATTATAATCTTGTTACTTTAAATATAGTCATTATCGGGAAATGGACATAGTTTAGTAATGGATCTGAAAAAAATTCCATCTTGAGTTTTGATTTTAATTACACGAACTTTGCCTTCAAAGTTCTTAGGAATTTCAACAATTCGTGCTGGAGACCATTTAAGTGGAGTTAAATTGTCTTTAAGCAACACGATCTGGTTGATCTTCAAATTCTACGAAAGCCTTAACAATTTAGGCCATTGTTGTAACCTATTAACGTATTCTATTGACCGTGTGTGTTGCTAGATCTCCTATCGGGCGCCTCCCCACGTGTGGATTGGGGCACGCTCTCCAGATACGGAGGGTACCGGGGAAATAAAATACTCGGAGTGAACAAAAACTAACACAATAACAGCAACGTCTGTACCCAGATTAGGCGGTTGCAAACGGCGTCTGATCCAAAATGGGCGGCCGAAATAAAGCCAAGAACTGGCATGAAAGAAGGCAACGGGATACCACCTTCATTACATTTCCCAAGACAATTACATGACTACATTCAATTCAAAATTTTCCGGAGGTTTAAATAGTTCCCCATTCGGATCTCCGGGGGGGGGGGGGGATGACGGTTTTGAATAATACAAGCAAAAAGACAAGCCTTAGAAAACCAATGAAGATAGGAACGTGGAATACACAAAGGGAAAGAACGTGAATTATTCAACATAATCAAGAAAAGAAAGACGGCCTACCTTGGGCACATTATGCGAAATGAAAGATACCAATTCCTACAGTTGATGATTGAAGGCAAGATTGAGGGCAAGAGAGGAATTGGAAGAAAGAAGATGTCCTGGCTCCGTAATACTAGACAGTGGACGGGGTTGCACGATATTCAGACAATGATACACACCGCGAGAAGTAGGGAAGAAATGGAAAATGTAATCGTAAACATCCATTAGCGGATATGCATTTGAAGAAGAAGAAGATTGACCACCTCTTCCAAAAATTTTGTTTAATTTTCATATATTTTTGATAGATAGAAAGACGGTTGTTACAAATATCTAAGAAATTTTTCTCCGAATAATAGGTCAAGCTTGTTGATATTAAAAAGTGACTTGGAATTAATGGATTTAAATAACGATTTAAATCATTTGAAAGTGCTGTTAATGGTCTTGAATTTAAAATACTTTCAATCGTCGCTAATATGGTACTAAATTCTTCATATGTTAAAGTTGTGTCATCTACTACACAAATGATATGATATTTGCGCGCTTTTGATCGCGGCCTCCCAAATTTCACCCCAGTGCGGGGATCTAAGCGGTATGAACCTCCTCTGAGTTTCATTCTTTGCCAGGAAATCTTCAATTGAAAAGGTATTCTGTATTTTCTTAAAAAAGGCATACAATTCTTTCAAATAGTTACTCGAACCTGTAAAATTTGTTGCATTATCGGAATATATAATTGCAGAATTGCCACGTCTCGCAATAAATCGTTTTAATGTTAAAATGCGGCGAATAATCCTGTAACCAGCTCAATATGCACACATTTGGTAACTATGCATACAGATATAACATGTCAGCCTTATACCATTTGTAGTTGAAGCATTATATTGTAATAACATTTGGAGAACGCAATAAGCTGACCAAAGAACACTTTTCTTCGGACCTGCCAGATACCAAAAACATATTCAATGAACCTGTCATGTAGATTATTTTAAAAACTTTCTGCTAGGTTAGTTTTATATAACAGTTTATTATAACATTTAAAATTTGCTGCTTTAGATCAGTATTCATAAAATATCATTTTAAAAAATTCGGAAACGAAAGTTATATGTAAATCAATTATTAAAGAAAACTCGCCATATGGTCGTCAAACGAATTAGCAAATTTAAAACTGAAAGTTTTGTTCGTAACGCACTGTTGTCAAAATTCGATTTATTAACAAATGACGTTCATAAAGTCGTTGAGGCTTTAGCAGAATATTTTATAAACTTTTATGGGTAATCCAGTAGCGTAGCAACCTACCATGAAGTCTCAGCGTTGATTGAAAAAATTAATTAACGGTTGCAGTATTGGGATTTTAATAGGAGAGAATTTTTAAAGGATTGCATTACAACGGTACCTATTAACGAAGTGGTCGAAACCGGTATATAATGAAATGGGTGCCATCTAAGGAAGTAATGCTCTAAAAACAGTAAAGTACTTTTTCATGTTGTCCCGATCGTAAAGATTTTATTTGTTGATAGTGAATTCAAATTGTAATCGATTTTAGTTGTAAAACGGACTATAACAACAAATAAATTTTTTTCAAATTTCAATATTGAACTCAATTTCCTATAACTAACGCTGGGTGTTCCATAAAAAAAACCGAAATATGTCCCACAGTTCGTAAATAGAGAAAAATGTTCATTAAAAAAAATTTTAGGATTCGAAGGAGGACATCCAACAGTAATTTTAACTTTGGGTTTGTTTTTTTTTATTTTTTTTTGCAAAAATAGAAAATACAATCATATATTTACTCGTCTCTAATTGCGCGGAAGAATTTTGAAAATTACCTTTTTTCATGTTTTTTTTTCATACAAAATGGTGGGGCGTAGCGTGGGAGGTGGGCAAGGAAGGTACTTGCTCCAGATGGTCCTTTATTAAGGGGCGGCAAATTTCGAAAAATAACATTTTATTTTGACTAGAATTTGTTTTACTTTTTTCGTTAATTCAAGGAATCCCCTACCTGTACAACTTTGGTATGTCTTTTTATAAGTGACATCGCTCCAGTATGCACTCAGACGAATAATAAAAGTATGGCAGCGATTCTCAACTAGTGGAGCGCGCCACCCTCAAGCAGCTTCTGTATAACATTGTAAAAATTTCCGTAAAAGATTTAATCTTAGAGTTAACAATACAATACCGATAGTTAACGATCACGCATTGTCAGACTTATATTTGACAAGCCACACTTCAAAGATTTCCGTTATTGGTCCAAATTTAATCTTATAATTATCAATTAATATAAAATGTGGAAAATTTTTAATGGGATATAGGGAAATATAATTTTCACACATAAATTTAAAAACTAAGCATTAAAAAAAACAAACACGAAAAAGTTTTCTTAATTTTGACAGAATTCAATTATGGTGAACTTTAATTTGACCTTGAGGGGAATTTCCAAGGTCTAGCTGTTTTTTTTAATGGGGATCCTCATTTTTTTATTGCAGAAATGGACGGAGAATGTCAACCATATTGATAATGGCACCTTCAACTCATTTGAAGGTAAATTTTTTCTCTTAATGAGTATATACATATATATATATATATATATATATATATATATATATATATATATATATATATATATATATATATGTACGTAGCTGCATATAGTTGTACGTTTGTTGAATGTGATTTCAGCACTACAACGGCATAATGTGGATATATCCGCTAATATTGCATCTCACACGGAGGAATCCGTGAAAGCCGCATAAACGTATACAAGCCATCTGGCGGGAGGTCGGCGAAGCCGCGTTCAGTATTTGCATGCTTCCTTCCGATCTGTCCTTTGCACAGTTAGGTGCATGTCGGTACTCTGATGAGTCTAGTAGAGACGAAACATGTACCTCTGCCGTATCACTGTGGCGGGGAGGGTAAGTTTTGACTTTCTTCTCGGTATGGTGGTACAGGTAGGCCATCATCTCGATGGTGGTGGAATAGGATAAATTGTGTTCTTTAGCAATTTGTTCAAACTGTGCAACCTCTAACACACACACACACATATATATATATATATATATATATATATATATATATATATATATATATATATATATATATGGATATGGTTGGAACGAGGTTTGCATTTACTGTTAGCATTTTACTTCATTCATACACGGAGCTGCATATAGTTGTCCGTTATACGTTGTACGGATATATATATATATATATATATATATATATATATATATATATATATATATATATATACATATGTACAATGTACACGTATACTTCTCCAAAAGTGTAGTGTCTGTGCGGGAGGACTGGCAGATTATAACCCTAATTTTAACATTTCCCGATTTGGTCTAAAATTATTTATAGCTGATTTGTGTGGACGTAAATTATGAATTTGAAATCATCGCAATTCTTTCAAAATTTAAAATGTCAAATTAAATTTTTACTTTGTTCAATATCTTTCAAATTTGGTATTTGGAGGGTTATTTGGATCATCATGAAGTTTAGTGTACCATAATATTGATTTAAGTACATACATTTTTTGCGATCTGGATAACATAACAAGGTTTATTAAGCATTTTGTGTTAACTGCGCTATTAAAATAACTAATGCATATCAAGATAAATTTTATTATACGAGGTCTGTTCAAAAAGTTTGTGTGGGTACTAATTTTCTTTCTGGAAACGTTGTAACGCTGGAGTGAATGTTTGTGCCTCGATTAAGAGTGGCAACGGTTCCCACCATTCAGTAAAAATTTGGCCGTGACCGGATGCATAAGTTTTGTTTGGCAGTAGACGAGAGAGAGAGAGAGAGAGAGAGAGAGAGAGAGAGAGAGAATGAAAACCTAAAGAAAGTCAAGAATTTATTACTTTCAGATATTTCCAGCCCTGCAAGGATGATTACGGTTGAGTTAGGGGTCACCATAGGTAGTGTTTTCAACATTTTGAAACACGTTTTCATCATGCGAAAACTGTGCGCCAGGTTTGACGAAAAACAATCATCCCCCTCTATCTGCCGGATTTAATTCCATGTGATCTTTTGTTTCCCAAAGTAGCACTATTCGGGGTAGTCATTTTTTTGATGTTGTGACCATCCAACGCACTTTGATGGTGTACCTGAATAACTTGACCCAAGAAGAGATGAAACATTGTTTTAGAGAATAGGAGAAACGTTGGGACAAATGTATCGTATCTGGGGGAGAGTACTTTGAAAGTGATGTTATTTCTGTAACTGAATAAAGCGATTTACATTTTTTATAGAGTTAGTGCACGAACTTTTTGAACAGACCTCGTAAAGCCTGAATTTGGTATTGACTTCAAAAAATCCAATTACAGAAAAAAATGTATATAATTATTTTTTGCTTTTTAGTATTTTTTCAATTTTTTAAGAGTTTTATTGGTGCGCGAAAATTATGGGGTTCTACTTTTAAGGCTTTATACAGTACTTTCTAAAACGTTAATCGTGTACAGAGCAATAAAAAAAAAGGTAAATGGGTATTTAAAACATATATTTTTTTTCCATACGGTACATAGAAATTGTGTTAGTTTTTTTTTTCTATAATAACTAATTGGAAGGAAAAACAATGGGAAAATAATCAGGTTATTCTACTTGCTGTATATTATAGAGGATATTTGTGTTGCTTATTGTTAGTATCATATATAATATATATCTAAATAAATGCATTTTTAATCTGTTTTTTGGAGATACCTATCCTTATGAGCCCAATTTAGAGCACTCCCTGTATAGTACATACGTATTCGTGAAATATAGAGGACATTTTTATAAGCGTATACGTGTAGATTATAAATTTACAAATTTTGAGTTTATGGTCCAGACTAAAGGTATGAACGTGACTGAAAATATTTACTGCGTTTCTTTGTAGTGGGTCCACATGTGAAAGAGTAAAAGACCAGCTTTTAACGGACCGCTTATTAACATGAAAATATAGACGGCTTTAGAGAATCCATTGAAGCAAAGACTGAACCAAAGATTCAACAAAAAGTATGACCATAGTAATAAAACATCAGAAGCGGCACAACATAACTCTTGTCAGTGGCGTATTTAGGATAGAGAAAAGGAGACAATTGTTTTCCCCAGAACTTTTAAAATCAATAATCAGGAAAAAATATCGAAATTTTAGGCACCAGAAGTGTGAGAGCTTTATTGAACAGTAGTGTTTTATGAGGTAGTATTTAATTCATCTACTTTCTTGATATTTACAAATCATTTTCTCTTCCACGTGAAAATTATCTAAAAGAATTTTGATATTTCAGATCCATATATTTCGTGAAAATAAATTATATAAATTTAGAATTCAAAAATTTTAAAATTTAATTATTTATTTTTCGTTTTTCGTTAACAATTGCACCAATCGTCTCTAAATCTACGAATATAACATACACAAAAAAAAAATCCAAAACAAAAGTTGCATATATTGAACATATCTTGGTACGCCAATGATATAATGCGATTAAGATGTCCATGTCCGCATAGAAAATATTACCAGCATAATTATGCTTTTTTACCTTAACCGATGGAAATTCCGGTAGACTAGACTGTGACGATATCAATCATGAATGTTACTTTTACTAACAATGAATACGTGAAAAGTAACAGTAAGGACTATCTATTAAGTATAATTTCACGTCGTCACCGTCTTGTTAACGACTTTACGGACCTTACCTTGATACTCGGATAAACACCAGTATCTATTAAACATTGACTCTAATATATATTTATTAAACTATTGTTATGAATGATTCATTTAAAAAATACCGGGTAGATAGTGACAATACTGATGTACTGCAGGCCACTTAATTGTGATTTTTAGAGACTTTATTGATGCCTATAAATCATACAGCATTCTGCAATCTTAAAAAAATATTGAAAGAATCCTTTGCCTAGTTATTATGAGCATTTCGTACAGATTGGGACCTCATCAAAAATTTGGCCTTATTTTATTTTTCATTTTTGATTTTTGTTTCTCGAGAATCCATTAATTGGCTCGGCATTGCAAGGAAAGATTGTCAGAGGTACCACGACATGTTGGTATGAACTTCAATTGTAAAGGCAGGGACTCCCTGGTATCCGCAACCTATTACTAAAATCACTACTTTCACATAAACAGGAACTTTAATTTTGAGCATTATTCCTCCTCCTTGATAATGATATTGAGTTTGGATGGTGCTGACGACTCGAAGACATACATACACAAATATATATTTAAAACTGCATTTTGATGAAGAGATTTTTTATATAATATAATAATACCTCCTACATATAACAAAATAAACTTTCATCTAAAAACCTGCTAAGAATGTTTGATATGTATGAACTTGTATTCGTTTGAATAAAGCATCGACAACATGGCTCAAGTATGCACTTAGACGAGTAATAAAGAACACAAAAAGATTTTCCCAAGTACACGGTAGTCAAATTATCTGTAACTGAATGCCAGAGATTCTTACCCTATGGAGTACGCCTCCCTTAAGGAGGTTCTATTTACTTTTTATTAATAAGGAACTGCATTTTTCCTTTCATTTCTAGAAACAACGTTTTACCTCAAATGCAATCATGTATTATTTAAGTTTTTCTTGAGTTATCATATTAAATATCAAAGTATAAAACATTCTGTAACTATGCCAACGCATTTTCGATGTACCCCAAAAAAGTTTTAACCTTTTAACCAACTTCAAAAAGAAGGAGGTTCGACATTTGACCGCAATGTACTATTTTTTTTATGTATTTACGTCGATTACACCGGAAAAGCGGTAAGTCTTTGAATGAAATTTTTTGCATTATATTAAAGAAATTGCTGCGGTGGTTCCATATTATTTTGGCTGAAATTGATTGAGTAAAATCCAAGATGGCGCTGATAATATAGCGGGTAAAAAATTAATTTCGTCACAATTGATATCAGAGAATTTTCAGCGTCGTACATAACGAATCTAAAATTAATTTTAAAAAATTCAATACGGCGGATTTAATATACCGAGTCAAAAATTTAACATCTCTTGATTTTGTTCAAAATTTGTTGATGGGAAGTCTCTGAGAGTGCAAATAACGAATTTAAAATTGTTTTAAAACGTTCCATATAGCAGATGCAATTTTGAGGTTTAAAAATTTTATTTTTCCGGATTCTGTTCAAAATTGGTACTGTGGATTTTTCGAGGGTGTAGATTAACGTTAAAAAACGTTACGTTATTCCCATTTTTTAAATCGGTATTAGGGGGTTTTCGGAATTGTAGGTTACGAGTCCAAATTTAATATTTTACAATTTAATATGACAGACACTTTTAATCTCGGTATTGGGGGATTTTGGGCGCCCAGGGTATGAATGTAAATTTAATCAAGATAGCGAAATAACTATAGCAGACTAAATGTTTGTTTGGTACAGTTTCATTTAACACTGGTATTTGGGGAATTCTCAGAATCAAAGAATTTTTGTTGTTCAATTTAGTGTGGTCTACTATTGATAAAATAGGTATTTTTTGCGACCTAGGAACTCAATTCAATTGAAAACTAAAAATCGGAAAATAAAATTAAAAAAAAAATTGTTAAAAATCAAAAAATAACATTATAGATTTTTATATAGATTTGAAATTTTTTAAATCTGCGCCAAATTATTATTAAATTAAACAAATAACTACTAACAGGATATACATACAAGCTATGTTAAGAAGGCAATTACAAATAAAGGATCCCTCAATCTTTCCACGTGAATCACATTTTGTCAGGTGTCAAGTTAAACTTTATATTTTGAAAGTTTTACAGGTATTACTGTTTCTGAGATTGCACACCCTATTGATATATTTTCTTTGTTTTTGGCGGAAGGATCCTAGTAAACAAAATATATTCCTTATTTTAGTTATCATTTTTTTAGTCATTTAAACGCGTAGATCCAACTAATACTGAAATCAATAAGTAGTCTTTTGGAACGATGTCTGTAATTCTCACATTTTTTTTTTCTTTCAAAGAAGAATATTTGTGAATTATTTTGGCAATTATTTTATTTTCCTCCTTTTAATTGCCAGAGAATATACGGGATATATGCCAATAATATTTTAAGTCGAAATTCTTATTAAACCAAGGGCGACAACATTTTTGAGAATAGTCTTAAAAGTTTTTCAAGGAACTAAAATGTCTCTATCTATCTATCTATCCATCTATCTCTCTCTCTCTATCATATATCCTTATTGTTAGATCACTGGTCTCCAAAATCTATTCCATTTTCTTGAATTAATAGATCAGCTTTTGTGACGTTTTGCTGATATTTGTCATTAGGAACTCCATTATATATGTACGTGTAATTAGCACAGATGCTTAAAAAGTATTCACATACCTTCTTTGCATCCTCCTTTCTTGATTCATGACTAACGACTTTAAAATTTAAAAATTCCTGCGTACTTTAGACATAAATACAAAAATAACACTTAATATGATAACTCAGCAAAATTTGTTATTTATTTACTCTTGGTTGTAAAAAAAACCCTGGGCTTAAAATGTTAGTAATAATTTTTTTTTAATTACACGAACTGGTTTTGGTTTTCACGTGTTGCGATCTGATGAAAATATCAAAAAATCTAAGATGATCTCTAACTTGTTTTACGCAGTATACCTGTATATACCAAATATATTTTCAAAAAGTTATTAGAAGCGACATTTTCATATAAACAACGTTGACTAATGATTTAAATTTATATGAAACATTAATTTTTATATATCTAACCTGAAACGTTTAATAAGGGCTAATCCAGGCAGGGGCCACAGGTGCAATGACCCCCCCCCCCCCCGCTTCCAAAATATGCACATGTGTTAAAAGAAATATCGAATATGTATATATATATATATATATATATATATATATATATATATATATATATATGAGATAAGATAAACTTGTTTATGAAATTAAATGAAATAATTTATTAGCCATAAGACTGATACTTCAGCATTGGTTTCGTCAACAGTATACAATTAAATAAAAAAAAATACCTTAAAGCTAGAAAAAACAACAAATAGTTATATTAGTTAATATCATAAGATACTTGTTATAATATAAAAAATGTAAAATAACTTAATGTAATATTTAATAATAAAAACCACAGATTAAAATCCTAAAACAACTAACAGGAAAGAAAAAAAATAAAACGATAAGAACACAATCAGAACAAAGCAGAATTTAATTTTTTACAAACATGTTCAATATGGGAAAAGAAATGCAGCGATTCATCAAGCCACATGCCTAAAAATTTAACATAAGCTGAGGTTTCAATATTATATGTTACTTTATCCTCTACCAGCAATGGTTTTTTAATATTGAAATTTATATATACAGTCTTTGTTGGGTTAAGTATTAACTGATTACGCTGACACCAAATCTCCAACTCCTCTCATACCCTTCCCGCTGTATGCAACAGCTCCTCTGGGGCATCCGCAGATATAGCTATCGTGGTATCATCAGCAAATATAACCAACTTTCCCCTAGGTCGTTAACATAAATCATAAACAAGAGCGGCCCCAAAACCGACCCCTGCGGGACACACACCCAAAACGACTTTTTTGCAATCTGATTTACTTTTTTGGTATCGAACAAACATACTCCTATCAGACCTATACGAGTCGATGAGTTTTACGATATTTCCTCTTATACTCGAAGCAAAGAGCTTTCTCAATAAGAACTCTCTACTCACAGTATCAAACGCACTTGTTAAGTCAAACATGAGACACATCACATACTTGCCCCTGTCGAGCTCTGTATATACAAAATTAAGTAAATCACAGCATGCTGTCTCGATGGATTTGTTCTGTCTGAAACCATGTTGGCAAGGAGTAATAATTGAATTCTGGTTAAAAAAATTTATCAAATTTTGGTATATTATTTTTTCAAAAACTTTAGAAAATACACTCAGTATAGATATTTGCCTGTAATTGGCCAAGTTGTGAGGATCATCCTTTTTATATATTGGAGTAACTGCCGCCTGCTTTAGTATTTGAGGGAAAATGCCCTCTGAAAGTGATCTGTTTATTAAATATGTCAAGGGAAGTGCGACAGATTCAGAAATTAATTTTAAAATTTGAGGACTTATACTATCGGAACCTGAGGAGCGTTTGTTCTTTAACGATACTATCCTTTCTTGAACTACCGCAAAAACTACTATTGTTTTATCTCCTTTTATTTCGAGATATTACATTTCTAACGTCGAAATTTTTATTTAACTGAAACAGATTATGTAACTCAATTTCTTTAACTTTGATAGTTAATTTTTTTCTCAAAATCGAAACACATGCTCGTATTGTTAACTTTTCTTAAGAGCATGATCTTATTATCATAAACTTTCAATTAGTATTCATTTTGGTTTAAAATAAGTGGTCCACGAAATAGGCTAATTTTCACCTATTTTTGCGGTCACTCTTTCACTGTGATGGGAACGTCTTTTGTCGCATCTGTAAAATTAAATAATCTGTGGCTCAAGTAGTAAGTATTCCGATAATATTTGAGAGGTAAAACAGAAATAAATGTAGTGGCATATTATTTCATATCTACCCAATGGCTGCAGACATTTTTTTGGCATATTACTTTGGTTAAGTTTACTTTCAAATTGATTTAAATACCCGTCTGCGTAAAAATTGCTAGGGTGTATATATTTTTTAGTTCAAGATAGTATTCTAAGTTTGTGAGATGTGTCTGTTGTTATTATCCCAAAATATATTGCCTCCGAAATTACCGCCAACCTAATTAATGACGATTGGTTATCCAGTATTAAAAATAAAATTTCAAGTACAATTCAAAAATGCCGTAATATATAGATTCCAATAAAAAAGTATTTTTGACTATTTTCGTCTGTAGAGTCACACAGACAACTGCTTCTTTTTAAAATAATGCTTGTACAAAGAGTATGCTTGTGAAGTAATATAAATAATTTGATATTTTCAATAATAAAGAAGTTTTCAATCCTTCTTCTTCTTCTTCTTCCTTCTTATATATAAGCAATTTGCTTGTTATTATTCGTCTCTTTGCCTGGTTTCAGTCTATTATGAGGTTATCACTCCATCGTTTACGGGGTCTTCCGGTGCTCCTACGTCCTATTGGTGATTTGTCCCTTGTGATCTTTACTATTCTATCGTCGGTTATGCGGTTGATGTGTTCGTTCCATTCCCTTTTTCTTTGTAATACCCAGTCATTGATGTTATCGACTTTACACACTCTTCTTATATCCTCGCTCCTATTCCGATCCATAAGTGTCCTGCCAGCTATCCTGCGCACCACTCTCATCTCTGTTGTTTCCAGTATTTGTTTTGTTTTCGAGGTTTCTGGTCTGGTTTCTGCAGCGTATGTTAGTATGGGTCTTATTGCTGTTTTATAAATTCTGGATTTAACTTCGATTCCTATATGTTTATTACTCCATATGGTACTGTTAAGACAAGCGGCTGTTCTTGCTGCTTTCATGGCTTGTCCCCTCACCTCCGTTTCAACATCCCCGTATCCGGATATTTCTATTCCGAAATACTTGAACTTCATTTCCTGCTGTATAATTTTGTTGTCTATTTCTAGTTTGCATTTGGTGATCTAGATGTAGTCATGATTTTAGTTTTTGACGCTGATATATTCTTGTTAAACTTTTTCGCTGTTATGTTAAATTGGTGCCGTAGTCTTTGCAAATCGTCTTCGCTTTCAGCCATTAACACTGCATCGTCGGCGTAGCACAGTATTTTGATTTCCCTGTCTCCCATTTTATACCCTTTCAATCTTCGCATCTGCTTTATCAACTCGTCCATGATGATGTTAAATAGTAGGGGGCTAATAGAGTCACCTTGTCGGATGCCATTTTATACTTCTAATTTTTCGGTCAATTCACCGTTTATCCTAGCTTGAATCGTATTTGCCTGATATATATTTTTAATCGTTTTGATAATGTTGTGAGGTATTTGTCTGTCGTAAAGTAGCTGTGTTACATCCTCCAGCTGTATACGATCGAACGCCTTCTCTAGATCGATGAAACACAGAAAGGCTGGACGATTATATTCAATTGACTTTTCCGTTATTTGTATTATTACAAATATGGCATCCGTACATGACCTTCCCGACCGGAATCCCTTCTGTTCGTCTGCTAAGGAAGTGTGTTCATTAATTTTGCTTGTACGAATTTTTGTGGTTAGTTTTAACGAGGTGGAGAGAAGATTGATTCCTCTGTAATTAGCCGGCACTTTTTTATCGCCTTTTTTTGAATAGGAGTATTGTTGTGCTAGTCCTCCATTCATCGGGGATTCTGTGATGGTATATGATTTTATTGATGAGAATTTTCAGTTGTTCGGTCAGGCTCTCTCCTCCGTATTTCAGTAGTTCATTGGCAATTCCGTCAAGTCCGGCACTTTTCCTGTTTTTTAGTTTTTTTAAGGCTAGTTCTACATCTTCCTTCTTTACAAGTATAACGTCGTTAATTATATCTTCGGGTGTTAGGTTTGATTTTTGTCTGTTATTTCTTGTATAATTCTTTCAAGTAGTTCACCCAAGTTCCCTTCGGTATGCGGTTACTGCTAATTAACTCATGTGTTTCCTTTCTTTGGTCTCTAATCAGCCGCCATATCTGTTTCTGGAGTCCATAGAAGTCGCTTTCCATCCTTTTTGAAAAGGTTTCCAAGTGCTTGTTTTTAACTTGTCTCACTAATGTATTGGTGCTATTTCTAATTATTTTGTACTCTTGATAATCTTCCGGACACTGCGTTGTCCTGTATTTTAAGTAGGCTCTCTTTTTCTCTTTACATTGCTCCTTAACTTCCTTACAGAACCAGGGGGTCTTCTTGGGTCCTCCTTTTCCTTGGCTTGTTTTTCGTGTTCCGAGTGCTTCAGTGGCTGCTTCGTTGATATTTCGCTTTAGTTTCTCCCAGCTGTTATTAATGTCATCCCTTTCGTCTAATGGTTTGTTTTGTATTTTTTCCCTAAGTCGTTTTTGGTATAATTCCTTAGTGGATTTATCCCACAATGATTCTACGTTTATTTTCTTATCCGGTGTGCCAGATCTTGTGTTTTTGTTGGGGTTTTCAATCCTAAACTTAGATTAGTTCTTATGCCAATTATACAGACAATCTAAAGAATATTTTTGTGTGCCTTCATAGTAAATTCCTACAAAATTATTCAAATTTGCCGCAGTCTCCAC
Organism: Diaprepes abbreviatus; assembly: GCA_034092305.1. NCBI lineage: Eukaryota > Metazoa > Arthropoda > Insecta > Coleoptera > Curculionidae > Diaprepes > Diaprepes abbreviatus. Next base: position 5,232,169 of record JASJET010000068.1, on the reverse strand, counting down.
CTAATTCCCGATTACCATTGTTCTCGATATTATAACATCATCTGTATATTGTTCTCGATATTATAACATCATCTGTATAGGAAAAGTAATGTTACATATGTGGGTGCAGTAAAAAGAAAGCTGTATTGTAAAATTTAAATAGTTATATTAATTTTCCCTGGTAAATCATGCTGAATATTTTTAGAGATTTCTATGTAACTGAATTTTTTAACGTATGTACATAACGAATAAATAATAAATTTACTACTAATGATTTTATGAAATCTGTCGCCCACTATTATTTCACAATTATAAGAATTTTACGCACTTACAAGTATTTTAAAGCTTTTTCTAAACATTGGCTGACATCGATAAGGCGAAAACAATACTTTTTGTTTTGTTAGTTATTTTAAAATCTTTAATGTTTAAAAACGACGTCTTTAACAAATAAACTGTAAGTTTTTCTTAAAGTATCAACAAACGAATTTGAGGAATAGAGAGTATGTCTTTGAAAAATATGTGTGTACAATATACATTTTAAACTTAGATTTACGTATATAGTGTGGATTACTCAGCATTTAACTATTTAAACAAATATTTATAAAAATTTTAATTAAATGCCATACCTATTGCCATTTTATCGACGATCAAATAGAGATTGCATGTTTCTAATAATGATAAATTTAAAATATTATGAAGATGAGAAGTTATTTAGTATTAAAAACTATTAAGTCTTCCGATTAGACATGTAATATGACCGAATGACTGTGTCAATGACGACAACAGATAATTCCGTCGTAAAGTTAAATTTTGTTTAAATATTATGTTTAAGTTATCAAAACAATCCTTATTTTCGCTTTCAATATGTTCGTTTAATATTAGTTTTCCCCTTCGTAGTAAGTTAACCTAAACGAACCATACCTACGTAAACTCAACTCTTTAAAACAGGGGTTTGCAAATGACGACCAGCACCACCAGTCTGGTCCGCCATAGTTTATTTTAATTACATTGTAAAATTTAGAATATAAGTAAATAATACAAAATAACAATCAGATGTTTTTATTTAACGACCAATTAATAAACGCTATAACCGACATACGTCATAAACCTGAACATTTTAACTGTAATTAAGAGTATGAGATTTATTCTAAAAACTTACAGTAAGTGACATATATATATATATATATATATATATATATATATATATATATATATATATATATATATATAAATCACATAATGAAATGAAAACATTATAATTATGATACCAGCGGTGTATGCAGCCCTTCTCTTTGGGGGGGGGGGGGAGAGAGGGGATCACAAGAATAAAGAAAAGATCGAAATTTCCCCCAAGGTATCTGTCCGTGTGGTTGGTTTTCGATATACCGTATGTTGAGGGTCACAAGGGTATAATCAATTTCCCTAACTTTCCGAATTTTTATTAAACACAATAGTTGAATGGAATGAATAGTAGAAAGAGATATAAAATTTTTATAAAAAAATTGAACCCACTTCTAAAAGTGCGCTAAAATAAGAAAAATAACTATAAATTTTTATATGAAATTGAACTTTTTGAAGTCGGCGCCAAACTAATACCTGATAAAATGTGATTTGCATAAACAGATTAAAATACTTTATTTGTAATTGCTTTCTTACCATAATTTGTATATATTAGTAGTTATTTATTTCATTTACAAATAATTTGGCGCTGACTTCAAAAAGTTCAATTTCATATATAAATTTATAGTTATTTTTTACTTTTTAGCACACTTTTAGAAATCGGTTCAATTTTTTTATAAAAAAATTATTTTTCTATTTTTAGTTTTAGAATTCATTATAATATCCATAAAGTATTTGAACTAAGTACTAATCGCGATTAGTGTACCTCGCAATGACTCCAAGGTGGCAAAAAAGTACCCATGTTATCCAAAGTTGTAAATCACCCTTCAAAATGAACCACTAAAAATTCTTTGGTCCTTAGAGTTTTCCAAATACCAGTAAAATTGTGTCAAACAAATATTTAGTCTGTCATAGTAAATCTAATATCTTAAATTTCAAATTAATTTTAGATTGGTAATATAGGCCCCAAAACCTTCCAATATCGATGTTTAAAGAACCTGAGATATAAATTTTATACTGCATATTGTGTTTGTATACGCCTCAAGAACCCCACAATATCAATTTTCAATATTTAAAAAACCTGTAATGTAAATTTCTTATCTCGATATATTTTATACTGCATATTGAGTTTGTATACGCCTCAAAAACCCCACAATATCAATTTTAGACAAAATCAGAATATGTAAAATTTTCTGTCCCTCATATTGTGTCTTATCAACCTAACAGTTGTAAAAAATTAACTTCATATTCGTAATACACGATCCCGAAAACCCTTTAATACCAAATCTGAAAAAATGCGAATAAGGTAAAATTTTAAGTCCACTATATTGCATCCACTATATTGAATTTCAAAAAAATTATTTTAAGTCTTAAACTAACCTAAATCTAAACCCTTCAAAGCCCCCTAGTACTAATTTTGGATGAAATCCGACAGTTTAAAATTTCCAGACTTATATTCGCTATTTACATCCTTAAAAACGATTCAGTCCCACCTTTGAACAAAATCGAAAAATGTAAAATCTTTAGTCCACTATCTTGGATTTGCCATATTGAATCATGAAAAAATACTTTTAAATTTATAATTTACACCCTCAAGAACCCCCTATATAAGTTTGGGAGAAAATGTAAAATCTTCAGTCCACTATCTTGGATTTGCCATATTGAATCATGAAAAAATACTTTTAAATTCATAATTTACACCCTCAAGAACCCCCTATATCAGTTTAGGAGAAAATCGAAAAATGTAAAATTTTTAGGACACCATAATCAATCTGCCAGATTGAGTTTTTCAAAAAATATTTTAAATTCATAATTAACACTAACAAAAATACCCCAATACTGATTTTAGACAAAATCGGGAGATGTAGACCCTTTAATCCGCCATCTTGGATCCGCCATATTAAATTTTTTTAAAATAATTTTAGATTAGTTATGTACGACCCTGAAAACTCCCTCGTACCAATTTTGGAGAAAATTGGACAAAATTGATTTTTTGTCCGTCATATTAGATCCGCCATATTGAATTTTGAAAAAATATTTTGGATCCATTATGTGCGACCTCGAAAACTCCCCTACACAAATTTTGGAGAAAATCAAACAAAATTAATTTTTTTGGTCGCCATATTGTCAGCGTCATCTTGGATATTACTGCACCAATTCCGTCCAAAAAAATATGGGACCACCGCAGCAACTTCCTGAACATAACGTAAAAAATTTCATTCAAATCGATGCCGCCCTTCCGGAGTAATCGGTGTACATACATAAACAAAAAAACATACATATTCGACGAATTGAGAACCTCCTTCTTTTAGAAGTCGGTTAAAAATAACAGTAATACGTAGTAAACTGATCTGGGTACCTATTCTCGTTCTTGAGAGAACGATCATCTTGATGGAAAGTGGGCGTGGTTCTCACGAAAAAGAACGAAAACGTATTCAGAATACAGTTTCTTACTTTTTCGGGAGAACCACGGCCACTTTCCATCAGATGATCGTTCTTCGAGAACGAGAAGAGCTACCCAGAATACGGTTTCATAGTTTTTCGTGAGAATCACGCCCATTTCCCATCAAGATGATCGTTCTCTCAAGAACGAGAATAGGTACCCTGGCTGATCTAATTCATGCCAGTTGATTATAATTTCTGGATGTCAGCGATATTATTGGTCGGTAGTAAAAATAAAAATTTATCTTGAAGTAAAATCACTATTTTTTGTTGTTAAAAATAGCACGTCATTAAACAAAGCAATATGCTGACGAGCTGATTCTTCGAAACATATTTTTTTTTCAAAAAACGCTTGAAATGTTAATGAGGTAGTACCAGGGACGGATCCAGCCTCTCTCTTTGAAGAAGGGGGCGGCGATATCACAAAAGTACAGCTTGACAAGGAAAAACGAGTTATCGACGAAAGGGGGGGGGGGGTTGTCAGCAACATTCACATTCCTAGTCGTTCATATGTATTATCCTTTCAAGGAGAGAAAAGGAACAAACAGTTTTGATATTTAATTGAAAAAGTTCTATATTGGTAGTCGTAAATGCATATATTTTACTTGGAATTATTAGACTATAATTTCTAATACGTATACCATTGTACTAAATTTAAAAATAAATGTGAAAAAATTCAAAATATAAATTATTGATTTTATGGTTAATATGTTAACAAAATATTGCTTAGAAAATCCACTCATAAACTATCTTGAATAGATGCATTACAAATGGCATACCTACCTTAGAGGAATTCAAAACATTACAGTTGTTCTGGGAATTAACCTAAAGTATTTCCATTGGTTTACGTAAAGAGCGGATAACTCGATATTTCTTAATAAATTTATTGTCTAATAGATATATTAAAACAAAACACCACACCTCCATAATGATAGATCCTTATAAACTAAAGGAATGATTAATATAAGTTGAACTTTACAGAGAATACTGAGATTGTGTTGCATTCTGATGCATCAGAATTCCTTACCTACGGTAAAGCACAGACAGGGGTACAGGGAATTAACATACATAAATTTTGAGGAATCGGTAACGACATTTAAAAAAATAGCATTTATCCGGTTGTATTTTCCTATTGTGTATTAAAAATTTCGGTTTCTAAAGATCTTGGAAATACTAAGAGTTATAAGAATGACCACATTATGACGGATCTAAGCAATATGGTAGATACTTCATATGCAGATCATACGTTTAGGAAATTCATTACAATTGCGAAGATTTTCAGAAAAAAATGATTTTTTTCCCTTTTTGATTTTAATTTTTGGTGACTTTATTTTTAATATAACATGTTCAATTACAAAAAATGAGTATTCATTTGTTATAAAAAGATATGGAATATCAGAAAATATGGTTATTTCATGGTCTTCCTCTTCGTTAAGCCTCCATTCCAATGACCGTTGAGATGAATTTGTATATTAAGTTTGAGTCTTGGAAATTATCTCAGAAGTGATCGATATTCGAGAAAATTCACTGCTCTTGGCATCATGCGAGAAACTGTGCCTTTCATGCTGAATTTTTCGACCAAAATCACATGTCATTAATTTGATAGCTGTTTCATAGAGATACGACGAATTTCAAGCACCACAGCGTCCTCAGTTGACGTCGAAATCTGGGATAGGGTCATCACGGTCTTTAGTGAACGCCTTATACCACTTAAAAACTTTTACATGCGACATAAAGCCCTCAGAATAGACCTTATTCAACATGTTCAACGTTTGCGTAAAATTACCGCTATTTAAAACACACAATATTATACAAATTCTCCACTCAGTCAATTTCGCCATGGTAAAAATATCTACCATTGGTTATTTGGGTAATTGGTCATTCAAATAAACCGATCCACAGTTTTCATTTTAATTGCACCAAATGAAAGATAAAATTTACCACCAAATTGCAACTGTTAATAATACAGTGTGGGTCATAAGTTCCTAGGTGATTTTAAAAAGCAATAACTTATGTCAGCTGTTTTTTATTTTTTTTTTTTCGTTTCAGATTTAGAAATTAGAGACTTGGGAGTTTAGTCATGGAGAGGCTCACTATCGAAGCATTTTCAGATGAGGAATGCTCCAGCTAAAATGACTATACGCAACCTAATTACACGTGTCTGGCAACACGGTTCAGTGGCTGACTTGCCTCGTACCGGTAGACCACGCTTTGCATTTACATAACAGAATATTTAGCACGAAGAAGCAAGCGTGGAAGAAGAAGCAGAAATATCAACTAAACATCGTTCTAATGAACTGGGGTTAACCCAAACAACTGTGTGGCATATTTTGAGGCATCCTGTGTTATTTTCATATAAAATTCAACTTGTACAGCAGTTACATCCACAGTATTACCAATAACGACTCCAATATGCTGTTCATTTTCAACAACTTTTTAAAGATGAATCTAATTTTCTGAACCGGTTGATTATCAGTGATGAAGCCCATTTCCACCAGAACGTTTTCATAAATAAGTAAAACTGTACGATTTGGGCAATGGAAAATCCAAGAGTTATTCACGAAAGACAATTGCATTCTATAAAATGTATCGTTTGTTGTGAAGTGACAGGTCAGGGCATCGTCGAACCTTATTTCTTTGAAACAGAAGACGGAACTCCTTTGACCATAAATAGTGAACGGTATAGGGTCATGCTAGAAAATGTTGTTTGTCCAGCGTTAGAAAATAGACTAGAGATGTTGTTTCAGTAAGATGGAGCCACGTCTCATACCACCATATCATTATTATCATCACACCCCCTCCTCTGTTGTTCACTGCTGAATATAGGTTAGGCAGGACCGATCTTACGCAGTCTACAGTTTCCAGCTATACATCTAATGTGATCAGTAGATCGGGTAGGTGGATGTCCTCTATTCTGAAATTCATCTGGGAGGGGTCTCCATTCATCTTGTTTGTTCACCTCTTATCTGTTAATCTGGCTATGTGGCCAGCTCAATTTCACTTACGTATTTTCTTAAACATAGATGCTTAGAGGATAAGGAAAAGTTTCGGTAACAACGTGTCTCTCTGACTTCCTCTTTTTATTTTAAAACTTTCGTTATTATCGCGCGCTAACTGTGGCGTTTTGGTAAATAAGACTTTGTATCTATAATCAACTCAGCAATCGATAAAAGTACCCTTAATATCTCGGAATGGTTTACAGTATCAAATGCCTTTTCATAATACACAAAAATTAAAGTCTTATTATATTCAACTGATCAATCAATCAATGTTTTGATGATTTGTAGATTCGTAGAAAACTTAATTCAAAATCCAGCCTGCTCTCTAGACTGGTAAAAATCTAATTTTAAATTTATTTGTTTTGTGATTATCTTTGTAAAGAGCTTATAAAGATTTGAGATTAAATTAATTGATCTAATTCCAAAGATGGGTAATACTACTCTTTTTATACAAGATGCATAGAGCAATAGAGTCCTTTCCTAGTGCTTTATTAGCTTTTATTTCTGACAGTGAGATCTTCATCTTTTCTAGGGTAATGCCTGGTAGATTTAACATTTTAGGAATGTTTTCTTCCCGTTAGTTATTGTTATTATCGTACAGGTTCGTGTAAAAATACTAGACTTCATCGCATGCTCTTTGACTTGCTATTCCTCCGCGTTCGCTCTCAACCAAATTTGTTTTCGGTCTTTATTTTTATGTAACAAATAAATTATTATCCATCTATATCTTATGGAAAATATTAAAGAATTTTTAAATTATAAAATATTTTTTTTTTAATTAATTGGTAACATTACTTAAGTACATTTTTTCCAAAAGCGCAGAAACCAATATTTCCTGAGATAGTGTCCGTTGATAGTATTACCGGAAAAGGACCAAGCCATCAAGAATAAATTTAAAAATTACCCTTTTAACCACTACAGCATGGACTTAAAAAAATTGCAAAGTAAATAAGTAAATCTAGAAGTATTAAATAAATTGCAATAATGCAATATTTTAAAATCAGTTTAGTTTCTCTTTTTAAATAATTTATTTTTCATCAGACTAAATATAGAGACTAATTTTTCATTAATTTTTAAATTTTTTAACAGCTCAAGGATTGTTTTTTAAAAGATTATGATCTGAAGTTACTTTACTATCTATAATTTACCGAGCATATGCTGCTACCAACTAAACAAAATATTTATTATGTTCAGTGTAAACTTTACAAATTTATATCCTCTATAATTTCTTGTATGTAGTAGTGTTCTTGTAATAAATTTCCTTTACAACAGCCAGCATCTACTTTATCATCAAAATCCAGTATTAATCTGGAAAATTTTTCGGTATTCAATTCATTTCCCTGTAAAAATTATTTTCCTCTAAATATAATTTGCTTCATTTCATTCGAATATTGATGGGCATACTTCTAAAAGATAACCCCACCAGTAATTATTTTATTTAATAACCACCAAATAAAATCGATTATCAAAAACGTTTTTCATACGGCGACATCTGAAAACTTATATGTGATTATAAATGATTTAGTATTTATACTTGTTTCATGCAGGCTGTTAAAAATGCATGCATTCCCACTATTCTTCGGTAAGTGGGCGGAATTTCTTATGAAATCGTTCTAAATTATTGTTGCTGATACAATACTCTAGATACCTGCTGTAAGAGCTGTATACTTCCAAGTTAAAATTATAATTAATGTTATTTAATTGTCTTCAACTACTTCGAGATATTTGTTTGCCTTTTTCTACCTATATTAGTTGAGTTAATATTAATACAATCAAAAGCTTGCTGCACTTGTCTTAATTTTTTTTGTAGTGAAGCAAATTCATCTCCTGTCCTAATGATGACAACATCGAGGTTACCAATTTAAATTAAATATTGTAAAGAAGGTAATTCTATTAAACTATATGAATGATTGTAAAAGCTCTCAATAAAATTGTTGTTTTATGTGAAACGCTACTGCTATTCAAAACAATCGAATGCCTGAATTAAATCACGCATTCAGTTATAATTTATACTAGCCATTATCTTTTTATGAATGGAGCAATATGTACCAAATTTTTTAGAGATTTATTACCACAAGTAAACTTGGGTAAAGTATTTTAAACAAACACTTTTATTTTAGTTGAGTGACGTTACCATGGTTTTATTTTTAAAACTTAAATTATTATCTTTTACTTCAAAATAAGAAAACATTATGTAATTAGAAAAAGTATTTTAGTATATAAATATACAAAAACTGTATATGTAATACATACTGATGAAGTTATAAAGATGTATATATTTTTGAAGTATTCATGAATTCTTAAGAAAAGTTGTACAATGAAGTAAATAATCGATTATCCAGTGATGAAAATAACTGCTTGATCGATTCCGATTAACTAAAAAAATTATATGAAAATTCGACAACATTTGGATCCGTTAAACGAGTCCAAAGGCCCAGCCTAGAATCTCCACAATTTCCTATATATTTTGATAAGTTTTTAACAAGTGGATAGAATTCTTTCAAAAATGTTTTCTCGTTCAATATTTATTAAGCAGTATCTCTTCTGATACTTTGTCAAGACAAGTACTCTTTTTTCAATACCTTATAAGAAGTTGTCAGACGTCAGATTCCATTCTAGACCTCGGAATTTCTTCAGATGAGGAAGTCCTTGAAAATTCAAAAGATCAACGTGTAATAAAAGAATACTCTTCAAAAAAATATTATAATGATAAACCTTTTTAAAATTTTATTTAATAAACAGTAAATGGTGAAATGACATAATTGCATCTGGTACAGAGTTTTCCAATTTTTGCTGGTGATTTCTTGCAATCTAAAGTACTGTTTTCGATTCGTAACTAGTTATTAGGCTTCTTTACCTAATTGATATGACCAGGAAACGTCGAAAGCAACCGTATTGGGATACCATATTAACACAATGTTAAGGTAAATCCCGGACCCAGTTTATTCGCTTGATTAAATCTCCAGTTCAGACTCCTATTGGGATTTCGCAAATCTTCGAGAACACAAGTGTAACTCGATGGCGCGTTTGACCTTTTCAGATGGACAAATGAATAATCAAACAAAGCAAAAGTATTCTTTGGTTCGAAAACCTGTTTGGTGCTTGTTTCGACTTCGGTTCGTCTTCTTTAGTCAGGGAAAGTACCCTGAAACAAGTTGGAACGATAGATTATATTCAAAAAGAACAAATCCTCAATGTAGCCAAAGAGTAAACTCTTAACCTTGTGTTAATATGAGATCCCAGTATGGTGGCTTTCGACCTTTCCGGGTCTCATCAGTTAGGCGAAGAAGCCTAAAAGCTTGTTGAATTTTACAAATTTTGTAATTTTGACAGTCCGAAAACGGTTGACTCCAAGAGAGGGAGCGAAATTTGCTCAAATTTCTCAAATTCCAAAATTTGTGCCAGGCAGAGATTTCTCGAGTCGTCCAAAATAGCAAAGATTACGACTTGGATCCAAAAGGGTCAACGCACCGTCAAAGACACACCTTGTGCTCACGAAGATTTGCAAATCCCAAAAGGTTATCATCCTAAGTACTCTCTTTGGCTACATTGAAGATTTGTTCTTTTTGAACAGGGTGCAGGGTACATTTCCTTACTGGAGAAGACGAGCCGAAGCACCAAATATAACAGGTTTTCGAATCAAAGAATAATTTTGCTTTGTTTGATTATCCATTTGTCCATCCAAAAGGGTCAGATGCTCCGCCAAGTTACACTTGGGTTTGCGGAGATTTACGAAATCCCAAAAGGAGTATTGGACTGGAGGTTTAATCAAGCGAGTAAACTGAGTCCGGGATTGTCCTTAACCTGGTATTAATATGAGATCCCAATATGGTTGCTTTCGACCTTTCCGAGTCTCATCAGTTAGGCGAAAAAGCCTAAGAATTTCTTGAATTTTACGAATTTTGTAATTTTGACAGTTCAAGAACGATTGACTCCAAGAGAGAGAGCGAAGTGTCCTCAAATTTCTCAAATGCCAAAGGCTGTGCCAGGCAGAGATTCCTCTAGTCTTCCAAAATAGCAAAGAATACGGTTTGTATCCAAAAGGGTCAACACGCCGCCAAGGACACACTTTGTGTTCGCGGAGATTTGCCAATCCCAGAGGGTAACCATCTTTAGTAATCTCTTTGGCTATATTGAAGATCTGCTCTTGTAACATAAGGCTTTTTCAGTAGGTCTCGCCTGCTTATTTATTTTATTTTACATTTTAAAATACTTTTCTCGCCCTCCAGCTAAAGCTGTCTGGTATTCTTTAATATATAATAACATATTCATAGTCCATTAGATGTTTTTTTACCCAAGATACGGCCATATGGTGAACAGGTATCTTAATCCAATGTGTAAATTTTAGAAACAATAATTTCTCTACGATAAAAAAAACTACCAAATCAATTTTCAGAACAGAACAAAAGTAGAACAATCATCAGATGGAGTTGCTGCATACATCCACAATTTCTTAGACTGTAATATAGTAAAACTTAGATACATAGAAGGGATATTTAAGAAACCAAACATCGATATGTTGTATCTATATACCTCCTTCCTTTAGTGTTTCCCTACAACAACTAAATTTTCTTCTAACCTATCTTTCTACTACATTTATAATCGTAGAAGACGTTAATGTCCTTAATCTTCTAAGGGGTTCTAATCACACTAACTAAACAAAAATAGTGGAAGTATTTGTAAACACAAGTTTCCTTTCTCAGTTAAATGAAAACTCAGCATCTCGAGTGCTTCATATTCAAACATTGGTCTTATAGTCTGTGGTACTTCTATATCCCTTATACGAAAGACCTTCTTCTTCGTCAAACAGGTCTTACTACACTTCAAAAAAATGGAATTTAACAAAATGTTTATAAAAAAAAATTGAACCGACTTCTAAAAATGCATCATGGGATTCACATAGAAAAATTTAAGAAGAGTTTATTTGTAATTGCTTTCTTACCGTAGCTTGTATATATCTCGTGTTAGTAGTTATTTGTTCCGTTTGGTAATAATTTGGCGCCATCTTCAAAAATTTTAATTCTATGTAAAAATTTATGTTGTCATTTTTTGCTTTTTATCGCATTTTTAGAATTTGGTTCAATTTTTTTATAAAAACTTTATTTTTCGATTTTTAGTTTTGAACTCGTTTAATTATTTCAACTGGGTGCTACACGAAATATGTAGTGTATCTTGTCAAGTTTGAACAACAAACAACAAAAAATTCTTTGATTCTGACAATTCTCCAAATATCCGTTCTGAATTAAATTGTACCAAACAAATATTTAATCTGTCATCCTGAATTTTAAAAATTAATTTTAAATCTGTAATCTAAACTTCAAAACTCTCCAATACTGATAGTTAAAGAACTTGAGACACGTAATTTTCTTTGTCCGACATATTTTATCCTGCATATTGAGTTTGAATAAATTAATTTATGATCCGTAATATATGCCCCAAGAACCCCGTAATATCAATTTTAAACAAAATCGGAAAAATGTAAAATTTTTAGTCCCTCATATTGTATCCACCATATTAAATTGTAAAACAATAACAACCAATTTTTAAAAAATATATGAATTACGCAAAATTTTCAACCCATCATTTGAATTTTAGAATTTTTCAAAAATAATATTAAATTCGTAATTTACAACCCCAAAACCCCCAAAACCAATTGTGGACAAAATCGAGATATTCTACTGTATTGGATCCTCCATATTGAATTTTTTAAAAATTATTTTAGAATTGTTATGTGCGATACCGAAAACTCTACCAAACCAATTTTGGAGAAACACGGACAAATTTTTTCCTACCATATTATTGGCGCCATCTTGGATTTTATTGAACCAATTTGAACCCAAATGTAATTCATGTACATATATAAAAAATACATCGACCGCGATCTTTTTTTTTCGAAGTCAACTAAAAAAACAAATTTAGATCTATATAAAGGGTGTTTTTTATAGAGGTATAAAACTTTAAGTTGGCAACACTTTTTTAACTGGCGGCCATTTTGTCAGCTGTCAAGTGATTTATGTTTAGTTTGGTTTGGCATTTCAACATGAATAGACTAACGCCTGAACAACGCTTCCAAATTGTGCAAATTTATTTTGAAAATCATGGTTCTGTTCGAAATACGTATCGCGCACTACGTCCATTTTACGGTCAACATAATCGTCCATCAGAGCAATTAATTCGATTAACTATTGGACGTTTTCGCACCACGTTTACTCTAAATGATAATACGCATCCACAGAGACGTCGTACAGTGCGTACAGAAGAAGTCATTGCTGCTGTAGAGCGTAGCGTAGAGGAAGACCCGAATCAGTCTATCCACCATCGTGCACAGGAATTGGATATGTGTCCATTCACTTTATGGAAGATTTTGTGGAAAGATCTTGGTTTGCGTGCATACAAAATCCTACTCGTGCAAGAATTGAAGCCACACGATCACCTAGCATGGCGTAGATTCGGTGAATAGGCCAAAAACAAGATTGCCGTTGATCCCGATTTTCATAAGCGAATTTTGTTTAGCGATGAAGCTCACTTTTGTTGAATGGATACGTCAATAAACAAAACTGCCGTATTTGGAGTTATGATAATCCTCAAGTGTATGTTGAGACACAGTTACATCCAGAAAAACTGACTGTTTGGTGTGCTTTATGGGCTGGTGGAATCATTGGTCCGTACTTCTTTAAAAACGATGCTGGTCAGAACGTTACAGTCAATGGTGACCGCTATAGAGCCATGATTACTGACAAGACGGCGCAACATGTCACACAGCTCGTGCCACAATTGATTTATTGAAGGAAACGTTTGGTAACCGCATAGTTTCACGTTTCGGACCCGTGAATTGGCCTCCAAGATCGTGCGACTTAATGCCGCTAGACTAATTTCTGTGGGGATATGTGAAGTCGCTAGTGTACGCCGATAAGCCCGAAACGATTGATCACTTGGAGGACAACATTCGCCGCGTTATTGCCGATATACGGCCGCAAATGTTGGAAAAAGTCATCGAAAATTGGACCTCCAGATTAGACTACGTACGAGCCAGCCGTGGCGGTCATATGCCAGAAGTCATATTTAAATTATAATGCCAGAAGGTTATCTTTCGAATAAAGTAAATTTCATGTCAATTTAAAAAATTCATCTTTGTTTTATTCAATTTAAAAGTTCTATACCTCTATAAAAAACACCCTTTATAATAAAACCTATTCTACTTTCATAAACCACCTATTCTTTGTTGATTATATGAATGTGCTTAGGCCATCAAAATTTTGACCTTCCTATAAAAAAAACTACTTAATCTCATCCACACTCAAGTATCTAGATTACATACTGGCGCATTTCCAATTTCTAGCCTATTAAGCATCACCACAATAACATTTTTAACCAACTTATTGAATACAAAAAATGATATAAAAACGGAGAACAACTAGTTAAATTTTTGAGAAACAAGCGATTTTATAAATAGAATCTAAAATCCATACATCACAGTTGGGATAAGAGCAAATTAGGCGTAACATGAACTGATGTGCTCCAAATGAAATCTATAAGGAAAATTAATATTATTACTGTAAATATTATTAATATTGTAAGAGCTTTACAAAATAAGATGCTGAAACTGTAAGCTTTATTCTGTAAAAGTTAAAAAAACATATAGTTTGATGCATACAAATATATAAAGGATAATAAAAGATTTTAATTTTAAAATTTCAAAAGGATTAAGGAAATAATTAAATAGTGAAATTAAAGTTTTTCTTTGAAAAAATTAACTTTTTGTACAAATTTTGGCGCTTACGACGTAATTTGTCACAATTTAACCTCGTTTCTGCCTCTATTTCATCACATATTGTGATCCAGAGCTTTAAATTGCCATTTTGGAATTTACTGCTAACCCAGATAAAATCTGGGTCACATCATTTTCCATTTCCAATTCAAGTGTGCACTCGATTAAAATAAGTATTTATTTGTTGAAATACTATACTACGGAAATGATTACACGACTTACGAATTAATGGAACGAGATATTGGAGGGTGAAATAACATTCGACATTAAGAGATATAAATATTAAAACAGTTTCCCCCATTTGGAACATTTGAATTATGTGTTTAACAAAAGAAACGCCACTGAAATACAAGTTGGATTTTCAGACTTTATCAATATCATATTAAGATTAAATATTGTAAATATCAAGTTACCTTGAAAGGTATAATTAAACCTTTTAATGATGTGGGTATATACAAATCGACGTGATAAAAATAGATCAAGGGAAAATCTTTAAATATTCAGGGATAGAAATCGAAGATACGAGAAAGCAGGAAAAGGAAATTAACAAGATAATGAAGAAAAACATTGATTATTATTCGGACACATTGATATTTTCATTGATTTTGGACAATATTGTACTTAACATTTTGTTTAAATGTAGCAGAAAACACTAAAAAATCTAGCCGAAAAAACTTAATGAGCTTTGAAATGGCGAGAAAATTCGTATGTTGTTGCCAGCAGGCGCGGATCCAGGGGGGGGGCGATCGCCGCCCCCCCCCCCCCCCAAGAGCTTTGAGTTTAGGAAAATGGACCCGATTTTTCCTCTTATACTATAGTTTATTCAAGAACTAGAGAGAGTAATAAATCATTTTTTACCTTTTTTCTCTACGCAAACTACCTTGTTTCTTGTCCGGTATTTTTAGCAAAATTTGTTACACATATATTTTTCATAGGAATGGGTTAGAAATTTTATAATCAAAAATACCGGTCTATAATAATAGACTAAAATGTAGGATTATTGTCTCAAAAAATTCGAAGTAATAATTTAAATACTTACAAAATATCCATTGTCAAAAATACAAAAAAATAAATTCGTCCATATAATAATAAAATATTTTTGGGGCTATCGGTCACTTTATTATTAATTAAAAACATTTTTAGGGTATTTGACGTTTCAGTTTATTTATTTCTTAAACCATCTGCAGAATTACAATTAAACACTAAAAAGGGATTCAAATGTAATTACTTTTTTATGTTGTAAGTAAAATTAGACCCACTTATTTTTATTTCTATTGTACTGATATCTTAATTTAATTTACTTTATTATATGGAAATACGATAGCCCCAAAAAATGAGATAAACATGGCAATTCTACACGCTTAAGAAAAAGACACAAATACAATATTAAAATAATATAAAACCTACGGCTAATTAGAATTTAATATATATAAAATTAAAGAGTGGGACACGCTAAAATAAAAATATATAAAAAAATAAAAAACATGTAAACAACATTAAGCAATAAAATACAACAAAAACAAAAATTTAAATAATAAATTGTGTTTACACTAGTAAACATTACGTATCTAATTCCTAATCAAAGTCAGTGAAACTATCTTCGCTAAAATTAATTATAATTGGTTCCTCTATCTCACCGATTATGAGATCGAGTTCTCACATTGTGTTTTATTCTTTTATTATATGGATTTTTCCCAATTTTCCGCAGTAACTTTATTCAAAAAAATCTTTCAAAAGTTTAGTTAAATTACCAATTTTATTAATTGTGTTATTTCTAGCAACACTACCTTTTACTTGAGAGAGATATTTACGTCTCCAACGGACAGTTTCCGGACGATTTATAAGAACAGATTTTCTATCTGGTTTTTTTCAGCAAAAATTAAGTTCTCTGAGCAATTTCCAGAGATCAGTTCTTTTAATTTCAGGTAAATCGCGATCTTCAATGATTTTAGTTAGAATTTTGTAGATGATTGGGATGTGCTTCTCATAATAAAATGTATATACAACCCCTTTAATTGCAGTTTTCATCTCTTCTTCCAACGAGGTTTTTCGTTTGCCTGTGATCGAATGTGGCTTGGGAGTACTAACAATTCCAGTCGTTTTTTCTCCTTCAGTAATCGGTACATAGTAGATTTTCCAACTCCTGTCATGTTGGAACATATCTCAACAGAGCTTTTAACATTATTATCTAGATATTGATATCTCTGGTTTAACGATTTTGGAATAAATATAGAGGTGAAAGCCATATCTTTTGGGTATCTCACTAATCTCAAATAATATATAAAAACAAGCGCAAACAAGATAAATCACCAAGAAAAATCTGTAAGTTGTACTTTGCTCACTGACAGAAATTAAACTAAACTATCAGAAATTCTATGTTGCAGTAAATTTATAAAATATATTTAAATATAATGAAATATAATTAGATTTACGGCAGTTCTCAGTTACCTGCGGCACTGGAGCAGCTACGTTAGAGGTTTCGGTAACAGTTTTATTACTCTCTCTAGTTCTTGAATAGAGTATAGGAGTCTGTATGCTTGTGATCGCCCCCCCCCCTCCCTAAAGCTTTGAGTTCAGGAAAATAGAACCCATTTTGCCTTTTATATTAGGAATGAGTATGCTACTTGCACTCCCCCCCCCCTTGACACCTTGTTTTTCTTGCCGTACTGTACTTTTGTGATATCACCCCCCCCCCCCCCAAAGAGAGAGGCTGGATCCGTCCCTGTGACACACTGATTTTAGAAAAAATAGTAACAAATAAAAAATCGGTGACTTCAGGTTCTAGTCGGAGAGCTCAGTGGGTTTTCATACCCAATGAAGAGACACCGCTCCAACAAAGTTTTATGACTCCCTGATCATGAATATAGAGGATGGATTTCCGAAAAAGGGTCAGGTAATTTGTTATAAACAAAGCAAAATCGCATTTGACATTTTCAAGTGTCGTTCTTATTGTTACTCGTTTAGAACTGATAGTGGTGTCTGTTGTCTTTCCACTTTTGTTAAGTTGGCTCACTTTCTTATTGGTCGAGCGGCTTCGCAGGCTCCTCCCTTCTGCAGAGTACGATATATTTATTTCTGGTGTTGTTGTCAATTTGACTCTCACAATTCAGCCTTTATAATCTCTTTTCCAACCACTAAAAGTTTCGCGTTTCGTTCTGACACGGTGAACTCGTTAGTGGGTTTGCCAGTGCCTTCCCCAGACACCTTTTTTGCATATCGGTATTTGAACCATTAAAGCGGCGGAATGTAGCGGTCAGATATTCCTTGTGTGGCCGGTTCCAACGATAGTGTACCGTCCTCTCGTGTATTTTGTGTTTTTTGTTGTTTTGTTTTTTGATTTTTTATTATTGTTTTCCATGTAGTTGGTATATTTAAATCCTCTCTTATGACGCGTACTTTGTAGTTTTGTACTGGTGCTATTTCTATTGCTTTTTTGAAATCGATGGTATGTTTGATGATGCTGAAATACAGCTGAGTTTGTCTGTATTTAAGACTATTTTTTTGTTCCTGAATTCTTGCTGATATGCGTCTGTTTGTTTGTTCTATGTATGTTTAATAGCAATATGTACATGGAATGCTGTAAACATCATGATTTTCAAAGTTGGTCTTGTCTTTGGTATTTCCCAGGATGTTGGCTATTGTATTTTGTGGTTTATATATTGTATTTTCTTAAGACTTTTCCAGTTCTGTCCGTTATTCCTTTTATGTGTGGGATTATGGCTTTGTTGTTCCTTGTTTGATCCTGCTCTTTGGTTTTTGTTGTGGACTTCTCTTTTCTTTTTATGGCTTTCTTTATATCTGATTGTGACAAGCCATTCCATTCTAGAGCTGTTGAGATGTGTTTATTTCTTCTTGTTTTGTGTCCAATTGTGTTAAGCGGAAAGATCTTAATATTACTGCCTGTTTTTGAGAAGGATTGTGACTTGATTCCTCATTAAGATATCGGTCAGTATGTGTGGGTTTCCAATATACGCTGAAACTCTTGTTGAGTTTTCTAGTTAGTAGTAGATACAAAAAGGGAAGTTTATTATCTTGCTCTATTTCTAGCGTGAATTGGATTCTGTTGTGGATATTGTTTAGGTATACGAGGAAATCGTCTAGATGTTTTTTTCGTGTAGCCATATTATAAAAATGTCATCCATACAGCGTTTCCAAAATTTCGGTTTTAAAGATGCCTTTTGCAGTGCCTCTTGTCCGAAATATATCATAAAAAGGTTGGCTATAACTGGTGAAAGTGAGAGCTCGAGGGCCCCATAAATGCGCTATCGGTTTGATATTTGATTATTGAACATAAAATATGTATGTTTTAGACAGTAGTTTACAAGTTCAGTTATGTCAATCTTCGTCCGTGGTGATTTTGTCCAAGTTCTCATCCAATGGTATGCTTGAATACAGTTATTTTATGTCCAGACTTGATGAGATGTCGTTTTTGATCATTTTGGTCAGATGTTTGGAATTTTTCACGAAGGAATCGGCCAGTTCCACTCTTGATTGCATTATAGTTGTTAAATATTTTTCCAGTTTTTGTGTTGGAAATCCCATGGCGCTCATCACTGGTTTGAGGGGTGCATTTGTTTTGTGTATCTTTTGGAGGCCATACAGTTTTGGACGTCTGCTTGATTTTTCCCTTGGTATTATAGATTTTTCCGCTTTTAGGTCTAGTTTTGATGCTTTCATCTTAGCTTTTGTAGTTTTTTCAAGGTATGCTGTTGGACCTCTGTTTGTTTGTCTGTAAAAGTTATCTTTGAGGATTTCTGATAATTTTTCATATAATCGTTGGTGTTCCGACATCCGTGACATACTCCTTATTTACTAGTAATATTGTTATTTTCTTATTCTTCCTTAAGGATGAAAGGGCTTGATGTTCAGCTCGCATTAAGTTTGAGTTAGAGGGGCCGGCTTGATTTCAGAATTTGCGTTACGTCTTGTCTGACTTGTTCGACGTTTTCTTCAGGGATGTTCTCTGGGGCAGTTTTTATATTCGAAATTATCTCTTTCAAGAGAATTGTTTTGGGAGCTAAGGCATAATTAAAGCCTTAGAAAGAACTAATTCCTCAAATTCTGATAGTTGGTAGATGAAGATGTTATGAACAACTTTGTTGCAGTCCAGTATTTGTTATCTGTGTTGAGTATCGCGTTATTGTAGTGCCTGAAATATCTTCTGTTATTTTGTTACTTTTAACTGAGTGTCTGCTTCCTTTCACCAACAGGATACTTTTTCAATGTTATTCTATGTGGGTTAAAGCTAAGTGGGGATTGTAAAGTTCTGTTCCAGTCCTTGATAGGATTCTTCGTATTTCACGGATTTGTTTGCGAAGGATAGCACTTTATTATCTAACTGAAATATAGAACATTGCACCCATAACTTCCTAAGTGATCTAAAAAACCAAAAACTTAGGTCAAAGCTAACTTATCAGAAAGCTTCGACCTAGGAAAGCTTTCAAAGGCTATTTATTTAAGTAAAATTTAAATATTACTAATTTATAAAATGGTCCAAATAAAGGGTTAAATTCTGTATCTGCTATGAGCTTATAAGAATTATTTAAGAAAAGTTATGGGACATATATTATTAGGATAGTTAAGGTTAAGTAAAAGCTTTACTTTTAGGAAATTATTGATATAATAACTGAATTGTAATATATAAGTTAATAAACATGGTGCGGTGTTCCATATTCAAAAATCGAAAACGTTATGGACATACATGGTTTAAAAAATAAACTTAGCACAATGCATAATAAATTCATTGTATTTTCTTGGACATTAAGTTATGTCGTTCCAATGAAGGGTCATATGACCTAAGGCTAGCCATGTTTAATACGGTCTGACTGCAAGTCGCAGGTGTTAAGTAATGGTAGAGGTGTGAAAAACGATAATGCAGTTCAGACGCGACAATGAATAGCACTCCAAAAAATGTAATTTATGACTTGCTAGTTTTTGTGTTATGTATATTAAGAAGAATTATATAAATACAAAAGGTATTTTACTCTTAATTGCGTTGAAAAAGTAATTGATCAATGGATGTACATGCTCTATTTTTATAGTATATGGATCCTTATTACGCCTTTTCCTTGACACTGTCGCAATTGTAAAACGAGTAGACACAACAGTACATCGTGAAATGATACAAATATTTGGTGGCTACTCGTTACGTTCTTAGCTCCTGGAAAGCGTGTTCTCGGATATGTCCTATGACAAATCGAATAATTTGTGTTATATTTCATTGCTCACACACTGTAGTAAAGTTAAATAATATTATAGTTAGTAACTAATGAGTTACTTCCTTACTTTGGAACTGCTCCAAAAAAATGTTACACGTATATAATCCACCTTTATTTGATGTACTGTCATTCAGACCATATTTTTTTTATTTTTAAGAAGATGACGAAACCATAAATTTTAACGACCAAGGTGAATAATCCGATCTAGAATTTGACACGAATTATAGACAATTTTTGGAATATTTTCTTTTAGCTTAATTATTTCTGCTAATATTAGATTAAGGTTAAAATAATGATCAAATACTTAAAGATGTTCATACGTCACTTGTTCAAATTAATTAATTAAATAAAGATTAAAAATTAGAATAAAGAGAAATGAGACACTCTTGTAGCATCTTATAAAACCAGACTGTCTATATAATAGGAGCTTAATAAGAAGCATGGATAAATGAATTTTTTAACAGAAATTTATAATTTTATATTATTCTATATAAAAAATTAATATTTTAACTTTTGTTTTGACTGATAATCATTAATTTTTAAGATGGATGTCTATTAGGACGGGCGTTTTTATGCCCGAGATATTTGGTGATCTCAGTATTTAAGCTTTTTAGAGTAATATGCTTTTCGAAAAATAATAAATAATAATAATAATTAAGCTTATTAAATATATACCAAGAATGCTATTTTTAAGGTTAGCTTATATTATAATAGAGATTATACAATTACTTTCTTAGTACATATTGTAGAGTGTATTTGGGACTTCAATTTTGGATCTTTCGGAAACATCTGTGGTTTTTTCTTTTTGTGGAAATTTTCCCTCTTCAATTATTTTATTGAATAGAATCTTCAATATTTGTTCTATTTTTCTGCCGCCAATTTTCAGCATCTCTACTTTAATTTTGTCTTCTCCTGCACATTTATTGTTCTTTAATTTATTTAGTGCCATTCTTATCTCTGAGTTTGTTACTTCTGGAATTTCCTTTGAGCCTATGTTGAGTATGGTTCTTTTTGTTCGTTGTTGCTCTTGTTGTGCGTGTGGCGAGTATAGCTTGGTGTAGAATTCTTCTATGGCTCTACTTATTTCCTTTTCATCCTGGACGGTCAGGTGTTTCGCGTTTTTTATTTTTATTATTCTTGTTTTGCCTCTTGAGTTTTTTGTGTTTAGTACTTTCATGTTGCAGTTTTCACTTATTGTGTCTTTTATTAGTTTATTGGTGTAATATCTATTGTCTTTTCTAATTTCTTTTTTCACTTCCTTGTTTAGAGTTTTGAAACTGTCTGTTGTTCGATCTGTCCTTTCTCGTCTTTCTTTGAGAAGTCTCAAGGTATTTGGTTGTAGTTTGGAGGTCTTTGTTATTTTTGATTTTGAGCAGACTTTTTTAACCGATGTGTTTAGGGTTTCTTTTATTTTCGTGGCTAGTTCGTTTATTTGCATTTGCTTTATTGTCTCTATTGGTGTTTGTATTTTTTCTAATTCATTTTGATAGTTGATTTGTTCTTGTGTCAGGGTTTTCATGGTTGGGTAGCGTTCTTGTTTGATGAGCTTGTTGCGTTCTGTTCTCATGTGTATCTTGATCTTCGCTCGTACTAAATTGTGGTCGCTTCCGGTATAAAACTTATTCAGTGGTGTCACGTCGGTACATATGTTTTTCCTATTAGAGAGAATATAGTCTATTTCGTTTTTTAGTTGTTTTGTCTGGGCTAGTCCAGGTCCACTTACGTTGTTTGGTTTTTTTTTTATAAAAGGTATTGAGGCAAAATAGGTTTTCATTGTTCAGGTAGTTGTATAACATCTTCCGTCTCTCCTTCCTATCACCCACAATACAACCCGTTTATTTTCAAATTTAGTGAAAAGTTTTTAAATTGTGGACATACACTTAACGATCCAATTAATAGAACAGTTAGATCCAATTTAACAATTTACTAATCCTACAGAAAGTAAATTGTTTCATAAATGGGTTTATAAACAATCATTAAACCTTAGACTCATTTATCATTTGTGTATAAATATCATACGTTCCGGAAATAGCTAAAAAAGTTTGTCTTTCTAAAATGAATCGGGTAACATGTCTTCTAATCATTAATATCTGTCATGAAGACTCGCTGAGATAAATACATCTGAATTTCTAAAGAAATTAAAGCAAATGTAAATTTTAATTTTTCAATATGCACCGCTCAAAGAATGCTGCCTGGAATTTTGTTACTATTTTCGTTAAATCAACTAATAAATATCAATTATTATGAGAAAGTCATGAGGATGGCTAAAATGTGGTCGGACATGCATTGTTTTTATTTTTATTTTTACAACGTTTCGATTAGGTTGTAACTCTAATCGTTATCAAGTATAAACTGAATGTTTTGTCTTAAGACTACGAGCTTATATAGGGACTGTGTCCATTGTTCGTTTTATAAATTTTTGGAAGTCCGTAAAGATGTGGTGGCTTACTGTAGTGTGGTGTGAGCGCCGATCGTAGGTTGTCAGGTATATTGTTTTGGTATTTCCTGAGTGTTCTGTAGATTTTTGACTCTATGGATCTTGTGGGGTCACGGGCTAATTGTCTATATTGTCTATATAAAACGAACATACCATTGAGGCCAATAACCAGCTCCAGACGATCCCCAACAAATGCACTGGCGAAGTTTCTCTTAAAAATCATATAACCTTTAGAAGGTAAGACAAACACATATGTTTAAAATTCTACTCATTTCGTGAATATTATGAGTAGCATCAATCTAGAGCCAGACGACAGACTAATAAGCTTTGATGTGAAAAGTCTGTATACTAATGTACCATTAGGGGAATCACTAGACATAATCAAAACTAGACTTTCAAATGATACTGCTTTATCAGATCGAACCACCTTACCACTGGACGGGTCGATGGACCTTTTGGAGTGTTGCCTGCGTAGTGCTTACTTTCAAGTAAAGGACAAGTTCTACGCTCAGGACGACGGGCTTCCGATGGGTTCTTCACTCTCTTCAGTCATCGCCAATATATATATATATATATATATATATATATATATATATATATATATATATATATATATATATATATATATATATATATATATGGAATGGTTCGAAACTCATGCCAAAGAAACGGCAACAGTAAAACCGAAAGTCTGGTTGAGATATGTTGATGATACTTTCATCGTATGGAAGGGCAATGATCAAGAACTTAATGATTTCCTGAAACATCTGAATACCATTCGACCTACAATTAAGTTTACCATAGAAAAAGAGGTAAATGATCAACTGTCCTTTCTAGATGTCATGGTGAACCGTTCAAACGAAACTATTAAAACTTCAGTATACAGAAAGCCAATACATACTGGACAATATCTTAATCATAGTTCTAATCATTCTATTGTAACAAAACGAGGAATTATACGCAACCTCTATAATCGCGCTATATCTATATGCAATAATGCCGAATCATTGGAAAAAGAAGTAGCAAATATTAAATCCGATTTATAACAGAATGGTTATCCTTTAAAACTAATTGACGATGTTATAAATAATTTTAGAACAACGAACACTGGACAGCAAGAAACACATTCCTTCTTCACAATTCCGTACGTTAAGGGAACTTCGGAGAAAATAAGACGAATTGCCAGTAGTTATAATATAAAAACAGCCTTTATCAGGAAATACCCTTAGAGCTCATTTAACAAAAACAAAACCTAAAACTACCGATGAGAAAGAATGTATTTACAAAGTTCCATGTGAGTGTGGTGAAATGTATATTGAAGAAACCAAACGACCGCTAGAAGTTAGAATTAAAGAACATAAAACTCATACACAAAAAGGGGAAACGTCGAGATCAGGTATTGCAAAACACTCCTGGGATAAACAACACCATATAAAATGGTCTGAGGCTGCGGCAATATATATGGAACCCCATATGAAAAAAAGAAAATTTATAGAAGCAGCATACATTAAAAACAATAATGGAATCTTCAGTAAACCGAGTGTTGAGATACCTAATCTTTGACAACCACTAGTTTCTAACATCAAATCATTGAGGTGTGTACAGTGAAGCGAAACGTTGCGCTTCAATGGACACAGTCCCTATATAAGCTCGTAGTCTTAAGACAAAACGTTCAGTTTATACTTGATAACGATTAGAGATACAACCTAGTCGAAACGTCGTAAAAATAAAAATAAAGGCAACGCAAGTCCGACCACATTTTAGTCATTCTTCAACATTGTCTACAACCTTCAAACAAATTCATGAGGGCTCATTAGAAAATAAAGAGCTGTCAGAAAATTAGGTAACAAATCGTAATATAATTAATTGTTACTATTACGGATTCCTATAGGGACATTGCTTTTAACTAAATTATAAGCACATTATTATAAGTCAATAACCCCTTTACTCCAAAAACTCCATTTACTATTTTACTATTGATTTACAAGGTGACTAAAGCTCATATAAAAAGCTTGATTAAAAGGACCCGTACACGAGAAAAATGACACATTACTTGCAATTTCCTGCAAACTTAAATATGCGAACCCTAAAATAATTCCAAGAATACTAGTTACAAAAGTTCGTTATGCGTCCGACCTGTGTGAGTCAGAGATCCTGCTGGCGCTATTATTTTATTAGGCATACAAATTAATAACTGTGCCGCATAAATTCGTGCAAACAGCACTACTTTTTAAATAATGAAGGTAGATGTCAGGGAAAGTAAGGTCTTCGGTCAATAACATTTTTAACGTAATGTATTTTGTTTTGAAACATTACATCACGCATAAAAATAAAATAGCTGAAATCTAGTCTTATGTTAATAAAATTTTCACATTTTATATAAACTGGTCAATAATTGAAGAGTTTTCATCAGTACTTGGTAGGTTTACTAATTGTTAAAACTGACTTTCACTAAATTAGTGAGTTTCAGTATTTTAAAATTTCCTAAACCTTGATTTTTTTTTAATTCTTGATTATGTAACTACAGAAAGACTACACCAGAATTAAGGTGTTTTAAAGGGCTTTTAATAAGGGCGGGTCATGTTGAAATTGAATAAAACAAGCTGTGTGTGAGGTATTAACGAAATTCTTTTTTTATTTGAAAGGCCCATGTATACCATTATGTATGGAATATAACATCGTTTAAATGTCCGCCGCGGCTTCTCTCATAGATTTTGCTGAATTTGAGCGATGGCATTGATTATGTTGACTTTAAGGGCATTTGTCTCTTGAGGCTTATTGGCATAGACCTGCGACTTTAGGAAACCCCACAAGAAAAAGTGTAGCGGGGTCAGATCGCACGATCTTGGTGGCTAATTCACGACACCTCTGCGAGAGATAACAGAGTCATTATCACTTTCACTTCGATCACTTGAAGTAATCATGATCACTTCAGCCCAATGACAAGTAAATGTATATCCAAAAGAACATGAAGTTATCAGTTTCACTTTGTTCACTTTGATCAATTGATAATTACTTAAAAGAATATAGCCAACCATGCCCTCTAATCGTTCATTCAGAATATTTATCGTGGCGTCCGCCGTATGGCACGTAGCGCCGTCCTGCTGGAACCACATGTCGTCTACCTCCATACTGTTCAATTTGGGCTAAAAGAAATCAGTTAGCATAGTTCTGTAGCACTCGTCGCTGACAGTGATGGCCTTACCAAGGTCGTTTTCAGAAAAGTACAGACCAATAATGCCGCCGGTCCAAAATCCGCACCAAACAGTAACTTTTTGTGGATGCATTACCACCTGGTGAACTTTGGGTTGGCGTTATCCCATATACTGCAATTGTGTTTGTTAACATAGTCATTCATACAAAAATGTGCCTCGTCGCTAAAGATGATTTTCCTGCCAAAACTGGGGTCCTCTTCCAAACGCTCTGAAGCCCAAGTAGTCGGCGAAAGGCGAGGAATTGTCTGCCTGGGGTTTTCCTGCACACTTTCACGAACCATGGCGTCGTTCTCGGCTGATCTGGCGTTTCTTGGACGTACAGGTTATAGCTGATTGTTTACCAAACCGGTCGTCTGCTCAATCGTGTAACTTGTCATGGTGATTTGGCATTTGTAACAGAATAATAACCAACAGATTAGACAGACGCCACCGAAACTACATGGCCGCTACAGGCTGCTAACATCGACCCGCCCTGATTGAAAAACCTTTAGTATTCGAAAGATAAATTTTAGAAAAAAAAGGCACCCATTTTAATAAGAAATCACAATAGTACCGGTTTAAGAGTTGATTAAAAGTTACTTACGAAGATTCTGAATATAAATTCGAAGGAAATTAGGAAAAATATTTACCTAGCCATGACAGAAACAAATAACTGTATAGTAACAACAACTTTTTCTACTTGTGTGGTAAATTTCATTCCATTTCATTCATCATTTTGTCTTTTATGAAGTGTTTTACAACAAAAAATACACTTTGAACATCGCAGTGGCATCAAATTCTTAACAAAGTAATATAATATTCAGGAACAAAGGATGCCATATATCGGAATGAGGTTCCAATATATTTTGAAATAAAATATTGGACAAAACAGTTTCGATTCTGTATCGAATCCATTACAGGTCACTAAAAAAAATAAAGGGCTTTTAAACTCAACCAATCTTGGTATTTGCAGAAAAGTGAAAGAAAATAGATCTCGAATATCATCGTTTGAAAGTGCATACTGTTACTAAATAATTAAATATAACTAAACCAAACCTTTTGACAATTATACATGATTAGCAGTTACCTATCGCGGCTTTGCACCCACTCAATACCCACCGGTAATTTAAGAAAGAAGGCCAATCAAATTTTATTGAACGTGTCTTTTCGTGCAAACGTTTCAGTGAAATACTCGTACTATGATAGAGCTAGCGCACACATCAAGGTAATCCATTACAGTATAAATATCTCAAAGAGTATTAATTGACGAAAACAATACATCTTGGATCATGAAAATTAGGTCATTCTAGAGTGATTGCAAATGGATTAAAAACAGACTAATTTTAACGATTATTTTTGTCAATAACGTATTTTCCAAATATACGCATTATGGTGAATTAATCCAGTTTTTTATCATTATTGATTAATTACATAACAATTAACTTCATATTATATACATGTGCTGAGGCCTTTATGACTCCTATAAAAATTTCATTGGATCCCGTTTAGAATGTTTTTTGAATATCAAAAAATGTAAATGAACAAGCAATTACGCAAAAACAATCCGATTAGCGTCATTCGAAATTTATTATAGTCGTTAATTAATTCATTTTTCAAATATTAACTTCATTACACATTATTATATTTATTTAGAGCTTACATCTGGTTAATAAAGTAATTAGTCGCCAGGTCTCGGCGATACATGTTCGTGCCTTTATGTGGTATAACCGAAATAGCTGACATTTTTGTGCTCAGCTACCCAATGAAAGAGAATAAAAAGAGGAGAGGGTATAGGGAGGGACGATTTTGGGAGGCTAATACATTACGCCGCAATAATTAGTAAATTTTTTTCGCTATTATTCTGCTTTTGTTTATGCTATCACAGTAAAATAAATCTTCTATTTTTACAAACTGCCGCCATATACTGATAAATTTGAAATAAATAAAATCTATGCTGTCTTAGTGTTACCTGAAAAAATAGTAACAACGTATTTTACTCAACCCTTTTCAGCCTTCCAAAAGGGAATTTCGAAAAATGTAGAAATTATTTTTTAGATAATCGTATACAGAATATATGAAACTAAAAATCACGTTCGTATCCTGATTCTTTACGGAGAAAATTACTTTTTAATGAGCATTGATAAAATCGACGTCTTACCCCTTTTTCCCCCTTTTTAAAATGCTAATATCGAAAAATAAAAAAATTAGTTTTTGTATATTGTTATGAAGTATTGAGTTCATATCTCTATTTAATCAAGAGATATCGTTAAATTTATCAAATGACAATTTATCCTTTTTCGTCCCTTTGGAGTGCGAATTTTGAAAAATCCTTTCTTTGTGGGTGCCTCTACATGGTGTTGCCAACCTTTTTCAAAATTTCATGATTCTATCCTTAATAGTTTAATCTGTGCGTTGATATGTCAGTCAGTCAGTCAAGACAACGCCGCTAGTAAGTATAGGTTAACTAGGCAAGAGCGGTTCAAAGATCGTTGACTACTAAACAAAAACTGTTTAGTTAGCAAATTTCTGTAAGTCGTTTGGAATATTTGGCTGCAGACACTGATTTTTCTTTGAGATAATGACAGACGATTAGTTTTCGGTACATCACTAGTATCCAGTAATAAAACTGAATGGGTCTAAGCCTTTAAAAAAGACCCTCACGTAATATTCAGGTGGAAAGCTTATTTTATAACGAAGCAGGAATGAATACATGTCGACAAAGAATAATAACAATAGCTACATACTGTAATACATATAGGCCTAGTAAGGAAATTCGCAAGTAATACATTACAAAATTTCTACCAAAGGAGGGGAGACCGGATCTTCTGATGTGCTATTCATAAGTTTTGACTTTGTAGTTTGTGTAGTAATTGGAACTTTCGTGTGCACATATCTGATTATCCTAAAATTCCATGAATATAATTCCTTCTCGAAGGTCGCCGAAAACGGGACGTAACCGCGGGACAGGAATAAGCTGGCAAATTACCTCTTGGAAGTTCCATTAACAAATCAAGATAAGACAAAAATAGATCTTGAAATAGATTTTGAAAAATGTAAAACATACATTGAATATAAATATAGCACATTTATTTCTGTTATTTTTCAGAAAAAAAATTTTCAAATTGAATGCTTGCAAAGTACCTGTCTTCCAGAGAATCTGACTAGGGTTGCAGAGGCAGGACCTCCCTCGCATGTCATAACATCAAAACAGGTCTGAAATTGTTTTCAAATTCTTATCGTTCCGGCAATATACAGCAAGGTTACTCTTGCGTAGGTACCAAAATACAAGGACATCTTAGGCAATAAAAAAGAACCACTTGCAAGACGAGGGTCACATTTATTGGACCGGAGGTAATAAGGTGCATTACTAAGGCTGTTACTCTGGTGGATAAACCATCAATACCAGACGCACTGAAACCATCTTATAGGCTGGTGACATGACCAATAACCGGCCACTGCAACTTAAGGGAACATCTACAAGGGACATCCTGTAATAATGAACCATCATGTAGACTATGTGATGAAGAGTACGAAACTGCCTCACACATCATCTTAGAATGCGAAGCTTAAACGTAATGGAGACACCTTCAAAAATCGATCAATCCGGGAGACTTAAACTACTGAACAGGCTGCTCAACGTGATTAAGGTAACCTACCTGTTCACATAGAACAGATACAATAGACACTAGGCTGCATTGTAAGAGCTTCCCAATCCTAGCCGGCTATATAATTCAATCAATCAATCAAAATACTGAGGAAGTTCATCCTACATGAATAAGAGAAGCATTCATCAAACTCGAGAATTTTGGTTTTTAATGCTGTGATACCGGTGCTTTTTATCGTTCCTAATTTAATATTGTGTAGTGTGCCAAAAAGTTGACTAACGTTCAATAAAGCCAAGGATTAATGCCTATAGGATTTGCTGAACTTTTCCCTTTAATGGGTCTAAATACATTATCATACACAATAATTTTTACGCATAACTGTTATATTATATTCCTAATCTAAAAGAAATTGCAAATATAAAATTTTAAGATAATTGTACAGAACATAACCGAAAAAAAAGATTAATATACCTGTAGATATGGTTTATAAACATATTTTTTGTCATTAAAAAACTTCTCTAGAAGTAAATAATAATAAAATTATATGACTCATAATTTTTTACGTAAAACCGAATGACGCATTTACACTAATATATATATTTTTTGCGACTTTGGGATCATCTGATTTCAAACGCTACTAGATAATTACTGTCGGGAAAAAACTATTCTGTGGGTTAAAAGTCAAGAAGAACGTGTTTTCGTGCAAAGGTCATATTGCCTAACTGTATCAACTTTTTCATCATTTCTTGAATTCCCAACTCATTGTTATCCAACTTAAAACAAATCTGCTATATTAGTGCTTAAATCACATTTAAGCTAGATTTCGGTCGGTATTCAAACAAACTTTCACGAGCTCGATTATCTGAATCTATTATTGTTCGAGTTTCTCAATAATAATTTTTTCAAGAGACCAACTCATTAACTGGGACAGTACATCTTCATTATCTGGTTCCAGTTGAACCATGACCTTGTGTGATTTGGGGTTTGCTTAAGGCCTTCTATTCCTTTTGTCAAGCAGCTAATAGGGCCTCTTTGTCAGAGTTTGAAGATTCAAAATCCAAGTTGATTGCATATTCTATTTTCACTAAAATTGAATAAGTATGCAAATATTGAAACGAATCGCTTCGGTAAGAGAGGAAGAAAGATCATTTGTAAGATTCTAACTTTACAAATAAATAAGCCGAAGTGACCAGTTAAATACAACCTCCTGGTTTCATGGTTTTTATTAGCTCGAAAATTTATTATTGCTAGAGAACAATAGTATATGGTAAAGAACGAGTAAGAATACTGAGCAAATTTGTTGGTAAAATATAGTTTCTGTGCAAAAAACATTTGAATTAAAAATTTTGTGGCGAAGAAATTTTCATTTTTAACGCATTTAGGGTATCTTAATTTTATTAATTTCTAATGAATTCGCAAGATTAGCTATGTGCTGATTTAAATGTAAAAATATGTACATAAAACATTATTTCTAACAAAATAATTTCTGATGGAAGCTCAACATTTTGGAAAATAAAGAATTTGTAATAAAAATGGGTAGGATAGTTGATTCCTTGCACTCAATCCCATAGTGTGCAGAAATCTACGTCGGAGTAATTTGTTGTGCATGATTCCGTTGTTCCAGCCTACTTACACACAGTTATATTGCAAAGCTTTACGCTTGGAAAATGGATGTGTAGAGTCCGTAAATTTTCGTTCCTACAACTTCCCTTGTTTTTGATCCATATCAAAACAGTTCTGTTTTTACTAGGTTCATTTTGTGTAAGGCCCATTCTTCTCTGCATGGAATTAACACAAGATAGAAATAAGATAAGCGCATGGATAAACAAAAAGTACTGCTGAACACCATCAGAGAGAGAAAGATATAATAT
Source organism: Diaprepes abbreviatus (assembly GCA_034092305.1). Taxonomy (NCBI): domain Eukaryota; kingdom Metazoa; phylum Arthropoda; class Insecta; order Coleoptera; family Curculionidae; genus Diaprepes; species Diaprepes abbreviatus. Next base: position 5,200,537 of record JASJET010000068.1, on the reverse strand, counting down.
CTGGATCATGTGCTGAGAGATGAGAGATACGATTTACTTCGACTCATAATAGAGGGTAAATTGCAGGGTAAAAGATCAGACGAAGACGCCAAAACTCATGGTTAAAAAATCTGAGGAGATGGTTCGACCGCTCATCTACAGAAATATTTCGTGCTGCAGTTTCCAAAACTACAATTGCCAGTGAGATCGCCAACCTTCGGAAAAAGGAGAGGGCGCAATAAGTAGAAAAAAAGATATTGTCCTTGTTTAAGGTATAATATCTGGACAACGTGTGCTTTAATTAACTTCACTAATATCGTATTTTCCACATGTCTTTGATTCACTTCTTTATTACAAGTAGCATGATATATTCTATACGTTTGTACTCAAAGCATCCCCTTGTAAGTGTATATAAAGGAAAGTTAGCATTAATAGGGTTTTCACAGCCGCTGTTGGCGTAGTGATTAAGGCTCCTGTAATGTATAGCAGCTTATTTTTACAGATCTCAAAGATTCGATACATCGGATCGGAAGCAATTTTTTAAAATTAACCATTAGAGCAGTTAATTTTTATTAGTTTTTCCGATAATTTAACAATTACTTAGGTAGAAATTTGAACTGTTCAACGATTTCAATTCAATAAAAATAATGTTTTGTGCAAAATGAGTCCAATATTTTCACGTTTATTTTAGCACTACAGACTATACTTTAGATTTCGGTGGAGATTAATAGAACTAGGATGTAATAAATGTCTTTAAACCATAAATCTCTGCCCCTAGTTACAAATATATTTTTGAACTGGTTTTATAAATACTTCAACTCTCCTCTTTCTTTTGATTTTTGCAATAAAAAAGGAAAATCCACAATTGTGTTAAAGTATTAAAACACTTGAGCTTGTTTGGATACGTATACCACTGACCTTTATAATGGACCCCGATTCTTGTAGGCTGTTGAAGCCAAAAACGGCAAAACACGGACGAAAATATGTGTATCAGGCCGCGTTCATATTTTTGAATAGCCCGCACTAATCCGCATGCGTACAATCGATTTTTTGTTATCGATGTCGGTTGATAGCGATGTCATTTTGGTGGTTTTTGTCTTATAACTCGTGTACGATTTAGACAAATGCTTTAATAGACTTATTTATTGATTTTTTTGAGTGTTTTATTTAGTATATTGAACTCCTTAAACTCAATTCTTATGTTTCACCAAATTAAGTGGAAATAGATTTTTGATATTCGGTCCTGTCGATGGTCAGCAGAATATTTTGTAGTGCACATGCTGAAAAGTACGGACTATGTTTACGTTCAAACACCGCAAATTTGCCATTTTTAAGATTAAATTTTGCGGGTCCAATAAATATTTTGCCTAGGATACCATCCTAATAGCACATATTGTGTACAAGACATAATTATTTCACGAATGTTATTGGCACTATCTTCGTTAAGAACTATTTAATGCTATAGTTTAGCTTTAATAAACAGGCAATTGGACGATAAAGACTGCTCACTACCAATTACTGCTACCAACATTTCATGAATTTTATTGAATAAATAAAAAACATTTTATTTCTAACGTTTGTAGGTTAATTTTAGATTTTAGTATTGGCTTTTGTAAAAGTTGAATGGATTTTGTTATTTATCAGAATTTTCTCACAATGAATATCAAGATAGTTAATGAATGGCATAATTAACTCAAAATTAATAAAAACGTCAGATAGAATCTATTGGCAGTAAACAATCGATATTAATGATGTCGAAGGAAACTACTAGAACACTTTAAAGTTTCCTTAGGATCATTATTTTTGTTTTTTTATACAGAGCTGTTGAAAAATATGACAACATATAATACTTTTAAAATGGCGAAACCTGATTTTTACCATATTTATACAATATATTACAAAGCGTGGCATCAAAAAGTTGAGCAGATGTTAAATTTATTCTTTTAATTGAAATCCACTTATATGTCCGTTTTCATAGCACATAATTCTTTCAATAGACTAACAAATAAACTATTAAAAATTCCATTTAAAAATCTATATTCGCAAAAAAGAAATATCACAAGGAGTCATCTAAATATATATATATATATATATATATATATATATATATATATATATATATATATATATATATATATATATAGGGGCGGATCCAGCTTCACTCTTGGGGGGGGGGGGGGGCGTGATATCATAAAAGTACAGTATGGCAAATGAAAGCAACTTGTCGACGGGGAGGAAAGATGCTTGGAACATTCCCATCTCTAGTGTAAAAGTCAGGATCTGGTCTATTTTTCTGAATTTGAAGTTCTTGAGGGGGGTGATAGCAGGAATAAACAAGTTGTCGACGGAGGGGCGGAAGCCAGCAGTATACACATTACTAGTATAAGAGCCAGAATCGCATTTATTATCTTAAACTCAAAAGTCTTTGGGGGGGGGGGGGGGCGATCGTAAGAAAAAACAAGTTGTCGACGGGAGGCTGGAAGCAGCATACACATTCCTATTATAAGAGCCAGAATTGGATTTGTTTTCTTATACTCAGAGGTCTTGGAGGGGGCGATCGCAAGAAAAAACAAGATGTCGAAGGGAGGGTGGAAGCCAACAGCATACACGTTCCTAGTAAGCCAGAATTGTGTCTATTTTCTTTTCCTAACTATATAGCTCTTAGGGGGCGATTGCAAGAAAAAACAAGTTGTCAAGGGGGGGGGGGGAGCCAACAGCATACACAGTCCTAGTGTAAGAGGCACAATATATATATATATATATATATATATATATATATATATATATATATATATATTTATATATTAAAATAAAGTACTTTTCTTCAAAAGTTTAGTATTTTTAAAATGCTTTCTTTCTGACAACTTTACATTATTACAACAATATTTGCAATATTTTATGATATATTTTCAAAGAGTCTGATTTTGGTTTTTAAAATTGATAATTGGCGATCCCTAAAAAAGGTAAGGCGACTCCCTTGCGGTTCGCCACCCACCGACTGGGAACCACTAGTATAGAGTAACAATTTAGTAATTCGGATTACACGAAAACCAAAGTTGATCGATCATGTAATAGTTAAAAATAGATATTCTGGTAAGCCGAAATGAAAAAACATAAAGTTACAACTTCCGTCCAAACATTTAATTGATAACTGATTGTCTCCTGCGACTTTGCAGATTATATCACCCCCAAAATCTCGTTTTAAAAACAAAAAGTTTTCTGATAAGTTAAGAAAATGCGTATTAAGATAATAACTATTTTTTTTATGTTCATTTTGATATTACAACCCTTTTACTTGAAAATATGCATATCCGTATAGGCACGCAATAAATAAATTAAAAAATGCTCCTATGAATGAATATAAATATATATTAATTCACTCAACTTGGTTTTAATTTATCTTTATAATAAAATATTTTCTCTTAGGATAAAAATTTTGAGAAGAAAATGTCATAGCTACATTTTATGATTTTTAAATTTTTATTTTTTCGCTTAAAATTCAGTTATCCCAAGTAAATTTTGCATATTGGGCTTCAGATCAACTTAAAATTGATTGATCATTCACGAAAAAAATCATTTTCAGTGATGAGGCATATTTTTGTTTAAATTTCTTCGTAAACAAGCAAACTTGTCGCATCTTGAATTATTTTACTTTACGCGGAAAATGAAACACGGTTACATACACAAAAAGGAAATTTTTTCCCTTGTAAATCTGCCTTCAATTATGAAAACAAAAAATAATCGGATGGGACCACATCGGGATGATATCGGGGATGGTCGAGTTCAGTGAAGCCACCTTGGAAATTTCAGCGGTGTCGATCAGAGCATTATCGTGAAGCAAACAAACAAATCGGTTGAATTTTCCTCGTCGTTTCTCGATAATATTCTGGTGCAGCTGTCGTAGTAAAGCACAGTAATACCACAAAACAACTCCTTTCTCAAAATTAACATTCTTTGAAGTTATCACCTATACAGAGCCTCCTTTACGTGGATCATCTCCTTACGATTCACGTCCCCATCGAAATAACTTTTACCAATTTTTTATTGTAACAAAAGATGGACAAGAGTGGCCGTAAACAGCATCCATACTTTCTTTAATTTGCGTAGGTATTAAACCTTCTTAAGTAAGATATTTTATAATAGCACGGTATTCACGTTTCAACAATTTTAAAAATTACGCGACACTGGTCGACTTCGACCATAGTCAAAATTAAACTGACTGACTCAGCGCGTTGATTACATATATCGGACTTGTTGAGACTTGTGGCTATTTTATCTATATTATAGTTTTAATATTAAACGTTTTTTACAATATGAGGTCAAGAATACATGGATGCACTACCTATGTCTTTGCTCTATGAAATCTTATTCCAAGATAGACTTTTTTTCTAGAAAATACGTACTCGGTCCATGCGTTTTAATAATTTTTTATTATCACAACTTCAAAAAATATTAAAATTCAGATATTACTTATTATGGCTTGACCCTGATATAAAAAATCAGAAGAATTTCAAAAGCATTCCAAAATATCCAAATTACGGATTTTTCTCAGTTTTAAAAAATTACATTTTTGAAATTAGTGAGATTTCTAGTTAAATAGTCATCTAAATGTTATATAAAAATGTAATCTTGTTCGGTTGACTAGAGCCATCTATCCCTATGTAATTTGATGCACCAAATTCAAATCCGGGGTTTAAATCGCTCCATGATATCAAGGTTTTCTGTAAATAGGCGAAAATAATTTAAAAATACTAAAATTAGTATTTTCTTTGATTGAAGGGTAATTCTAACAACTTAAACTATCCGACTCAGTTAACTTTGTTTTTGTATACTATCAGAAAGAGACATGAATTACCTGGTTCACGCCTAAGTGGTAAACGCATGAAAACATGACCTTTGAATCTTGAAAAAAATACCAGCAGTGTAAAATTTAGGAATATTTTACGATTTTAAAACTTCAACTGTTCGTAGAATCACAAACGACAAGAATGACAAAAAAAAGAGAAACCTTAACACACCGACACAACAATACATAACAACTCATGCCACCCCATTCAACACAAGTTAGCAGCATTTCACAGCATGGTTTTCAGATTAATTTCAGTTCCCCTCCAACTTATATACTTTCAAAAACGATTAAATATAATTAAACAAATTGCAGTAAATAATGAAGACCAGCCGAAATTAATTGACAAAATATTTAAACAAAAAATGTACAATAAAAATGACCTATCTAACAGAAAAGAAACATCGAATAGTTCCAAAATAATTACATATATAGCAAATATTAATACAAAAATAATTAAATTTTAAAAAAATCCTAATAGTAACACAGTTTTCAAAACACAAAATTCCATAGAGAAATTAATAAAAAATAATAAAACTAAATTTAGACCAAATGACAAATCAGGTATTTATAAGCTAACTTGTGGGGACTGTCCAAAAACTTATGTAGGTTAATCAAGTAAGATGTTTTTCAAAAATTATCAAGGAATATTTTAATAGCTTTATAAATGATAAAAATTATTTGAATTATGCCAACCATCTAATAGAATTAAATCACAGTTTTAACCAGGATTTTAAGATTTAATACATTTAAGCTAAAGGACTCAAATTAAATCTTCTTGAATCGCTGTAAAAAAAAACAAACATAAATAAAAAAATGTATAATTAAACAACCAAATGGATTTAAATAGCTCACCTTTATTAAATCTATTTTAAGGTAAAATTACCTTTGTCAAAATATAATATAATTCATTGGAATTTCCTAAATTGTAAAATTATAAAATTTAAGAACCCAATGGTTAAACATAAACATCACGTTCTTCTATTAGTAATTAATAATTTAAATAGCATAACGGATACAGTACCTGAAGAAGCAGTAAACCAATTCTTATCGTCAAAAAATATGGTGGGAATTTAAATAAGGCTGTGTTTTACTTATCACAATCGCAAACATTTATTTTTATATTTGACGGTAGCGAATCCTCTCTTCCCATCTCAATCATATCCCAAAGCCCCTGGTCCCTCCCTTCATCTCCTTGATGCTTCGATCTCTTGGTGGAAACGTACGCTTTGATCTTCACTCCTGGTTAGGATTCAGCAAACTCATAGGAACAGCTGGATCTAAGCATGAAGTTGTATGTAATATAGTATGTAGAAATGGAGATCGATGCACTGCGACCTAAAAGATTTAGTGTGTTCTACTTCTGTTGCCAAGTCGTTAGAACAGTTCCTCCTGTCCCGTTTCCCTCAGGAATCGTAGGATATTGGACGGCTTTAAAGTGGGTAGCTCCTCTTCTTCTATTTGCTGTGTGCCCAAGAACCGCATTCTAGGATTTTTTAAAGCGCTACGCTCTGAAAAGATGTGGATAGAGGTTTCTTTTTGCTCCTCACAAAATCTGCACTCTTTCCTCGGTGCCAATCCGAGTTTCTTGAGGTGTCCTTTCCGGTGGCAATGTACCATCAGATTCCCGTCAGAACTCTAAGTTGGTTTTTGTTTAGGCTTATGCATTCTCTTCTGGTCGTAATTTCCAAGAAGTATCTTCGCTTGCCTCAATCCTTGCAAATCCGTCCTGTAATTGTATCTTCTGCTCTCTTCGTCTATTTTTAGTTCTTCCAATCCTATACTGCTACTGATTCCACAGAAAGGTTCTGGCGTCAGAAATGGTATCCCAGCTCCTTTTCTCGCGAGCTCGTGTACTATTTCATTTCCCTCTACCCCGGTTTGCTCCGGTACCCACAGAAGGGCGACCTTATTTTTTCTACCTAATTCATCCTCGATACTTAAAATTCTCTTAGTTTTTTTGTTGTGTTCTGCAGAGACATTAGGTAAATTTCGGAATTTATATTTGTGTATGTTGTCAAGACATTTGTGCAGACTCTTTATTTATAACAATGCATCAATGTATGGTATTGTTTTGAAAATTTCGGTAATTCATTATTTTCAGTAAATACAATTGTTTTTTGTTTTGGTACTTATTTACATTAAGGTAAATCTAGAAAAATGACGTTTTTTAGGAAAAATTCGATACTTACCCCTATTTTGAAGTCGTAGAATATGATATTGGCTTTGATTTTTCACTATTTTTCCTCAATTTCCCAGAAAACACAAAAAATGACAAGTGTCACTTCACCAAGCACTTTTAATTCTGAAGAAGACACCGAACTTACATATTTATTTTCAATGGTACTAGTTAAAATGATGAAATGAAATGAATGAAATGAAATTTTAGTGAATAAATTTAGAAAAACTTGTATTTTCAACGAAAAACCAAAAATAGATTCCGGAAAAGTCATCGACCATCAGACTCGCGAAAACGACTAATATTCGTTTGACACGTTGCTAGATGTAAAATACTTTCGTGGTATAAACTATAAAATTTGTCCATCTCAGTCAACAATAGAGTTTAATTTTTGCAATGTTTTATACAGCCTCAGGGAAAATTAAATCTTAACCACCCAAAATTTTTGGTTAGTTCAGGTTTAGCTTAATTTTGGTTAATTTGTCAAACCGAAACTAATCTGAACTAACCTAAATTGACCTAGTCTTATACTTTCGTGATATAAACTATAAAATTTATCTATTACAATTAACAACATAGTTTAATTTTTGTAATGTATAAAAACGGGTAAAATTGATCTTAACCACCCAAAATTTTTGATCAGTTTTGGTTAGTTCATATTTAGCTTAGTTTTGGTTAGATGGAGAAACTAAAACTAACCTGAACTAACCTAGATTTATTAATTAAAAATGTTATTGTCCAGCAGAGACCACGTTAAGGCGGAACAATCTGTGAATGAAAAGAATATCTCACAGAAATCGTATTGGCAATCTGTCAACAGCGCAAATTTTTCGAGTTTTAGGAACGAGTCACACCTCTATTTAACAGCGGTAGCCATTTTGTTTTGATTTGCTTTTTGATAATTTTCCGATAAAAATGTGCAAAATTATGAATATACATAATATTAGTGTGGAATTTGTGGTTGTAACAAAATTTTAACGATTTAGTACAAAAAATTGAACCTAAAGCGAAAAGTACTTTTCATGGTTTTCCGCAAAAGTGAAGAAAAATTATAGAAAACGTAGGCCAGATTTGTGTTCTACGACCTCAAAATAGCGGGAGGTAACGGAATTTTTTCAAAAAAACGTCCTTTTCCTAGATTTCCCATAAAGCAAATTTTTACCTAGAGAATTATGTTTAAATGTATTTTATGTAAGTATTTATTTTGTTAATCATTTAATAATGAACTCTAAATTGTAATCTTTCCAATATAATAACGTAATGAAAGGTTGCTTAAGTAAAGTCCTGTTCCCTGACTTACAAGTACAGTATAGCCCCTTTAAGGGGAGTACAGCTTTACATGCCGGACTGAATTTATTTTAGGGTATTGCCCTTCCTTTTATCCCCCCACCCCAACTTCCTTGGTTACAGAGAACCCTGATTTGATCTGGCCATTTTGGTATTTTTAAATTATTTTAGCGGATTTATGGACAAGCATTCAAGAAAAATTTAAGTTAAGGGTAGAGAACTCTAGTTGACAGGACGAGATACTATTTTTTTCTGTGCGTGTATTATTTTTAATAAAATGTTATCTCAAATTACTGCGCTTTAACCAGTTTTTAACTTTCTCTAATCTTTAATTGTAGCAACGTTGGTATTATTTTATTCTACTTATTACGTTATAATTTTTCCCCTTACAGAAATAAAGGACGCGAAAAAGTATTTCCCCTTGCCTTTCGAGAGGAAAGTTAAAAGGAAATTCCGTTCTAACAAGGCGTAATAAATGTTAATGTGCGTAAAAATGTATTTTTTCTAATCCTTCTAGATAATATCTTTATAGCTATATAGTATCATGCTGGTTGCGAACGTTTCACAAACTCAGTCGTAAAATTCTTGATTACATTATTACCTATATTAAATAGGAGAAAAAAACGCAATACCCATAATTAAGTTATTATTTTAAAATGTATAACATTTTTATTGTTTAATTTAAATTTCACTCTCAATTACAAACAAAACCGTTAACGACCATTACCAGCTAATCGATCTACAAATGGATTAGGTGAAGTACCCTTTTGCCCTATATTTTAAATAAAAATGGGGATGCAAACCGGATTCCGGAACAACAGGAAATAATTATGTGTCATTTAGAATTTAATTGCTGTATTATTATTAAGCCCTGAAGTAATTAAATACGTTTTAATGCTGCGGTTAATATTAAATACGAGATTCTAATATTGAGAGGTAGTTGGAAATAACAGAACTGACCTTCTCTTTTAATAATAAAATTATTGTTTGTACATGTTAAATTTCTTGTATTATTTAAATTAGAAATAAAAATTTTATGATATTTTATTTATAACTTAATTTTGGTCGATGGGTAATAGTTGATGGAAAGGTTAATGTTGTGGTGGCAATTCAATATGTATTAATGATGTTTTAGATAACTTTCTCAAATTTATTATATCTAAATATACATACATATATATATATATATATATATATATATATATATATATATATATATATATATATATATATATATATATATATGTATTCTAATTAAAAGCTAGGTTAATTCAGGTTAAGGTGTAGTGACAACTTGATCAGTTTATCAATATTGAATATCAAAAACTATAATACTACATATAGGTCAATCAGACGACATTATCACATTGAACTGAATACCCAATATTTTCGAAAATATAAAAATTTAAAATTGTATTTTTAATCTAAAGAGAGAATGTACGGCATTTATTGCCACTGCAACTGCCACTGGCACTGGCTGTGGCACTGCCACTACCACTACAATTGCCACTGTCACTGCCACTGCAACTGCCACTGTAGCTGCCAAGGCAACTGCAACTGCAAATTCCAATGCAACTGCAGCTGCCACTGTAACTGCCACTACAGTTGCCAGTTCAACTTCCACTGCAACTGCCACTGCGAATGCCACTGCAACTGCCACTGCTACTGCCACTGTAACTGCCACTGCGATTGCCACTGTTACTGCCACTGCAACTGATACTGCGACTGCCACTACGACTGCCACTGGGACTGCCACTGCGACTGTCACTGCGACTGCCACTGCGACTGCCAATGCGACTACCACCGCAACTGCCACTGCGACTGCCACTGCGACTGCCACTGCGACTGCCACTGCGCCTGCCACTGCGCCTGCCACTGCAACTGCCACTGCGACTGCCACTGCTGCTGCCACTGCAACTGCCTCTGCGAGTGCCACTGCGACTGGTTCAGGTTGATTAACTTATTATAGTTCAGGTTGGTAAGTTCATAGTAGTCCAGGCTAGTTTAGATTGCTTAATTCAGGCTACTTATCTCAAGTAAGTTCAGGCTGACTTTTTTTAATTCAGGTTTTTATTTACTTTTATTTTTTCCTAAATGTCCCCGATAATTTACTATAGAACATACGTAGTTTTTGATAAAATAATAAAAAAGTGTGTCTTTTTAGTGATACTGTTCAAAAATGCTATTAGTTTGTACAATAAGTTTCTTTTAATAAAATATAATGTAGAATTGTAACAAACTACAGCGCAAGAGACAAAATCTCGCAATGAACAGCTAATTCTGCTGAGAATTTACAATTAAATAATTATAATAAATGTTTATTGGGGAAAAGATAGTTGCAAAACACGTGTTATTAAATTTAGGAAATTTTAGTGCTGATAACGTAGATTGATGTTGATAAACATTTTAACATCTCTAGACACCTGTTGTAGAGTTTTCAAGAAATAAGACATACTCGAAATTTCAAGCATATAATAACCATTAAGACAACGAAACATTGCACCGTCACTAAAGAATATTGGTACCAAAATTGTAATTCATAACGTACGTGCAAAAGTTCATGTTGATCAGTTACAAGGAAGTTAAAATTTAATTACAAAATTTGATTCGACATCATAGGAATGAAATTAAGAAACGAAATGGTAATAAAAATACAAATCAACCCAACAAAAAGAATAATAAGTTATACTTCTGATTAATTTGACTTTCTAATAAATAATAAGAAGTTTGGGATATAACGTTATTTTATATTATATTCATATCAACTTTTTTCTAAAGATCAGAAAAACTTTTTTAATATCTAACATGTATACGACGAATACAAATACTCCCGAATAAATGAAATTGGTCAATGCACGTATTTAAAAAAACAAATTCGTTTTTTTTTGCACAATATTATATATACTTTTCATTTTACTTCCAAAAATATATTTTCTTTCTCTGTGCAAGTTGTCTTAAGGGTCTATTAGACCATCTGATATTAAGGTTAGTTCAGGTTAGAACTATAATAGATAGAGTAAAGCCGCATGGAAGTAAAAGCACTATGCCGATGGAAAGGGAGAGAGGGAAAAAAGAGGACCTTTCTCTATCTCCCTTCAAAACAGCACGCACAGTACTACACTCTATTCCTATTAGCACACTGTGCATACAAAATATTGATTGTCTTAAAGTGATAATACAGACGATCGGAAATGCAAACATCACCACTAAACGACAGTACACTGACAAAACCACCAAACCAATCTAAACAATATACTCCAGTCTTCCTATGAAAGAAGGTGAAACAATTTATTGCAGATATCTGAAAGTTTCAAGTCGTACGGGGCATCCAGTAGATCATAAATAAGTAGAAAAGTACAGCTAGATCAGCCCTGTTTTTTTATAAACAACATCCAAATTTGGAAAATTCGGTTTTCTGTCCGTTACATTTTACCTTCGATCATACCCTAGATTTAAACAACAACAGATTTGTTTGAAGGCTGTTTATGATTGGTGGGGGAGACGCTTTTTTGATGTTTGACAGATATAAACATATTTACTTATCTTGTCTTTCAGTTTAATTGCTTGTCGTGACTTTTTACGGTGTTTTTAAGCGTTAGAAATTACTATAAATGCGAAGTTTACAATTAATATTAACAAAAAGAGGATTTAAAAACTTATTTTTATCGGTAAATATTCTTAGATATTGTTTACATATTGAAAATAACAATAATAATAATTTAGGCAACCATATATTCATACTTTGTTTTCAAAATTGCCGTACCGATGATACTCGTTTAAATAATGCAATTAGAAAAGGATAGGATAAAATCGGTATGTCTGTACCAAGAAATTAAATATCTACTGTTTATCAACACATTTTCAAATATAAATAAAAATATTATTACGTTATTCAGCGTTCAAACAACCGGGCCCTAGTTCTGACGTTATGCTACTTCTACAGGGGTATGTTCGAAGCATTTTACAGAAAACTTGTGAAAGTTGTGGGTATTGAAAAGACCTTTAATTTAATTTTCTATACGTCAAAATCGATAAATAATTTATCGAGATAATCGCGAAAAATCATCTTTTTGGCATTATTATATAAATGTTAATAACTTTTGCAAGAAAGGCCGAAAGTAATGTATAACCCCTTGATGATAAGGCCATTAGTGTCTTTATAACTGCGAAAGCTGGACCAAATCGGTTTGGTAGTTTATGAATAATCTTAATTGTTTATCCCAGACACTGAAAGTTCAAACAATTGTCCTTGCCCAGAGGATGATTCTACAGATATTTGCAAAAGCGGAATGGATTCTTTGAAGTTCAAACTATAAGCAAAGATGAAAAAACAATGGATTTTTTAAAAAAATGTTGTTAAAAAAACCGTTTGAAGAAGAGGTATCTTTTTTGCGTATAAACAATTGGAATAACTTTGTTTATTTGAATGATACAAGTTTGTGAATAAGTGGACTTGAAAGCTGGTAAAAAAACACGAATTTTAAAAGAAAACAAAGTCTTCTACGACCGCTAGGAGCTAAGATAGCATTTCTTTTTTATAAAGTCATATCTCTTTTGTTTATAAACATTAAGAGTCGAAATTTTCAAAGATTTTAAACGAAGACTTATATCTTATGATGCAATTGATAAGTTTGAAATTCATGCATCGTTAGTAAAGTTATAGTCCTTCGAAGTGAAGGTACTTTTGCGTTGGTGCGAGTGGTGGGGGAAGCTCGGCTTTCTCACGGTGTGCTTCTGAAATTCAAACTTCAAATTGGAGCGCGCAATAAAATTATTTATTCCCAGAAGTTTTTTGAAATAATATTAGTGTTAATATTGCCAAAAAATGTGTTTTCCGATGAAATGTCAATTTTCCGGTATTTCCCGATTTTCTATGATAATGAAAATAAGTCAGTTCGTTATACTTCGTCGAGTTACCCCAGTTAAAAAAAAAATAAAGGCTCAACGTTATCTGGAACCCGAGATATCGTACAATTTTGTTGCGCGCTCCAATTTGAAGTTTGAATTTTAAAAGCACATCGTGAGAAAGCCGAGCTTCCCCCACCACTCGCTACAACGCACTTGTAAAAGTATCTTCACTTCCAAGGGCTATAACTTTACTAACGATGCACGAATTTCACACTTATCAATTGCATCTTAAAATATAGGTCTTCGTTTAAAATCTGTGAAAATTTCGATTCTTAACGTTTACAAACAAAAAAAATTTGACTTTAAAAAAAAATGCTATCTTAGCTCCTATTGGTAGTAGGAGACTTTTTTTTAAATCGTGTTTTTTCACCAGCTTTCAGATCCACTTATTGACAAACTTGTATCATTAAAATTAACAAAGTTATTCCAATTGTTTATAAGTGAAAAATGTACCCCTTCTTTAAATGGTTTTTTTAACAACAATTTTTTTCAAAATCCATCGTTTTTTCATCTTTGCTTATAGTTTGAACTTCAAAGAATCCATTCCGCTTTTGCAAATATCTGTAGAATCATCCTCAGTGCAAGGACAATTATTTGAACATTCAGTGTCTGGGATAAACAATTAAGATTATTCATAAACTACCAAACCGATTTGGTCCAGCTTTCGCACAGTTATAAAGGCACATAATGGCCTTATCATCAAGGGGTTATACATCATTTTCGGCCTTTCTTGCAAAAGTTATTAACTTTTATACAATAGTGCAAAAAAGGTGGTTTCTCGCCATTATCTCGATAAATTATTTATCGATTTTAACGTAAAAAAAAATAAAATTAAAGGTATTTTCAATACTCACAACTTTCATTTGAACAAGTTTTCTCTAAAATGTAACCGGAAAATTCTACGGACAGAAAATCGAATTTTCCAACGTTGGATGCTGTTTATAAAATAACAGGGCTGATTTAGCTGTACTTTTTTACGTATGTATCATCTACTGGGTGCCCCCTACGACTTGAAACTTTCAGATATCTGCAATAAATTTTTACATGAAATCGCTACAAATTCAATAGGAAGACTGGAGTAATAGTTAAAGCCAAACTACTGAGCCTCGAATCGCAATCGTTTGTCAGGTAACATTCATGGTGGCGGAATATATAAGCTGTTTACCTCACAGTAGTATAATATAGAAATATAGCTTATTATTGTTGTACTAAAAATGAATGGAGAGATTTGAAAATCTATCGATCAATTAATCATTCAAAGGTATACGGGTTCGAGTCTTCGCGTGATAACTTTCTTTTCCTTTTTATGTAATATTTCGTGTATTATAATGCGATGCTAACTCTTTACATTTATTAAGAAATATATTTTTAATATAATTATTGTTTTACTCGTAAATATATTATAACACTTGTGAATATCAGCATCTCACCGATAATTCCCGCCGCGCAATGAGTTGAAATATAAGATCCAAGTTTAATATAGTACGACGATTGGTGTCTAGGTACCAGCTGAAATGCACTGATGAGTCCTAAAGCTGGTACCGAGACGAAACACCCAAATTTTTACATAAATATCAGATTTAGCTAGCAAGCAGAAGCTGATATACGGATTTTCGAGTTTGAGCGTAATTTCGTAGCAGCAAGGGACCTACACGGTTTATGACACATTCTACCTATAATATGTCTATCAAGCAACGCGAGCTGAGGTATCGTTGTCGGTAATTCCCAAAAATGGCAAAAAAAGAAAAGGGAGTTTTATAATATATTCTCAATATTTAACCACTATGATTAGGATAAGGCTTCCTTTTACGTACATAGAAAGCGTGGTTGCCACGGTACATACAGGCGCGGATCCAAGGGGGGGGCTGTGGGGGCGATCGCCCCCCCAAGAGCCTTGAGTTCAGGAAAATAGACCCGATTTTGTCTCTTATACTATAGTTTATTCAAGAACTAGAGTGAGTAATAAATCGTTTTTTACCCTTTTTTTTTTCTTCGCAAACTACCTGTGTTCTTTAGTCCGATGTCTTTGACAAAATCTGTTAGACACATATATTTTTTAAAGCAATGGATTAGAAATTTTGTAATCAAAAATACCGGTCTATAATAATGGACTATTTGGGTTGGATGTGTGAAGTATTAAAAAGGATAGGCGACGGAAGAAGGTTTATTTTTTCACTTAGTATTTGTGGCATAGAATATTATTTCGGTAAATAAACTTAAAATAAAAGTAATAATATATCTTATTTCTTATGATTTCTTAATAATTCACATAATAAAATAAATTCGTCCATATTATATTGAAATTTTTTTGAGGCTATCGGTCATTTTATTATTAGTTAAAAACATTTTTAGGATATTTAACGTTTCAGTTTATTTATTTCTTAAACAATCTGCAAAATTAAAATTAAACACTAAAAAAGGATTCAAATGTAATTAATTCTTATATGTTACAGAAAATTTAAATAATAAATTGTGTTTACGGTGGTAAACATTACGTATCTAATTCGTAATCAAAGTCAATGAAGTCATCTTCGCTCAAATTAAATATAATTGGTTCCTCTATCTCACGGATTATGAGATCGAGTTTCCACATTTTCTTTTATCCTTTTATTGTATGGATTTTTTCCAATTTTCTGCACAAACTTTATTCAAAAAAATCTTTTAAAAGTTCAGTTAAATTACTAATTTTGTAAATTGTGTTATTTCTAGCAACTCTTCCTTTTACTTGAGAGAGATATTTCCTTCTCCAACGGAGATTTTCCGGATGATCTATAAGAACAGATTTCCTATCTGATTTTTTCCAGCAAAAATTAAGTTCTCCAGAGCTCAGTTCTTTTAATTTCATGTAAATCCCGATCATCTTTGATTTTAGATAGAATTTTGTCGACGGTTGGGATCTACTTCTCATAATAATATGTATGTACAGTGTACACCCCTTTTATTACAGTTTACATCTCTTCTTCCAACGAGGTTTTTCGTCTGGCTGTGATCGAATGTAGCTTGGGAGTACTAACAATTCCAGTCGTTTTTTTCTCCTTCAGTATTCGGTACATAGTAGATTTTCTAACTCCTGCCATATTGGAACACATCTCAACAGATCTTTTAACATTATTATGTAGATATTGATATCTTAAGGCATCATAAACATTCATCGTAATAAGTTTTTCGTTGAGGAAAAAATGCCCTGGTTTAACGATTTTGAAATAAATATAGATGTGGAAGCCATATCTTTTGGGTATCTCACTAATCTCAAATAATATATAAAAACAAGCACAAACAAGATAAATCACTAAGGACACACTGTAAGGCGTACATTACTTACTGACAGAAATTAAATTGAATTATCAGAAATTTTGTTGTTGCAGTAAATTTATAAAAGCTTATAATATTTAAATATAATTAGATTTACGACAGTCCTCAGTTACCTGCGGCACTGGAGCACCTGCGTTGGAGGTTCGATAACAGTTTTATAACTCTCTCTAGTTTTTGAATAGAGTATAGGAATGTATATACTTACGATCGCCCCACCCCTTCCCAAGACCTTTAAGTTCAGGAAAATAGAACCGATTCTGCATTTTATATTAGGAATGTGTATGCTGCTGGCACCCCCCCCCCCCTTCCCGTTGACAACTTGTTTTTCTTGCGCGATAGCCCTCCCCCAAGAGCTTTGAATTCAGGAAAATAGACCCGATTCTGCCTCTTATACTAGGAATGTGTATGCTGCTCCCATCCTCCCCCTATCGGTAACTTGTTTTTTCTTGTGATCGCCCCCCCCCTCTCCAAGAGCTTCAAATTTATAAAAATAGACCCGTTCCTGCCTTTTACACTACAAATTGGCATGTTGCTAGTGTCTCTCCTCCCTCCCCCCCTTCGACAACTTTCGTTTGTCATACTGTACTTTTGTGATATCACCGCCCCCCCCCCCCAAATAGAGAGGCTGGATCCGCCCCTGGGTACATATCACTCTCCGACTGACTGAAGACGGTGTAATTGGCGCCCTGTAAATAACTTGCTTTCCTAATTCTTAGTTAGGAATCCTAAATATCGTGTAGTCCGCTTTATAAAATAATATTAGCTTTCTATACAATAGTTGATATATTTATATGTTTTTTATGAATGAAACGTTTTATATTAAAAAATTTGAATATTAAACATCAGTCATAGCTAATAAAATATATGTACATAGAAAAATTATAGCATCATAAGAAAAGAAAATAACAACGAACTAGTAACAGATGCAACTGAAATACTAAAAATATGGCAAGAATACTTCAAGAAGCTGCTGAATACAAACAATCAGGGGTAAATAACGCGCATAACCTACCAAACAGCAGAAATCCAAGATAATGAACCCTCTATACAGGAAACTATAGACGCCATTAACCGGCTCAAAAATAATAAAGCACCTGGTTACGATAATTTGCCGGCAGAACTATTGAAAAATGGGGGAACACATCTCCATAAAGAAATACACAAATTAATAGTAGATATATGGAACACTGGAATAATACCTGAAGAGTGGAAGAAAGGTATAATTGTCCCCATCCACAAGAAAGGGGATCGATTAAATTGTTCAAACTATAGAGGGATAACACTATTAAACTCAGCGTACAAAATATTATCTAATATATTATTGAAGCGAATATCACCCTATGCTGAAGAGAACATCGGTGACTACCAATGCGGCTTTAGGCCTAACAGATCCACGGTGGACCAAATATTCACAATACGCCAACTCCTGGAAAAAAGCTGGGAATTCAACAGAGATGTACACCAATTATTCATCGACTTCAAACAGGCCTATGACACCATAATACGAGAGAGTATTTGGATTGCCATGGAAAGCATGGGGATACCAAAAAAACTTATTAGTCTAACGAAACTATGTGTCAACAATACCGAATTATGTGTAAAAATAGGAAACCAAGTCTCTAGCAATTTCACAGTTCGAAGTGGTCTGAAGCAGGGGGACGGATTATCTCCACTTCTGTTCAATATCGTACTCGACATGGTAATCAAGAAAGCGAACATTAATACCGAAATATTCACAAATCAGGGACCACAAATGTTGCTAGCCTTTGCAGATGATATTGACACAATAGGACAAAATACTGTAAGAGTCAAGGAAAGTTTCCTACAAATCGAAAAGGAGAGTCAGAAAGTGGGCCTTAAAATTAATGAAGATAAGACCAAATATATGCATGTAGCACGCAATCTCCGCAGAGATAGAATCAGACAAAACGTAACAATGGAGGACTATAACTTCGAGAATGTCCAAAAATTCAAATATTTGGGAACTGTCATAACATCGGATAACGACATGACAGAAGAAATAAAAGCCAGAATATAGAGTGGTAATAGATGCTTCTTTTCTCTGCAAACGCTGATAAAATCAAAAATCCTGTCAAGGTCCTCAAAGATAAAAATCTACCAAACAATAATAAAACCAGTGGTATGCTACGGGTGTGAGACATGGACCCTCACAAGGCATAACGAACTTCTGCTTAAATGTTTTGAGCGAAAAATGCTAAGGAGAATATTTGGTTCTGTACAAGACCCAATTACGGGACAATACCGCATAAGAAGTAATGCTGAACTAGAGATGTTGTACCATAGCCCAAATATAATAAAAACAATAAAATCCCAGCGACTGAGATGGGCAGGACACGTCCAAAGATCCCCTGACAACCGACTAATTAACATGGTATGGAATCAAAACCCAACAGGAACTAGATCCCTTGGACGACCAAAATTAAGGTGGAGAGATAATATAGCCAAAGACCTACAAACTATGAGTGTCGACAACTGGAGAGAAGCCATGATGGACAGAGACCAGTGGAGGCAAATCGTTTCTGCAGCAAAAACCCACGTAGGGTTGTAGCGCTACTAGATAGATAGATAGATAGAAAAATTATATTATAATTTTGAAGAACAATTTTATAGCCATTTTATTTAGCACAATGGAATATTTTAAACAATAATTTGAATAAAAGATTTTTTCGGAAAAAAATACTTATATTAATAAAACATTATTTTTACTTAAATATGCTTCTCTGTAATTCCACTTTGACTTTCAATTCTCCATCAAATGACCTATTGCACAAATGCAAGAATTCACGAAAAACTTCTTGGTAGGCCTGAATTTTATTATCGTGGAAAAGACTTACACATACTTCTGGGAAATCGGGCCGTCGTACAGTGGACAAAATATTCGTATTTGGGTAGTAAAGTTAAACACAATATTGATCTAGGCCTTGTTAATATTATTATTTCTAAAATATGTTGGTAAAGTTAAAATGGCCAATATATTAGTGTAAGTATGTAGAGATTTTTGATTATTATAAATGTTTACTAATTTAACTTTTGGGATAATTCTAACAGCTAAAAAAAGAGATTCGTTTTGGAACATAATTTTCTAGATACATATTTGAATAGACAAAAAAGCTGATATTTTTTAGACAGGATATACGCCCCGAAACGTGAACTATAACCAATCTGGAGCTACGTCACTAAAATAACGTCATTTACTCGTATGTGACAGTACGATCGCACTTATTCTATTTTTCGATGTATGTCCGTCATGACCTGACCTTCATTCGATGAGTCGTCGATTACCGAATTGTATTTTTATTTTTATTGATTTCCTTGAAATTATGTATTATTAAGTTAGAAAAATTCATAAGATTAATTTGGTTTAGAATAGGCTTGGTTAATTCATTAGTTTTTATGATTTAATTGTACTTAGAAAAAAAATTGACAAATTAAACCAGTGCGTACGGAAAACAGCCAAATCTATTAAACGACAAATTAGTCATCGATTTATTCCACTTAAATATATATATATATATATATATATATATATATATATATATATATATATATATATATATATATATGTTTATGCGGCTTTCACGGATTCCTCCATGTGAAATGCAATAGCAGTGGATATATCCACATTATGCCGTTGTAGTGCTGATATCACATTCAACAAACGTACAACTACATGCAGCTCCATGTATGAATGAAGTAAAATGCGAACAGTAAATGCAAACTGCGTTCCAACCATATTCTTTCCGTGTCAAAGGTTGCACAGTTTGAACAAATTGCTAAGGAACACAATTTATCCTATTCCACCACCATCGAGATGATGGCCTACCTATACCACCATACCGAGAAGAAAGTCCAAACTTACCCTTCCCGCCACAGTGATACGGCAGAGGTACATGTATCGTCTCTACTAGACTCATCAGGGTACCAACATGCACCTGGCTGTGTAAAGGACATATCGGAAGGAAGCATGCATCACTGAACGGGGCTTCGCCGACCTCCCGCCGGATGGCGTATACATGTGAGTGGATATATCCACTGCTATTGCATTTCTGATCCAATATGGCGAACCCAATATGACGGACGAAATTTTGGAAAAAACAGTATATTAATGCCAAATTTGGTATACAGGCTTTTTCGAGTCGCTGATCACAATTCCGATATCAGATTTACAGAATTCAAAATAGCGATCACAAATCGTAAATTCGACTGACTCTTGACTTTACGGTAAGTTAGTGGAATATCAGTTATTGAAGATTCCTTGCATTATCTATTTTTGGTTCGCCCCGAGGATTTAATTCCTCAGTTCTGTGTATAGCACAGACTCATACACAATGTGTACCAGATGTTTCGAAAAGAAGGAGGTATTTCGGTCTCAAAGATGCACTTTTGCTAAAAGAAATATCGGCGTTTGGATGGGTTTTTTGAAGGAAGTGTATAGTTGTTTTAAACTTAATAATAATAAATGGTTACGTTTATCTTCTCTTTCGCCTTTTTCATTTGTTACGGAAACAACATATTTCATTGATGGCATCTTTCGACTATACTATTCTAGAAATAATTTCCTGTAGAAAAGATTTCCTCCTTTTCGCAATAGTTTCTCCTAACACCCCACTGATGGACTTTAGTTTTTTAGATTTTTGAGTCAAATACCTTGACGTATTGAACCCCTTAGCAATTTTTCTTTCACTCCAGGATGAAGAATCTACAATAAGAATTTTAAATTTCAAAGGATCATTATTTTTTAAACTTGAAAATTTACTTTTCAGCCCATTCAACGTTTCTTCTAAATGTGTTTCTCTTGGAGAACCATTTTTAATTTCGAGTGAAGCACTAGAATAGAGACTTACAGTTACAATTACGAAAAAAAATAAAATTTTTTTCTTTTTTAAGTGAAACTTCTTTTATTTATTTTTCTTTTGGTATAACGATCTTTTTTTCATTTTTATTGTCACAGAAGTTTCACTTCGAACGGCTCTCTCGTGACGGCTGGATTTTTTTTACAAAAAACAAATACTTTAAAAAGTTTTACAGATAGAGCAAATAATTTGTTGTATTAATTGAAAATCCTTATTTTTTCTTCAATGAAACAAGGTTTCCGAGATTCTTATAGTACGGTAAAAATTATGTAGTACAATGTATTTTCACAAAGCAGGGCGAATGATTCAAGTTTAAAGTGTATTACGGTAATTTTCCTCTCGCAGGTGCTATTATTTTTATGGAAAATTCCTTTTCGTGAATTAAAATTTTTAATTGTATTAAAAATAAAAAATTGGTGTGTCAGAACTTTGTAACACATGTATATTCAATATTTTTTAAAGCATTTTTTGTGAAAATAACGGGTTTTCTAGTTGTACCGAATGTCTCCCCAGGTGGTGGATAGGGGTACGCCTCTAAAAAAGGAGGTACTGAGGAATTAAAACTAACTAATGCAAGGAATCTTCATTAATTGCTATTTCAATAACGTACCTTAAATTTTATTTCAGATTCGACCTTCAAAAACCCCCATATACTAAACTTGCTTAAAATGCTTAATTCTATGATTTTTTTAAAATTATCATTTTTTAAGGTTAGAAAAAAAATGAGACTAGTTATCTTAATTCTGGATTCGAATTGAGCGAGTCGAAATACTATAGAGTAAATTGTTTGATGTGGTCAAAAGAATTTTCTTTTTCTTCGTTTTAAAGCATTTTTTGTGAAAATAAAGGTATTTTTTTGTAAGATGTCTTAATAGAACCGCCATGAAACGAAAATTTTGATTTGTTTTCGTAAAAATAAAATGGATAGATCGGGTGGCTGATTTGAAAAAGAATGGCCCATATATATATATATATATATATATATATATATATATATATATATATATATATATATATATATATATATATGAAAAAGTTGTTTTTTCTCCTTAAAACTGTTAAAAAATCGTTAAGAAAGGAGCCAGTGAACTTTTTTGTTTTCGAATTCCACTCCGATTCTCTACCGATAGTTTCAATCACCTAATGGTCCCATCAGAGGAGTTATAAAGAACCGTGAGCAAAATATACAGAAAACTGTCTACTTTCCGTATAATGTCGACAGGAGGAAAGAACAACGGTTTTAAATTCACCGACTGTGAAATTATTTATTTTTAACAAATTTACAAGTTAAAAACAAAAATTTTGCTTTGAAGGGATTAAAGTTTGTAAGATAATCAAGTTTTTTAGATTTGAGGTATGCATAGTTCAAGAAAAACCATATCCATCTAAAAGTTTTTTTGTCAGTGGTAAAAGGCATGCGATAAATAAACAAATTTTCTCAATTTATTATACTAATACAGAATACTATAAAATACTGTGCTTTAATAAAAGAAAAACATGATTGGTTTCGTGTAGAAATCAAAAAAAAAAATGCTAATTTGGTCTAAAATTAAATCATCATTGACTTCCTAACGCCTAATAGCACGGGTCATGAATACTCGGAATTTTTGAACGATATTGCTGCGTTTCTTATGCGGATAAGATAAAATTGTTTTTTTATAATGAACAAAAATGTGTTATTAGTTGCATCAAATCAGGATTTTACGAAAAATTAAAATTAAACAATTACTGATATATTTTTCTTATTTATTCTTAACTTTAAACAAATGCACTTATTTATAAACCAATATGTAATATAAATTAGGTACCTTTGAGAGTATTTTTAAGAGATTTATTTTTATGTTAAAGTTATGTTTTTCAATTAAAAACCAGCTATCATGTGCTTATCTCTATATCTTTTTTATATCTTGGTGGAATTTCTCCTCCTGTTTTTCACTTGGCTCCAATTTCGGAAACAATTAAGATGAGAAAATATATTATAGCCTTGTTCGTGAAATTTACCGGGCCTTTCTTGACTATATTTTTATAGTCTAAATCTATGTGATTCCCGGTAAATGTCTTAGTCGCGTAAAAGCCTCTTTTTCTTGAATGTTCTCCTTCTTCAGAAAGTCAGACCAATCAAATAGTCACTTTTTTATGTCTCTTTCCGATCAGGCTGCGAATTTATTACTAAATATACTAATAATAAATGTCATTCCTATTCACATATTCTTTCATGGTTTAACAAAAATAGCGATAGTTTCGCTGAGTCAAACTCGACCCTGTAACATTTTGAACACTTAGTACAAAGTTTGATCTGGCGGCCATTCTTTGCGAAATCTCTCGACAGCAACTATCCCAAGAAAAGGCACATGTTTTTATAAGGTAAACGTTACGAACATGCCGTGTAAACGAGTCTTACAATTTTTGCTACTTTGGGTATATATATATATATATATATATATATATATATATATATATATATATATATATATATATATATACATGAAGTATATTTCTTCTGAGGCATTAAAATAAAAATTGGACTCCGTATATAATATGAAATAAATGTGTAAACTGACTGAGATATTGATTGAAAATATGCCAGCTACATTCATTTCCTAATGCAGCAGACAGAAGTGATTCTATTTTTCTGAATTCGAAGCTTTTCGTGGGGGGGGGGGGGGAGATCGCACAATATGGTAAGCCAAAGCGAATTATCGACGGGGAAGGGGTGTCGGTGATATTCACATTCCCAATACAGCAGGCAGAGGCGAATTTATTTTCCGATTTCAAAGCTCTTGAAAGGGGCGATTTTCCCCACCGCACCCCCTTTGAATCCACGCCTGTGTCCAGTCGTATTAATACTAATAAAACTTTTATCGAAACCAATGAAAAAATCGGTTTTCATAAAACATCCCTCGGTACGAAATAATAAATTTGTATCGCATTATATGACTTTTTTTGGATTAAGTTGATCTCGTATAATTAATTCCCCAGTAAGTCGAGAAAGAATATTATTTATTTACTAGTTTCAAAATCTACGAAGAACTTGATTTTCGGTAGAATTTTGTTGAAAAAACACCCAAAAATGCCATTGTGCGTGGCGGGTTAGTATATAAATAGATGAACTTTTTTTATATAAGTACATCTACAGCAAAAATATATTTTGTCAACTTTTTTTAATAACTCCAAAATATGTTCCGCTTGTTACGTCAGATACTTATAATCAAAACAAATCAGTCCGAATTAATGAAATCAAAGGAACAAACCAGTTCGGTTAGAATTTAGTTTTTTTTTAAATAAATCAGTCATTAAAAAGTTTTAACTTTAAACTCGAACTCGTTGCCATAGAAGTTAGATCTTGTAATTGGCCGATTTTATTTTACAGTATTATAATTTAGATTACATATATCAGCGAACACACGTTTATATGATGATTTCCCGAAATACCGGCGGCTTCCAGCAGAAAAAAAATGTTTAATACTAACACTAAGAAACCAGCATTTTTTATCATCAACATATAATCTATAAAATACTATTTTTATGAAAACTGAGCTTAACCTACTATGGAAGGTCCTAAAAATCGGTACATCAGTTTAACGAGGTTACATAAACATTGACTACTATATATTATTTGCAACAAAAAATTTATTATTTGAGACATTTTGAAAAATAATATTTATGAAAGAAACATTTCATTTAAATATCAACAAATCAATGAATAACTTCATTTAACTGATTATATATAAATAAAAATACATAAATTATATGTCAATTTTTAAAATAATTACATCATCGCATAAACAATTTTTTTTTGAAAACTTTTTTCACCAACGGTATTATCAACGGTTTTAGGCGATTTAGGCTCGGGCACTAGTATTTAGTTGCTAACGGAGGTTACATATTTATTGAAAAATGGCCAATTAGATAAAAAAAAACACATACCTTGCGAACTGCTTTACCAACAGTCATATATTACTGTATTAAGTGTATATATTTTACAACTGATCTGCAAAAATTAACCTGTAAAAAAAGCTAGTAACGGAGGTTAGGCGTAATGAAAAAAAATCGTTTTTATTTAATGTAGTTTTTTACAAAATCTTTTTTTCACGTGCATAATCTATGAATATATTTATTCATCATTCATTATTTTGGATCTTTAAAGTTACAAATACAAATAAAGTATGTAAATTTGAAACTCCGTTAACATTTTTTCGGATGCGAAAACGATGCTTTTATTAAATGAAAACTAATAAGATACAGGTACTCCGGATTGTAATTTCACTAACACATAAAAAATTTAGGCAATTAAATGTTGAATTTTCCACCCAGGGAATTAACTGAGGTTACATTGTGAAGTGTTTATTAATTTTTACTATCCTTAATTATTACCTTTTAATAATTTTAATGTTGGTTTATTTCAGGCGAATCCTACACTAACAATAGGATTTCTTAAAATTTTTCAAATAAGTAACTTATAATCAAATTTGAACTGAGAACAAAATCCCCAGGTATTTTGAGAAATCACCATATAGAAAAATTAAAGATAAAACTTGAAAATAAAGTCTTGGTAACGGTACGAGAAATATTTATTTCCCAAAAATAATAAAAATTCTTTTTTTTTCGGTTTGGCAATAAAAGAAAACGATGTTTTTTATCCTTGAATTTTTAAGTTCAAAAACTTAGTTGACTTATTGTTGCGTTTGTTGTTAACTTATACCAATTCTAAAGTTAAACCATGTTAATGAAATAAAGGATTTGAATTTCTTGGTTACCAGCCTAGTTTAGTCCGCGTATTTTTTGTAAACGGAGGAGAAAAACAAAATTTAATTCCATCATTGTGCACTTTTTTTTATACGTATTAATTGTTAAAAATACAAGCAAGGTTAACATTTTCGTTTATTAAAAATTGTAACTTAGTTTTCTAGTTCGCAAATATAAAAAAAATCTTGTTAATGACTTGTATGTACAAGAGTCTATCGGTCCATTTCTTGAAGCATATTTTTTGACACTTCTTTTCTTTATAGCTCGCAAGACAGTAACATACTAAGGAGTTACTAAAAATATAGCAAAAATAAAGGATCCTTTTTTTGATATTCTCTATCCCTTTATTTTTAAAGAATCTCCGTCAATATGTGAGAAAATATAAGTAGAAAAAATTAATTTCTTGAAGAATCGCTGCCAAAAGTTCTCTACTGATATGACTAAAAATCCTAAAATGGATTTAAGAGCCATTAAAGAAAATATATTAGTAATTTAATATATATTTTAGGACGTTTTGATACTAAAAAAATATATGGTTGTTTCATGAATTTTTTTACACAAATTTTATCACTCTTTTTTTGCATTAAAAGCTTAAAAATGGAACATAATAAATATTGTATGTCAAATAAATAAATTCTTTTCTTGACATGTTTTTCACTATAGTCTCCATCAAGATTACTAACTAATTCGATGCAACCAGATATGGCATTGTTGTAAAGACGAAATTACTTTTACCAAAATTAAATAATATAATTTCTTTAAAAATTAGTCTTTTTACTTCGAAATCAGGATAATCCGAACCACAGTGCGTCATTTTACCTAAAACTAATAAATTCTTGTCGCGTGCCAATTGGAAGCACACAAATTCGCAAAACGAGGTATGGGAAAATAAGCTTATTGTATAACAGGGTATAAGGGTGAGTAGAATTGACGACAGTTTATATTTCCAGAAACCCATTTTCCCCTTCCAAGGCGCGCGATATAAAAGTATGTGTAGTTGTTGGCGCGTGTTTTGTCTTAAAACTTGATCGCGTCGCGTTGGCCAGCAGGCCGTTTACCGCGACCGTTTGATCGCACCGCGAACAATTGCATGTGCATCCCAGGTGTCAAGAAGTGTCAATGACGGCTTTAGCCTCCCCTGGCTATGGGCTATATTTTTGGGTCCAACATAGCGGCGTGGACATTTTTTGTGATAGTGTACATTAGTGTGACTGGTGCATTCCACCAGAGCTTGTTTACAGACCTCGGACTCAACGTTCTTCCTGATAAAGCAAAGGTATCAACCATCACAGATCACGACAAGCTCCGCACTATACAGAATAGTTCCGGTACCGCTAGGGAATTCCCATTCTTAGGAAATCCCGAGATACGATTGGCTTCACAGCGCGCTTTGTCACTGCACTGTTTTCAATTAAACGCAACGCGTAACTATTTTTTATGTTTACGCTTTAATTAATTTAATAATTGAAAATAAAAACAATAAAACCGTAAATACCACAGAATTTAATTATATGGATAAATGCTTTTTGATTTAAATATTGCTTTTTATTTGTTTTTCATTCAATTTAAGCATACAAAATTACATGTGTCCCAGTTAAATTTAAATCTCATTTCAATCACATAAATCATATTGCCTGTTTATTTAAGAATCAAATTAATTTTCAAAATTACTCTCATATTAATTAATGCATTTTCAACAAATTGTATCGAATTGCCATGAAATTAATATAAATCAAACCTATAATGAGTTTTGTTTACATTTTATATACTGCAGTATTTTGATTTTCTGGATATGAATGTAATGCAAATAATACTTTTTAACAATATTGAGTGATAATGTTGCTTGCATGAACCATTTTATTTTTTTTTTAATGTTTTCCCGTAATAAAAAAATAGTTGCATTTTAAATTTGACTAAATATTTTGTAAAATAAAGCCAAATTTTGTGACATGTTAAAATGTTACTTTTTTAAAAATAATTTGTATTAACAATTGCCACTAGCTTTTCTAGTTTTATGCATAGGTATATTACTTTCATTTTTAACAAGATGATCTTAAAATAAAATAAAATAAAATAATGATTTAAAATGTCACTTTTTGGAAATATTTTTTCATCCTGTTGTTGCGACCTTGCTTGGTATTTTTATATCAAAACTAAGTAATTCATTTTTGTTGATCTGAAAACTATTGCAGAAATTTTCTTAACCTTTATACTTCTTTCAGTAGTTGTGTATTAAAAAGATTGTCTTTTTAAATAAAAAATGGCTGAGCTAAAGTTCTTTAGAATCTTATTAAAACATTTCCGAAGTATTAAAAGTGTTTTATAATTTTAGCTGTGATTACTCTGAACTTATTTGAAGTTACAAATATTATTATTTTCATGCCTATTATATACAAAATACATACTGATTTTTACACTCACTTCCATCATTTATATTTAGATTGTTATATTAATTAGTCTTATTTTTCATAAACTGGGCAAAAAAAAAATTACAAGTGTACCACATACTACGAAAACAAATTATGTTTATTAAATTGGCGGTACGCATTTTAAGGGCTTACTTTTTTTTGTACATTGTCCGGTACTTTTCTGCATTTTGACTTTGAAGCTGTTATCGCTGAAACAAATAATGTAAATTATAATGTATGGAGATCAGCCGCTTATTAAAAAAACCTTTAAAAACTCCAGAGGTACGAAAAAAAGTTGGTGGTTTTTAACAGTTACAGTTGTATTTTTCTTAGATGTTAATTAATATTATTTGTTTTTATATTTAATTACGTTTTGAGAATTTAGAGTAGCATTTTATTACAACTAAACGGAAAGGGAAGGTGTCTATTTTTAATAATAATAATATAAAAATAAATATATAAAATAGATCTGTTGCTGTATTATAATAATAAAAACTAATATGATACCGTTATGTAAGCTATAACAAAAACTTTTAAAATATTAAATAAATCTAAAAAATAAGATAATGTACCAAAAAATTAAGGATCATCTGAACTTGCATGCCCCCAAAGCATAAAAATTGAGCTGTTTAAACATCCTGATTGAAATAAAAATTGAAAATTTGCTCTCATCACTTTAATTTAGCAATTTAATCTGGATTTTTTTTTAAATTAAAAGAAATTGGGAATTTCTTAATTTTTTTGTTAAATCTATTTCGTTTTCAGAATATTTAATAGAATTGTTGTCCTTATCGTTAAATAAAATAAGTAGTTGAATTAGAAGCTATAAAAACCGATGACATTCGAATTTTAAATTTTATTTAATCAAAAATATATAATAATATAATAATAAATTTTTATGCCCTCGGGCAAGCAAGTGGTCGATAACACTTAAAAAACACTAAAATGTTCCTTATTATTATATCGCTTAAATGTATAACATGCATCTTATATGGAATAGCTTGGATTTGGTTTTATGATTATTTTGTTATATTTATTAACTTATTAAACCCTAACTGATCAATAACACATCGGTAAAAAAAATTCAGATCAGCAAATCAGACCCATATATTCTTATGTATTTTTGTTCCATCTTAATAACTCAACCTATACATAATTTTGAAGTGTAATATATATTAAATTAAGGATAAACAGCAGAGTCCATATACTGAATTTGAAATACATCCCCAAGAAGGGGGGATAACTCCCCCTCATATATAAAAAATTCGGACCAAAATAGCAATGACTGCTGAAAAAGCTCGAAATGCCTAAGTTTTGTTAGTGATAAGAAACTGAACTAAATTCAACGTAATACTTATAAAATACCCCTATACAGTTGAGATCCACTAACCCTAAGCTTAAAGGGCACGGAAAAACAAGAAAAAATTTTAAATCTAATAGGATTCTAATTTTCATGTTTGGCTGAAATTACCTAGTACTTTCAACCAGATCTAGAATCTCACATACCATCACTATCCTGCAGTGTACCCTCAGAAGAGGAAAAAACGACCCTCATTTAAGATTTAACAGGAAAAAAGCTGCAGTAACTTTTGAAAAAGATCAAAACTCCAGAGATTTGTAAAGATGAAATTTTGGTCTAATTCCTGAAAACTACCTTACAGTGCAGCCAAAAACCACCCTACATCATATAATAAACTTTTTTTTGTATAGTTTGATGTATTAATATTGAACAACTTTTCTCGTAGCTTAATCTTATTGTCACCCTATTCCAAGGGTGTTTTTGGCTCTAGCTAATGATTTTGGGGTGTACGATTTTTTCAAATTTCGATTTCGGATTCAACGACAAAAAAATCATAAGAATACGTGAATCTGCTTCGCTGGTCTGAAATTTTTTTATGGGGATGTATAATTTTTACTATTATTATATTCAAATGAAATAAAAAGGTTTTGAAACCTTATTGCCTGCATTTAACAATACTAATCTGACATCAAATAGTATTAAAACGTTAAAAACTATTTACTAGAATACAAAAGCATTATTTTCTTATTTCAAACCACCCTCCTGCTATGGAAATTTAATCTTTATTTGAAAGGGTTAATTTCTGCTTTCGGATTGAGCTTCGACGTGAACAAAATATTTGGCGATCACAAAAATTATATATCTAATTATTTTCAATATAACCAGAATTTGTTTGTTCACCCGAAAAACAGAAAACTGTTATGTCAATAATACAAATATTCTTGACCAATAACTTAGCTTGTATATTGTATATATTTGTTTCGAATAAAAGTTTTCCAATGAAGAAAATGTAACAATATATTTCGAATAATTTATAATATTAACGTTTTTTTAATTAGGTAGAAAAACTGATAAGAGCCCAATTTTAAATTTTATTTAATCAAAAATGTTTTAAAACATAATAATAAATTTGTATTCTCTCGGATACGCACACTTAACACACTAACATTTTCCTTATAAGTTGTTGCTTAATATTATATGGAATGGCTTTAGTTTCATTTTATGATTATTTTGTTATATGTCGCCTATTAGACCCTAATTGATTTTTACTGCTATTGTTATACAGGATGTCCAAGAAGTCATGGAAAACCTGTCAACCGCGGATGGGCCACATCATAGTTTACAAAATATCCAATTATGACCTTGGTGAAAATGTCATGGTTTTCGATTTTTTTTGCAAGTTTAAGTATATTCGTATTTTGAAAATCACTACTAGTGCCCGGTTTGTCTCAAGCCGTTTCTACCAATAAAAATTGTTTCTCCTTCTGTTTTATTTATCTTTATCTTAAATGATTGCTCTATCGATAGAATATAATGTATTTTCAACAATTACTTTTAAAACATTAGAAAAAAAAATATCTTAAACAAATTTTTG
This sequence comes from Diaprepes abbreviatus, assembly GCA_034092305.1. NCBI lineage: Eukaryota > Metazoa > Arthropoda > Insecta > Coleoptera > Curculionidae > Diaprepes > Diaprepes abbreviatus. The sequence continues at coordinate 5,169,104 of JASJET010000068.1, read as the reverse complement.
ATTCAAAATTTTTTCAACTTTCAACCAGCCATGGTGAAAAAAAATCACAAGTATTGTGTCAACCATCTTAAAAACTTGCTTGTTTATGGAGATTCTAAAATGGTATAAAACTTATTACTTTTATGCTTTTTTATTATTGTTATTGCTCTTTGAATAGCAAAGACTGCGTGTTTGCACATTTCTAGAACTACAGTTCTGATATTAAAAATCCATTTTTTAAGTTATGTGGATATTGATCGATACAAATAAACAATAACAAACATGTTTACGTATTATTTTATTATAAAAAAATATAAAATATGATCAAAATGGCGTCTTTCCACTCTAATACATTCCCTGAATCTCTTAATAAAATATTTTTTTTATTGGGCGTGCACAACCTCAGTATTTTTTTGTTTCTTCGACTGAATATATGCATTCTCGCAGCTGCTAAATCATAGAAACTAGCGTTTTATACACCACAATTGGACCTCAGCGTTGTGGATATCGCAGTTCGTAGGGCCCAATAATTTGACCATTATTGATTCCTATCCACAAATTAATTTTAAATTATGTCTGGAAATATAATTTGCACAATTTGTATCGATAGTCTCTAGAAACTTTGCATTTTATTAGAAAATATCATTTCCAGACATAGTTTAAAATTCATCTGTGGAGCTGAATCATTAATGGTCAAATTATTGGGCCCCAAGGGCTGCTAGCCGCACTAAATGGCGAGATATATTTGAATTTCTTGGAAAACCATGTATAACTATATATAATAATGGATTTTTGGTTCATTATGCAATTAAAGGACGGCGACATTTAAACCAAAGATATCCACAATGATGGATTGGATGCCTACGTCTAATTCTGTGGTCACCCAGATTCCTGGATTTTAATTCATTAGTTTTTTTTTATTGGGGTTGCACAAATACACCATTTTCTGTGGTTGAGCAGCTACAAGAACGCATACATTCAGCTGCCGAACAAATAAATACTGCTGAATTTAAAAATATTTTATTAAGAGATGCAGGTCATGCATTACAGACCAAGGACGCCATTTTGAACATCTTATGTTATTTTTTTATAATAAAATAATGCGTAAACAGATTTGTTCTTGTTTATTTATATCGACCAGTATCCACATAACTTAAAAAAAAAATTTTAATATCAGAACTGTAGTTTTAGAAATGTGTGAAAACGCACCCTTTGCTATTCAAATAGCAATAACAATAATAAAAAAGCATAAAGGTAATAACTCTTATACCATTTTAGAAGCAAGTAGGTTTTTAAGATGATTGGCACAATATGCATGGTGTTTTTTTCACCACAGCTGGTCAAAGTTGAAGGTTGAAACGAGTTTGAACCAAAAATTTGTTAAAGATAATGGTTTCTAATGTTTTAAAAGTAATTATTGAAAATACATTTTACTCTATCGATAGGAAAATTATTTAAGATAAAGATAAATAAAACAGAACGAGAAAAAGATTTCATTTGTAGAGACGGCTTGAAAAAAAAACAGAGCACCGGTAGTGATTGTCAAAAAATACTAAAACTTAAAAAAAAACTCTAAAATCGTAACACTTTTTCTAAGGTTAAAATTGGATATTTGGGGTAGAACTTGATGTGGCACATCCGCAATTGACAGGGTATTCATGACTTCTTGTACACCTTTTATATGCTTAAACCAATTAAAAAGATTTCAGAACCTATTATTTCCATTTTAAAATACAAATTCGATATTAAATGTTACTGAAACCACGAATTTTATTACTACACAGGTAAGACATCCTTGGCGTTCTCTTTCAAGTTGAAGAGTCCAATTTTCGTTATTTTGCTTGCCTCGCGACCCGGTATATTACACTGGAAAAAATTGTTAAAATTAAAAGGAATATAGCGATAACACTGAAAGTAATAATTAAAATCAAAAGGTATAATAACAAATATATTTATCCAGTAACAAAAAGTAAAAAAAATCCTAAATAGGTGTTAATACATTTGTTCCAACCTTGAATCACAAACAAATTTCCAGCAGTTTGCAAATCGTTCTCAATGCCCTCGTCAGTAAAATAATTGGCCTCCTAATCAATTTATGTCTGTGGTTGCAACAACTGATTATTTTATTTTAAGTTTGTGGAATTGTAACAACCATACTAAAATAATTGTATACATGTCTAATAAATTAAACTATTCCGAATAACGGTTTTTTATGTCTTTTTATTCAATAAACAAAGACATCTATAACAGATTTGGCACTTTAACGAACCTTCTTCAAATTAAGAAAGAAAAAAAACTGATTCCGTTCTGATATAACAAATTCGGTATTTACTTTTTTCTTGTTTTTTATAGATTTCGAATGACTTTTTTGCCACAGAGTGTTTGCTTCGCTGCCAGGCTGCGTGTTGGGGGCTGTGATGGGCACTATGCTTGCTATACTGATGGAAAATGATGTCAATGCAGGTTCTATTTATCTTTTTGATGGATTTGAGCTCTAACCAGTAATAAAGTCGGATCTTGTCATGTAGACATGAGTTTACCACAAAAGTCGATATTCGATTGACTACGAGGACTTCCGAAAAGGAATGGTGCCTAAAATCGATTATAATTATTTCAAGACAATTTGTAATGGATTGGTAGTGATCCTCATACAATTATAAGATTGATTATAAGTTGTTATAAAACTCTGAAATTTATTGTAAATGTCACTTCACACGCATCAAAATCATCTACAAGCCCGGTCCAACAACACATACTTGCAAAGCCAACAACGCAGGGGACCTATCACAATGTCCAGCATTATAGCTTACCTGGGACCCATAGACGAAATCAAGCAAGCAATCTAGCAGCGAAACAAGCATCATATGAGCTAAGCTTAAGTTACAATTAAAGATAGGTTAATCGGATAATATTCAAATGCTTCTGAGATCACAAAAATAATATATTTAATTATTTTCAACATAATTAAGTTGTACTCGTCCACCCAAAAAACTGAGAACTCTTATATAGATATAATAGAAATATTCATAACAATTAACTGAGCTTTTATATTATATATATATATATATATATATATATATATATATATATATATATATATATATATATTTGTTTTGAATAAAAATTTTCTAATGGAAAAAATACATTAATCTATTTTAAGTGACTTATAATATTAGATAATTTTTTTAACTTAGTTACATAAACTTTTCATAAGAAATTTCTAAACAGATTATGATTTATAATCAAAACAAGTGCGAGTGACCTAATCGAAAGCAAACATAACAATGTTCTGTTTGTTAAATATTAAAATAATTTAAATATAAACCAAACTCATTTCTAGTGAAAAATGATTCAAATTTATATATATAGAGCTATTAGGTCAATAAAAATAAAGGCAAAATTTGATACAAATTAATATTATATAAAATAGTTTCCAAATACTCATTTTCTTTCGTGTTGGGCCAACTTAAAATTATAAATATAGTGGCAGTAAAGAACAGTACAATACACCACAAAACCTATCAAATTTCTTATATCCTTTTCCTTTTAAAAATAACATAAAATGATATAATTTAGAGTAACATATGTTAAACATGTTAAGCATATGTTAATATTAGGCCTATTTAATTAACGAAAAAGTTTTGAATCAATTCGCTTCTATACTTTACTGACAAGTAGTTGAAATACGAGCCCGCGTGTAATATGCTTTACTTCGATGCTAAAATCTCCTCAAACTATACCGCCTGTCTTAAATCGGACAGGGTGGGAAATAAAATAATGTAAAAATTGTGTAAGTTCAAATAAGAATTTTATATACACGTTCCATTATTAAAAAATACCAAACTCACCTCTCCAAATTTTTCACTTGATAATTTCAGGTTTTAAAATTTTAAGAACAACCAAATAAACATAAGGACACAGCCTTTTATTCCATAGTAAATAAAAAGTTTTACAAACATTATCCGCACCAACAAAATAAAAAATAAATGGTGTATCTATAATTAAGTCAGACCGAGGACATACTGTAGATATAAATAACATTTAAGGCGTTTGGCAATATAACAATTTTTTTTTTTGATTATTATGTCTACCTTTATTTTTCAAGTACACATATTACATATACATTTTTATTCACTTGTTAAACGGCTACTTTTCAATTTCACAGGCTACTGCAGGACAGACCTTATTGTATTATAACTTCTAGCAGTAACAGGTCGTGGATTTACCCGCAGGGGTAGTAAGAAATGGTTTTGAGAGGCTAATATATTACGCCGCAATAATTAATGCTAAAAATTACTTTTTAATATCAAATCGTAAAATCGATGTTTTACCTCTTTTTTTTCGCTTTCAAATGCGATTATCTAAAGATCAAGAAATTAGTTTTTAGATATTGTTATAAGCTATCTTTTGAAACCAAAATCTTTTGACAAGTTACCCCTTTCCACCCTTCTGGAGTATGAATTTTGAAAAATTATTTCTTAGTGGGTGCCTTCACAGTGTTGCCAACCTTTTCCCAAAATTTTATTATTCTATCTTTAATAGTTTGGGCTGTACGTTGGCAGATCAGTAAGTTAATCATGACAATAAGATAGATATAGTAGCCATAACTGAAACAAAGAAAAATGGATATAGATTGGAAACATTGAGAAGGTATGTGAATTCATTTAGTGGAGTTCTCAAGGATATTCGTGCAAAGAGAGAAGTTGCAATATTAATGCACAAAGAATTTAAGAAATATATCACAAACTGGGAGCCAATTGATGAAAATACAATAAAGATTAATGTAACAATGAATGGTAGGATATTAACATTTCTTGGCATATACGCTCCATCAGATGATGAACCTGTCATAATCAAAGATACCTTCTTTGAAAAACTCAATGAACTAGCACAGGAAGTTGAAAGTCCTAGAGAACTAATTATATTAGAAGATCTAAATAGTAAAACAGATCGTAAAACTCATGATCAAGTGGTAGGACCACCATAACCAACTGATTCCTCCAACACAAAAGAATCCATAAATTTACTTGGGAACAACGCACAAGACAACAGACATCCATTATCGACTATATACTCATAAGACAAAAGACAAAATTTTAGGTTCAAGATATAAGAGTATAAAGAGGTATTACTTATAGATCCAATCACTACTTATTAATATTAAAGATATATTACAACCTGGACACTATTAGAAACTAACAAAATCATCTCGGGATACTTATCAGGCCTTCAAAAATCTGCTAGTAAAAATACACAAAAAAATTTGGACGAAATGTACAGTATTTAAAAATTTACAATTCTTGCATTATTTTCTTTATCACAATGCATAATAAAAAGACAAATTCATAATGTTAAGTGGATCACCATTGTGAGTTTTCAAAGATGCTTAATAGTATGATGGCATTCATTTTACAATAAAAAAGTGAAATATTTCTCTCAAAAATTTACCTATTTTTACTTCTCATACCTATGAAATAAATTATATTTGCATAAGTTGCTCTTATTACCTTCAACTCATACAAGTTTAAACCTATAAAGCCTATATTTATAAGATTATTTACAGAGTTACATGTGTGTACTGTGTATTTTTTAAATGACTTCTCAAAGAGGGAGGTTCTAAATTCGACAACTATGTATTTTTTTATGTATGTACATCAATTACACCGATTTGAATGAATATTTTTGCCTTATATTCAGGAAGTTACTGCGATGGTCCCATATCATTTTGACCAAAATTAGTTCAGTAAATTTCAAAATGGCGCTGATAATATGGCAGCCAAAAAAATTAATTTTATCCGATTTTCTCCAAAATTGGTATGGGGTAGTTTTCGGGGTTGTACATAACGCATCTAAATTTACTTATAAAAAATTCAGTATGGCGGATCCGATATGGCAGATTAAAGATTGGTACAGGGAGGTCTTTAACTACTAACTACTGACACTGGATACATATAATATACGGCAAAAAAAGCAATTACAAATAAAGTATTTCTTAATCTCACATTTTGTCACGTATTAATTTGGCGCTGACTTCAAAAATTTCAATTTAATGTAAAAATTTATATTGTTATTTTTTGCTTTTTGACCCTTTTTTAAAAGATAGAAAATTGTATTAATTCCACATATTTATTTAACAAGGGAACGTTCTCAAGTATCCGCTTCCGATTTCGTTCATTCTGTGATACGGTAAAGTACGCTAAAAAATATTCGACCTTTATTAGCTTTGTTCGCGGTAAGGATTTAGAACCGATTCTGAACTAATACGCATGCGCAGTTGAAATAGCAGCGTTCGCGGATAACAAAGTTCTGAATTTTTAGTTACAGTCCCATGTTCGCGGAGAAAATAATTCGGTTCGAAATCGATTCTGAACCAGTCCTACCGGTTCTAAGGATTGAAGAAGAACTGTAAGTTCGGAATTTTATGCAGCGCCAGCTTTCATGCTGCGGCCGCAATGTGCAACTATTTGACAATTGTTTTTATTTTATTTTAGGTTTTTCTCTTGTTTATGTCATTCGTTGCATTTTATGTTCCAGTATATATTTTATTATATTATATTGGTTTTACTTTAATTAGTGTTAATCGACCTAGAATCTTAAATAATAAGTTAGAAAAGTATTAGTTTGAACCTAAAAAAAATATATTTTTAGTGAATACTCCCATTATGTCAAATCATTTATCATCCAACGATGAGGACTTAAAAGAAATTTTAGAGTTACTAAAAATTCCTAAAAGTGCTAATTATTTTGAGGAAATTTTGCCCCTCATTTTCAGTTAAGCTGAGAAATGGACAAGAACTGGCGTGTATTATGGTTTGCGATAAATGAAGTTGCATCGTATAGGGACGTATCAGACCGGTCTTTAGTTTTATTAAAAATGTTTTTTGAATCAAAAAGAAATGGACCTAAAACTATTGCGTTTTATTTTTTCTTTAGAAAAACCCCCATCTTTTTATTAGGCGTATGTTTAGAATTAGATTTACTTTGAGGCTATCGAAATATGAACTTAACACAAAATAAAGAGTAAACAATAGATATCTGTTAAAATATATATTTATCAGAAATTCTATTCAGCAAAAAACAAGACGTTTTTTTATTCCAAAAGGAACTGACAGTTAGACTTTATATTATATAAGAATAACAATTATAATTCAATATTTCTTTAAAATAATACAAATAATAAAACCTAATAAAAGACAGTTTTAAGTTATTTAAAACAAAAAAAAAACAACTAGTTTAATCAGCATTTAACACCGTATGCATACCAGAGTGGACGATTCAAAGTTCCAAAATCGTTCGCGGTAAAAACAAATCCTGAACCGGTTAATAACTGAGCATGCGCTGTACGGCAATCCTGAACTAATTCCGTACTAGTTCTGAATCGGTTCGGAAAGTGACCCGCGAACAAAGCTATTTTTTTTTCCATCCTGAACTGCATTTCTAGGGGACGGAAACTACCCCAAGAAACTTTTTTTCTCTTTTATAATCTAAAATGCAAGTTTTTTCGCATGAAACTACTTATATATTATATTACTGACATCACGAAAAGAATTCTATACATGTCCCTTTCCCATAGAGATTGTTTTGTATTTTTAAAAGGGTGTAAAAATTATATTTTTTTCAGTTTGTCTGAATTCACTTAAGACGGTCAAAACCTAATAGTTTTTTTATGAAATTAAAAAATATTGTTGACGCGTACCAGCTTTTTCCACGTTAAAATATATTATGAGGGCAACTACCTCTTATATTCTATATTATCGAACCCCTAGACATGCAGTTCCGAACTTAAAAAGAAACACGTGTCGAATATTTTGTATTGTACTTTAACATATCATAGAATGAACGAAATCGAGGTACGTTCCCTTGAAATATAAGATATAAAAATGGAAAATCATAAAAAAAACACAACTCAATAAATTGTTTGTGGAGGCAAATACATTTTTCATCTGACGGTATTATTTCAAAAAGGAAAAATAATAAAAAATAGCTCGTTAAAAATATTATTTTGAAACTAATATTTGGGAGGTTAATGTATATTGTTCGCAATTTTTAGCAAAAATAAGTTTTTCTTCACTTTCTCAGTTCGGAAATAATATTTGTTAAACGGTCTTTGCCAATCCGGAAATCATATATAAATAAGTTAAACATACTGATCTGTATATATAATATTTTGTATTAAAGTTTTGTTTATATACACAAAGCATATGCCGCAATTTACGAATTGATGGACACCAAAGAGATTTAAATTAATCACATCATGGGAGTTCTCATCAGTAACTCTCAGATCTGAAAAGAAATTCGTCATCTAAATATTTCTAAGAATAAAAATGTTTGTATTATGCTTTCAATGATTTTCGAGATTTGTGGATGACTTGCCAGAGGATAATAAGGTGTAATTTTGTCGAATTTCATAGTTCAAAGTATCAATAATAACGATAAACCTTTTAGCTAATAAGAAAAATAAATATATTTATTCATTTACATCCTACTTGTATGATTTCGCTAATTTCATACATTATCAATCATTACAATTTATTTAAAATGTTTATCTATTATCCATGCATATCGGCGTTAAAGAATTTCACTTTGAAATGTTTTAAAGATTAGTCATTAAAATTAGTTTACAGTCAGCCTACAAAAAAATTATGCCTGTCCAAAAATGGTCAAGATATTTTTAATTCTTAAAAAAATACATTTCTGCTTAACGTTTGTAAATCATATTTTTTTTAGTTGTTCGTGCGTCACTGAATAGTGTCCTAGGTTTTAAAGCTTCCCCTTTATTTTAAATACATTTTATTTCCTTTAACTTGAAAATCCTTTGTTTGCTTGTCTCAACAATATTTCCTTCGATTTATGTAAATTTTTCCCGATTTTCAATTTAATCTTGGGTTTTCATCAGTAATATTTCTTATATTTGTGTCATTGTCCATTCTGTATTTCTGCTATATATATATATATATATATATATATATATATATATATATATATATATATATATATATATATATATATATATATATGAACATATTATGAGATCTTTTCCTAATGATTGTATAGTATTTTTTTAATGGCAATATACCTTACACCTAATCACGATTAACTATGTTAAAAGTATTTTAAAACATGAATAATCTTTTTTTTAAATATTGAACCGATTTCTAAAAAATCGCTAAAAAGCGAAAAATAACGATATAAATTTTTATATGAAATGCAAATTTTTGAAGTCGGCGCCAAACTAATACCTAAGAAAATGTGATTTGCTTTCTTGCTATAGTTTGTATATCTTTCGTGTTAGTAGTTGTCTCATTTAGAAATAATTTGGAGCCGACTTCAAAAATTTCAATCGTATATAAATATTTAAATTGTTATTTTTCGCTTTTTAGCGCTTTTTTAGAAGTCGGTTCAATTTTTTACAAAAATTTTATTTTTCAATTTTTAGTTTTGAATTTGATAAGATATCCAACTAAGTACTAAGCGAAATTAAAGTATCTCACGATGATTTCAATTTCGGAAAAAGTACCTATTTTATCCAAGGCTTTACCCAACACCAAAGTAAACAACTAATATCAGTTTTAAATTGCATTGAATCAAACAAATATTCAGTCTGTAGTAAATCCACTATCCACCTCCCAATACCGATATTTACAGAACTTGAGACATATTTTATCCTGCATATTAAGTTTACATATGCTCCAAAAATCCTCCAGTATCAATTTTGAACAAAATAGGAAAAATGTAAAATTTTTAGTCCTCCATATTGTATCTGCCATATTCAGCTAAAAAATTAAATTCAGATTCGTAACCTACGACCCAGAAAACCCCCTAATACTAAATTTGAAAAAATATGAATAACGTAAGATGTTGAACCCGCCATACTGAATCCGCCGCATTAAATTAAAAAAAAAATTTAACCTCAATTTTGGACAAAATCAGAAAATGTAACATTTTAGACCATCATATTGAATCTGACACATTAAATTTTTTATAATAATTTTAAATTAAATTAAAAACGACCCAGTACCAATTTCGAATAAAATCGAAACATGAAAAATTTTTAGTCCGCCATATTTGATTCGCCATATTGAATCTTTGGAAAAAATCGAAAGACGTACAATTTTTAGGACACCATATTGGATCTGCCATATTGAATTTTTTTTAAATAATTTTAGATTCGTTATGTGCGACCCCGAAAACTCCCCCATACCAATTTTGAAGATGATTTTACTGTACCAATGTCACCCAATATATATATATATATATATATATATATATATATATATATATATATATATATATACTTCTTTTATATATTATATATTTATACTTGTTTTAGAAGTCGGTTAAAAAATCTCGGTTCAACTTTCCTTACAAAAATTTAATACTCAAGAAATGTCACTATAATTCCAACTTCCAACAAAAATTTTGTTAATACACCATAACAATAGCAAATTTAAATATTTAAAGAAATATTGTATGAATCATATGTAGTACCAAGAATTCATTTACTTTTGACAGCTTAAGCCGCCTTTTTGCGATTAAATTTACAAATGTTACGTTTTTAACCTATTTAACACGACCTATATCGCATTCAAAAAGCTTTTATTATGACTAATATAAATAGAAAAATAAACACAAAGTGAAATATTTATTTGTAACCTTTTAACCCATTTGCGTTAGTTCAAAATTTTGATAAAAATTTTTAATTATACAAGCAAAAGAGAAATAACTAGAAAGAGAATGCGTTTCAAAATTAGGGTTAACATATCCCTGTTATTTTCCTATTTTAAATTGTGCTATTTGTATAATTTGATGATACAGACACATCAATGCAGTGTGGTAAAAATAATTAAAACCATTTAAAAAATAATGCACAACTTCACAGTTTACTGAAGCGATGAACTTAATGTGATTTAATTTGTAAGGGTTAATACTTTTTAGTTACCTCTGGTAATTCTAACATGCCAATCATCGTTGCCAACAAATATTATGTAAAGTGTTCAAGGCAAAAACTATGATAATTAATTAGTTGGGAAATAGTCAAAACTACTTTAATTTGATTACCTACTACCTATAAAGTTTATCCGTCGTGACATCGCAGATATAAAACAAAAATAGAATCGGGGACACAGGCTTAGGCAATTCCACAATCTTAATATCTAAATAAACTTTAAATTTAACATCGTTAAGAGCCAAAGTACGCTTTGGCACTTTTCCGCAAAGCGAATAAGTTGAATTAAATATATTTTTATTAAATAATATAGTAGTATAGTGTAATAAAACATGAAAAACTTTATACATAACACAACACAAATAATATAATAATGATCGTCTTTTATTGAAACAAAAGATACACATACAAGAGAGGTGTAGCATTCCATCTGATAGTCTCTTACCTAACCTAATGGGTACAAATTTATATAATAATTTAAAACAATCAATAACTAATAAATTCTAGGTATAAATTTCCTAAAATTAATTGAAAGGAACCAAGAAGGTAAAACCGGAGATTGAAAAAAAAAGAAGAAAAAGTAGAGGACGGGAAGGGAGAACGGAACCAAGAGAGAGAAAATATGTATAAAAAAACTAGTTTGTCATTAAATAACATAATATAATAATACACTAATTCTATTCTTCTCTAATGCAAACAAATCAAGAAAATGATAGATAAAGATTGTTTATGAATTAATATGAGCCAAACAAGGTTTATTTATATATATATATATATATATATATATATATATATATATATATATATATATATATATATATATATATATGCATGGTTAGATATTTAGATATTTTACAATTTTACGGTTGTAAAAGAAAATGAGCATTTAAACATAGATGTTTTATGTCCAGGAATGTTTAACGTGTGTGGAAATCTAATATTGACTTCCTTTTGTGAAGCCTGGCACGGAGGTACGAAGGCCCACTCGTCCAAAGTACACGATATACTAATGAATAAAGATGAATTTTCCAAATATCATCCGTAGGAACTCAGTTCTTTCGTAAAGCTGCAGAAATCCGATCATATTTTCTAAGGTTGAAAACAAAGCGACAGCAATTATATTGCACTAGTTAAATCCGTCTTTTTGTTATGTGATCCAAATAGGGTCAATACACTGCATCTATATAATTATATATAGAAAAAATCAGCGATTCACAGAGTCTTTTCCGTAGAGGAGAAGCAAGGCAACCTCTATTAGCATAAATATTTTTTAAAATACAATAATATCTTGAAAGCAATTTCTAAATATGTTCCACAAAAGTAGGTTTAACAATACTTATTATGTTTCGGTTGCCAAAAAGCATAAAACAGGACTTAGTGGCACTTAATTTAATGTTATGAGACGTGGAGAATTGATATGCATGTGCATCTACAGGATCAAAACTATAATATATCTGAATATCATCGCATACTACAGGTCGTGACTATTAAATAAATCTGAGGTGTATAAAAGGGACAATAGGAGTGATAAAATTGCACCCTGGGGTACACTGCCGGAAAAACTATTATTTAGAAGAACCTTTTGACATCTATTTGAAAGATATGAAGAAAAAAATAAGCAAGACATTTCGTCAAATTCCAGAAACTGGAGTTTGGAAGTAGAACCTCATAACTTACTATATCAAAAGCTTTAGGACAGTCCAGCAGTACTAAGGCTGTTATTTTTTTCTCATCATTTGCAGCAGTAATATCATTAGTAACCTTTAATAACACAGAGGTTGTGCTGTGAGATTCTCTAAAGACTGGTTCTCAGGCAAGATAGCATTATCCTGTACATAAGTCGCAATTTGATGGTAAATTATTCTTTCAAGGACTTTCAATAAAACTGGTAGTATACTTATTGGTCTCAAATCCGCCAATTTCCAAACATAGATTAATTATATGCGTTATATAGATTGTAATATACGGTATGCAATATTACAGTATTCTTGCAGATATGCGATCAGTGCCAAAGGCATTATCGAGTTTATGACATTTTCAATCTCAAATGTACAATATTATCACTCAGAAACTTAATTTTGTCATCAATATCCGGAATGTAAACAATATCATTGCAGGCTATCCGCTGAAGATCAGCTATAAAGTTGTTATATTTAAAATTTTTAAAATCGCGTACTTCAATAAAGTTTGGTATATTCCGGTGTTTTTGTAATTTTAACCCATAATATACCAGTCTATGATCTGAGATTAAGTCCGCATTCTCCGTACCACAATCAACAACCAGATCAGAATCTCTAACAAAAATTGGGTCAATTCAAGTACTTGAAATGCTTGTTATTTGGATGAGGTTCATTAATAGCCTGAAAAAATCATAAGAATCTAATCATTGTGTTGGAGAGTTATTAAGGTTGAAAAGATTAACATTAACGTCACCTTAAATTATTATATGATCTACCAGCGGCAATACTTGAGATAATAAACTTTCTAAATGTTCCACGCAGCTACTTAAATTTTTATCAGGTTGGCGGTATATCAAAACAACAGCAAACTTCCGGTGCTGATAGGAAAATTTGAGACAAAATAAACAATCAACAAGAACAACGTTTGAATCTGTATTCAGTACGCACATAGACGGCCATATCCCCCACCCCCCACCCTGAAGAGCCGTTGGTCTATTTTTTCCGTAAAGCTGAAAACCCGGAATTTCCACTACAGCATCTTCAATATTTTCATTAAGTCACGTTTCTGAGCCACAAACAATACTATAATCATTGCCAGGATAAGTTGCTTAAATTCAGCTAAATATGGCAACAATGAGCATATATTCAGATGTGCGATTTTCATTTGAATTGATTTTTTTTCTTAATTTAACGAGGCTACAATAAAAAAACGTTTAAAAGAAATAGAGAAAAATGAAAAAAGTAGTGAAGTCTAACAATAAAGGCAAAGTAAAGAGAAGAAAGGATAAAAGTATGTATGAACTAAAACTTGAGCAAATATGCTTCACAAATATCGAAATTGTATATACTCATATTAAGCATGAACAAATCCTTCATACCCATGTATCATTAGAGTGTTCGAAGAAGTCGTGAGAAGGCGTATTACTTTTTACAAATTACCAATTGCATTGCATGAAATTAAATGGACTAAAACAAAAATATTTTCTTTTCTTTCCAAAACTAAATTAATTAGTCACAGTTTCTCACATTTCTTTCTCTCTCAGTCGCTTTGGGCCCATTAGACTAATGAAACGATTGAAATATTGAGCGTATTACCGTGCATTAAATTTTTCCCGTAAATAGTATATCTACTACAGTGTAACATGTCTTTAAAATTGGTCATTGGTGTTTATATTTGAATAGTAATTTGTTTCTTTATGTATATCTATTTATACATCATTGAGTTGGTAAGTAGTAGGTAACTCTATTTGTTAACCCAATTTTTATGTATTTATTTGGCGCCGACATAAAAAGATATGTAGAATTATTTTTTACTTTTTAGCGTTTTTTTATTTTTCTTTTTAATGTATTTGCTCTTTAATATTACATGTCTGTTCTCTTTATAAGTGCCTTTATAGGTCACCATTTTAAAAATAAGAAGTAACCCAAATTTACCTAATTAGAAAATTTTATGGGGAAGTAGTGATTTCATAGAAAATAGTTCAAGAACACCTTCTGGCATAATAAAATATACGTACATTAACTAAAACTGCATGTTTGTCTTGGCAAAATTAATTATTATTTCTAATTTACTACATGTTAAAGACCAGAAAACTAAACGAAAATATCAACGCCGTATGTCAATGACCGTGCTCAGTGGTGGCGTTTTACAATACAAGAAACCAAATAAAATTACAAATAAAAATAAGTTGAAATTAGGAACCGTAAGCGCTATAAATATGAATTTTCTCATTAAGAATTGTTGAACACTACTTAATTAAAAATAAAAAACAAAAATATAAAGGTTAGAAAAATAAAATTACCTCTTAGTCATTTTTTAATCCTCGAAATAAATTAAACAATAAATAACGATATATTTTTCTAGCTAATTAACAAATAAAATAAAATGAAATATGGAGATTTTATGTTTTACGTCACTTATCTAACTGACCTACTTAAAATGCCTAACGTCATTTCTATAAGAAGACTACCTAAACACAACAATTAACATATCAAAATATTCTTGTAACTGGACTGCATTTTCTCAAAATGTTTAACAAAAAGAAACTCTCTGGAAAGACAAAAATTCTTTAAAATGATCATATATATATATATATATATATATATATATATATATATATATATATATATATATATATATATGTTTTCAGCTAGGTTTGTTTGAAATTATTAAAAAAAAGATTCGCTAAACAAACAAAATAATTTTTTAATGCTATTTACTTCGCTATGTTTTTATTATATTTAAGATCCTAAAATCATGTGTAAAATTATGGTGGTTTTTAATATACTACACTGCGAAAAACGGTGGAAAGAAAACTTCTTCTCTTCTTAAGCCGCGTCCACATAAGTATGAGTCCACAATCGCATAAATTGTATATGAACCACGCACAAAATAAATATACTAATGGTGTAATAAACCAAAAATATCCGGACCATGCTATTCGCCATATTGGGGAAAGTTCACTTATAACAACAGTGAATACGCTGTCGCCGTAGGGAAATTATACATGTTAAATTAATCGGGATATATCTAACTGACAAGGGTAGAAGCAATTCGCATAGCTTTCCGAATTTGTATCGACATAAGTAGTTGAATGGAATGAACAGTAGAAAGAGATAAAATTATAGTATCATGTTTTAAACTCACCTAACTGATCTAATTCGTGTCAATTGATTATAATCTCTGGATGTATGCGATACTATTGGTCGCAAAGCAATATGTTGACAAACCGTTTCTTTAAAACGTTTTATTTTTTGAAAAAAAAAACAGTTGAGATGTTAATTAGGTGGTACGCCCTTTATTTTCAGAATTTTCTAATTTTTAATTAAAATATTGAATTGTTGAATATCTTGCAAGTTTCAAGTAAATTTGAAATTATAGACATACAAAATTACTACACTAAATTCTGTTTATATCTCATAGTATGAGAATGCTGTTTAAAAATGTTTTCGTACGGCTAGTTCTTATTATGGATTTAACACAAACACTTGTGTCCACATGTCCATAACAGCCGAGTATCTTACTTTTAAACAGTTCTAGCATAATTGTTTTCATCAACACAACTTATAAAAAATTTGAGAAATAACAATTTGTAAGGTATTTGAAACTTTTATTTAAATAAGTAACATTAAATTTTATATTCAAATAATGTTAAATGCCACATTTTACTTCCTTACCCTGTGTTAAACACTATACTATAGTGAATCCGTACAATAATTGCTTGGATGGTTTATGTAGTGGATTGCTAGGCTGATGGAGTTTAGTCGTACTACATAGAGCTGCGGTTTCCACCGTTTCAAGGTTTATCAGTGCTGGCTTCCTGCAATTACTGTATGTAAGGGGCAGGTATTCCAATTAAAGTCAGTATATTGCTTTGTACATATGAGTTATTGTTTTTCTTGATATGCCTTTTTCTTTGTATAAAACTGCTAAGGTATTTGGATCTTTGTATATATTTTGTTTAACAGTTCTAAAGTACCAATTTAACATAATTTTGTGGTCTATATTTACAACTCAATATTTGACTGATGGTTTGGTGCATATTACTTGGTTGTTAAGTAATATAAAATAAATTTAACCCAAATATTGACGGTTAATTTGACGTGCCAAAACGTCACTTTCCCCAATATGGTGCCGAGCATACTCCGGATATTTTTGGTTTGACAGCTTTATTACAATCTGTCATTCATTTTATTTTAAGAAATCCGTGATATTAATGAATTTTCGCCGCTTACCATACACAACGTAAATTTCTACTAATCTGGACGCAGCTTTACCTGAATTTAAAATTCTAGGTGGCTGAAATATTTAAGTTCAATTCTCGTAAAAACAGACCATCTATAAATGTAGACAAGCGTATAGATCTATTACAGATTCAAAACCGAATCCTATTAAGTTTTTTAATTGTAAGCATAGTATATTTATTAATTGTCGTGGAACAAAATATTAGGCGCATTATAATTTTAAAGCGACTCTAAATGGCGTCTCACAATATTCGATGCCATTATGTTTATATACGGATAATAAAGGGTTATGTATGAAATAACACATCGAGCAAATGAACTCCACGGCTTCGCTGGCATAGACCCATTCTGTTGTCGAAATATTCCATGACTATTTAACATAATTATGGCTGAATTTCATTCATGCGGAATTGAATTTTCTCCTTCAATGCACGGATGGTTGTGGGCATGTTAGCATAGACCTTTAACTCCAAATGACCCCATAGACAAAAATCCAGCAGTGTGAAATTATATGATCATGATCTAGGGGGCCAAGTCTAATCACGGAAACGAGTACACGATCAGGAAGTGTCTCATGCAGTAATTGAATTGTTTCACGGAATGTATGACACGTGGCACCGTTTCGTTGAAACATGTCGAAATATCGAGCACCAGTAACAGTCGCTGCTTGACCAGCCTCATTTTCGAAGACGTATGGTCCAATGATGCCTCCAGCCCAAAATCCGCACCAAACAGTAACACGTTGTAGATGCATTTATTCTTCGACAAACACGAGTGGGTTCTCTGAACCCTAAATGTGGTAATTTTGACGATTAACGAAGCTATCAAGGTGAAAATGAGCTTCATCGCTTAGGATGATTTTACTCGAAAAATCAGTATCCACTTGTTGATGTTCAATAATTCATCCAATGAACTCTCTTCGCTGTGCATGGTCATTAGGTTTTAGTTCTCGTATCAACTGAACTTTATAAACATGGAGACACAAATCTTTAGTCTTGTCTATGACACCGAATTGATGTCCCTATAGTTTCACCGCCAATCCACCAAGTTAAATCAATATTCCGACAATATTTTTAACAATGGAAGCGAGTTATTCTCTCGTGTAGTGCTTCATTTTTACTAACCCTAAACTGTCAGCTGTCAAACTATTTTTTTTTGGTTGCCGATACTTTATCATACAAATGGCGGCAAATTCAAATCTTGCGTGAATTTTCGTACACTATTTCTTTGCTGTTCCTATTGCAAGTTGGTTGCCATTTGTTATATCAGTAATGCCAATATTTGAAGAACAGGAAGCGAGTTGGAATCAAAAACGAAATGTAACATGTTTGCATATAATTTCAAAAATTTAAAGGTTGAATGGACTATTAATAGTTTTTATTTTGCCGTGCCACCAATGCATCATAAATCATAAACCTTTCCAATTAATGACTATATTTTACTACTGTATTTTTAGAACAAATGAAAGGAAATTATATGTGCACCTAAAACCAAGCCGTTTTGCTCCTAGTCAACACAGAATACGCCAATTAGTAACTAATGCTTACGCGAATGTATACATGCTGAATAAAAATAAACAGCAATATCGCATTCAGTTATGTAGAAGTTGAAATATTAATTTTCAATTACATTACTAAAAGGAGGTTATTTTGCGTGAAGTTTCTTAATGACAGAAATAATAGTATTAAACCAATTAGTTTTAGTCTAGATGAATAATATATATATATATATATATATATATATATATATATATATATATATATATACTTATATTTTTCTTGGATTTTCCTATTTGTGCATATTTTTAAGTTTTGGTTTTCTTGGGCGTAAAATCCGTTTTATTATTTAAAATGCATTTTTTAGTTATTATGCATATTTATGAACGATTCTGTCACACTTGATCTACTTCAAAATAATTTTTGTTAAATTATATATCATTCAGTTTTCACAAGGAACACACATAACAAATAATTTCATATTAGTAACACGTGACTAACATTTGACACGGTACAACAAAAACTTGGCTTTAGTGTCACATCTTTATTTGATCTAATAATAATGACATTTTCCTCAGTCAAACAATTCAAAATTTAAAATAGATAAATTATGTTTTAAATCTTACACATTAACAGGAAATGTTAAAAGACAATTCAGAAAAAAAAATTTCTAAACCTATTTTTCAAAAATATTAAGGTGAACATCTTGAGCTTGCTATTACTATTTCGATACTGAAAGATAAACTGTATCGATTGTGGTGTTGGAAAAGCAATTCTTTTTTTTATTAAATTATTTTTTAAATCATTACTTCTGGAGTCTTGGGTTTTTTTAACTGATAACATATAAATGTTCTAAGAGGATATTCCCATTTATTGATTTTTAAGAGGGTATATCAATTTTTAATAAGATTTGCGTAAATGTGTAAATGTGTAAGTGTCGGTTCTGTCGTTAACTGCATTTTTTTCTCTATTTCTGATGTGAATTACAACATTCAGTCATTAAACAGTCATCCACATATCTTTTAAAGAATATTATATTGAATTTAAGATCTTTGATAACTTTTTCTTCTAAATATTCCATAACTAACTTAGCAATGGTGGAGGAGATGGGTGAGTCCATAGCACAGCCATTTATGTTAAAAACATGAGAGAAATATTTATCAACGCTTGTTAGTCCGCATAGCCGAGATTTCCTATTTTATTTTAAAATTACACTGACAAGGACTTATTTCTATATATATATATATATATATATATATATATATATATATATAGTTTCTTTATTTCGCTGAAATATTTTGAAAGAAGAATAGAAAAGAAATTTGATTCCAATCGTATGTTTTGTCCCGTACATAAAAGTCATTTTGACTAGAGATTTTACATTCATAGTGGCAGATAAAAGTATTGACACAGTACACATGTCTTAAATCACAATAGTATCTCTCACAAGTACAATAATAAAAAATGCGAATTTTTATTATACCCTTAACCAAAACGTCAGTTTCTCCTACAAAAGAAAATACATTTTTACAAAAATAAAATTGCTCGCTAAACTTAAGTAGTCAAAAGTAATGGTACAGCAAACTAAAATAATGGTACTAAAACAAGTAATTCTTTATTTTAATAACTTTAGTAAGACGTTTCTCCAAAGAATAAATCAATTTTTGGGTAAATTTTTCACCTATAGCATTTCATTCTTAAAGAAGATCAACTTTAAGTTGAATTTTACTGGAAATATGTTATGTTTAAATCCGTTTCTTGAACTCATTCCATAAATTTTTAATGGGTTTCAGGTCTGGTGATTGTGGAAGTGTATTTAATTGACGGGGCATATCGTAAATTAACTACTGTTTAATAATGTGAGCTGCATGATTTTCCTTAAATCGTTCTTCAAAATATTTAAATAAACGATTTTATCTATCGATTAAAACCAATTTATCCACACCACCTGCTGCCATACATCCCTAAACTAATACGTTGCCTCTATATTTCATGGTCATATTAGCACAGCGATTCTCAAACTGTGGAGCGTGTCCCCTAGGGAATTACCCTGTAACAAAAAGTGGAGCGAATCCGTGGCAACATTCGCAAATGCATTTTTGATCGAGATTGACAGAAAAAATCATTAAACGCGGGGCTCGATTAAAACTGATATGGCAACTCAAATCACAAAAACTGAAAGGTTGTGACTCGCTGAATTGGTATAATTAATGTGTGAATTTGCGAAATCTAACCACTTTCTCTGTCTTAAGTTGTTAATAACAGTTTTTCTAACAAATCCTAGCTCTATATAAAACCGGCTAACAATTTTGCGCTAACTTCTTTATTATCCTATTCTCCTAACGTAAAACTAATTTTTGATGCAGAAGTGTGAGGATTTAATTGAATCTGCTTAACAATTTTCATTTTTCCCCTAACTGAAAAAGGAGGTCCATTCGCTATCACGTGAGTTAAATGAATATTGGACAAATTAATATAATTTTAAAATAAATAAAAATTACAAGGCATTTATCATTAAAATAGAAAAAGTTATAAAAAAAGTTAATCTTCACTTGGCTCATTTAAATCAGCTAGTAAATAAGTTTACAAAATAGTAAAATGTTTATTCGTAATATTCGAATGTCTCAAGGCAAAGATGCTGGTAAATTTTTAAGTCTCAAACATAAACAAATGACGTCAGAATATAGCGAATGCAAAAAATGTAAATACAATAGAACCCCGCTAATCCGCCCTTGGCTTGTCCGACCCCTCCGATTGGTCCGACCTCAGCACAAGAACATACATGCACCGACTTGTTGAACCCTGGTCGGCCATTACGTGCCACTGTTTACAGTTGTTTCAATGTTTTGGGAGCCGACATCTAGCATCTAATCCGTGGTAATTACTATAGTCAAGTATGAATCCTATACATAGTTTTTGTATCCATGTACATCCAGTAAGTCAGGAGTAACGCGTAAACACGTTTCTGTTTCTTTAAGTGAAAAATTAAAAGTGCTACAAAGACTGGACCAGTCGAAATCTTAGTCACTAAGAAACACGACACAAGTAAATTGAGATTATACTTTTGAAAAAGCCCACTGCTCTGGGCGAGACGTCAAGCACAGAATAGTAGTATTAAACTAAAACCTAACCCAAAGAAGTTACCATACATTTATATAGAAAAATGGTTTAAGAACAATTCAGCAAATTCAATATATATATATATATATATATATATATATATATATATATATATATATACAAGCTAATTTTTTAATTTTTCCAAGCACCAAGATCCTGATTTCTCATAAGACTCTGTACAAATTTTGACATTTTTGAAAATTAAATCCTCAAAAATTTATTCGGTAAGGTTAATCGAAATTCCGATTTAAACTATTATAAAAAAATTGATTTTCATCATGAGCTAATATTTTTTATTTCCCATGGGCAACGATTGGACCTCCTTAAATCTATTTTTCGCACTACCTACAGTAATACCTACAACTTTTTTTAATCACATTTGCTATTTTCGAGTACGAGCAATTACTTTATTACACTGTTGTTTCTTGACCTTTACTACCCGTTTTTAAATTTTAAAGATTTTACGATGCATATCCAGGCACATCGTACAACCACTGGTACTAACATTTTTTTGACTCCTACTACTCGTATTTCATCTAAATGGGCAGCAGCAAAATATGCAGTTTAAGAATTATTAAGAGTGCCAATACTTTAAAAATTATTTTTCTTTTTGTAAAACTTATTTTCTACATAAAAGTTTTCAATTTAATTTTATATAAGATATGGATATTTTGGTTAAAGAAATAATAACAATAATTAATATTTGTATTTTTTTGGTTACTTAATTCTAATTCAAAAATATGTACTATGGCAATACTTACTTATGTACGCCACTGTATATTATTCAAGAGAAAAGTAAATAATGGAAATTTATTCCTTGTATTTTTATAAATTAAGACAAAAAATAGCGACATATATTTACCAAAAATTTGGAAAAAAAAAATTTAAATAACTGAGTCACTCATTTCCTTACCAGTCATATTTAAGCGAAAATGTATTTACCGAATACTTAGTAAAAATTAATTGTTAATACATATAAAAAAATATGTATTTTAAAAAATTATTAATTAAATAAATACTCTACATTGATTAAATAAAACTATTTAGTTGTTTTTCGAAAATCATTCCTATGACGAATAAGTCTTATGGTTTTTTTTAATGTAAATTATACAGTTGTTAGTTAGCAACGCAAGGCAATAAACAATGTTTAATGCCAGGGAAGTTTAAATCTTGTCTTTTCACACTAAAATATTCACACTATTTGTAGTGGCAAAATAAATACTGTATACTTTACAAATAAACTTAAATTTTATATTTACTCGCACTCTAAAGATTGTCTGACAACTTACGAACGCAACACGGTGTTAATAGGAATCTTCAGAAAATCAAAAAGTATGATTCACTTAGAAATTTTCCACTTTTCCAGATTTTTTTAAAAGTTTTTATCGCTTTGACGTATTCTGTTACATGGAATACTGACTACATACACGAAATATTTTAAGAGTGAATAAAAGTATACGGCCGTTACAAACTTTGAAGAGTTTCATTTGTAGTATATGAATTGTTTCAAATTTATGTTAACATTACCAAATAAGTAGAAAATAAGAAATAATAAACTTAAAGATAAGAATCGCTGAGCTACTTTTTTGGAATTGTAAAATGGAGCAGGACAGACATCCTAAACTTGCAAAGAAAAATAAGGACACTCCTAACAAAAGCACAAAAACATCACCCTCGGAGTGCTATTGAACGTACAATGTTTCCAAGATACCAAGGATGAAGAGGGTTGGTGGATATTGGTAAGCAGCTCGACCATTAAATAATAAACTTACGTTCATATTTCCACAGGTGAGCGGACTCTTCCACACTATATCGAGCAGTATGCGAGACAGACGATTCAACGCCGCTACAGTTGAGGGAACAAGATATTACTTCTCACCACCAAACAGACCAAGAGAAGTTACAAACCTGGCTACGGAAGCCACTTCATGGACGGCATCAAAATGAGGTCAATCAGGACAATGTCGACAACTCAGCGTCGAACTACTGGTTGACATCAGGACAGATGTTTCTGGAAACGGAGGGCTTCTTGTTAGCTATCCAAGACCAGGTTATTCCGACGAAGCACTATCGGAAGTTCATCATTAGAGATCCGTCAATAGAAAATGACCAATGCAGACATGGCTGTCGAACATCAGAGACAGTCCAGCACATAACGGGAGGATGTCAAGCGTTTGCCGCAACCGAGTATAAGAAAGACACGACTCAGCCGCTAAGATACTCCACCAAGAGTTAGCAGAAAAGTTAAACCTATTACAGGTCTCAGCCGCTAAGATACTCCACCAAGAGTTAGCAGAAAAGTTAAACCTATTACAGGTAGGAAAGGTGTCTTATTACAAATACAATCCGGAGCCTATTCTTGAGAACAACCAGTTCAAGATATACTGGACCGAACGGTTCTAACGGATCAGACAGTTGCTCATAATAGACCAGATATTATACTAAAAGATAAAATTTCTAGGCGAACTACACTAATCGATATTGCTGTACCTAACAACAACAACCTAAGACCAAAATACAACGAGAAGATCGCCAAATACAGAGATCTGGAGGTGCAAATCCGAAGACAATGGGCAATGAACAGCGTCCAAGCGATTCCCATAATACTCTCAACAACTGGAGTGATACCAAAGAACCTCCTGCAGAACATCGAGGGACTGGGCCTTAGTGAGCATCTGTATAAGCCGATGCAGAAAGCAATTCTCCTAGCAACCGTCTGAAAGTTCGTAGAAATGCAGCAGACCACGTCACCCAGGACCCGATAACATGGAAAAGGTTCCCACAGAGCTTCATACTTTTGGTATCTTTGTGTACCTGGTATGAGTCAATATTCTTGGATGGATTGCGAAGCCGTTTGGCTGTAATCAGAATCACTGTAAACTAAAATAACTAAAAGAGGCTTACCAACTATGAAAATTGTATTTAGCTAATAATATCTTAAGTTAGTCGAAACAAATCAATTTAATTACATCAACTTTCTAACTTCAAAGAAATATAGCATAAAAAATTAATGATTTAAATGCTATTATGATAATCTAGAAATATATTTTAGTATCTCATAATTAATTTGAATCCACCATTTTAATTTTTAAGAATATAATTATAGTCTGTCATTTTTATTTGCTGGAAAACTAAGAAACAGATTTCGATCAAATTTCCATGGTAGCACCCCGACATTATACCGTGCACGAAAACAAAAAACAAATCTGGAGCAATTGGAAAATATAAATTAAAAAATAGACAGAAATCTAATTGAGGACCTCCTGTTTTATCTTGCGCAGATTAGCCAATACGGCCAGTCATAAAGTAGTGATTCTTAAAATTTCAAATTTTTACTATGTTTACATGCAGAAGCCGCTTCGGCAATTCGGGAATAGAACTCGGAACCTCTATGATGTGAAGCCAATCGCTTAATTACTAAAGCACCGAGACGAAACTTCTTTTAAATCTTTAAATTATTCCATAATTTAGTAATCTAATATTTAAAAATTTGGGTCATATCACTTCATTTTTTAAATTATACATACATAAATATTCCCGATATAGTTTTATGCTTCGATCATACCAGTAGATTCAAACAACAATAAATTTGTTTGAAGGTTGTAAACAATGTTAAAGATTGCCTAAAATGTGGTTGTCGGACTTGCATTGCTTTTATTTTTATTTATTTTTACGATGTTTCGATTAGATTGTATCTCTAATCATTATCAAGTATAAATTGTGTGTTTTGTCTTAAGATTACGAGATTATATACGGACTGTGTCCATTGAAACGCAAAGTTTTGCTTCACTGTACACACCTCAGTGATTTGATGTTACAAAGTAGTGGTTGCCAAAGAATAGGTATCTCAACACTCGGTTAACTGAAGATTCCATTATTGTTTTAATGCAAGCTGCTTCTAAAAATTTTCTTTTTTTCTTATTAGATTCCATATATATTGCCGCAGCCTCAGACCATTTTATATGGTGTTGTTTACCCCAGGCGTGTTCTGCAATACCTGATCTCGACGTTTCTCCTTTTTCTGTATGAGTTTTATGTTCCTTAATTCTAACTTCTAGTAGTCGTTTGGTTTCTCCAATATACATTTCACCACACTCACATGGAACTTTGTAAACACATTATTTCTTATCGGTAGTTTTTGGTTTGGTTTTTGTTAAATAAGCTCTAAGTGTATTTCCTGATTTAAAGGATTTTTTACTATTATAGCTGTTGATAATTCGTCTTATTTTCTCCGAAGTCCCTTAATGTACGGAATTGTGAAGAAATAATGTGTTTATTGCTGTCCAGTGTTCGTCGTTCTAAAGTCATTTATAACATCGTCAATTAGTTTTAAAGGATAACCATTCTGTTGTGAATAGGGTTTCATATTTGCCACCTCTTTTTCCAATGAATCGACATTATTGCATATAGATATAGCGCGATTATAAAGGTTGCGTATAGTTACCCATTTTGTTACAACAGAATGATTAGAACTATTTTTCTGTATACTGAAGTCTTAATAGTTTCGTTTGAACGGTTCACCATGACATCTAGGATCATTTACCTCTTAAGTTTACCATGGAAAAAGAGGTAAATGATCAATTGCCCTTCCTAGATGTCATGGAGAATCGTTCAAACGAAACTATTAAAACTTCAGTATACACAAAGCCAACACATACTGTAGAATATCTTAATCATAGTTCTAATCATTCTGTTGTAACAAAACGGGGAATTATACCTATATGCAATAATGCCGATTCATTGAAAAAGAGGTGGCAAATAGTAAATCCGATTTACAACAGAATAGTTATCCTTTAAAACTAATTGACGATGTTATAAATGACTTTAGAACAACGAACACTGGACAGCAAGAAACACATTTCTTTTTCACAATTCCATACAATAAGGGACTTGGGAGAAAATAAGATGAATGGCCAGTAGTTATAATATAAAAACAGCCTTTAAATCAGGAAATACATTTAGAGTTCAATTTACAAACACAAAACCAAAAGCTACCGATAAGTAAGAATATGTTTACAAAGTTCCATATGAGTATGGTGAAATATATATTGGAGAAACTAAACGACCACTGGAAGTTAGAATTAAGGAACATAAAATTCATACACAAAAAGGGGAAACGTCGAGCTCAGGTATTGCAGGACACGCCTGGGATAAACAATACCATATAAAATGGTCTGAGGCTGCGGCAAGATAGATGGAACCCAACATGAAAAAAAGAAAATTTGTAGAAGCAGCTTACATTAAAAACAATAATGAAATCTTCAATAAACCGAGTGTTGAGATACCTAATCTTTCGCAATCACTACTTTGTAACATCAAATCGTTGAGGTGTGTACAGTGAAGTGAAATTTTGCGCTTCAATGGGCACAGTCCCTTATAAGGTCGTAGTCTTCATACAAAATATTCAGTTTATACTTGATAATGATTAGAGATACAGCCGGATCGAAACGTCGAAAAATAAAAACAATGCAAGTCCGACAACCACATTTTAGTCAACAGTAAATTTGTTTGAATGTTGTTTATGGTCAGTGGGGAAGGGATTTTTTAGTTTCTTGCTTGTCGTGACTTTAAAATTACTATAGATGCGAAGTTTATAATAATAAATTATTAAACAGACCATTTAAAAACCTATTTTCATCAGAAAATATTATTAGATATTATTTATTAAAAATAACATGATAATTTAGGCAACCAGAAACTCACAACTTTATTGCTGGTTACTTTATTCTCGAATGGACCGATAAGAATGTTATACTAGTTTAAATAATGCAATTAGAAAAACGATAGCACAGAATCGGCGCGTGTACCAAGAAATAAAAGTGCCCGCACTATTTATCCACACTTTTCCAAATATCACGC
Source organism: Diaprepes abbreviatus (assembly GCA_034092305.1). Classification (NCBI taxonomy): domain Eukaryota; kingdom Metazoa; phylum Arthropoda; class Insecta; order Coleoptera; family Curculionidae; genus Diaprepes; species Diaprepes abbreviatus. The sequence goes on along the minus strand of JASJET010000068.1, from coordinate 5,141,781 downwards.
CAATGAAAATATTATCACGTCATTCAACATTCACACACCGGGCTCTAGTTCTGACAATATGCTAATTCTCCGGGGGAATTCGTTGGTTTTATAAGTAAATAATAAATTTGCTGCTTCAATAACATCATTTCCTTGAAAGATTGTTAATGCTATAAAAACAACCTATTCAGCAATCTCCTGTTGGAAAAAATCTTTACTACTAATACATTTCATCTATTTTTTTTCAGATTAACATTAGTTTAGAAGAATATACAAGTGTGATTTCAACATTTCTCAAATCAAAAGACGATACTTTCGAAGAAGTACCAGAACTGAGAGTTTATAGACTTGGTAAGTATCTCTTAATTATTAAAATAAAATTATTGAAAATCTGAAAGTTTAGAGCTTTGACAGATTTTTGAATCATTATATTTTAAAGGTAATATTGGTTGACATAAATTTTCGTAAATTTGGAAAATGTCTTTAAATGTAGAGAATTAAGTAGTCAATGATGTAATTAATTGATTCTTGTTACGGCTTGTCAAATAAAACGTAATAAACAAATGGGTATACAGTAGTGAAAAATACTTAAATTTTGCGATTGTTGATTGTACTAGACCTATAATTAAGCTTAGTTAATAACAATAGTTAAAAGATTTTATTTAGCTGACAACCTAACCAAAAGTCAATTTAATTGCTTGATTGCACAAGGAAAAATTATTCCATTTTAAAACACATATATCTGTTTAACAAACTCATATTTCCATGACACTATGTATGTAAGTGTTTTAAAATTATTTTACGCCTTAATATATAACATTTTTTTAACTGCACATCACATGCTATTATTTACAAACAACATTCGAACTGTTAGTGTCGTAATCAAAAATTCAACAGGTTTTTATAATGTAGGTTATTATATCTTTCTTCCAAAAACCCAGGTGTAATTGCTATTTTTGGCAATTATATCGTGCGTATTTGCTGTGGTATTCCTGTCACTTTTATGTCCACAACAAGATCATCTGTTGGATTTTCTACCTTAAGTAGAGAATATAAATGAAAACAAACCACGACAAAAATAATTTAATTTGTTAAAATTATATATTAATTAACACATGTTAAATACTCATTTTAAACGTGATTTTCATACAATATATTTGAAAATTAATTATCTATAAGCTAGAATGACTAGTAAAAATTGGTTTGGTTGGCTGTTGAGAGGAGACACACTAATTTTTGCTTTAAACCCTCCAGAATAATGCCCATAACAATAATTCAGATATGCTATATTTATTTAACAAAAAGTGAAGAAGAAAATGAAAAAACGCGTTGTTTCTCCTTTTCTTTCTTATAATTTTGAAAGTATTCACTTTAGAGAAAAGTTGAAAAGAAAAAATAGTTTCGCAATTAAATTTTCTAAAAGATAAGGTTAGTTAGAAATCTCAAAATTTATTACCCTTGTTTCAAAATAGTCATAAACAAAAAAAAGGCAAAAAAAGTCGTTTTTTAAACAATTTTTTCGACCACTTAAATATCTCTGAGGACCTGCATGTTTGGGAAAAAAAAGTTCATGTTATAATAAAACAACATGCTTGTTAAAATTAATTGAATGGTTTTTGCGTAATAATTTTGCGATCTAATTTTTTTCAAAAAATGGATAATTTTTCAACTTTGATTGAATCTTAAATCGGTAAGTCACATATTTGAAATTTTCTTTACGTATAGCAGACATTTTAAGCTTTCAAATGCTCTTTTAAAAATTAAAATCCGTTAATTGGGGCCCGCTCAGGAATTATTTAACTACTGAAGTACTTAAATTTTTTGATAAAAATTCGCGGAGATATGCAATTTGTTTATAAGCAAGAAATTTAACAATAACTTTAAACAATTCCTGAGCGGACCCTAATTATCCAAATTTAATTTTTAAAAAAGCGTTTGAAAGCTTGAGATCTCTAGTATACGTGAAAAAAATTTCAAATATGTGACTTTCCGATTTAAGGTTCAATCAAATTTGGAAAATTCTCTATTTTCTGAAAAAAAATTGGATTACAAAATTATTATGCAAAAACTATAGAACCGATTTTAATGAAATTTAGCACTTTCTTTTATTATAACATAAGTTTTTTTTCCAAATATAAAGGTCCTTAGAGAAATGTGGATGGTTGAAAAAAATCGTTTAAAAAAAACTACTTTTTTATTATTACTATTACAACAAGGGTAATAAATTTTGAGAATATATAGAAAATTTAATTACGAATCTTTTTTCTCTCTTTAACTTTTCTCTAAAGTGAATGCTTCCAAAGTTATAAAGAAGAAAAATAGAAAGAAACGCGTTTTTAATTTTTTTTTTCACTTTTTGTTTAATAAATAAATGTAACGGTATTTTTTGAGAGGGAGCATATCTCAATTAATATTATGAGCATTATTCCGGAGCGTTTAGGGCAAAAATTAGGGTGCTGCCTCTCAACATCCAAATCATGATAGACTTTTACAGATTAGCCCCGGTCTATAACGACAATAATAAATACCGTAAACTCTTTAAAGCATGACGTAGGATTTCTGTAGTAATTCATTTTCAGACTATAAAACCTAGTAAACTCTTAAACTTCGGAAAGGTCATCTTATACTGTTTTGAGTATTGATGAATGCCAAAGAGGGGCCCGACAATTTTTTGCCAATGATTTTTTAAATATAATGACATCATTTCAAGCGAATTTGGAACAGAACTAATCGAGGTTGTGTATTTTCAACGATTGAATCAAATCTATTTCTTGTTAATATACTGTTAGTTTACATTATTCATGTTTTGTTTCGAGTCTAACTTAACTAAAAAGCATATTTTATTAATGACAAATTTAAAAACAAGTTTTTTTTTAACGTTTTTCGTTCAAATGTCAATATGTCAAAATTCCACTACGAAAAACAACTCGTCCATTTTTCATCATTTGCTGAAAACGAATTATTTTTTTGTCGAAATTTAAATAAAATTGACGGTCTGAGCGTATGGAGCGTTTTACGTCAGCTCACTCAGCGCTGCTCCTGGGCACCAAATCATGCACTTTCCAACCCATATTGGCAAAAAAAATTATGGAAAAGAGGTTTTTCGATGTTGAATTTTTTAAATTGATATAAGCACTTTCCAGAATGGATTTTTTTGTTATTTTCTAGAAATAAAACGATGAACATTGGCCTAGTGGCAATTTCACGTGAACGCGGTACATTCGTCCAAGGCTGTTGACATGAGTTATACGCGTCCAATGTTTCGCGCTTTATTTCTCGAAAATACCAAAAAAGTTCATTCTGAAAAGTGCCTTTATCGATGCAAGGTCAAAACATCAAATTTTCAAAAATCTTACCACACCATTGAAAAGCTAAGAATAATAACATGGAAAACCTGTATTTCCACATTTTTTTGGGTTCATTTTAGCTTGGCAACCATGAGTTGAAAAGAATATGGACAAGATGACGTAAAATACCCCATATGTGTTTCTTTATCACTAGTCAAGTAACATTAACTGACAAATGACATCCAAGGAAACTATTGTAATAATGGTTCACTTGAAAGTTAAGTGTATATTACCGTAAAAGGAGTTTCATATCGTTAATTGGTAGCAAAAGTTTCGTTCTCACGTGACTAGTTCGTAGCAATATTTTTTAAATTTCCGAACTAGATAGCTAAATTACACTTTTAATTTTTTTTTAAATGATAAACCTCCTTAAATCTCAGCTCTTGACGTAAGATATTTATATATACCACGGTTAAAATTTATTATTCAACATTCCGCCTCATCAAGCTTGACAATACCCTCAAGTGAGAGTATAACAAAATATCATTATCTAAGGGTATCCCAGTACGCCACAACACTAAATACGTTATAATAATTTCACTAACGGAATGTGGTTTTTCTGTTTATATTTGAACTAGTAATGGTGAATGTTTAAAAATAATGGTGACAATTTCATCAAATAGATTACAAATTGAAAATAACAAAAATTCAAATGCGACGGAATATAAATTATTTATAAGAGTAATAAATGTCCACAGTATGCCATATTTGCTAAATAGCTATCAATATTAGGTTGTCATACTATTATCTTTCCTTTCTAGTCAAGCAAGAAAAAATCCCTAAAAACTTATGGACTTACAGGGTTCCCCACCATAATCTCGGTGAGGATTTTTCCTTGTATTTTATAATAATACTATTTTTTTAGTTACACTATTCAATTTTATTGATTATACTGTACTACATTATGATTTACAAGCCAAACGGCTTCGCACTCCCTCCAAGGAATATTGACTCATACCAGGTACACAAAAATACCAAAGTATGAAGCTCTGTGGGAACCCGTTCCATGTTATCGGGTCCTAGGTGACGTGGTCTGCTGTATTTCCCATGAACTTTCGGACGGTTCGCGCGGTTGCTAGGAGAGTTGCTTTCTGCATCGGTTTATACAGATGCTCACTAAGACCCAGTCCCTTGATGTTCTGCAGGAGGTTCTTTGGGATCACTCCAGTTGTTGAGAGTATTATGGGAATCGTTTGGACGCTGTTCATTGCCAATTGTCTTCGGATTTGCACCTCCAGATCTCTGTATTTGGCGATCTTCTAGTTGTATTTTGGCCTTAGGTTGTTGTTGTTAGGTACAGCGATGTCGATTAGTGTAGTTCGCCTAGAAATTTTATCTATTAGTATAATATCTGGTCTATTATGAGCAACTGTTTGATCCGTCAGAACTGTTCGGTCCCAATATAACTTGAACTGGTTGTTCTCAAGAAGAGGCTCTGGATTGTATTTGTAATAAGGCACTTCTCCTACCTGTAATAGGTTTAACTTTTCTGCTAACTCTTGGTGGAGTATCTTAGCGGCTAAGTCGTGTCTTTCCTTATACTCGGTTGCGGCAAACGCTTGGCATGCTCGACAGCCATATCTGCATTGGTCATTTTCTATTGAGCGATCTCTAATGATGAACTTCCGATAGTTCTTCGTCGGAATAACCTGATCTTGGATAGCTAACAAGAAGCCCTCCGTTTCCGGAAACATCTGTCCTGAAATCAACCAGTAGTTCGACGCTGAGTTGTCGACATTGTCCTGATTAACCTCATTTGGATGTAGTCCATGATGGGGCTTCTGTAGCTAGGTTTGTAACTTCTCTTGGTCTGTTTGGTGGTGAGAATTAATATTTTGTTCCCTCAACTGTAGCGGCGTTGAATCGTCTGCCTCGCATATTGCTCCATATAGTGTGGAAGAGTCCGCTAACCTGTGGAAATATGAACGTAAGTTTATTATTTGTTGGTCGAGCTGCTTACCAATATCCACCAATCCTCTTCCTCCTTGGCGCCTTGAAAGCATTGTACGTTCAATGGCACTCCGAGGGTGATGTTTCTATCTATGGTCTATACTACATTATAACTGTATTATATTATTACGCAAGAAGTCTAATCGGGCTCTGTATAAAGTTAAGTGAAAATAATTTACATGAAAAAAACATTTACCTTTTTTGTCGTTGTATTCATATTTAAGGAATCTCCGTATTGACGGGCCGTAGCTAGGCGGTAAATTGAAAACAAGTTTATGTTATTTTTAAAATTATTACTTCAACTCGAACTGACAGGGCGGTTACTATTTATCAATATTATAAGTCGCGTAGAGAAAAGTATTTTGAACAACCCGCATTTTAATTAGAATTGCTGTAAGGCATTTGCAATGAATAAAATAAGTATTATAAAAAATCAACTTCTTGATTAAAAATTGTCCTAGTATGTAGTATCATAGTATCAAAATAGTATATGAGAAAGCAAGTTATTTAGTTCCACGTCGATTTTTTCGTTTTTACAACAAGCGAAGGGATTTTCTTTAAGAGCCATTTTTTACGCAGACACAGTAAGTGGTGTGATTTTCTTCGCCGCTTTTTGTCTCGAAAGATTTTTCCACCTCACTCATTTTGGAGGAATTCGCTGCAAATATATATATATATATATATATATATATATATATATATATATATATATATATATATATATATATATTTGTATATATATATATATATATATATATATATATATATATATATATATATATATATATATATATATATATATAAAAAGACGTAAAGTGGAGCCCGACTATTGTTTTATATTGGAGCTAGTTCGTTATAATGTAAATTTTTGTTATGGAACTAGAAACGTAAAGAGTCTATTAGACCATCCGATATTCAGACATCCTAACTAATTTAGGAACTGAATTTACTAAGGTTGGGGCGGTAATGAACCTAATTAGGGAGGTCCGGTAATACCGATCTTACTTACTCACTCAGGAAGTAATTTATTATGGTCTACAATCCATTCAAGAACTAGAGAGAGTAATAAATCATTTTTGACCCTTTTTTCTTCGTAAACTACCTGGGTTCTTTAGTCCGGTGTCTTTGGCAAAATCTATTAGACACATATTTTTTATAAAAATTGTTTAGACATTTTATAATCAAAAATACCGGTCTATAATAATGGGCTATTTGGGTTAAATAACAATAGATATTTGGAAGTATGGAGTGATAAAAGAGATTTTAGTCATTCTCATAGGCGTCGGAAAGAGGTTTATTTTATCACTAAGTATTTATGACATAGAATATTATTTCGGTAATAAACTCAAAATAGAAAGTTGTTATCATAATATTATCTTATTTCTTATGATTTCTTAATAATTCATATACATTACAAAATATAGTTAATTATACCATAGTTAACACAGATCGCAACGATTTTTATTATTTTTGGTTTTGGCATAGAAACCGTTTTAGGCACATTCAGACTTATTGTCTCAAAAAATTCTAAGTTATAATTTAGATACTTATAAAATACCCATTATCATAAATACAAGAAGTTAAACAATATAAATATCGGTCATTTTTTTATTAATTAAAAACGTTTTTAGGACATTTGACTTTTCAGTTTATTTATTTCTTAAATCATCTTCAGAATTACGTTTAAACACTAAAACGGGATTAAAATGTAATTAATTTTTATGTTATAGTTAAAATTAAACTTACTTACTTTTATTTCTATTACACTGACATCTTAACTTAATTTACCTTATTATATGGAAATCCGATAGCACAAAAATATAAAACAACATATTAATTATACACACTCAAGAAGAAGTAACAAATATAATAATAAAGTAATAAAAAAATTACGGCTAATTGGACTAAAATACATATAAATTAAAGATTATGACACACTAAAATAAAAATATATAAATTGTTAACAACAATAAACAAGAAAATACAACAAAAACAAAAATTTAAATAATAAATTGTTTTTACACTGTTTAACATTACGTATTTAATTCGTAGTCAGAGTCAGTGGAGCTATCATCACCCAAATTAATTATAATTGGTTCGGCTATCTCATCGATCATGTCATCGAGTTTCCACATTTTGTTTTCTTCTTTTATCACAGGGTCCACACATATTTTACAGTTTTCCGCAATAACTTCATTCAGAGAATCTTTCAAAAGTCCAGTAAACTCACTAATTTTGTAACTTGTGTTATTTCTAGCAACCTTATCTTTTACTTGACCCCATATCAGCTCAGTTGGGTTCAGCTCACCAAGATACGGTGGAAGACGAAGAACAGATATTTCTTTTGATGCAGCCACTTCATCAATTATACATTTATTGTAGTTAAAACATTTGCTATATCTAGAAGCTCTCTTTTGACCATGTCATTTGTAAGCAAATGACCCAAATTCTTGGACAGCAGCCATTGTTTTTCTCAACTTTTTTCCATGCATTTGTTGGCAGCTTTTCACTTTTACGCGAATAATACGGGACGTTATTCATAACTCTTAATGATCTCTTTGATATAACATCCAACATTTGTCCTGTTGGACAGAAAAGTTAATAAGCCCTTCTTAACAAGATCTTTAAAACTACCGATGTGTGTAATTATGAACCTGCAGCCTTTTCCTGTAGGTTGTTTTAGTCCAGTAGACCAACCTTCCAATGAGGCTTGTCGGTAGCCCTGAACATTTTTATCTTCCCATACTTTCGGTACAGTATGTCCTTCATTCAACCATGTTTCATCTAAATAATAAATATCTTTTCCATTTTCGTGATGTTGCTTAATTGTTCAGAGATATTTCTTTCTCCAAAGATAATATATAAGATTAGATTTTCTATCTGGTTTTTCCCAGCAAAAATTAAGCTCACTGAGCCATTTCCAGAGCCCAGTTCTATTAATTTCAGATAAATCCCGATCTTCATTGATTTTAGTTAGAATTTTGTCGATGTTTGAGATCTGCTTCTCATAATAAAATGTATGTACAGCTCTTCTTTTCGCAGTTTTCATCTCCTCTTCAAACAAGGTTTTTCGTTTTTCTGTGACCGAATGTAGCCCGGGAAAACTAATAATACCAGTCGTATTCATCCCCTTCAGCATTCGGTAAACAGTACAGTTTCCAACTCCTGTCATTTTGGAACATTATTATCTGGATGTTGATGTTTTAAGTCATCGTAAACATTCATAGTAACAAGTTTTTCGTTGAAGGGAAAAATGCCCGGGTTTTAACGATTTTGGAATTATGATATATATATATATATATATATATATATATATATATATATATATATATATATATATATATATATATATATATATATATATATAAAGGTTATTTTAACATAAATATTAGATAATGTCGTTCCTTTTTTTATTTCCATGCAACCAACCACTATGGCTAGGACAATGCCTATTTTTAGGTGCTTAGAAAGCGCGGTGTCATGATAAATATCGGAGTTTTGGCATGGTCGACAATCATTCTTTCCCTGATTTAGGATCCTAATTAATTGACGTGTAATTTTCGCGCTCAAAATTTCTCCCACTTCCACATCCTGTAAGATAAGATTCAACTGCTTGCACTGTATTTACAATACACGTTTAATATTAAAATATAAACGTTTAATTTTTTTTTGTCAAATTTTAATTGTTTGTTGTGGTGCTGTATTTCCCAACACCAATTACCACAAAAAAAAACATTGGAACACCAACTGATGGTTACGGGTTGATCCAAAAAGTTTCAAATAATAATTTTTTATATTTTTACCTAAAATTCCTAAGCGACTTCTCACAATTGTTTACCAATAAATGCGCCATAATAATTTATTATAATACAAAACATTTGCAAGGCTATTACTGGGTTGTGAGTGTGAACAAAAAACACAAGTTATTCACTAAAGGGTTATTCTAAAAGTATACCTAAGGATGGGAAATCGATGGAAAACAATAAAATTCATGAAGTAACAAAGACTTTGAAACATATGAACTCTACATATATATGTACATGTACATAAATAAGAATATATAATCTGGACTAGCAAAAGTTTTACATTTATCTTTCTAGTTTCTGGTTATTTCCTTTATTATTTTTTATAGCCAAAAGACTGTTTGCAGAAATACCATGGAAGTAAGGGTCTGACAACTGAGGTATGTGGAAGTATCAAAAGGTTAAGAACATAATGACTTGGATGGTAGTTAGAAAAACCAAAACTCTTTTCCCTGTTTAGTGTACTTTGAATTATGAGATGCCAACAAGAGAAACGTCAAGGTGTTATAACTTTAGCTGGTCTAGAAATGATTCTTTTGAATTAGAAATTAATAAAGTTATAACACTTTTTTGTACATTTAATTGTCATTCGATAAATTCTACGTATAAATAAACATCGGTCCTGGAAAAAAATATTTATGGAGGATCCTTTTCAGATTTCACCACTTTGTAAATGGGATGAACAATTTTCTAAATATGGCACTCACAGCGCCATTTTGACTATGTCTCCCACAAAAGTTTCATCTTTCTTCGCTATTATCAACACTTAGCGTTCTGGAAGACTAAAATCGTCCACAACAAAAGAAGTCATCCTAAAAATCTACAAAAGCATTATGGATGATGACTGAGGTAGCTAATATTACTGGCATACCGAAGGAAAGAGCTCATCATATCCTGATATCTTGAGGATTGTCACCAAGTTGATTACAGCATATGCTGGCTACGGACAAAAAACTGATCGTACTGGTTCTCTAAGAAATATGCAATGGGAGTTCCATCTGCAGAGAAGGTGAAGGTCACTGTTTTTTGAGATTCTGAAAGAATTTTATTGGTAGATTATCTAGAAAAGGACAACACGATTAACCATGAATATTATGCTGTTCTTTTCAACCAGTTGAAACAAAGAATAAAACAAAAAATGGCAGGTCTGGCGAAGAAGAAAACACATGCAGAACAATGCGCACAACCACAAGGCTTCCATGATCATGGCCAAAATTTATGAATTTAAGTTTGAAGTCGTGTCACGTTCACCCGCCTTCGTCCTCGCATCCTTTCAAATACCGCTGAATTTGCTCAAATATCTTTTTTTTTCTTCGGGATATTCAATTTTGAAAATTTCAAATTACAGGAATTTTTCAAGTTATGAAAACCGTCACATTTTGTGACCGACGTCGTGCTGTGTTATGTAAAATGCGAGACAATTGTTAATTTGGTATTTTCAAAACCCACGGATGTACCCTTATTTTCCTTTTTTTGCTTGTTCACTGAGATACTAAAGGAAATTTTTAGTGATGCTAGAAATTAGGTGTTAATAAGTGTAAACAACGCTATCCGTTCATAGAGTAACACTGTTGAATAACCATTTTTAATAGAAGTTAATAATATAATGCAAGTACCAAAAGTCAAAAACACCATAGAGAAGGAAAAAATTATTTTTTCATCCTTATTCTTTATTGCCCCCCTGTACACTTTATCCTTTGATAGAGTAATATAAAATTATAAATGTGGTATATAAATGACAAGGCCAGTGAAACTTAATACCTATGCAAACTTCTAGTCATTACATATCTGTAAAGTATAATCGTGATTTGTTAAATCCCTAAACTTGCTACTATAAGTTCTTAATTTAAAACACACCATATGCCATAAGTGTAAAAATTTAATTTAAGAAACAAGGATATAGTAGTGTCATGACAGCGTAAAATTTAAAGAAAACATGGCTTGGATTAAATTTTCGGAAGTACATTAAAATATTTCAAGGATATTTAAAATTCGTCGTTTTACCATTATATCATTTTCCTACGACAATCTATTTATGATTCGGTTTAAATAAGAATCAGCGAATATTTTTAGGTATCTCAATCACTATATTTCCTTTTTTGGATTTCGGAGACACTAGCCTTTTTAATTTTTACCACTTAGTAAACTATTCTTATTGTAAAATAAGAGGAAAATAAATAATTCTGCTGACGTTAAATTACAGTTTATTTAATTTTTATTCCTTTTAATTGACTCAATATATATATATATATATATATATATATATATATATATATATATATATATATATATATATATATGGACAACGTCAGACATCTTTCCTTCCAATCTGTCCTTTGCAGACAGGTGCATGTCGATACCCTGATGAGACTAGTAGAGACGAAACATATACCTCTGCCGTATCACAGTGGCGGGGAGGGTAAGTTTTGACTTTCTTCTCGGTATGGTGGTACAGGTGGGCCATCATCTCGATGGTGGTGGAATGGGATGGATTGTATTTCATCGCAATTTATTCAAACTATGCAACCTCTAATACGGAAAGGATATGATTGGAACGAAGTTTGCATTTACTGATCACAATTTACTTCATTTATACATGGAGCTGCATATAGTTATCCGTTTGCTGAATGTGATTTCAGCACTACAACGGCATAATGTGGACATATCCACTGCTATTGCATCTCACAGGGAGGAATCCGTGAAAGCCGCATAAACATATATATATATATATATATATATATATATATATATATATATATATATATATATATATATATATTTATATATAATTTAAACTATTATGGGTTAAAGAACTTTCAAATAAAACACAAATGAAATCTAACAAAATTTTTAAACTCGCAATATAAAAATCAAAAATATGTTTGACAGCGATTAATCATCGGCAAAGATTTAAAGTTTGTTATATGAGCTGTATTTTCTTCTAACCTCATAAGTTGAAAAAAAAAATCAACTCAAAATAATTCTGACGTGTGGAAAAATGATTTCTTTAAAGTAGGTATATTGTAAGAAGTTTGGTATGTAAATCGACACGTGTATGAGTAATTCATACATATTTTTAAAAAAGCTTTTCTGGAAACAATACCAAAACTATGTAGGAATCCATACAAAATATTTATATTGGAGCGATTTTTTTATATTTAGGTCATTATCTCTGACACGCATTTTTCAATAATGTAAATACACTTTTTTTTTTAGATCTTGTAATTAATAATATTAAATTTATGATTTATTTTTAGAAGTTATTTCGGATCACGCGCTATTCCTTCCTTTATAAAAAGCTCAGGTGCAAGCATTTAATTAAAATGGTATTTATAAGTCAAACACCTTTCGGTTTTATTAATAATCTACTTAATATATTTATATATCCTAATTTTGCATACTTTATACCAACCATTTCACAATATTGTTTCTGGCATCAACTATAATATTAGTTAAGATAAAAAATGAGGTTTTAAATATATCAAAAAGTTTTAAAAGCAAAAACTTATAAAGGCTGTAAAGCAAATAAAAAATCAGCAAGACCTTGTATCAAAGAAACAGTCTGAAATCGTATAAAAACCAACATGTAAATAAACTCCCGTAAAGCAAATGAAAAATCACCAAGGCCTTATACCAAAGAAACAGTCCGAAATCGTATAAAGATCTCAGATGTAAATAAACTCGTCACAAACAATATTATTGAAAAAACAGGAAAATCAAAAATGAAAACTCCTGTAAATAAGAAATATGTACAGGTTTCATCTCATATTGTCAGTTAAAAATAGTCAGGCTTCGAGGATAAAGGTCTTAATATAAATTGGGAAGGTTATGCGAAAAATTATATTCTTAAAAAAAACAAGCCACATTTCAATTAAATAGTAAATTTGAAATAGTCAGATCTTTAAAAACGAAATTAAAAAAATATATTTCACAAGTACTGGTGTTAAGTATATCTTAAAATTAATTTTAACTTTCGTAAGATCTGTTACTGAAATAAGTTGATTAAAATTATTTTTTTCATGACATACTTCATTTAAGATCGGTAAAGGACATTTATTATTCATAGATTTAACACCGTATCTTTCCTCAGGCAGGTTTTTAACGGTTTCTCGAATACATTTTTACGAACTGATAATGAATTTTACAAATTTTGATTCTATTAAAAGATACACATTCCTCAAAGTATATTATTCAGTGATGACGTTTTCATAACTGTAATCATAATAAATTTCTTGAATGAAATAGTAAAACGCAACAAGTTGCAGTGGTGCAATTATTCCTGCGCAAAATTTTATGACTCACAAAGAAAAAATTCGAACAGATAAATAAGGTAGACATTAAAAAAACCTGAGATCCTCATTTATTAATTTTGCGGAAATCTATAAAATTTTGACAGTTTATCTAATCAAAGTATTTGTTGATAAGTCTAACAACTTTATATATTAAACACAAAAAATCGTTAGAAAAGAGGTGTGGGATCTTGTGGGACAGTCTGTATACATTACCCGAAATATTTTACTGATTTGTGAATCAGTACGAAAATATTTTGCGGCATAAATTCAAATATCCGAAATTTATTTTTGTATTGATTCAGTCTTTATTCTGTCAGCTGATCATAGACTTTCAGAAATATACTATTTTGATTTATGGTAACTTTTTCAATTTATGATGTTTAACTTTCCCATTAAGAAACTACGTTTCTTTTCTTGAATTAATAAAACATTTTTACTAAGTTTTTAATATCGATGACTCTATAAGCCCGACTTTCATCTAGGTCTTAATTAAATACTTTCATCTCTTAAGATTTTTCATGGAGCTGTGAAGTCATCATTTAGTTTAGTTTATTGTTTCTTCGACCCCCTACTAGCCAAGTTATTTAGTAGTCTCTTTAGGTAATAATTTTTGATATCCTCTATCCAGAGGCGGCGGTTTGGGGTTTTCATATGTGCTCTCTATTATGAAGGAACTAGCAACTACCTTTTACTATAAATATCCTTTTTTGCCATTTAAATTAGGAAATCCTAAAAATATACAAATTTTTAATATTTGAAATAGTTAACAGTAACAAAACTAAAAGGGTGTTAATTATGTTTAAAATTAATAGATATTTGTGGGTTCTAGTATTTTTGGTAATAATTCTGGAATGCGTAGGAAAAACACCTAAATATTTGCTTGAAAAAAGTTAACATCTTCAACAGGTATTACCCGCAGTTCTGTTCGTAACTGAACGACTTTCTTGTGACATACACTGTTAAAAATAACCTTAAATTTAATGCAAATTTAATGTACCTTCTACATTAAATTTAATGATTTTGTATTTTTAATCGTGAATAATTTACATTTACTTTGATTTTAAAACAAATTCATTGAAATATCAGTTCGTTGTATATTAAATGGTATCTTAAATTTCAATAAAGTAACTGAAAGATATTTCAACTTTCTGTACATTAAAATTAATTCATATGTACATTAATATTAAAGGAATTTGCATTAATATTCATGGTACATTGCATGAGATTCCTGAAGATGGCACAACTTGTATTGAACTTTTTATTTAGTATGACAAAAATTACTTAAAGGGCTCAATTTTCTTATGACGAGGTGTAGATATCTCCCGATACTGACGAAAACCAATGAGTTCGAAACCGGTGTACAGATGACGGTACACTACCTATGGGAAAAATTTCCACCTTTTCCTGGTAGCAGAATTTTTTGACCTCATATTAATGTTGGTGCATTCAATATCTGATAACATACCTTAAATACAATGAACACTGGCTGTATATTTAATGTACATAGTCACCTTAAACAGTAATGGTCAAACTTTATATTTAATCTATGATTATATTAAATTTAATGGAGTACATTAATTTAGATTGATTTAAAAATTATTAAATTTAATGTATTGCATTAATTGAATTTAAGAATCGGTTTAGAAACTTTGCTTCCAGCACATTTACCTTAAATTTAATGCATTTCTTTTTTACCGTGTAGTTTACTGGTTCATACCAAAGAGATTTTAGATTAAAATAGAGGCCGTCAAGCTTATTCCAAACTATTTACTCATTTACGGGTATAATTGCTATGTAAGGTATATTATGACTTAACAAATTTTATCGCTATATAAAAATTAACAGTTTACATGAAAAAGAAAATTAATACTCAAATCCAATATCTAGTCAAGTGACAGGCCAGCTGAAATATTAATTATAGAATTACTATTTTAAACAGAATTTTTAAACTTAAATCATTTTAAGAATTTAATTTTTTGAAGTACTCAAAATCAAGTTCACGGAAAGTTAAAAACTTCATCCAAGTGGAAAATATTTTTGGATGTCTCTTATTTGTAGTTTTAATTTAATGAATCGTCCTAAAAAAGAAATGTAAAATATTTGCAATATTTTCGAACCCTCTTAAAGACAGAGAGTACGCCAATGATTCGGTTTTATTGATCTTAACGTTAAATAAATTTCTATAAAAAATATTTCGTTATATCCTAGTATTAGATTAACATTAAGCGGAAAATGACACAACTCGCCTAAAGGCGTTAAGTTATCTTCGATATTTGATTCATTTTATTAATTGATATTATGAAATAATTTATTTTAAATTATGATCACACAAAAGGAATTTAAACACCTGTGTGTGTAAAATTCGGCATTTTGTTAAAAGATAATTATGGTTACAGTTTTTTCCGTCAACAAATATCTAAAAAAAAATTATGGTGGTTTAACAAAATATCGGTATCTAGCACTAATTTTTAAAAATATAATACATCATACTTTAAGACTATAAAAAAATTACAGGAAATCTTTGAGTGATCGGTTTTGATACAAATTATGATTTACTGAGGTTTCCTGATTTGATTTTGAAACCACTCTAAGATCATTATTCTAGTAATTTACTAAGAAATTAAACAACATAAGAGCTATTTCCAATAAAGTATATAGACTAGTACAGTAGTAAGAATAATATTTGGCGATGTTATTAGCGAAAAAGAAAAATGATTTTAAAAATTTTCTTTAGGACTTTGTTTTTAATTTACTTCGAAGTGCTTTTTGGGTCTTTGCTCTCCTTTCTCCCTTTATTCCAATGACCACGATGTTTTCATGTCAAACCCGTATACACCACGTTTGATCGTCGGTAATGATGAACGGATCATTTTGAGTTATCATCTCAAAAATGTCTGATATTTAATGCTGTGTTTGGCACTCTGCGAGACACGAGAAGCTACATGACCAACTTTCCAATCAAAATCTCATAGAATTGAGTTTTTGAGATTTCTAACTCATCGGCAAGCTCTTCAACTGAGATACGGTGGTTTTTAAAAAACCATAGCTATTGTCTGAGCGACGCATTCATTGTCAGTTGATGTTGATGGCCGTCCAGGATGTAAATAATCGTCTTCACATCCTCCAGTGAACGCCACTCAATAACTCTTGCAAGCGACATACAATCCTCCGGATAGGTCTTATTTAACGTCTCCGCCATTTGCATCAAGTTAATTTTCTTTAGAACACACAATCTAGTAAAAATTCTTTGCTCACTTAATTTTAGCATGGTTAAATTCACCATAAAGCACAAACTTTATCTAAACTAAACCATTGTAATTTGTGTACTAATGAAATTTCACATGCTTGTCACTTACAGTTGTACCAATTTTTAAAAAATTGACACATGCGATTCTATTTACTCGTGGGGTTTAAATTCAAAAGTTCGTTCATTTCTGGATGGAAAGTGGTACAACCTGTAAATTTCACATTTATATATTTATATAATCATTTACGCTTAATTTTATATGATTCCAGCATTTGAATTACGTAGGTAGAACCATTTATATGATTTTTCCTACAAGCAACAACATTTATTGTTTAGAGGACAATAAGATTTTGGAAAAATTCCATTTATACAGATTTTATACTATCAGTGTTGCAAAAATGAAACCTTACTCAAAAACATATTTTGCCACAGGGAAATTACACCATCTAATGAAAATTTACATATGTTTGCGTTATTATTACCAGGTAATTCCTATTACAACGTCTGGAAAGCATTGTAAACGTAAAAATTATATGAACTAAAATCCCGATTGGAAATGTTATTTAAACTTTTTAATTTACGACGCCAGATGTCCATGTAAAAAAGTTAAGTAGAATATTTTTTTCTAAATTTGTAGAATTTTTTTTTCCAATATTTGTTTAAATTGTTGTACAAAATCAGAAATGATTGTACTTTTCTATCATTATTTATTACACAGCACGACGTGAAATTTCTACTTAAGAATTGCTCTATCACATCAGGTTTTTTAAATATCCTAACCTAAAGTGCAAAAAATGCGATTATGGCCTATATTTGAGGTTATGTATAATCGCGATATTTTTTTTTTCATAAAAAACTATACATAGCATCTTAAAGTATGTCTTACCATTGGAGGATTGGAAGCGCTAAGTATTAAAACTCGGTTATTTATAAAAAGTAGTTTTTAATATAAGTAGTAAAACGGCAAGGAATGATGTATATGCAGTGTTGCCGTATTGGATAGTTGATCTAAACTACGGGTACAAGTTTTTTTATCCCTTGGTTTATTATATTTGTTTAAGTTTACAAAGGGAACGTTGTAATGATCAAACCTTTCAGTAAAACTTCGCTATGCTGCGGCAACCTTGCATTTAAATCGATAAAAAGGTGGAGGTTACCCCTCTTAGTCGGTAGGAAAGGATATGCAGTATTGCCACGTTTTTAACATAAATCCGAGAATTTAAATCTTTTATACTTGTTTCTAACAAAAGCATGTATATCACATTAAAAAACTGATGTCTAATCATTGCCAATATTGTAAATTGCTTTTTATGAATGAGACGGAGTACCAGTTTGGCGTACCATTTAAGAGTCAAAATTATAGCACAGGATAGGAATTTTTGGTATATTTCTCCTATGGTCTTACTCTTTCTTCATTATTTTTTTAAATAAATGTTTTCATTGCTTTTTACAAAAATAAATACGTTCAAAGGGTCGTTATCGTTATTACGATATATTTTGTTAGAATTTGTATTTGTAAAATGTGGTTTTGTGAATTCGGAATTTATATTCTTAATTATTTTCTAATGATCGTTTGCGGGTTTTTCAAATTGTAAAATCAATTGTTTATGATTTTGTTTATAACAAAATATATCGTAATACCGATAACGACTCCTTTAAACGCATTTAGTTTTGTAAAACGCAACTGAAGCATTTATTTAAAAAAAATAGTGAATTTTACAATAACATTGTTTAAACAAATTTATTTTGCAAAACTAATGATAAATTTAGATTGAGCGATGCTTTGATAGCCCTAAAACATCCATGGTTTACCAGAAAAGCTTATCAGTCACGAAAGTTGAAGGTTTCCGAAATTTGAAATTTTCAAAATTAAATATCTAGAAGAACAAGAAAGGTATTTGTACAAACTTAACGGTATTTAAAAGAGTTAAACTTGTACTTTAAGATTCTATATATAGTTTTTTGAAAAAATAATGTCGCGATGATACATAACCTCAAATATAGGCCAAAAATCGCGTTTTTGCACATTTAGGTTAGGATATTTTAAAAACCTGATGTGATGGAGCAATTTTTTGGCCGGATTCAAATTCAGCGACCAAAAATCTACACGAGATGACTATTTTTATTCAATGTACAAATTTCACGTCGTGCTGTACTATATATGATTACGAGGAAAATAAAAATAGAAATATTATGGAATTTTCTTTCATAAACCCTAATTAACATAATTAGGTGTCAATTCTCGCGAAAAGTAAATAGAATAATTTTTAATTAAAAAACTAATTATAACCTGGGAAATGGGATTTACTGATTTAAAAAAAATTGTAAATATTTTGCTGACTTAATTAAGATCGTACAGGTTTATAAATACACTGCCTGCTGTAAATATAGGATATAATAAATATCTGCAACTTCATACATAAAAAGTTCCTTTTTTATATTCTCCCGCCATATTCATATTTGTTTATCTTTTTGTTTGTATCCCTAATTTTTGATACAAACATAAACATGTTGTATCTAAATTTACAAAATATTTTTATCGGCAGTGTATACTTTTTATGGTACCCGGACCTTAGAAAATTAAAATATCCTTGATTTTTTATTAAAAATATTTGGAAATTTTAATATAAAATTTGGTTTAAGGCAAATTATCACATAGTTACAGTATTTGAACCTGACATTCTTAATCGTTTATTGGTACCCGATTTATTTTGTTTTTAACGTCTTTGATAGGCGTGCCACCAAAATAAATTCGAGTTAATTACAAAATTATTAATTATATCTCAAATGAGGCAACTTATGTTAACATTACAAACATAATTTAGAACTGAAGTTAGGCGCATTTATATTGTTACTATTTTAAATTGCATTTGAATTGCAAATATTATTAGATGTTGTCGATTAACCCATAATTCTTTAATAATTCATTTATATGATGTAGATTCTCTCTCTCCTTCTTAATAAAAAATTACAACTAAGGGCAGTCTGCTGCAAACAAAGGAACAATAAAGACGAATTAACTCATGTCCTAAACAAAATCCCACATAATAACATATGATAGGACCTATTCTAGAATAGTTTTAGAAAGAATTATTGATATGCATGTTATTTCACATTACATGCCTTTATTCATAATAGACTGCCTCCTTTCATATACGTATATTAAAGCAAAATTGACTTTTAGGTATTTTTAAATTATGTTAAAAAATTTTTATAAACTACGGAATCCATAAAAAACGTATAATATTTAATGTTTTTGTTGCTAAATAAATTTTCTGATTATACACTTTTGAATAAAATATTTTTATTCATATAAAATTATTTAGATGCGACATACATACATACATATTTCATATTTGAATTCGTTACTTTAAAGACATGGGAAAAAATTTAAATTGATAAAACAAAAATGATAGGATAGATTCCTAATTTGTTTTTTTTTTTTTCAAATTATAAAATATCAGGTCCCTTTCTCAGCTCTAGTTTCAAATAATTATATTTTAGAAAATGTGTTTAGTATCATTTCACCCTAAAATAAAATTAACACAAAAGTGAAGCTTTATTAGCTCTCAATCTAGACCTAAATTTTGTATATTATAAGAGTATTATCACGAATTAAAATAAATGCGGAGAAATCATTATATAGTTAATTTCAGTCAGATCCATTAACGGCACGGCGACTGGCTTCTTTGATAATCTTATCTATTTGTAGGCGCGCTCATTACTACGATTTAACAAGGAAGTTACCGTACTAATAAACCCACTCAAAAATCGATAAAATAACCAAAAAAAACGTGGTTTTAAGAATTTTACCTAAAGCGTATCTCTTTTTTGTAGTTAATCTTATTTTATAATTAGTTCCTAATAGTATCTGTCATAAGAAGCATGATTTAGACTTTAGACTTGTTTACTCTCACCCTTCCCCATTTGTTAAGTTGGCCTTAAACCTAAAAAATAAATCTATTTAAAACCAGGATCCCGTAGCATTCGCCCACGGTATGCACGGTTGTTTATTTTCCGCAATCTTTTGCAACGAGTAAAGTATATTGCAACTTAATTACCAGATTTTAATTAATACCATTTAAGAAATTAATCACTGACGCCATTAAATAATCAGCTGATTATTGGTGTCAAATTCCGGGTTGTTAATAATTTTTTACGGGTATACCAATATCCGTATCAGATTACTTACAGTTAAGAAAAAACTGGCTGTGATCTTGATAGTATCTTGATGAAGATTAAAGATCCGGATATAAAAATCGTATGGGGATTTTGAACCAATTTACCCAACTTCGTATTATGTCATAGTAAATAATTACACGAAGGAACTTTTTATTTACATTGCCAAAAGCTTCCATAGTATTTTTTTACGATTGGATTAGTATTACCCACTTTGTTTACTATTTCAAATCATAACATAAAGTTTTTAGTTCAGTTCTCTAACCTAATGTTCTTTGAATTAAACAAAACAATTATTTAAGATACAAAATTGTTAGCCAAATTTACTATAAAATGTTTTCCAACACCAAAATGAAAATAAAAATTTGGGAAAACGATTTATTTTTTACTTGTCTAATGCAAGATTAACTTATGGGTTCATAACTTACTTTCTCTTGTATCAACAGAAACAGTTTCGAAAATATTTTATAGGTTAGATTCTTATAACCTTTTCCCACAAAAAAATCATTTCCAAAATTTAATAGCAATAAATCTGATCATTATGCACATAAAACACTGCTATAGATTTATTTATTAACCAGGAAAATATTAGATCCACATTGTCATAGTTTTATTAAATGTAATGAACAATCTGCTTATGATTTGTTTTCTGTCTAAAATCTACAACTATCGTTAAAAATAGTCGGAAACAACTCATTTCTTCAATTACCATAAAGAATAAATATAAATAGGACCACTATATTATTTTATTATATAAGAAAAACAATTTGCTAATACTATATTATCTGTCCCCTTTGAGAAATAAACAAATAATTATTTAAATTTAAAAAAATTTATATACTAAGTTTCTAAAACATACAACCTGACAGCTTTATAACCTCACACAGATTTCTAGTCCATACGCATTGTTCTCAACATTTAGAATGTGAAACCTAGTTAATAAAAACGTGATAAAATGGATAATTTGTCGACTAGAATTTGACCACTAACAGCAAATATAATAGAGGAAATCCTAAGTCTGAGTATGTTCTGAAGGAGGGGATCTGGACTAACCCTTAGACAACGCGGATGTAGAAATTTTAATAATTATTTATAGCTTTGTTTCAACCCGCGTCAGAAACAGTTTCTGACCGTCAGGATTTTGCGCGTTAACTTATTTCACATCATATTTAAGTTAATGCGCAGAATCCTGACGGTCAGAAACTGTTTCTGACGCGGGTTGGAACGAACCTTATAGTTAAACGTCGCCATGCCAAAATTAACCTATTTTTCAGAATATGTGTATTTAGCGGAATAGGTTACGGAAATGGAAACGAAATTTTACTGAGATATCTAGTTTGTAAGACAATCTAATCGAGAAATTTCAAATAAAACGTTGACCATCTAACCTCTAAAGTAGATACATTGAAAAAAAACTGAACGTTTTTAAAAATTTCGTTTTCATTTTCGCAGTCTACTCCCAAAATCTCTGAAAAATGATTAATTTGAGCATGTAGTATCTAAATAATTGCCGAAATTTTTTTAAGATGAAAGTAGCCTTTATTTTAATACATATACCCAGCTGTTTTCCAGTAAAACTCTAATATGTTTTGTGACATTACTAACTACACTCATGGACAAAATTACAGAATATTTATACATTTTCAAAATTCCTTTTCAAAAAAATAAATTTTGACCTAATTTAAATACTTTCACTTAGGAAGAACAGTTTATTTTACAAAATTTTAGGGAACAATATTAAATTTTGATAAGAAAAAAATAATGACAAAACAATTAATTAAAGGAACATGTGCTCTTTTAAATTCTATCAGCGAGTTTTATGATTTTGTAAGAGATATGGAACTTTAACAAAACACCGCCAGATTCAAACCTGCTTCATTTAATCTTCGTATCATTATTTTCCAAATATCATTAGCTTGTCTTACAGTTCTAAGCTTAATTTTTGGATGTGACTAAGTCAACGCGCTATTTCGTTTAAAATTATTTATCACAAACCGTTCATCAATATCTGTTATACTCTTTTCAAACCCTTGAGCGGGACTTCATAAGAAATTTTGAATCTCTTGATGACCTTTTCAAGTATTCGATATTGTCGCTTGACCTTTTACGAGACGTTGTGTGGTATATTTTCGTTTATATCCTTAATTATACAGATGTAGAATTTGCGCAGTTTCAGTGTCTAATTGGTTCCTAACTGTCGTTTAAACAGAGAAAAAACACATGTCAATCACTATCACTCACTTATGTGACCACAAATAACTAAATTCACGTTAATTTTTAAATTACATTTGTTCTACGAGATGAATAACATGAACATATACATAAGTGAATGACGCTAATTTAAAGTTATTTTCTAGCAAAAATACAAAAAATATTTAATAATTTAGTTCATGATGTAGGATATTAGAATTTTTCATTATATATAAATCTGTCTCCAAATCTAAGACACACATTTTGATGTGCATCGATGGTTACCAAAAAATCTGGGGTGTGCATCTCAACAGTCTAAGGTGGGTACTGCCTAACCAGCCCCATAATTTACGCCAATGATTTCTAAAAAATGAAAAATTAAATATGTTGCGGTTTAAAAACCTATCTATATCGCCATTTCTTTGGAATCTTCAAAAAATAAGCCATTTTTGGTCCAGAAAACGGGTTAAAAATAAAATTTGTATTATATCAAATTTCACAATCCTTTTTATTGATACTAGAGTAGCTGTGAGGTTTCGGCGAAACCTCAGTAAATATCTTCAAGGAACCTAACGAACGAAGGAAGCAAGCCTTTGAAAAAGTGTGGCAAAAAGGCTTACTGTACAAGTCAAAACAGTAACTACCAAACCAATTATACCTTATCCTTAATCGTACATAAGCGACGGCTACTTTCAGGTCGAACTTGAAAACATCTTATCTCAATACCACTCCATTAAATCTGGCATACCGCAAGAAAGTGTGTTCGTACCTTACTTATTCTTACTGTTTACTGATGACGTACAAGTTACAAAAAATTAACCTGGAAATCGCACATTAAAGCCAAATGATGTCAATTTGACCTAAAAATAAGAAATATATTATGGTTAATAGCTCACCCTATACAAGTCAATATTAAAACTCATCCAGGCACATGGTGCTGTAGCAAACCATCTAATACAAATATCCTCTAGACCTTTCAGTCAAAGATACGCAGGATGATAAACATACCTTGGTATATTTTCAACAGAACCATTCATAAAAACCTCAAAATACCATGACATTATAAGTGACTACTCTGACAAACATAAAAACCGAAGCATGAACCATAGCAACCTGCTAGTAAGTGAACTTTTCAACTCACCATTCATAAAACAGAAGACTCCGAAGAAAATGGCCAGCAGGTGAAAACAAAGAACTGTCAATTACTTAACTAAGTAAATTGTAAATTTGCAAAACAAAATATTCATCACGAAAACACAATAACTACAATAAAAGGCACAGTATTAAGAAGATGTCTTTATTACATTGTATGTCACATTAGGATCTTGCATTATCAGTTCAAGCACAGCATTAAAACATCAATGCACTACAACCAATTTTGGATTACCTTCACGCGACTCGTCCGTAAGCGTATAACGGCCACAACTCAATTCACTAAACCAGCGATATACAGTGGTTTTTGGTAAATTCTTCATCCCTGGATAAAGTTCATCGAGCCACTCTTATTGAGATCTTCTATGTCGAAAGTTGTAAAAAGTAATCGCACGAGAACGTTCACGTGTTAACTCTATTTTTTGCGGAAATGAAATTTTGAAATTACTGTGAACAACATAAATAGCCTCCGTACATCAAAACGTTCCGAGTACGTATGTCGTCTAAAATGTCAAACTTTACAATGGATATTTCAGATGGCATCTAGCAACGCCACTGCTGCCAGTTCCCGAAATATAGGCTGTATTCTTTTGAGTAAATTATCACTGATCAAAGTGAAAAAAGTTAAACTGATAACTTCATGTTCTCTTGAATATGCATTTACTTGTCATTGGGTCGAAGTGATCATGATTACTTCAAGTGAGAGAACTGAAAGTGATAATTACTCAAAAGAATATACCTATAAACGGCTACCCTTGTACTTTAATGACAGCCAGAGGCGGATACAGCCTTTCTCTTTGGGGGGAGGGGGTGATATCACAGAAGTACAGTATGACAAGCGAAAGCAAGTTGTTGACGTAGGGGAGACGCCAGCGATATTCCCATTTCTACTGTAAATGGCAGGGTCGGGTCTATTTTTCTGAACTCCAAGCTCGTAGAGGGGATGGGTGATCGCAAGACAAAACAAGTTGTTAAGGGGGGGGGGGGAGATGCCTGCAGCATACACATTCCTAGTATAAGAGGCAGAATCAGGTCTATTTTCCTGAACTCAAAGCCAAGGGGGGGGGGGATCGCCCCCCACCTCTTGGATCCACGACATACTTTTATAAACTTAAACACTGAATTTAAAACGCTGGGGCTTTCTGAATATTACTCATCAATTATGTACGTGAATATATACATAATAAAATACAAATTGAAACATCAAATGGTTTTGAAAAAGAAACCGTAGTTAGCTTCGTATGATAAAAGATACGTTTTAACACTACATATAAATGCTTCTAGAAAACCTGATTATTTTAGATTTTTTAAATATCAGACTGCATCGCATTTACCTGCCTCTAAACTATATTCCAGAGGCCGTCAATAAATAAAGTTTACATAAATGAGTCATTTTTCTAAAAAATTCTAAAATTTCTTATTTCTATAAAATTCGAATGTAGACATAATACGATTTCAACGTAAGTATAAATGAATATTTTATCGATACTTTCACATAAACTGTTAAAAATTTCTATTACATTTTAATGTCTTACACCTTTTTACGAAATCATCAGTATACTAATTTGATTCACGTTAATGACTGCAATTACCCAGTTAATCTAAAATAAACAAATTCGCAGGTATGATTCTGCCAAAAAAATTATAATACGTTATAGCACGTAGTAGTGTCCCATCACAAAATTGGAGTATTCTAAAAATATACTCGCAAATTAAAAATAGTCGCATAGTTGGTTTCCTCTCCGCTAATAATAAAATTCGCCAACGCATTTATCTTAGACAAAATTAAATCGACATATAATTCCCAAGAATGTAAATATACAAAACCACCTACCAAAAGTGTGCTAGCATAAATATATTTTAATCTTTTTCATTGTAAATTCATTCTTTTCTCATTACTATATTACCGAAATTACAACGCATTTTGGATCCATCTATTTTAATTTTTACGATCACTTTCTTTTTAATTTGGTAACATCTATTTTTGAAACCACAACATCTAGTTTTGGTCAGTTTTTTTATAAAGTGGTTTTTCCCAGAGTTTTGACATTTAATTGGATCAATTAATTAATTAATATATTATAAAAATCTCTACCCATATTTATATTACCATATGTAAAATAATAGTTTAACTAAGCAATAAAATACGAAAAAATTCGTCCAACGTCAGCATAGATATGCCTAACACATAGGCGCCGACTTCTGAAATCTAAATGGGTTGTTAGAATGGTTTTTCATTTCAATAAACTACTGTAAATTCATAAAATAACAATTTTATGGTTAAAGCGGATAAGTTGATATATTTATGTTTTCACTGTAACGTCACTCTGTTCTCATTACTATATTACCGAAATTATAACGCATTTTGAATCCACTCATTTTAATTCTAGGACCACTTTTTTTTTAATTAGATAACATCTATTTTTGAAGCTACTACATTTGGTTTTTTTATAACGCAGTTTCTCCCCGAGTTTTGACATTTAATTAGATCAATTAATTAATTAATATATTATAAAAACCTATACCAACATTTGTATTACCATATGTAAAATAATAATTTGACTTGATAATAAAATAAGAGAAAATCGTTTAACGTCATCATCGATATATCTTGAACACAGGCGCCGACTTTGGAATTCTTAATCAATTGTTAAAATAGGATTTCATTTCAGTGAACCGCTATAAATTCACTAAATAATAATTTTATCGTTAAAACTAATATAAATTTCCGTTTTCACTGTAATTTCTTTCTTTTATCATTACTATGTTACCGAAATTATCCAGCCATTTTTATTTGTACCACCACTTTCTCCTTAATTTGGTAACATTTAGTTTTGAATCTACTACATCTAGTTTTGGTCAGCTTTTTTGTAAAGTGATTTTTCCCAGATTTTTTACTTTTAGTTGGCTCAATAAATATATTATAAAAATCTTTTTCAATATTTATATTACTAAACACAAAATAATAGTTTTACTCGGTAATAAAATAAGAAAAAAATCTTTTAATGTCAGAATTAATATGTCTAGGACACAGGCGCCTGATTTTGAAATCTTCGTGGGTTGTTGAAATGGTTTTTCATATCAATAACGTACTAAAGATACATTAAATAAAAATTTTATTTTTAACGCAGAGCTCTTCTATATAAAAAAAATAATGAATTTTAACAAGTTAATATTTTTCTTCTTAAAATCGTCAAAAGGAAAAGCAAGCAGTTTTTTTCCTGCAAATTCCACTCTGGTTGTCCCTTCATATTGCTTTCAACCACTTAATGTTCTCATCAGTGTAGCTCTAATGAACCGAGAGCAAGGTTCACAGAAAACAACTACCTACTAAAAATCCCTGATCCGAGATGTCAGTAGGGTATTATTCCCGCCGACATCTAATGTCAGACTATTAAATATCAACAGCCAAACGACATCTATAAATAAATAATGATTTTTCTGTTTTTTTTTTTTTATTTTTGGCCACTTCTGTGTAATATTAATTTTTTAATAAAAATAAATAAAAAAAACTTCAAAAAGTGACTTTTTCGCACCTTACCTTGGAGCTAAACAAAAAGGAACTACTTTTCTGTATAGTTAATTATTTAGGTGACCTACGGTACATAAAACTGTTTTGGCCAAGTGAACTAAAAAAACAAGCTACATATGCTATAAATAGTGAGAGCAATACTAGTTTCTTCAATCTGATTTATTTTAAACCCCAAATAACAGATACTATATTAAACTAAGCAATTGTAAACGGAGAAAAATTCATGTTCGTTTCAAATAAGTTTAATAAATATAACAACTTATAATGAACGTATATTTAATTTAATATCTTTGTAAATAAACAAAATTTCAGTAAGAAATAAAGAAATCTCTGAAAATTTTGATTTTTTAAAAAATTTCTCACTACTCCGGTGATTCGTAGATGTCGTTCGACTGGCGATATGTTTCAGTCTGACATCGAGGTCGGTAGGTGACAGGTTTGCAATATCCTACCGACATACTTTGAAATTTATATTTCATATATTAGTTATTTCCTGCGAATGTTGCTCTCGGTCCGATACAACTCCACTGACGATAATAACGTGGTCGAAACGCGTATGGAGAGAGGACCAGAGTGGTATTTGCAGGAAAAAAACTGTTTGTATATATTCTTGCCTTTTCTCTCCCTGAAAGGAGAATACGTTTATAACAACTAATTTAATATCAACCAATCTTTTCTTTGGATCTCAACAAACTTACTGAAATAAACCTAAAGCTTAACAAAATTTAAATATTCGAGTTTTATTCAAATTTTTGATTTTAAATACTTAGTTTTCTTCGTGTATATTAAATATATTTTTTTAGAAAACTTGGACACAGTTGTCCCATTCATTTATATTAAAATTTCAAGCTACTAAAAATACCAGCAAAATATTATCTTAGACATTCAGATGTCCTATTTTTAATAATGTTTATGAAGATTTTCTTTTATTTTGAAAGTTGACTTATTCAGACAGAACAAATAAATTATAAAAATGTTACAAACGTATAAACCATTATACTAGTGAAGTGATTTTTTTTCAAAATAGGCATAATATACTTATAACTATTTATAATATATATTATTAATGAAAAATATATAAATAATACCATTACTAAAGTTGTCTTTTTTTTTTGTTTCAGAAAATCTACGGCCACAAAATATTAGAAATCCCTTGAAAATGGTTTTTCCAGTCTCTACATCATTTGATGAAGTTGAAAGTGCAACCCTTCGTTTACTTCTTCCGCCTCAACATAATGATTCTTCGGTTATTAGAGTTGAAGTTAACCAAATTCTAGGTACCAGAAGAAAGCGATTTTTACAAGAAAGTACGTTATATCTTTCAGAAAAAGATCCAAAGTGGTGTGAAATAGACATTTCTAATGCGGTTACTTCGTGGATAGAAGGACAGAAAAACTTAGGTTTAGAGTTAGTTTGTATAGGCTGTACGAATAATTTAAATCCTCAAGTTGCTGCTATAACTGCTTTGGTGCATACCCCTCAAAAAAGATCGAAGAGATCTCTGCGTGGTAATGAAAGGCTGAGAACTGACTGCAGTGCAAGGCATCAGAAAGGCAAAAAGAAAAAATGTTGTAGACATGAAATGAAGGTCACCTTCACAAAGTTACCGTTTCCAGAAATGGAATTTATAGTGGAGCCCAAGGTATACGAAGCTGGTTTATGTCATGGTTTGTGTCCACCAAATTATAATTTTGCGACAAATCACTCAAGAATTCAAGGATTAATGCATCAAATTCACAAAAATGAAGCGAAACTTGAAAATAAAAAGAACAGTATACCTAAAACATGTTGTGCACCGTCCAAACTAGGCAACTTAGATATATTATTAGTAAATAGGGATGAACCTAGTAAATTAATAGTTGAAACGTGGGAGAATATGAGAGTACTTGAATGCGCGTGTTCCTAAACAAATTAGGTTTCTAACCAAAGACAATTTATGAATTATTTTAATTACGGGTCGTACTGAGCATTTCTTATTTATTTTTTTGCCATTTTCTTAGGTTGTATAAAATAAGAAAGTTAATTTATTGATATTTGACCA
This sequence comes from Diaprepes abbreviatus, assembly GCA_034092305.1. Taxonomy (NCBI): domain Eukaryota; kingdom Metazoa; phylum Arthropoda; class Insecta; order Coleoptera; family Curculionidae; genus Diaprepes; species Diaprepes abbreviatus. The sequence goes on along the minus strand of JASJET010000068.1, from coordinate 5,112,069 downwards.
GTATTAGACAATATATGTTATTTATTTTATTTTTTTAAATTAGTTACCATAAAGAACCAGCGCTGCTTTTTTACATAACTACGTTTTCCTTTCAGTATTACCAAACCTTATTGTATTTTATAAACTCAATCGTATAGTGGACTGCCATTTTTATATTGTACAGGGTCATTGTTTATGTATCAACACCTCCGTAAAAAAATCCGTACGTATATTAAAAAGTAGATATTTTTATATAATCTAATAATTTAAATATCAGTCTTTTAGAACTGGCGGTTGTAATTAAAATTTTTAAGTTTCTGACGTTTTCCAAACTCTTGTTGTGGAATTTGCAAATTACCATTTCATTTAAAATCCCTCACCAATAAGTGCAACATAAAATCATTATCTCCATTTGTTCCTTAACCTCACTTCTGTATTGTCTGGGTTATTATTGAAATCAGATCTTAACCAAATTCTTTTCGTGACGCGAAAATGCCTTTTCATCCTAAAAAAATGTAAAGAAAATATGGGTATCTTTTTTGAAAATTGTACCTTTAATTAAATAAATCTGATACGTTTCGAAGCTTATTTTTGGAAGGCGTCAAAAACTTAAACAATACAAATAAATATCCTTTAGAATTGGAAATAAATGGGTGTAGGAAAAATAATTTATTAATTAGATCGGTTCCTTGTTTAAAAATGGTGTCTTTTGTTGTTAAGAATTTTTTTAAAGTTTTGTATAATTGTTTATTTAAAAAAAAAACTTAAAAACCTCTAATCTATGGTTGATCAGAAAAAAATGACTACCATTTTTATACCAACAATTTTGAATGAATTAAGAAAAGTTTAAAACTTTTACTGCTAGTATATAAGTTGGATGTCATTGCACATTAAATGATCCTGGTTAAAAGGGCCTTAAACTGCTTTACTTACTTACATGGACGCAAAATAAAGAACGTACATTAAACCATATAAGAGAAACAATTACAAAATAATCTTACGAAAGGTATAAAGCTCAAATTGCTCCATTTTACATTTTTAATCCAAGAAGTTTTCTGGATAGAACGCAAATAAATCGATTTTGTAACAAAATCAAAATTATTTGTATAAAAAATATATATTTAAAAAATATATATAACTGCCAATATGGCCTCTTGAATTTGTCTTCAAGGAATGTGCTTGATTTTAGGTTTTAAACAATTTAGTAAACAATATAATGAAAAAATGTATATAATTTCTGCTTTATACGCTTCATAAAATAAATAAAATTTGTAAAACATTAAATTAATAAGCATTATAGCACGTATGACACGGCAAACCTTTAGTTATAATTTATAATTAACAGTTTACAGTAATTGACTGACCCAAAAAACTTTACTTTTCCTTTATAATATTATAGTTCGTTTTAAAAAAATTGGGGGACATATCGAAAGAATTGTTCTAATAACGCACACAAAACTATGAAAAAACAGAAGCATATAAGTCTATTTACTGACCATATGCAGCTGACTAGTGTGTCTACCATACATAAAAGAAAACATCTATAGAATTTAATTCATCTACACAAAATAGACTTTCGGCCACGTTGGCCTTTTTAACTTAAGACCTAAAAATATATAGTTTATAACAAGAAAAAACTATGACTTAAACTAAAATTTTTTAAAAGACAAAAAAGTAAAAGAAATTATCAATTTACTGTAAATAATATGTGTCCATAGGCATCCATCAAAAAATAGGGGTTTAGAGGGTACAAAACTATTTTCATTTGTTTATTTATTGTTTTTAACTAAATTTTCACGTAATATGGGCTTTAGTAAAAAAAGGTTATCTTATTCACTTCAATATCTTAAGAAATGCCTGCGTTATAAGTGAAAACTTTTTTTTAATTACGTTTTTACACCCTGTATTTTAAACAAGAAGAGCCAAAATGAGAAATGGCCTAATAATCGTCCTATCTTCTTTTGACTTAAAGAATATATCAGGACACCCTGTACACCAATATATTAAAACCTTCGAACATACCCCTGTAGAAGTAGCATAACGTCAGAACAAGGGCCCGGTTGTTTGAAAGCTGAATAATGTAATAATATTTTTATTTATATTTGAAAAAGTGTTGATAAACAGTAGATATTTAATTTCTGGGTACAGACATACCGATTTTATGCTATCCTTTTCTAATTGCATTATTTAAACGAGTATCGTCGGTACATCCTTCGAACATACCCCTGGGTACGTCAATTCTGAAAGCAAAATATGAATATATGGTTGCCTAAATTATTATTGTTATTTTTGATATGTAAACAATATCTAACAATATCTACCGATAAAAATAAGTTTTTAAATCCTCTTTTTGTTAATATTAATTGTAAACTTCGCATTTATAGTAATTTCTAACACTTAAAACCACCGAAAAAAGTCACGACAAGCAATTAAACTGAAAGACAAGACAAGTAAATATGTTTATGTCTGTCAAACATCAAAAAAGCGTCTCCCCCACCGACCATAAACAGCCTTCAAACAAATCTATTGTTGTTTAAATCTAGGGTATGATCGAAGATTAAAACAAGCCGAGTTCAACTTAAAAATTCAATTTTCTTAGACTGACAAGGGGATGTCGCGAACTTGTCATCACCGATTTGGATGAGACTTAAGAATTATACCGACTAAGATCATCTAAAGAAATCCCCAAAAGTTTTCGTACCATCGCTCACTTGTTTTTTGTGAAAAAAAATTTAAAAAGACAAAAAAAAACATTTCTCTACACTTTTGAATGGTTTTGTTTTTCGATTAAAAATAATTGATTTCAAGATTTCCGATTGCTGCATTTTATATAAGTTTAATTTTTCATTGTTTGTTTCTCAAAAATTATCACAATCTGTTTTAAAATTTTTTTACAACTGTGAAACTGAAAATGGAGGTAATGAAGGAACCATTTTTTAAAAGCATGTTAACTATGTGTTTAAATGTTCGTGTGCAAAACTACATGGAATAATTAATAATTATAATTTTTGAAATGATAAAAAAAAATTATATTGAGCGGGGATCGAACCCTCAGCTCTCGGTGCACTGGAAGAGCATTTTTTTGCATTTTAAAAACCACTCTATTTTCAAGTAAATTTTATAACTAACACTAGTAACATTTAAATTCTAACTTATTTTCAATATAGTACAACCACATAATATATCACCTTAAAACTAATTCGGCACACTATGTACAACACTACAGCCTAAAGCTAAGTATTTACCAAACAGAAGTTATTGTACGGCATATTTCAGCCTAAGCAACAACACAGAGAACGGTTCATAGAGCTGCTAGCCGTTGTTATGGCTATATTTATTCTCCATTGCTTAAGTTCGTAAGTTAACAAAGTTCCGAAGTAGTCTTGAACTTATATTCAGCTTATTTTGCCCTTTAGAGGAAAAAAAAGTAATAGTAACTGCTGCGATATTAAAGAATCATTTGTTATCAGTTTTCTGAGTAAAAAAGGTTTGTATAAAAAAAACCTTTAATATTTAAATGCTGAGCTCTTATCCAGTTGCACCACGGCGACTGATGTCAGAGAGCTTCTAAAAGAGTATCACATTTGTCAGCGTATAATACGTTTGAGTTTAAAAAATTTTTCACAAAAATCAAGTAAAGAATGGCACGAACGCTTTTGGGATTTCTTTAGATGACCTTAGTCGGTGTAATTCGTAAGTCTCGTCAAAATCGGAGATGACAAGGTCGCGACCCTCCCTTGTAAGAGTTAATTGTTCCAAATGCCTCGAATGTCAAACTTTTAATCAATAGATCTATAGATGCTCAAAATATCAGGTCATGTGTGTCCCCTTCTTTTAAGTAACTTTAATATTGTGTCCATTTTGTCCATCTGTAGTAATTAGGTTATTCTTAGTTGTAGGAAGCTAGCCAATTATATAATTTCTATAAATATAATATTATTTAATTTCCAGAATAACATTATTCTTAGAATATCAAGTCGAAACAATCGAATAGCGAATTTATATAATCTTAAATAGTCTAAGTTAAATTATTGTGGCAAGTAATGGATTTACATTTACAAAAATACTTGGTTTAATAGGGTTAAATTTTGGAAAGGTATATAAAATAGCAAATATCTTATGATGCGATTTGAAAAGCATTCATTTTGGGTACGGTTTAAATATATTTATTTAATTTAAAAAGATTTAAAATGGTTAGTTTATGTTGAGAGACAAATTAATAAATAAAATTAATTTTAAATTAATTATTGCCTAAAAGATTTCTTAAATTGGATAAATTAAAATTATACTTAGGATATCCTCTTGAGAAGCGGATGACATATCATTATTCCTGCTTATTCTTGTCACTATTCTAAATTCGATAGTATCCTTACTAAAACATATAAGTGGCATGGAAAGGAAACATCCTCAAGATGCTTTCAAAGAGTTTTCAGTAAATATCGATATAATTAACGCTATCATTCTTTGTGAAAGCTTACATAAAAGAACTCACACTCACATCTGAATACAAAATTAGATTAAAAATTAAACTAATATGCTTGTTCAAGAATTAGCCTGAATAAAAAGGATACAGCTGGTAATTATGTATACAGTCAATGTACTTGATTTTTTAAGAACGTTAGCACTTACAAGCTTGACACTTTCTGCTAGCCATATCAGACATAATGGTTGAGATGTCAAATTTTCAACATCAATATCTTGAAAACTGGCAAAGTTAAGTATAGTGTTATATGCAATATGATTAAAATTTTGGGGATAATTCAAAAATTTAATCATATATATGGTGTTCCATTTAAGAAAATACAACTTTGTTGTCTTCTGACTTTGTCGCTGACTACATAATTAAAATTATTTTGCTTTTTTAAATTTTTAAAAAACCCAAAATATCCATACATAATATATACGTTGTAGCCTATAGAATAACAGTGTAATAATTTATGTAAAAACTATTTGTGGTGCCACAACTATTAAGTCAAAACTTGCCTACTGTAAAGGGACATTTAAATTCTACTGACTATTCATACTGTTTAAGATACGGTCAAAATATGACTTTCCCTTTTTAGTTAACCTAATGAAATGCGAATATTTACTGTGATATAATTTTGTTAATTAACTTATGCTTATACGTATAAATAGAAAAATTAAATGTATTTGTCTCGATGTATGTGTATATGTGAAACTTACTGAAGTGTGTTTAGTATTTATGTTTAATATCTCTGTAACCTAATGATACAGTTAAAAGTATTATTTTTGTCTACTCATTTTTATAATGCTCGTCCTTTTGTATTTACACGGATATTTATATTACCAGTTTTTTAATTCATTATTTTTTTATTGTTATAATAAAATATCTTTTTAAAAAAGTTGTTTTTTTTAGTTTATTTTTCAAGTACCTACACTTCCACAGATATAACAGTAAACATCAGAGTCTACTGCAACAATCATCGTTTTTAATACCCCCTAGATTTTGCTATATGTGCGCCAATGTACGCAATAATATTATATGGGACTACGCTGAGCTTAATGAACGCTTGTATTAAGAATATAGATATAAAATAAATACTATAATGACTCGTAAAAGTGGAATATAATCTCAACAATACGAAACAACAATATTAAAATCGCATAAGTTCATCTCCTAGTTCCCAAAGTCTTTAATGCTTAGACGCTAATTGCATTCATATTATTGGTTATTTTGAACGACCTCTAGCATGGTTAGATTGACATATTTTTCCCAAAAATTAGATTACTTCAAATTCTTATAAAATTTTATGTTTTCTTAATGTACGATAAATAATAAACTTTGAATAAAATGCCGCCTTAATATTTAAACCATGATTTAAAGATAATAAACATCACTATAACCTAACATTTTGTTTATAAAATCCCTCCCATCAAAACAATTTAAAATGACATAAAGTTCGCTTTCTTTATTGTCCAGAGATATATTGAAGACACCAATAGCGCTTTTCTATCTCACAGTTGCGCACTAAAGACCTTGGGAACGAGGGGAGATGCTTATGAGGATTTATATACATCTGTCTTTTAATGTTGGGACCAAAGGTTGTTTAACATGCTCAGTATTTATTATATATATATATATATATATATATATATATATATATATATATATATATATATATATATATATATATATATATATATATATATATGGGATTAAGAAATAATAGTATAGTATTGGCAAACAATTTAAGCTTCATTCACTCGTAAAATCAGTGATGCCACTCGTCTTCAAATCTTCCAAAAACCTCTAATTTTGATTTTCGATACATTTACATTACTAAAATACCTCCAAAAGTTCCCAAATTTAGTTTAGTTTGTATAAAATCCTAATAATGTACATATCTTCTAGGTATGGAATATCTCAATTACTCTAGTACCAGCAATATTTCAGTTTTCAAATACCCCTGTATGGGTGTATAGCTTGTTGCCGATTACAAATAAAGGCTGTATTCTTTAGAGTAATTATCAATTCATCAAAGTGAAAAAAGTGTAACTGATAACTTCATGTTCTTTTGAATATACATTTACTTGTCATTGGGTCGAAGTGATCATGATTACTTCAAGTGACAGAACTGAAAGTGATAATTACTCAAAAGAATAGCCCTAAAAAAATTATATCACCAAAGACGATTTTAAACAACTGAATCTGTGTTGGGATTACTGCAATAAAATATCTGTCAAATTTCAAAATTACTGATAAAATGTAATTTGAAAAAAGATATTTGAAATCCATTATACAAATTTTGAGCGGTCCTTTAAGATTTCGACGTCATCTTAGACATTTAATTTTGTGGTCTTGGCAGAATGGCGAATGTGAAATAAAACTAATATACAATACATATTTGTTAATTTTATTTTTGAGTTCTATTCGAAATTCTAGAGAAATTATGTATATTAAAAAAAAGTCAATTTTAAAATTTTGAGTGGTAATCATCTTATTTGGCGGTAAATGATTTCTAGATTCTCATTTCAGTTCCTGAAAATGTCAGATACTTTTCAGCACAGATGTGCATTAAGTACATTTCTGCTTTAAAGATGGTTGAGGTACTTCCTAGGGATTTAGCAAGCCTGAAACTCGGGTCTGTTATTTCTTCGAACCATTTCTTCCGTCTTGGATCCATTTGTGTACTATGTAAATCCAGTCGTGTACTGTAAACTTTATCTCAAATCATCCAAAAAATAAAGTCTCCGTTTTAAGCATTCAGTTATCATCACTTACATATGACATAATACATATAATCAAAAAAATCTAAGCCCCAGCTAGGAGGCTGAGGTTTTTTATAGATAAAATTAATATAAAAAATATTAGAGCCTACGGGGTGAATAAAAGAAAAACCAAAAATACTTTTAATGTCCAAAATCCTTATTTATAGATTATAAGTATATTATGTATATTTATTATCACACTCTTTTAATTCCTGCGACTGCGAACTCTTATTAAAATTCTAAATAGAGATGTGGCCTAAATTAAAATACTTCATAAAAATCAAAAATTCAAATTTATTTCAAAATAACCTCAAATTAACAACTCGAACAAACATCGAGAATTTCAACATCCAACCGACCACTAAGGCAATTCTGGAGTATTTCATATTTTTCTACTGATATCGAACGTTTCTGAACGACTACAGAACAATTTTTATAAAGTGAATCAAAAGAAGGAAAAACTGTAGAAAATTTCAGACCGTCTTTTATAGTCGTTATATAAAATAAGATTAAAATTTATCAAAGAAATTATAAACCCTCATATTCCTAAAAATATATAAACTATAGACAAAAATACAATTATGAAGTCAATAGAGCAGGACCGAATTTGAAAATAATGGGACCCTGAGCACAATTTATGTGGGGGGCCAATTAAGGAAAACAAAATTCTGCAAAAATCTTAAATTAACAAAAGATTATTAATTTCAACAACAAATATGTTATTTCAATACAAATAAGTATTATTCAGACAACAAAAATAAATTAATAATAGACTTAACCTTCGATTGAAGCTTATGATGGCCCTTAAAATAACAGCCGGATGTACTAAAATGATTTAAATTTAAAACTATCCTAATTGACAGCAGAGAGCTTAAACTGACAAGAGCAACAATAAATCAAGCAAGTTTTAAACTAAAAATACAAACATAAAAAATCAATTTGTTTCATTACTGAACTGGCAAAAAAGGAGAATTTTATTCATTTTCGATATACAACTATTTCTTTTACATATTTCAAGGCTTTGTCGCAAAGTTCTTATAATTAATATTCCTATATAAGCATTTATTTGTGACATATGTAATATAAATTATGATAACATCAGAAGCCAAACAAAACTGGGCAATTATAAGATTTAAATTTCATGGCAACTAGATCGGGTTTAAATCTTAAATCTTCTGGCTGAAGGGGTTTACTGTTATAGCAGTTGTAACTAAATAGTGGAAATATGCAAGGAAACTATTTTAAAGAAAAAAACAATTTTTCTTTATGTAACTACATGAATTCTTTAAAGAGGATTAGACAATGTGTACGATTCTTCATTTTATGAATCGTTGACACTATGGTGAAGGACTAAATGTTTACTGTGTAATTCACAACATGATCTAACTTTAAATCTCGTCTAGAAAAAACATTATCTTTTGTTACCAAAATGACAAAAATAATTATATTTTGTTTATTATGGGAAGGTAATTCCTCTTACCGATTCCAAAGCTTTATCTATAGGCTTTTAAGGCCCATTACACCATAGGATATTCAGCTATCCTAACTAGGTTTGGCACTAAATTCAGCAGCACCTTTTATTTTTGTTTTTCATACAACCAGCCACCACGGCTATCACACGGTCTATTTTTACGTGCTTACAAAAGACCATGGTAAATATCGGAGTTTTTGCGCGCTCGACAAACATTCGTCCATTGATTGACGATTCTGATTCAGCACGGTGTAATTGGTGCATTCTAAATTTCTCTTATTTCTGCATCTTAGTTACGATTCCTGAATATCGTGTAGTCTAATATTTTTATCCTTAGTTTTCCTCTATAAAAGTTTGTTTATGGCATAATACAAATTATAACAATGGTATAAACAAAACAAAACTACCAAACAATAATATCTAAATTCATGGCAAGCAGGTCCGGTTTAAAAGTTAAATGTGTTTACTGAATCTTGCTGTTTACTAAATGTTAATAAATATAATATATAAAAATAAAATTTAAAATAAAACTGGCAAGTGTCAGTGTAACTTGCGTGTTGTTGGTTCCGTAATAAATAATTTGTTTAGAATGCCGGCGGCTTTCTTTAAAGGAAGGGCGGCTTTTTTAAACGAAGCCCCGCCAACGCATATAATGGAGACGTTTGTTGACAAACAGTTCGCGATCAATTTATACCGTAATCGCTCAGTGCTGTGGGGTCTAGGTTACTACTCTACATTATTTAATCTAAGAATAATACAATATAAAGTTAAGAATAAAATAGTTACACGATACTTTCTACTACATTCCTTAGCAACAATTACAACTGCTGCAACAACTACCAAAAACTGATCTTTCTTATTACCTGTTAATTGAGTAGATTTTTAAATTAACTGATACAGAAAGCTGCACTTTTTACACATGAGCACACATCTAATATGCGGTGCTTTAACTGCTACGGTTTTCAAACAATACAGTACAGATCAAGGCAACATAAAATTAGGTAAAACCAAAGATTATTATAGCTAACGCTAGCTATTATAATCTTTGGTAAAACGCAAAAAAATATTTCCGTTATTTTGGACTATTGGGTGATTTTTTTTATCAGTAACGCAGAATTTAACTATTGTTTATTAAAGTTATACAGTTAATTGTTATTAGTGATTCATTTAAAATAATAATTGTAACCAATAATATTACTGAGATGAAAGACGTAGGATCATTCCTATGGCTAATGGTAATTACGTGGGTAGACATCACATATCAGTTTAAAGATGTAATATCAATTTTGTTAGATTAGTAGTTACATATCCAGTTTAGAAGGTTACACAAGGTTGCGATTATAAAATAAAAATTGCGAAAATACTAAATAAATATGCGCCAAACGCGTAAATCTCGACATAAATAATGTTATGAGCTAATTTGGGTCAATGTAAACTAATTTACATGCAGCACTGTGCAGAACGAATTTTATAAAATAAAATGTGCCTGATGCACAACACTGTGCATCATATAGTGAAAGAGAAAAGCGTTATTGTTATTTGTGATCTTGCGAAGTGGTGCTTCAATGTTCAAAACAGTTTTATGATATGTTTTAAATTTTGTGCATAAAATCTATGTTTATCGTTTTAACCAAATATTTAATTGAAGAAGTAAGCCCACTGAAAATCAAATTTCCCGGCTGAATTCTGAATTATGGCGCAAACGCAACAGACAGCAACAATTTGACGTACGATTTAAATGTCACTTTATTTTTTTTCGTGCCCGTCAGCGGTTTGAAGAATAAATATTCAGTAGATTTTGGGGGTTGAAAATAGTAATTTCTCTTTGAAGAAACAACCAGAGGGATAAACACAAATTTCACAAGCATCCGGGTAGGTTGACAGTAAATTTTATTTAAGCTCTGGAGGACAGTTGTTGTCATTGTTGTTCTAGATTTTTTTCACCCTAACTACAAGTCTAAGCTTGTTTTTTTTGTGGTAGGTTTTAGGCCTGCCTCCGCTTTTGCCGCTACCGATTTTTCTTCCAAGGGAAACGGAGTTGGAATGGTAAGGTGTGTTTAGTACTCTTAAAGCTAGGAACAACTACCAAATCATGGACAAAAGAAGGGGCTGGCCTGTACCGGATGCTAAGAAATTAAAACCACTCGCATTTAACCTCGAAGAGGCCTTACAAGTAGAAAACCTCTACAGGCCTAGTCTGCTGGCTATTAACCAAAATGACTTTAAGCCTGGTGAAGTAACATTATCGTCGAGGGATGGAGCTGTGAATGTTTTACGATTCCTTAGAGTTTGGTTGGATTTACCACATTCTGTTTTTCTTTCTGCTGTCTCATATCTGGATATGTTTCTGTGTAAAATGAAGGTAAGCAGGGTTATTTATCTTACACATTTAGTAGGGTATATGTGAGTATGATGCAACAAAGATGCAATGTACCGAAACATATAAAAATAGAAATATAGGCAAATTTTGGGATGGCTTAAATCAGACCAAAGGCTTTAATAGTATAAAAATCTAGCTATTTTTCAAACGTATGGTAATTGAAGGACTTCGTTATATTTTAATTTCTAAACTAATTTTTCAAATTTAAAGTCGCATATCTCTTTTGTCTGTAAGATGTAAAGAATTAAATAGGTATTTTTAACAATAAATATATCTACATAATATGAAGTATAAACAGGCTGGATTCTTACAAAAATATATATATATACGAGTTATACTACTCCTGTACCCATGGCTTGCTCAAGACCTTTTGATTGTGCTGACTTGAAAATAATTGTTTTTTCTGGAAGTTTACCTTGTTTTTTATGTAATTTTGTTATAATTTTGAGATGAAACCCACACCACTCGACTTAGGATCACAACTTTTATATAAGTTTCAAGAAGCCATTAGGTAATAATCACGGTAGCCGAGTGCATTAGGTGTTGACCTCACAATCAAATGTGCGAGGGGTCAAGCCTTTGCGTGATAACTTGTTTTTTGTGAGAAGAGTACAGAAAGTTTAAAAAGTTCTTTTTTAACTGTTTAATAATAAAAATAATATAATAGTAACCAAAACAAAACTAATTTGAGCAAAAATGTGTATCACAAAGAAAATGCAAAAGCCTTAGTTTTATTTTATTGGTTTTAATAAAGTGGGTTAAGAGCATATTATGTAGTCAAAATGTAGATAAAGTTTTATTGTGAATTTTTATATAAAGTGATGTTGTTTGGACCAACTTATGGACGCCCGAACCTGTCATATTTTAGTTATTTTATTTTTATAAAGTACAGATTTTCCTTTATGAAACACTGTATCGATTATTGAGAACTGGAATAAAATCAATAATTACTGAGGAAATCGTACACAAACAGACGCTGTGGAAATTTTGTTTCATACTATGTAGTGATGGGGTTAAATCTATAGTAACACGTACAAACTTCTTGAGTAAATACTATTAAATGTCTAAAAAAACTTCAGAGAAGTAAAAAAGCAGTCATATTTGGGAAGCCATAATACCCAAACCTAAACATTTTTATAATAAATAATATAACAACATAAACTTTACAGAAAATAGAATTAAAAAAAAGTGTGGCAACCATACAATAAGCCAGGAATTGTACCTATATACCTACTTTCCGTACAATTTCAGCTGAGTCTCGGTGAGTAGACTTGACTCTACAATTTTAAAGAATTAAAAAAATAGGAAGATGTATTTCAACTTCTTGGAGCCAGTAGGAAATAAACTGCTCTACAAGAGTTAGGGATAATTCTAACTTTTAAATAAATAAACAAACAAGTTATATGTTAACAAAAAATATATTCAGTACATAAATAAAAAATTTTTAAAATACTAATAGGTGTTATGTCTCCCGTGATTTCAGTAACCATCCACAGAGTTTTGGCATACTATCGATCAGATTTTTGAACATTTTCTGTGGGATTTCATTTCACAGGCATGGTATAAGGGCTTCTAGTTGTGTGAAAGTTTCAACTGGTCCATGATTATCCAATCTCCTCTGAAGCATGTCTCAAGCAATGTTGCCAACTAACTTACTGTTTTTCATTCATGATGACACACTCTATTTCGCTACCCAGTAACCATGATGCATTGGATGAGTGAGGCTTGCACAACAGATGCTGCGACCTCAAATTTACCTCATTTAATCGCCTTCTTATAGTTATAGTGGTTTTCTTATGGGGTTTAGAGTTATCAGCCGGTCTTGTAGGGGTTTTTTTTCTTGGATCACCAATCCTAGATCTTTCTGCTACCGAACCAGTTTCATTTTAGCGGGCGTTATGTCTGCTAATGACACTTTATAAACACCTGAGCAACATCTCGTTATCGCTATTTTATAACATGCCAATTGGCTTCTTTGAATGTTACTTATGTCTAACCATGATTTTTAAGCGAACCTCAACCGATATAAATACTAATTTAAAATTTCCTATACCTATATCATATTTTAAAAATTACAGATAAAACCCTATAAAGCAAAAAGAGCCCAAGAAAAAAATCAGACATCAGGACATGAAAAGATGAATATTTTCGCAATAAACTCACGTGGAGCAGTTTATTAACTCTTATTACAATTAAAAATTAAACTTGTAATCTTTCAATGCTTTACAAATTCTCTGAAGTGATTATAACATTTGAAGCGATGTGAATGGAACAGATAAAAAAGGTACTAGAACAATTATGAAAGAAAATGTAACTCTTTGTTTATTTGCCCTTCAGGCTGGGTATTTTTCTTTAACAAAAGGTTTAGAAAAAAATTATAAATTATTTTTACAAGAAAAAAAACTCGCCACACCAAAATAACCATTTAATCAATAAACTTACAAAATTACAACATAGTGATTTTTCTAAAATTTGGATAAACATGTTCACTAGAGCTTTATCAACATAATCTTCCGTTACTAAAACAGATCACTTATTTCAGATGAACCTTCTGTACTTCATTATTAATTATTCCAGCCATTTTTTGCTTTATTTATTTATTTCAATAATAATAATAAACGACAGTGGTAAAAATTTGTAGATACAAAAAAAAAAGAAAGTAAACATTAATGTTGGAACACTACGAAGTATAATTGTAAGTAAAGATTATACAATGAAAGGTTACATATATGAAAAATTAGAGAATATCACACGAATACAATATACATTTTTGTGCAAAATTACAAATAATTAATAATAGTCCTTCATCAAGTGAAATATATATATATATATATATATATATATATATATATATATATATATATATATATATATATAAAAACAAGGAAATTATTAAATTATCGAAATAAATAGCGCCTATTCTGAGTTTTCTCTTATATATCACAAATATTACAATCGAAGAACTTATCTTAATTATGACACATACGTCCAGTAAACATATTTTGACCATAGTTGGCCCTGTGTTTTCTCACAGAAGAAAAAGGGGTGTAACGAGTTCGTCGCGAAGGGATCAAGAGGGCAACCTCGGGCAGGCCATGAGTGTGGATCACGTTATTCATCAACTTGTAAGCCTATCTGCGTCTATGTTCCAAATTCTGCATACCACATAGCACTAGTTTTGTTTCCTAACAGACATTCTGTTATTGAAAACGAAATTTAAAGTGCTGGGAATGTTTTATGATGAAGCCCAACATTCTGAATACCCTACTTACAATGGTGTCTATATGATAATTAAGCGATAGGCCGCCATCAAATGTTATGCCCACGTCACTCATTGCTGAAAAAGTTTCTAGGAGTGAATCACCAATTTTATAAATATTTTGGGTGGGAGTAGGGGATCTTGTAAAAGTAATGGTGGTATACTTTCCAATGTTAAGGGGAAGAAGATTCAGTTACATCATTGCAACAAGCGATCCAAATCAGACTTCAAAGCTGAGTCATCTCCCGCGCTATCAGTGATGATCCACTTCAAGTAACTGCCCGAAATGCCAATATCGGAAAACTTCCTCATATGTGGCATACTCTGTCGAAGGCCTCGGAAAGATCGGTATAAATAACGTTGACCTGACGACCCGCTTTAACTGTACATGTACTGTACCATTTTATTTGCATTAAGGAAAGTTAACTCGTCGTATTCTTTGTTAGCTATACATAAGTAAATAACTTGCCCATAAATTTATTATTCAGTATTACCATATGTATTTTCTCTACTTATTTTCTTAAATAAATGGAGAAAACAAGTTAATTGATCAAATTAATAATTATCATTTGCAATATTTATGTGATCGGGAGAGAGCATACATTTTTAACGGAACCTATGTAGGTGTAGCTTTCTTTTACGTTTTCTTTATATCTTTAAGAGAACATTTTTTATTGGCTTACCCATTTTGTAATTACACATGTACATGCTAAATCGAAATTAGCGAAGTATGTAGGGGAGCTTTGCATAAAATGATCCGTTCAATAATAATCCGTCAATCTATATTTATTTAAAAGCACTGTTATGGAAATCAAAACGTGGAAAGTTCTTTATAAAATTTCTAGAATCCTTTTTTTCCTTGTCTGCCGAAATGTATAATTTATTGAACACTTTTTTTATTAAATAACATGCACAAGCATCCACACCAGTTCAGAGGCTTACACTCGCTAATGCGAAACAAATCGTTAGATAAAAGGATATTTTTACTCTTTTTAGGTAAAAAACACTTTTACTTCCTGTATGGAAATTAATAATGTTATTTTTTTCTATTTTTCGGCGATTAAGTGGACTATTATACTTAAAATTCCCCTATTTGAACAAATAATTTTAAGTAGTAGCGTAAATAAATAACGACACCGCGGTGCGGGAGGGCGCAGCCAATCCAGGGGCGCCATCAAGTCCCTTAATGACAATGAATAAATACGAGGGATCAAGACGGGTGCAAAATGGTATGGCGCATTCAAAAATCTACGGGGGACGCACATACTCGTAGTTACGCCACTGATCTTAAGAAAAGTAGTTTTATATATTTAATAAAGATATCTGTAAAAAATCTGATATAAAATTTTGACCACATATTTGATGTTACACCACCTGTTGGTTAGAAATAATGGTTTAAGGTTTACAAAATCGGCAAAAGAGAACAACGCTTGCTTAATTTAAACTTTTCAAAAAAATTGTGGTCGTTTTAAATTACGTGAAACCTATGTAAGATAAGATTATAACTTCTTGAAAGTTTTTTGGTATGAACAAACAAATTTTTTTGCCATATTCCCATATTTTTTATTCTGTTGGGCTGTTGCAGATTTTATTTGTTATCTACAGAAAAAAAAAATGTGCTGCTACATTTTGTATTCCTAAATTAGAAATATTTACTGATATAATTTGTTATATGCTTAATATGTCCCTTCTTTAGTTCAAAATTTTTTTATAGAAACCTATTTTCTTTACAGCTTAACCTGTTTGGGGTTCAGAAACAAATTTGGGGAGTTTTTAAACTTATATTTTTCTGCAAATGAAGGATCATTTATATCATGAAGAATAAAGAAACTTAAATTTAGAAAATTAAAGGAGCAATATCAGAATGTCTGAGAGTCTGTAAAGCCTTTGCTTTCCTTAAATCTTATCTATTGTTTACTTCTCCTCTTAATTGTAGTGTCGTTACTTGTGTGTATGTGTTTTTTAAACGTCGCTTAGATGGACGTTTGTGGCGTGAAGAGTCTATCCCTGTTAATATTAGCCCCGTTGCCAGAACAACAAGAATTTAGTCAGCACCAATGAAATCGTCCAAAAACAGTTTGCAAAATGTAGCCCGACTATTTTTTCAACATCTGGTTGACCGTTTGTGATGTCTCTATGAACAAACCTATTGCATTTATGTGTCAATTAGGTTTTGATTTGGTATGAATAATAAGAATGAGTGAAGGTTCATACTTCCAGAAGTTAATAACTAACACTAGGAACTTACATCAACAATTTTCAGTTGCAAGTGAAATTATACACTTTACTTTCATCTGTTCATAGATAGGTCCAACTAAAAATTCACAATTATGAAGTTAGTTAAACTTTTAACTTCTTCGTTTAATTTTTAAAGTCGTCTCTTCTCTTGGATGTCTTCGGCTAGAAAAAAAATTGGCAAGTAGGTAACATCAAAATAGAAAAAATAATGTTATAACAAATGAAATTAAGTAAAAATGCATCATAATATAGTTGAAACACCTCAGAATAAAATTAGTTAAATAACCACAGTTGAAATGCAAAAAGTTTACGTTTTACTTTTAAGTTAGAATATCGATACACGATTTGGAATGGTCAGCATTAATTTTTACTACTTGTTAAATTTTGAAGTATGAATAGCGCATTTTCATTCTTTTGTGTGCGAGTTTAGTGAAAATTCTTAGTGTTAGTTGTTAATAAACAAAAAAATGAAGATATGACAATTTATTCGTCGGGAAAAAAATTTATTTAAAACTCTGGTTTAGTTTTAATAATTAGCATGACTTTGTTACTTTGTTGCAGGTGCATGAGAAATTTCTAAAATGCGTTACTCTAAGTTGTTTGTATCTTGCTGCAGAAACCGAAAACGTCAAAATTGACGTTAACCATTTGGTTAAGATATCTCAAAGTAAGTGCACTGTTCGAGATGTTCAACGAATGGCTAATGTTGTTAAAGAAAAAGTTAGGAATCCTGCAATTGAAAACCCTACTACGCCTGCAGATTTTCTGAAGATTTATACTGATATCTTCAAATGTGTTACAAGGCAGTGGGAACACATTATCACAAGAGATCTGATTCAAATTAGAGAAAGAATGCTCATTTTGATCGAAGTACTGCTTTCTGATTCCACTACTGCATATTTTAGATCATCAGTTCTGGCCCTAATAGTATTTCAAAATGAAGTTGAGAAAATAATGTCACAAGGCTTGCCTAATAAATCGGTCTATTTCTTAGGAGAGGTTTTGCAATTTCTCTCAATTGTTCGAGAAATACAACTTAAGTGCAAGGTAAGATATGTTAAAAGTTTTCATTTTGATATATTCCTTAACATTATTTGTGAAATTTGATTTCTTACAGTTCTTTAACGTAAAAATATACTGAAATCGCAGAGAATATTAATGAAGAAGGTATGAATTTAGTGAAATGCAAAATTTGTTGCTAAAGATTAAAAATTCTATTTTTTTTTGTTGTATTTTATAAAAGTAATGTAATTTGCAAATAGTATAATAATCAATTTTTGCGCAATATAGAAAACTGTTAACCTTCTATCAAGGCTGATTTTAAATTAACAGTAATAATGACATTTTTATCAAATATAGGAAACGAGTTTAAATGTCAAGGGCACCAAACATTGAAAATCTTTTAAATCAAAATAAATAGAAAATACTTGATAAAAATATTTTTGATGGTATGAAAGTAAGATTTTTGTCTGTAAAGAATATACATTTTTAATTGAGGTACTGTAAAAAAATTACTTCTATAACGTTTTTTATTGTTCATCTATTATTGTTTTTAAAATTTTCTTTAATTCAATTCAAATGAAATCACTTCTACATATTTACATGTATACATACATATTTAAATAAAAATCTATATATTTGTATTCATTTGTGTATTACAGAAAATATGTTAAGAACCATATGATATTACAAAGATTTACAGATAAAAAACTGGCCAAGTGCATGTCCTACCCACATTATGCCAGTTTCATTAAAAGTATAATTATTGTAGCATTATTTCAGATTTTTAAAATCTTTTATTGGAAAATTAAAGGGGTAAACAACTTTGAAGGCTATTCACGCCAAAAAAGTGACTGAAAACAACGACATATTTAATTTTATTTTTGACATTTTATTAAAGTGGTAAGCGAAAAAAAATTCACCCGAATTTTTCACGTATGGAAAGATACCTAATTTTTTTTGTAATATACCTTCACGTTTGTCTTTTGGTTAATCGAAAGCATGTGCGAAATGTCATCGCCCAAGGAGGCGAGACTGTGACGAATAAACCGACATGACGAAATTATAAGAGTTCCTAATGTCTATAGAGCCGAGAAATCCATAAAATTTATAATAAACCTTTTTGATTCCAGATTAAAAATGCTGAATTGAAGACATGCTATGTTCAGGTGTCAAAAGTATTAAAACAGTATGATAGTCAAAAGAAAAACAACTGTCGCCAGCAACTCAGATGGAATTTCTCATTATCTACAATTCAAACATCCATGAAACGTGCCAGCTACCATCCTTATTTCCAGACCATCAAGGAATGAAACCTTGGCTAAAAAAAATTGTGAAACCCAGTTTTGTAAGCACTATAGTTTTTGTTTTATTGTGTTGCATTTTAAGTGACTACTGGGGAAACATAACGTATGTTTCTTTAATGGTCAGTTATAATTTAATTATTACTTGTCATTTATTTCCAGTCTAAATGTTTTAAGTGATAAAAAATGTGAGGAAAAAAATTATAAAAATTTATATATGTTTTTTAAAAAGAATAAAAAAATTTTAATACAAAAAAGTCGTAAAAAAAGGTCATTGAAAATGACTATATTTAGATTTAAATGTGTTTTGTTATATATTTAGAGTTGTATTTAAATGTGCTTACAATTTTCTAATATGTATTTCTTTTACTTACGTTACTAGTCCTTTAAAAGTTTGTTACCATCACTGAATGGCAATTTGATTCCTTTGTTAAATTACAAATAGAAGCACTATTACTTTTTGTAATACGATGTTTTATTTAGTTGAAATCTTTAGTAAATACATCAGTGACATCTCATGTGCGCAAAACCATATCTCAAGTGAGCACCAATAATTTCCAGTGGAATTTAGTCGTTTCTTCTGCGACATTTAAGTTTGTAATCTGTGAAGAAAATTGATGTTATGTTACTGTTCTGGTTTGTGTGAGGAAGGTAAGACAACTTGTTTATAATTATATAAAACGTGTCTTTTTTACTCCCCTTTAACAAGGTCTCTAAAAGATTTCTGTAGAAATAATTTGTAATTATTTTTTTGTTAATATTTTTCTGCTATAATGGTGAACGTAGCAAGTATGATTTTTTTAACCCACTAAATTATTTAGTTTTTATTTACACAAGGATAGAAATTCTATTTGAAATTAAACGGAAAATAAGAGCATTGTTGGTAGTATATTAACAAAAATATATCAGAATAAATTGTAGATTTGTATAAATTATATCAGCGGTTTGCTTTTGTTAAAATCATTGTGAATTTTTAATGTCAGAATTTGAAGGTGTAGGTTACCATGATGATATAACTCCTAATAATTTGACGAAGTGGGTATGGACACGATTAATCCCGACTTGGAGATTAAAGGGGGGTAAACGGCAGGAAAATATCTTTAAAAAAAATATGGTTTTGTATGTGAAGTTGTACTCCTAAAAGCTGCTATACTACACATGCGCAATGAACAGGACTAGAATTGACATCCTTTTTATTACACGACAATTAACAAATTAAAAAAAAAATATAAGAGCTGTCGAACCGGAATTGTTCTAATCAACGTTTATAGTAAGTTATATAAAAAAACTTATCGAAAAGAATTCCTGCGATTGTGATATGAGATTTAGAGAACAGTTCCATACACTGATGCATTGTTTTAAAGAAGAACTTTGCACAAATACTAGCTTTAAGATTCCATGGGAAGTAGCGCTGTTTTTTCCTTAACAAAGAAAAATTAACGTAATTATAATTGTCGAGGACCTCGGTGAACTCATATAGACCCTTTATTTCAATTTATGAAATTTATTTTCTGCATGTTATGATATTTTTTAAGCCCTTAGCCTATTTCGGTAGCTTTCTGTTTATTTGACACTTGCCACTTTTCATTATCTAGAGCTTAACCTGATATAACAAACTTGGATTAGTATGAAAAAGTGGATGGCGCGCAGAAATACAAATTTTAAATTGGCAGTGGTCAAAATTTTAACGAGATGAGAACTGAACAATGGGCCAATATATCCTATCATATTAAAAATATGAAACTGAAATAATCAAATAGGACCATATATTTGATGATAGCTTAGATTCTTTAAAACTGACTATCAAGATAAAAACAAATCCGAAATTTAATGTGATTCGGATAGCAGTTCAGAAGGTATAGAGCCTCCATCCAATTCTGAATCCGAATAAAATATAAACTCTATTGTTACATTTATAAATAAAAGAGCTTTCAAAATCATGATGTGTTAATAATTATTATAACTTTATATAGGTAGAAGTTGGAAAATAACGATTGGTTGTAGTTCATATTTATGTAGGTATTCAATGGTAAAAGTTACTTATACCATATTCTCGACATATTGATGAATATACTTTCTTTCCTAAAAGAATCAAAATAATATGAGATGTCTCTGCTTCCGTACAAAGTTATCGGCTAAACACAGCGCTATATATTTTCAATTTAAAGTCGATCTAGTTTCATTCACTTTAGACAAAGCGTAGGAATCAATATTAATACGAGTTAACTATCTCCCAATATTGAGAAACACGGAGCATACTACATAATTTTGATTTTTCTCTACTCGGCTAATTGCTTTATGAGGTACATTTAGTCGTAATTGAGAAATGTTCATGCTAAAACGGACCGTACATTTTTCCCTAAATAATTGTTTCTCTTTAATTTTTACAATTAGTTTGATATTAAAAATGTAGCTTACAATTTGGCTTTTAGCCGGTGCAAATTTTATATCATCTAGTCACAAAGCTTAATAGTTACTACGCATTATAATTTGGACAATGGATAAAATGTAGATGTCTCGTAAACAGACCTCTATAATTCTCAAAAATTTCACAGGCACGCGAGGTGATACTGGCGAAGGTAAAAGTATCGTCGCCAGGCCATTAAGTCAATAAATTTTATCGAACTTTGTGAACGGTTAATTTGAGAGACTTGTAAATAAACTAACAACAAATACAGTTTGTAACTAATTTTTTAATGCCTTATTCTATTATGTCTGGGCGAATTAGTGAAATTGCAAAGTTTTTTTCGTGCTGGATAATTTGAAATTCTCTCACGAATTGTTTTCATGGTATTTTTCTAATGAATAAAAGTTACTAGTTTTAAATTTGAAAAAACATACACATAATAGGTAAAAAAATTAGTTGATATTTGTAATTTCGACGAATCCAAGATAAAAAAATCCCTACATAACCTCAAAATAGCGAAAATCGAGTAATCAATGGGTGCGGAAAAAAAAAGCTATATCAAATAGTGTAAGTGAGTGAGATAGAGTATGAGGGTTCGTCGGATCTTGAGTTCAGGTGACGTAGATGGTTAATTGCTGTTATTCAGTACAGGTGGCGCTAGTAGTTAAGATAAAGACCCCTAGAAGAAGGTAGATCCTTCATTAGGCATAGATGTTTATTGGTTTCAGATATTTGGCACAGATGGCGCAAGTAATCGGAAGATTCCTTCATCAGGCATTCGAAGGGCGGCGTATGATTGGTTGTCGTTATTCAGCATAGGTGGCGTTAAAGTAAAAAAGTAGTAGTTCAACCCATAGAATTTTTTAGTGACGGGGCCTAAACTTAATATGATTGCGAAACCACGGTCCTTGACACTCAACCAACCCCGAGTTTTCACTCTTCGTCAGTTTTCGTGTCTACCAAGGACTTTGTATAAGTCGCTGGTGTCTACCGACTCTTGAGACTTTAGCCACTAATGATTCGACTTTTTTTTAAATAAGGTGCCGCGCACGAGAATCGAACTCGCGCTGGTCGTTGTCGTCCCTATCAGTCCTAGGGCCTAAAGAGGTTAGGCTAATCCCACGCAAGTAAATTAGAATATGTTACATATAGGGTGTCGCAAAATAAGGTCATATATCATATACAGGGTGTCCCATAACAAATCATACAGAATACACCTGTCATTATAACCCTTAGATTCTAGGCCAAAAAGACATGTCATATAACGGGTGTCATATATTAGGCTTTCAGATGGTGGCTTATGGTGACGTCACGTAACTTTCCGCTGTAGGAAAGCATTACTGAAATTTTTCTCACAATTTTATTTCGCTATAAGTGACTCTGCTGCATTGAAACTTGTTTTTAAGGTATACTCTTAAATACAATTTTTTAAGTTTTGTTAAAGTAATATAATTCATTCTAGGGGTAAGATTATGCAAGTAATTCAGCAACATTATGGGATTAGATAAGATTATACAGAAATGTTATCTGGATTCAACTGAAAAGTGTACAAGTAACTTTAAAAAAAAAAACACAAATTATAAACAATATTTATTAAAAGTTTTAGGTTACAAAATTAGGTAGGTACAATTTTTGTTCATTACACTGGGAAGCCCCATAAATATCATACATATTAAAAAAGATAAACCTACGTTAAATCACATTGTTATTTAATGGCAGCTACATAATATATGTAAATTTAAAAGTTTCTCGTAAAATATATATAATATAGGGTTGTGCTTGATCAAGTAATTGAAATTTTAAATATATATAAGTTTCTTACATTCAATATGAATGACAATTTACTTAGTCAGTCCTGAAGCCAGATGCAAAATTCCCAGCATTAGGTTTATTGTCTCAAATTATGTTGAAATAGTTGATTAATTCTATTGCCTTATTGAATTTAATAAAACATTTCACTAAATTATTATGAGGACTATAAATGCAGATGAATATATTAACTTAATTCCTTCTTATAAAAATGTTTCAGTTTAATCTTACGTCATATAAAATATCGTTGATACACCACTAAAAGTAACCAAATCGAAAACAATGGTTTTCCTAGAATAAAGATTATAATGCTCTGAATACACTGAAATGAAATTTTGATTAATGATTTCGTGATTGTTCATTAGATACTGGTTTCACTAACTAAAACTATTTTTAAACAATTCTTTTTATATACTTTTAACGTAGACAATCCACAGATATCCAGTATTGAGAACCCGACAAAAACTAGACTGAGTAGAAGCAGATCTAGAATTACGCGAAATTTTTAAAATTACTCTGAAAATGTTGATCTGTATTTCTAAAATATTACATTTTACAGGATAGTATAGCATAAGTTTAATAATGTAACATAAATATATGTCAGAGCTTTTTTCCAGATTTAAAATAGTTTGCACGCTATATAGCTTAAAATTGTCCGATAAAAATTATGCGGGTTAAAATTATTTGTGGTGTTCAAAGGCAAGAAAATACTAGACTTGTAAAACCTGAAATGACTACATATATTTTCAAGTGTATCAGTTTTGTCTTTAAAATATATTGTCCAGAAATACGCGGTAATTTTTTTTTAATTATAAGTTTTATACTGCTTCAAACCTGTAATAAAATTAAAGCTATCAAAATCTGGTTAAATAACGGCCAACTGATCTATATAACTTTAATTGGAAAAAGCACAACCCTAATAAAACCAAAAAATACTGTGCTCGGTAAAGAAAAAACGTACCTATTTAAAAATACCAACCTAAAAGTTTAACGGATATATTTTTTAAATAGAAATACAAGTTCTAAACAAACTTCTACTTGGATACTTTAGAGAAACAGTATTACTACATAAACATAAATTACTATAAAAAATAAGGTTAGGAGCCTGTTAAAACACCAAAAAAATACACAACAGTAAACAAATAATTTACATACAATCATGCTGTAAATAAAATTATTATACTTTGTATAACCTTAAAAACAACAATTATTAATTTTATTAAACTGTAACTATAACTTTGGGAAATATATTTCCAACAAATATGAAATGGAATAGGAATTTCTCACAAAATATATATATCAAAATAAAATGCATTATTATTCGTGTAAGTTAGAGCTGCAGATGATTAAATTATACATAATTTTCAGATTAATTTTTAAATTTTCTGATAATTAAAACATAATTTTTATATTGCATCATTTATACCTGTTGTTCAAGGTGATGGTTGTTTAAGAGTTTGATCGGTAAAAGCAGATTTATTGTGATCGATTGTTAAAATTTACCATA
This sequence comes from Diaprepes abbreviatus, assembly GCA_034092305.1. NCBI lineage: Eukaryota > Metazoa > Arthropoda > Insecta > Coleoptera > Curculionidae > Diaprepes > Diaprepes abbreviatus. The sequence goes on along the minus strand of JASJET010000068.1, from coordinate 5,087,486 downwards.
TATTTTTTGTTTTGATAAATACTATAAGAATTTAAAGGTTATACAAATATACAAAAATGTGCAACAAAATCTACAGTTATGTGGCTTCCATATTTCTATGTACAGTGACAGGTACTACCACACAATTTCTGTGAGGTATTTTGGTAAACATTGGAGAAACAACATGAGAAGGATTATTTTTTGTAGAAATACTTGTATGAACAGATGTACTATCTGAAATAAGATCATCTTCTAAAGAATCAACTTCCATAGGAGCTAATGATAGATGTTCTGATTCATCATGAGGTGTCATTGTTGAGTAACCATGATCAGACTCTGCAGTCGTATTATTTCTTCTGTAGTTGCTTGCAACACAATAAGGAGATATAGGGTCGGGCGCGGGACAATCTTCTTTTAAAAGTTTATCTCTGTGATTACCCAAATCGTGAAAAGTCTCATTAATATTTAAGTCACTCATTCTTAACTGATCCTGGGTAGAAGATAAATACAATCTATCTACGGCTGGGTTAGTGTATGAGCGGTAACAAATATACAATAAAACAAAAAGCATACACATTGCAATAATAAGGCCCAAAATAGGACCAAGAGGGGAATTATCCGAATCAGAACTTGGAGTTAAATCGTGAACGTCACCTCTGTAGGGGGTGCTTAAACCATAAACACCATTAAAGCAACTCGTTATAGCAGAACAAAATGGGTTTTTAAGAAAATCTCCATTGATGTCATATCTACACCACTCACAACCAATAACTCCCAAACAGTCTAAATGAGATCTTTCATTTTGGCAATTTATTGGGAAACAGGGTTCTAACGTATTGCCCAAGTCCATAGTAAAACTGACTTCTATTGAAGAACTTTCTTCAACAAACCATTTACACGGCAAATTGTCAGTTAAATTTTGATTATTATCTTGGCAAGATCTAGTTTCCGATTCTAGAGGGCATTCGCACGGACACTCACACTCCTTTTGCTCCATTCTATTACAGTTTAAACACAAACGATCTACTATGCTACAGGGGCAAAATGCGGCAACAACATCACAGGAAGCATTTACTACACCTACAAATATATTTGTATCTGGCACTGAAGTAATACGATACGTTACACAATGTTCACCGGGAACGAAATTTACTAATTCATCAGTAAAACTTGTGTTTAGTCTGTAATATCGTTGTATAGTATTGTCAGCATAATCGTTACACAATAATTTCTTAATAAACTGTTTATGGCTAAGAATGTCATTTGCAACCAGCGACTCTCTATGGACAATATGTTGTTGTTCTACAGGTCTAGCTTCATTTATATCCATTAAATTTGGATGATAAATAATATAGCCTTGATCGTCTATAAGAAAGCAAGTTACTTTTTCATATAAACAATAAGGCATGCGGTTTAAAAGCATTTTTAACATATAGCCGTAAGTAAGGTCCATTGCAATGACAAGTTGAGGGGTCGCGTACGCTATAGTAACAATATACCCTGCTCCACCTTTATCTAAATAAGGAGGGATAAAAATGGCTTTATCTTTGTGTTGTAAGGCACGTAAAAACCAGGGTCTTTTTGTAGTCTCCGATCCCGACGTTAGAACGCTTCCCGGAAACATCTGTAACACTCCACTATACGACGAAGCATACCGTCTCACTATGTATTTTGACATTTCTGAAGAAAGATGTCTTTTCCGTAGAAAGTCTAAAAGGTGTGCCAAGCCGGATACTTCATCTCTTATTTCCTTTTTCAGTCCAGGGTTTATAATTAATCCTGTGTCGTCTTTTAAATATGCTAGATAGCCTTGGTCTACTAGTTCACCCTGTGTTGTCCTCGATGCAGAAAAAGGCGATTGGAAACATGACCTACTTAAGTAAAGTGAGGCGACATCTAAAAGTAAAGTTAATTTTCAATAACCTGAAAGTATTAATTTTACTTTTCGAATGATTTTATTGATTAAGAAGTATCTTTACTTATAGTTAAAAAACACTTTTCACTTACGTTTAAAAAGCGAAAACTGTAAAATTTTTAACGCTGATACGTGAAAAACTACAACATAACTGAGCGTAAAATCTTTTACAGACACGGTGTAATCTTATATACTGCCTACTTTAAATTAAATCGTCACTATTATTGTTTTATTTAATTTTAGAGGTGAATTTGTAATCATAAACACACATTTTCGAAAAAACATGCTTTTTTAAATTTAACACCTTACGCAAAAAATGCAAATTTTAAAGTATAGTTAAATATTTTTTTTTTTAGCAAAAAGTACGTTTCACCGAATATCAAAACACGATATTCAATCGTTTTTCTGAATACAGATTAGCACTCAGCAGGAAAAAATACGCAAGTTTGAAAATTATGAAACAAGCTGTGTATCAATATATCAAATATATCTGGTTACTTACCTAAAGTGGCTATTTGTGAAAGATGTCGACAGAATTTATGATTTTCAGACCCATCCAAATTTTGATACAACAATTTTCTGACAGAAGGGCTCGGTAATGCTTTAAAGGGTGCGTTAAAAAAGCCATAGCCTTTATTTAGAACTATACATATTACATACCATCGATCCACTCTTGTCCATGTATATTCCAACTAAAAAAAAACAATGCCTTATAACATTATAAAAAGGTCTTGAATAACCTGCAATGGAGACCTGGACGCATTTATGAGTTTTCGATCATTTTTTTGATTTTGTACTTTTGATATTTCAATTTCAATTTATTCATCAGTATCATGTTTACAACATTTACATTCGTCAGTATATAAAATAAAAAACATTATAAATACATTTACATTTAAAATCTTAATTATATACATTACACGTGAAACTTAGGCTAAGTCTAGTTTAAAAATTAGGATTAAAATTTGTAAAGAATAAATTCGTCAAAACTATAAAATGCATTCTGGATTAAGATTTCTTTTATTCTATATTTAAAAGGATTATCTGGAAGCTCTCTCAATGACTGAGGCAAAACATTAAAGAATTTTATCGCCAGGCAACCAGGCCCATTCCGACACCTTTCCAAGCGAAAATATGCTGGCACCAAATTATCCCTGTGCCTCGTGTCCTAGCTGTGGACCCCACTGTGCGTTTTGAAACTTTCTTTGTATTTTTTAACATACAGTAGGTTATCCAAAATGTATTGCGAAGGCAATGTTAATATTTTTAGTTCGGAGAATGCTGCTCTACAGTCCTCCCTAAAGTTCATACTCCGCACCACTCTCACAACCCTTCGCTGAAGCCCAAACACGCGAGACGCCCGCGATGCATGGCCCCAGACAAGCAGTGCATATGACATTACCGAATGGAACAGGGCAAAGTACGAAGCCCTCAGAACCGACATGCCAACATACAGCGCCAGACGTCTCAAAGCAAACAGGCTGCTACGGAGCCTCCCTGAAATCTGCTCTATATGAGCTTCCAGTAAGTAAGGCCAGGATCAATCTGGACTCCCAAGAATCTAGCACTCAGCAAATCCCCATTTATATCTCCCACGTCGCGCAGTGAAAACACCACTTGCTTGGTTTTATTTTCATTCAAAAGTAGTCTATTTGCGTCAAGGCTAAGACGCCAACGGATTATTAGTTCTGCAAACGACTAACATTACTTTTTTTTATATAAATATTAAAGAACTAGCGTCAATTGTTGGTGAATATATCCATCAACAATATTAAAAATTAGGCTGACAAACATAGTATTCGAGATGGGCACCTCAAGTTTCTCTCACTCATACTTGTAACGCATACGTATGAATGAAGAAAGGAATTTGAACTGGATAAGCACTTATTAGAGAGAGATAGCTTTTAAATACCCCAAGTATGGGCACGACAACCAACCAATGATTTTTTACACGATAAATCCTCAAAAAAGTTGACCGGAAATTCAGTACCTCGAATGTTAAACGATATTTCAACAACAAAGCTTTACCTATATTTAGAGAGATCAAACAATACTTTCTTAATAGGTTCGGATGACTGAAACATCACACGATCCTGAAACGTAGTATGAAATGGAAATATCGTGATTCCCTACCTCCTCAAAAATTTAACGTGTAGGCGTCTGGGGGAGCGATTTTGACCTTCGTTTTTTTTTTGGAATGCCTTAAGTTGCTCGAATAGTATTAATTTTTAATGAAAGTAGACATAATTATAGGACCTTATTTCGCCCAACTCTTATCAAAATTGAGGGATATAATCAAAGGAAAACGCCAAGGAAAGTTAAGAAAAGATGTGTTCTTCCATCAGGATAACACGCCCAGTTTCTTATGGCTGTTATTACGGAAGCAGGATTTTAATTTCTTTAATTCTCATTTTATTCACCTGACCTAACGCTCAGAAAATATTGCCTATTTCCAAAACTAAAAAAAAATATCGCGCGCAAATCAATGGTTTGAGGAGGTTGGAGGATCTTTTTTTTTCCGGGAAGCCATAGAAATATTCGAGCACCATAACGAAAAGTGAATAGGGAGTGACGTTAACAACCTTGAACAGTAAGATGCAGATTATGTTCATTTCTTATTCCAAATAGGTTTACCAAAATTTGGTAGTAAAAATCTGTTTTGTCGATGAAATTAAATGTGTAATATATATTTTTCTTGAGCTCAAAATTGGTATTTAATATGGATTATGGCATAAAAAAAAAATAAAAAATTTATTTACATAAATGTCATAAATAAAATTTACTAAAAAGTCTTTTTAATTAGCAATTATGACTTCTGCTGTTTAAAAAAAAAATGGTACTTACAGTTTCATTATTACTATTTTGTGTAGTAAAATTTCCATTGGTTTCAGAGAGCAATTTATTTCTCAGTAACTCAAAATCAGGTACTGTTTCGATATATTTAATGTCAACAAATGAAAGTTGATGACTGACAATTGATGGTCGAGCAATGGAGGGATGAACTAGGACTTTTCCTTGTAAATCAGTCAAAAATGCATAAGAATACTGTTGGTTACTACTGTAATAGGTAACATCTTCAACTATGTTGGAAAAATATATATCCGTCCCTAACATAGCAAAGTTGTAATTTGAGTTCCAACCACTAGTAAAGGACACTGTAAAGTCTAGAATCGATAAATTATTAGGAAAAAATATATATTGGATTTGATACAATGTGAAAAAGTCTTGAATGTCTGGCTAATCTACAAGATAAATACACAAATTTTCTGATTTTTATTTGTATTTTTATAGCGTTATATTCTCTGTGATCTATTCAAGACATATTCAGTAAAACAATTCTTAAATAAGAGCAAAAAAATAGGCGAGGGTGCGGAATTAAATTCCCTCATTTGTTAATATTCTTTATTTTTAAAATACATACACGCATTCTATTTAATTCTTCCGTGACCCATTCTAATTTTTTTTCTCACGAACCATTTTACTTTTGCATACTTTTCTTATTTAAACAACTTAACTTCCTCCCTCACCAAAAAAAAAATGAAAAACTTAATTTTTTTAATTACATATCACTGGTTTTACTTACCTCTACTTTGTGGATCCCAGTACGGTAAAGATATTTCCTTACCACTAGTAAATAGAAGGTCTCTATTAAAAACGCTAAAAAATCTATTTATAACAAAACCTATATCATCAGTCTTATTAACAGTTAGCATGTAGCCAGGATTTCTAAAATGATTGTGCGTGTAGGAAATATTGTACTTTGTAAAATTTTGATCAGCTATATCACGAAGAAAATGCGTTTCATACATTACTGGTTTCAACTCTAAAAGAGAAAAAGTATAATTAACTTCGTGACTTAATATTTACAGGGTTTGAGATCGAAAATATTGTTTTTATTTTTTTTTCGAATAACTGGTGAAATAATTCAAATATTCCAAAAAAAATTTGGCGATCGGGACTTTCTTGCGGCGAGAAATCGAATTCTATTCATAGTTTAGTTGTAGAAGGCGCCATCTATCGTATTGCGCGTGTTTCCTAAATGTCATAACTTTTTGCGCCTTACTGTATCTTTCTAATAAGAAAAAAATAAATTTATCTGTTCTACACAAAAAAAAGTACACTTTTTAACCGACTTCTAAAAAAAGGAAGTTCTAAATTCGATTGTTATGTATTTTCGATTACTCCAGAACGATGGCACCGATTTGAATTGAATTTTTTACGTTATGTTCAGGAAGCTGTTGCGGTAGTCCCAGTTTGCTCGGAATTGGTTCAGTAAAATTGAAGATCACACTGATAATATAGAGGACAGAAAAATTAATTTTATCTGATTTTCTCCAAAATTGGCATGGGGGTGTAAATTAAGAATTTAAAATTATTTTTGAAGAATTCAATATGGCATCCTAAAAATTTCCAGAATTGGTCTAGGGTGATTTTTGAGAATGTAAGTGGCGAATTAGAAATTATTTTTAAAAAATTAATAGGCGGATTAAAAATTTTACATCACTCGATTTTCTTCAAAATTTGTTGCGGGGGGGGGGGGGGGTCTCAGAGTGTAAATAACGAATTTAAATTTATTCTAAAAAATTCAATGACAGATGCAATATGACGGTTTTAAAATTTTATCTTTTCCGATGATGTCCAAAATTGGTACTAGGGGGGAGGGGAGTTCCAAGGATGTAGATTATGAATAGATTAAGAGTTTAAAAATATTTTTGGACAATCAGAAAGAATGATTGCAGAAGAGTTGAATTTTAATCACCACCACCAGTCATCAGATTTTGACAAATGAAAAAAATAAGGGGAAGAGAAAAATCTTTGCAGAAATGTTTTCAACAAAACCTTTCACAGCAGTTACAGTGAACGAGTTTTCGGCCTGTAAAAACATTCTTGTGGCTCCTCAGCCTCCTTGTTCGTCTGCCTCGAGTCCTTGTGACTTTTCAGTCTTTCCAAGATTCATATATCACCTTAAGTGACGCCATTTTGAGTCACTCAAAAACATTCAAATGACCGTAACCGACCAGCTGAAGGCTATTCCACTCTCCGAGTTCCAGCACTGTTAGGAAGACTGGAAGAACCGTCTCTAGCGCTGTGTGGCTTCCCAAGGAAGTTATTTTGAGGGAGGCTATATTGAATTGTATTTTTATTTAAAAAAAAATGAAAAAATCAGTCTGCTTACTTAATTTACACATCAAGTCTGTTAGTTATGTTAGAAATATTTGTTTTAAATGCCTTAGAACATACAGGACACACAGATTAAATTAAAAATGATCTGACAGCCAACGGATACCCAGTATATCTAGTGGATAAATTTCTAAAACAACGCAGAAATAGGACAATATCGACATCGAATGAAGAACGAAAACCAGTTTTGAACATCCCCTATGTTAAAGGCATTTCAGAAAAAGTTAGAAGGATAGGAAAACGATATAAAAATTAACGTTGGTTTTAATTCAAATAACTCTCTGAGAAGTCGGCTCACTAGGGTCAAACCAACAACTCAAAGAGACATGAAGAACTGTGTATATCAGATACCATGTGAATGTGACAATTCCTACATTGGCGAAACAAAGAGACCTCTTGACATAAGGATCAAAGTCCACCAAAAATGCACATCTCGAGGAGAAACAGAAAAATCTGGTGCCGCCACCATGCCTGGACTCATGGATACTACATAAAATGGTCTGAAGCTAAAATACTACACCGAGAACAACATTGGAGAAAAAATAAATTCAAAGAAGCCGCGGTTATACATCAGAACCCGAGTTGTTTTAGTAAACCATCTTTAGATTTAAGAGAAGTGTGGAAACCACTTCTTAGTAATTGTAAACTAAAACTAAATGCAGCAAAAAAAAAATGGGATTTTGCCATAGCAGGCATGACTGCACCCATCTCAGTCACACTCTACTGCATTTACTTTTAGTATAAATAGTCATGTAGCTAAGAAATTTATTTAGTTTCACTTGAAAACGGCTAGAGATAACTACTAGCCGAAACGTCGTGATATTCAACAAAAATAAAGACAATGGAAGTCCAACAGATATCTACCAACTTGCCTTAGGACAGTTCTAGTAATGAAATCGCGGAGTGTTTGCCATGGGACACTCTGTATATGACAAATTATAACATAAAAAAAATTCAGGTACATAATATCTCTAAACATTTTTCATAAATTTAAAAAACTACGTTGTTAAAACAAAAATTATGAAACTTACCATCAATAACAGCACAGGTATGAATAAATACAGGAAATGTGATATCTTCAGTTTCTTGTGCAATGATTTTTAACACACTTCTCGCTTCTGTAAGTGAAGACAGCAGTCCACGACTAATGTATATTACCATGACAACATCACTTTCATTAAGATCTGAAGTTCTTTTGAGAACTTCCAATGCTTTTTGCATGCCAATAACATGATTAGTAGCGCCTAAAATAGTACTTCTTAGCAAATACTTCAGTAAGGTTTATCGATAATAAATAATTCGATTTTTTATACTGTATAAATATTACCATACACCTTATGTAAATTCACGTCGATAATTTTCTGATTTGGAAAGAAAGGTAGTTAGTAATAATAAATGTAAAGTAAGACGAATCTTTAAATAAAGAAATAAAACTTATTTTAAATCTCGTTTCCTATCTTAGGGAATCAATAAAAAAAAATGTAATAACTGGGAATCACATAATGAATATTTTTTTGAACTATGAACATTTTATGAAACTGTGTTAAAAAATAATTATTTTAATGTTGCATGAATAAAAACTGTCACATTTTTCATGTAGAATTAATCAGTAGAGCACAAGATCGTGTGAAAAATGGTTTTTGGCTAATATTAAAATAATTGGCATGAAAATTGTTTATCAGTATTGCAAAGAAATGATTCTTAAGTTAAGTGGAGTTTGAAAATGTAGACCTGAAGAAATTGTCACAGAACCTTTAGAGCACCAGTTATGTTGATTAGCTATTATGGCAATATAACGTCACTAGTTACATGTGTAACTCTTTGGATTCGACTTTTATCCTCTATAGATGTATTTCAACTACGATGCGACTTCTAAGTGATGTTAAAACAGTATGAATAAAAATATTGATGAACACATCAGAATTGGCAAGATAAAATAATGTAAATAACCATGTACACTCTTCATTGTTATATTTTTTCATATTTTAGGTAAATATAAACATGATCTTTATCTATTTATTATTCAGAGTATATAACCACAGTTCACGAGTTAAAAATAAACTTAATAAATTTTCAGACAATTTCCTTCATTTAAATGTACCACATACATCTCAGCAAAATGGTATAGCAAAGTGAATGAATCGTACAATAACTAAAAAGCATGAACTATGATTAAAACATCCGGGTTGGGAAAATCATTTTGAGGTGAAGTTATTTAAATCGCCATATATCTAACTAATATTTTATCAATCACTGCTCTGTATGTAAACAAAACACCATATGAACAATAAAATTTTTACAGAAACAATAAACACCTTTGTATGCTTTAAAAAAAAATACATGTATATTACTTACCGCTACCTCGAGCAAGAGAGTCAATAAAACCTGATAACTGTAATAAATATGGAGTTTTAGCCTCTTGCAAAGAAATGTTTTGTTTTAAAATTTTACCATCGGCGCACTCTTTTTCAGGGTATGACCAATCAGAAGCGACGGCTATTAATGCTACTCTGTCATTCTCATCTAGAGATGCCAATATTTCTTTAGCTAAAATTGTATAAGTAGGGTATATATCCACTATATTAAACTGAAAAAACTTAACATGATTGTAACTTTACGACTAAATAAAAACTTATAGCTTGTTAGTAAGTTTTTTTAATGTTATGTTAAAAAATAATAAACACAGAAGTACTTTTTCAACGATATACTTACTTAATATTCTTTATTGAATTACTACGTTCGCACATAATTTAAGGGGCTTTAGACCAGAGGCCCATAAAAGATATAAATAGTAACTTAACTTAAAAAAATAATGTGTGTCTAATTTATTATGTTTCTCCTTCAAATACTTTACCTATTGATCTGGCAATCTGTAACTGCTGTTTGCTCAAGGATCCACCATGATCTAATACCAAAACAATATTTTTCCTTACATATTTATTGCGGGCCATATAGTTTTTCCATGCAATGGTTTCATCATGGCCTGAGCAATCAGAAAATTGTGAATATTGGGATTTCTTTATATCATTTTCAGATATGAAGTACTGCTGCTTTAGAGCATTAGAAATTGGTTTATACTGGCTGATGTTTTTTCTCATTTGATATAAAACTGGAATAAGATATACATATATAAATACATCCAACTCAAGAGAGAAGTGGCAAATTTTGAAAAAAATATATTAATGACGGAACCATTAATTAATTTTACTTATATTTAAAATCTAAAAATATTGTTAGTAACTCATTAAAAAATTGCCTAATCTTTTTAAATAATAGTAGTATTTTAAGCAGCAGTCAGGTATATATTTTATTTATTTCTCAAATCATTTAAATCTATATATTTCAATATAATTTCATTTTCCCCTTTTTCAAAGAAAAAATAAACTTCCTTAAATTTTCTTCAGCAACAAGAAATTATGTATCATTTTCTAATTTACTGGACTTTCTTATTTTACATGAAATTACTTGGTGATAAAGACGACCTAATTAAACAAGCACAAAAACCAAACTGCTTTTCAATGATAACGGACTTATAAACGGAGGTCAGAAAGACAAGGATCTCAGGAATAGTGTTAATTATGCTGATAGATATATAGTTTCGAACGTCCGCTCTTTTGTTTCCCTTATGACCAGGAACCACAAAACCTGGTTTCTAAAATTGAGGAGCCAGAACAAAAGAGCAGTTTTTCAGCAGTATTGAATGGAAACTATCAGGGCCAGCACACTTATAGGACTTAAGATCAAGCAACGTGGTGTATACTTTGTTAAAATACTTATCAAATACTTTAGATACATGAGAACCCATGTCTGCGCTTTCTCCCCTTCAAAAATAATTACAAAAACAAGGGTTTGAGAGTCTGTTGCATTCTGCAAATTTGTAAACATTTCATAGTCCTACCTGAGAAACTATCTTGCAGAAACTTTACAAGGTGCCTGGAAAAAGAGACCAGCCCATTAACCATATATCCTTTAGATCAAAAAATATGACTTTCATTAGGTCATTTTCCATTTTGTCGCTTTTCAATTAAAATACAAACGACAAGATGTGAAAAATAATTAAAAATAAACTATTTTCCCTTTTAACTTGGGCGTTGAAATTAGGAAAGCGTATTTTTTTATTAAGCGCACATTTTGTCTAACCTTAATAGGTATGAGTACAATTAAATTAGAGGAAAGTTGTCATTTTAGAGGTACATTTGAGACATGTTGCCAGAATTAAAAATTTCGGTGATATCAAAGAATATTCAAAAATTATTTTTTTAAATATTAGGATAACTTTTGACATAATAGAAAAATTTTTCTGAAAAAAATTTATTTTCTTCTTTTCTATAAATAGTCATATTAAAAGTTTTGGGGAAAATTTAACGTTGGTGTACTTAATATTTTACTAAGCTCTTGTAAATAACGATTTATATTATTCATTCTAATTCTTGAAACTTTTTACTTCTAGTCCAGCCATGGCCTTTTTCGATGTTTTGACATTAAATATCCATCACCCATTTTTGTCTCAATCAGAGCAAAATTCTGGAGATACAATCAATAATTTATTTGAAACGAGAAAAATAAATACCCTTTACATAAACTTAAAATATTAATTATATCCTCAACCTACTTAACGTTAACAAAAACTGGCAATATTTTTTTCTCATTTTACTTAAATTGTTGATGTATATCCCTCAAATTTGGTTTTAATTAACAAAAAAAAATCGTCCCAATATCTTTATTATATAAGCGAAATCAGGACCATAATAGGGACTTCATGATGAAAAATTTCGCTATGCTAACGCTAAAATTCAAGAAAAGGGTTTATTATTGAATTTTTCCTAATATTTCTGAAAGTACAAAAAATATGACAACTCTGCCAAAGGATCTGGAACGCACTCACAAAAAGGTACTTTTTCTCTAATTAAACCAAACTCGTATGTATTACAGAGATAGCTACGTGATGTCTTGAAATATACTTCTGATCCTTCTTGAAACTATATGTGCTGGTCAAAATAATCTTTATTTAAAGTCAAAAGTGAAAATGATTTACTCAAAATTAACCATGAATTGCCTAATATTTAGACTGTTAATGATGTAATCAAACTGCAGGAGGCAATTTTTTGTTTAATTCTAAGAAAATAATGTTCCAACTTGAGGACTATCCTACTATAGAAATATATGAATAAATTGAAGAGTTTATTTTGGGGAAGTCAAGATCTGTCAAAAGTTTAACGAGTATTTTAGGCTGGCAATAATAATACTTTTTCTGTATTTTATGAGGATTTTCAAGATTATCCAGAATTTCTTAGGATACTTACCTTAATGTGCATTAACGAATTATCAAATTTACACATAATAACTTTGGGCTTTTGATTTAAGTCCTTACGCTATTCAAGAAAAAGAAATAACTTCAAAAATTTTTCAAAAACTTGATTTGGGAAAAATAAATTAAAAATATAACTACAGTACAAAAATGGAAAAAATACTATTCAGTTAAAGTTTGTAGCCTCTCTTGGATGGTGAATTGAGGGTCTTGTATCTGGAGTAGCACTGGGTGTATGTTGGATACACTATGGAGGTAGATTTCTGTTGTGTTCTTTACCATGGAAGATGGATGACTGTTTATAGAATCTTTCATCAATTGCTTTTATATTGCAAGGCTCATACAATTGCTAAGTTAGTCAATTGGGAAATATCTTATCACTGGTATTTTATAATTTATGTATAGTGGATAATATCCAACAATTGGGCGGTGTATTAACTTGTATATTTTAATATCCATTTGAATGTCTTTTGAAATATATTACAGAATTTCTACAACTGTTATTACTTTGATTTCCCCTGTATATGAACTTTTGTTTTGAAAATTAAACAACAAATTATTCTACCCACTTAATTAACACACCGTATTTAAGAACTCATAGGGGCTCGGTTGCGCAGTGGTACAGCATTTGACTACTAATCAGTTATAGTTCATTGCAGCTGTACCTGTTATACCTTAAAGCGAACTAACACTGAAAAAAGGACTAATATTGTGATTATTATTATTATTATTATATTTAGAAACTAGGAAGGTATTGAACTTACCATATTTAGATCCAAAAAATTCATTAATACTATTATTATTAATCAAATTGCTGCCAATTAGAACATCAAATACACCATTTTTTTCTTTTATACACGGTAACAACACAGAAGATGACCTAAAGCTGTCTGAATTAAGCTCGTTTAAAAGCTTGGTAGCATTGTCCATACCAAAAAATATACTATTTATTTTATTTTCTAGTTTCTGTACCATTGCTTTTAAGTTGGTCGTTACCGGGTTAACATTATTTGATGTATATTTGAAATTCCGAAATAATTTCTAAAATTAAAGAATAATTTTTAAAAATATAAGCTGGAAAAAATATATTCTTGGTAAATAATTAAAAAATTGTCAAATATTAAGTTAGTTTATAGTTAAAGTTGACTCTATCTACAGTAAATTTTACAAACTGTGTAGTAGAAATCATATTTAAAACTAGGGCTGGGTAAATAATTTAAATGGAGCATTAATATGTGTGGATCAAAAATAAATTGATTAAAGTTTACATCTAAATAAATACAATGACATGAGACCTAGTTCAGGATATTTTTAGAATTATTGATTATTTCAATTTTTTCCATGCATTGTGAACAAATTTATAATTACGATATGACCATGGTAACACTAGGTTACCCTTTTCTTTATCTATACAGATTTTACTAAATATATAAAATTACTGCTCAAGACTGAAAATTTATGTTGGTATAAATTGCATGTATGCATTTCTAAGTAGGTATCTAGTGTTATGACATACAGTTGTAGGCCATATTCGTAAAATATATAAACTTACCTCAATAAAAGGAACACCTAATTCTTCATTTTTTAGGAAAATCACATCCTGGCTTAGCTTATTAGATACATCTTTAATATTTACATTACCTACACATAAATAGAAAAAGAAAGTTAACAATAATATTAAAATAGTAACTTTTGGCACTGTATCCATCTTTCGTCAATTTCATGGTACTTAGTCAATTCTATATTTAGTCAAAAATATAAAATAGTGCATTAAATCTAGCCAAATTGTCCATTTCAACTTTACAACGATCCATAAACATCTTTTTAACAAAAATTTTTAACATAAACAAAAAAGTGACATGGCATGGTGCTTGACAGCATTTTTTGACATTGACATTTTTGGAATTTGACAGAATTTTCGAACAATGGCGGGCAATAAAATTTAATAAAATAAAATTTAAAATGTAGTTAGAACACATACATTTTAAAATAATGACATGTCATAAAATGAAAATGTCAGCACTGTGTCTATAGATATAAAATATATGTATAGGTATGTTCTATCGGCCATTGTGGGGGACAATTCACTTACGGCAACACTGAATTCGCTGTCAGCAATTTAAAAATTAAAGCCCGGGCTACGATTCTATAAAAGTAAAGGGAAAGAGAATGTCATAATAAGGATTTCCATCTTTGTTCAGTCTGTAGTAATACATAAGTATGTCACTGTCGTAAAAGAGATAAGGAAAGGCAATGTCAAAAAAATATGCTTTCAGAATCGGAGCTCCGGGGTCTACTTGTTTATCTATCATCTATGCAATCTATTACTGCACTCGATTCAATTGGCATTGAGCAGCTCAAAGCTGTCCAGGGTACCTATCCTCGTTCTTGAGAGAACGATCATCTTGACGGAAAGTGGGGGTGGTTCTTACGAAAAAGTACGAAATCGTATTCAGAATACGGTTTCTTACCTTTTCGTGAGAACCACGGCCACTTTCCATCAAAATGATCGTTCTCTCGAGAACGAGAAAGCTACCCAGAATACGGTTCCATACTTTTTCGTGAGAACCACGCCCACTTTCCATCAAGATGATCGTTCTCTCAAGAACGAGAATAGGTACCCAGGAGTGCGATTCTATAAAAGTAAAGGGAAAGAGAATGTCATAATAAGGATCTTCTATCTTTGTTCAGCCTGTATTAACACATAAGTATATCACTGTCCTAAAAGAGATAAGGAAAGAGAATGTCAAAAAATATGCTTACAGAATCGGAGCTCAGGTGCAACAAACGCTCGCTTTATTCAAGTAGTACATTATTGCCTCGGCGCTTGTCAGATCTGCTTTCCCCTGGCCCCTCAAGCACCAATAAAAATATTTGGTGTACAAAGGCCTAGCAGCTATCAGTTATCATTTTTAGATGCTATTTTTGGGTAAAAAACATTTTATACATGAAATGGAGACACAAAAATAAGATTATTTCAGGGTACCTATTCTCGTTCTTGAGAGAACGATCACTTGATGGAAAATGGGCGTGGTTCTCACGAAAAAGTATGAAACCGTATTCTGAATACGTTTTCGTACTTTTTCGTGAGAACCACGCCCACTTTCCATCTAGATGATCGTTCTCTCAAGAACGAGAATAGGTACCCAGAAGATATCGGACTTAACTTCCATAGTATTTTTAACGAATTGCGGAATATTTATGGTCGAAAGTGCCATGACACCAGACAAAATTCAAAACTAATAAGTAATAATATAGTATTTTTACATTTTTATCTTTAATATGTTTCGCTATGTATATTAAAAACTCAAATTCCGAAAAAAATAATTTGTAGGTTATTTACTGTTCAAATTAACTCTTTAACCGCTTTATTCAGATATGCTCGGAGCTACTCAGGGTTTGATGCACCCAAGCTTAAAACTCTTGAATCGAGGGCAGTATATCTGGCCTAAAAACTTGATTTTACATGTCAAGTTTGTGATCTGGTCATATAGAATATCGTTTATTCTTTAAATGAGAATAAAATAACAGTAACTTTTTGTTTGCATCTGTTCAAGGCCCTTGAGAGGGTGAATCAAGGGGTGTTTTTGGAAAAAGTGGAGCGGTGTGGTATTAGGGGATGTTGCTCTGGAACTCCTTGCATCGTATTTGACTTGAAGAAAACCACGCGTAATTGGAAAAAGTGTGAGTAGGAGAGCAGTTGATATCTGAGACTTACGGAGAGGAGTAATCCAGGGCTCGGTTTTGGTTCCGCTTCTCTATATATTAAATACAAATGATGTAGTAAATATTATCCATAGTGATGTTTGCTGACGACACCTCAGTGATATGCAGGGCAGATAATTCGAGAGCGTAAGGTGGTTGTGTCCTGGGTGCTCTTGTGAGCTTGAAGGCGTGGTTTGCTGCAAATGGCTTGTTGCTGAATGTCTCGAAGATTAAGCTCCTCACCTTTGGTGTACGTAATGAACACAAAATATCGGTTCAGTATGAAAATACGGTGAAAAGCCTTCGGTTTTTGCGCATTAAAATTGATTGTAAATTGGGCTGGAGATCGCATGTGGATCGGTTTGTGAGGAGCATTGCACGGTATTGTTATAGCTATAGAATTATTGCCAATAGACGAAAATCTAGAGTAAAGTTGAGTAATACATATTGGGGAAACTCAGTGGATAGTGACAGAATATTTAAACTGCAAAAAAGATGTGTCAGAACAATTTATAAAATGAAACAAACTAAAACCTGTAAGGACGTCTTTATTGGGATAAATATTTTAATATTGTATGGCTTGTACATACATGAGTGTATAATGTTAGTGGTTAAGAATTATTCTTCTTTCTTTGAAGGCGTATAAATTCAAATAAAAGTGTGATTCATCGGAGACAATTATTTTTAAAGAAAAACCCTCTTCGCTTTCAAGCATCCAACTGACGAAAGTACGGCGTTGGTGATGGTTTTGTGGCTTCAGTTCTTGAGTCAATTGGATCTTGTATCGATGCAAATGAAGATCAACATGCAAAATACGACGTAAAGTGGTTCGGGGAATGTTTAATTCTTGTGAACGATGACTAGTTGATGTTGATGGCATTTCACGAACACTTTCATTTACAGCGGCTATGTTTTGACGAGTACGAACTGGCCGAGCATGTTGGTATGCTCTACGACCTTTTACCAAGCTAGTTTCCTTCAAACGTTGAACAATTTTGCAAATTCCGGGTTCTGTAAGACGTCTATGTTGACTGAAATGTAACTTTTACAGATCATCCGTTTTCGTAATAAGTTTCGATTATTAAAATGCGCTCTTGTGTTTTTACCACGGATCTCAAAAAATAAAATGGATGACAGATTGAAATTGAGCTGTCAGACCAAAAATGTCCGAATAAGCTCCTAGCTATATTTTTATATTTCATCTTAACCACGATCGTGACCAAACTCTGGAACTGGGTAGCGATAATTGTAACCCCGTAAGCCAAAGCCGTTTTTCTTTACAGCATCACAAAGATTGCACTAAAACGTGGTTGGTAACGAATTGCCAACACTACTGTTTCCCCAATATGGCGACGAACTTACTAGGGACATTTTTGGTCTGACAGCTCAATTTCAATCCGTCATCCATTTTAATTTTTAGAATCCGTGGTAGATGGTCTAAAATGACATCTAGCCTGTCAAAATATATGTCATTGGTCATTGGTTCATGAAAATTTCCTATTTTTGTGTCTATTTTTAGAATGATTGTTAAATTAGAAAAGTAGTTTTTCTATTTTTTAGCACAGTGTTATGTTTTTAGAAAAAGATTTTAGTGTTTCTTTTGTAAAATAAAAATGCATTTTTCAATACCAGACACTCAAGAGTTAAATGAAGGAAACGGGTCAACATTTATTGTATGTTTACATTATTTAGCCATGAAAACATTTAGTAAATTGATAAGTTTTTAGGGATATAATATACATATCAACGGTGTCTTCCATTGCACTGTACGATATAAGCAACTGCACAATTTAAATGAACAGTTAAAAAAAGAATTTGGCCCTGACAATGTTCCTCCGTTTCCCCCAAAAAAGTTACTCCCTTTGACTTCGGGACAATTAGAGGAAAGAAGAGCTTTATTGGAAAAATATATTCAAACAGGTAAGAAGATTACGTTTTGTATTTTTTTTGTGATAAATAAATATTTTCCAAGTGGTTAGTTGCCTTTTCTAAATACACACTTGATATTTTAATGACTTGACAATACATTTATTTATTACACTAATAATAGTGATAATAGGACAGTTTTATTTGTTACTTTTTTATTTTATATGCAAGTAAATGGGGGTATTGTAGTTAACTCAAGGTGAAATTGAAATTAATACCATCTGTATAAATGGATTTATGTTAAAGATAATATTATTAATGATATTGATTTATTTGGTTCATAGAGTATTTTAATTTTATTTAAATTAAGAATTGTCGATTATTTAGAAGTAAATGATTATGTCTCTGTTTAGCATTAGATGTAAAAAATACTTGATTTACAACTAAGTTTGAGTTGGTTAGTTTTCATTTTTATATAGACTTCTAAAATTATTAATTTAAGAATTTTTTTTTAGTTGGTCAAGACTCAAAACTGGTGTCTTCCGAATTAGTAGTTGGATTTCTGCTTTCCGCCCAACAAGAGACTGCATGCCAAGAAAAACAAGATGTAAATTTAGATATAGGTTACACATTGAATGGTTATCAAAGTAAAGTAAGAGTTTGTACATTTGATCGCACGGAGCAAGTGTTGACAAAAGTATTAAAGCAAATTAACTTGCCACTAGAATATATGCAGTATTTTTCACTTTACCTCATCAAAGTAGATAATACAGGTGATATTGTAGTTTTAAGAAAACTACTTGATTTTGAATCACCTTACATGACACAACAAGTTTTTAGAACACCAACTCAATTCATTGTTAAAAAAAAGTAAGTACATTTATGCCAATTTTTTTTATGGTATATTCAGCACTTTTAATACTTAAAAACTGAGGGCGTTTTTATTCTGTTTAAAATTTTAAAATCTTTGAAAGTATAAGGAGTCATTACAGTTTCTAACAAGGTAAAGGCACATATTTTTAATCTTGCTTTTTAACCAACTTCTAAAAGATGGAGGTTCCAAATTTGATCCCTATGTATTTTTTTTTTGTATGTACCTCGATTACTCCGGAACAGTGGCACCGATTTAAATTATATTTTTGTGCGTTATGAAGTTGCTGTGGTGGTTCCATAACATTTTGACTGAAATTGGTTCAGTAAAATCCAGGATGGCACTTATAATATGGATGAAAAAAATTTTTATCTGATTTTCCCCACAATTAATATGGGGGCGTTTTCAGGTTCTCACATAATGTATCTAACATTTTAAAAAATTCAATATGTTTGTCCAATATGGCAGATTAAAAAATATCTCTCGATTTTGTCAAAAATTGGTATTAGAATGTTTTTGGGGGTATATATTATAAATTTAAAATTATTTTTGAAAATTCAATATGGCGTCCTAAAAATTTTATATCTCTCGTTTTTGTATGAAAATTGATACTGGGAGGTTTCTGAGGGTGTTAGTATCTAAAATTATTTTAAAGAAATTCAATGTTGCAGATGCCATATGGTGTTCTAATAATTTTATATTTTCTGATTAGGTTTAAAATCGTTTCTAGGTCGTTTTCAAAAGTTTAGATTAAGGTCAGATTGAGAGTTTAAAATTAGCTTTTAGAAATCCAATATTTCCAGTATGGTGGATTGAAAAATTTACATTATTCACATTTTTTTAAACTTGGTATTAGTGGGTTTTTGAGGGTCATAGATCACTGATCTGACGTTAATTTTTGAAAATTAAATATAGCAAATACAATATGAGGTATGAAAGTGAAAGTTTTACATTTATCCGATTTTGTTCAAAACTGATTGATAATCTAATAGGTACTGGGTCAAATGCCTTATTGATAGCCATATACACAAGTTTATCAAAGGAAGTGAACTGGTAGTTTTAGTTCCACAATCCTAAAAATCATACTATAATTCAGAAATGTTGTGCTTAAAAATGACGGATAACATTTAAATGACTATATATAACACATTTCATCACCTTTAGCAGTTTTGATAATGGACCTATAGGCTATTAATTATTTATATTAACTATTGCCATTTTTAAAAATCGTGGTTATGAAATCTGGCTGTTTGGAAAATAAGCATTAACCAACAGATTCGGTGCAGATTTTTATAATTATAGCAATTAAGGGTGCAGTATCAGAACTTGCCCTTTTTTTAATATCATGATCTGAAAGCATTCTGTATACACTAACCCTATAATTAAATGATGGATTGAACATAAGTTCCAGCCACATTTATTAATGTTATTATATAAACAAAGATTGAACATTTTCTGCAATAGATTGGTTTTGGCCTATCCCTGAATTTTGATTATGGAATCATTCAACACTATTGTAGGAAATTGTAGGCCACTTTTTTAATTAATAGTTTATTACCAATCACTAACATCATACACAATATTCCTTCCAATCTTATGAACCTAATTATGATGACTCCTTAAATGCTCATGTACACAAATTTCTTAACAAGCTAGAATGATCATATTGAAGTTACAGGCCAGATCTTTTGCACCTTAGACGAGTATTTTTTTTTATTAATAAGAGGTATATGATTAAAACTGTTGACTTTTTTTTTCATGATTAGAATATCTATTTATGATGCGTACCTCTTCATGAAATTTTGTTAGTCAGTATGCATGAAAGTTCAATAATAAAACATCAGCTGAGATCATGTAGATTATAATTGACTAAAATGTTATGCTACCTGAATATTCTTTTGCAACTCTTTGGATAATTTTAAAATAATTTTCATTAACAGATCTGACAGAGTGTGGGGAATATTAACTTAAACCTAAAGTTCCTCACGATCAACTGATTGATACTATAGCAAGAAGGTTAGATTTATGTGAATAGGTATTTATTAACGTGTTGCTATCGCTGGAACTTCTGCTTATATAGGAATTGTAATCTTTGGGATATGTTATGTGTTGATCACTGGTAAATTTATTACATCAGAGTCATTTCTCTGCATTGTGTGTCTTCTAATAATTTTCTAAATCGCTGGACGTAAATTATTGGGTTTTCAGTTACACCAGATTTGATTGAAGAAAATTTAGCCTTTCATTGAAGTTTTCCAGAATAATTTCTAATTTATACTTTACAAGTATGACAGTATCATCTACTTCAATTTCGATTCGGCTTTCTCATAAAAGTCGGAACCTTTCATGTGTATGATGTCCTAGTAATGCCCCTGATGTTAAGGGCATATAACTAACGAACTATTTGCAACCACCTAAAATGTACGGATGTTTCGTCCCGATACCGGTGGTGGACTCATCAGTGGGATCCACCAGTATCTTTCCCAGACATCCAGTTTTGCCGGAAAGCGGTGGTAAGATGTTATGTTCCACAACAATGCATATATTTTTAATTAGGATAATTTTAGAAAGCCATTCTGGACGTTTATATCAAGCCGTAGGCATTTCCCTGCCAATACAATTTTGAATTGATCACAAAGATTCATTAATTAATTCAACCTAAATTAAGCCAAAATTTAAAAATGTGCACTTTCGTCTAATTAATGGTTCTTATGTTGAGGTGGATGTCGGACTTAATAGGCTTTATTTTTTTTTGTACGACGTTTCCATTAGATTGTATCTCTAATTGTCATTGATAATAAATTGAAGTTGGGTTCGAAGACTAGGGGCTTATATATGAACTCGTGCGTGAAGTTTCGCTTCATTGTACCACACGTGGATAAATTGATGTACAAAGTTTGAGGGTATTTGGATGTAAAAAAATACGTGTTGAATATATATAACTATTTTTTAGTCAATTACATAAATATTAAATGGGTAAATTTTTGTAACTATACGATGACGGAATGTTCAGGTGAGTTATAAGGTTTAAGTATGTTTTCTTTCTTGCAGTTATTGGGACAAAAACTATGATTGTGAACTAATGACGGATCCGGTAGCTCTAAATTTATTGTACATTCAAACTGTAGCAGAAATTGAGCTAGGGTGGATTATAACTATGCGTGAGGCCAAAATGCAGCTAGATAAATTAAAAACTAGACTAGCCAAACGAGAATATATTGAATATGCTCAAAAATTAAAATATTATGGATTTATGCAATTTAGTCCATGTTATTGTGATTATCCTGAAGCTCAGACCAAAGTATTAGTTGCAGTTGGTGATGAAGAACTTAGCCTACGCATTCTGGGGCCAGGCAATTTGGTTAAAGAAGGTGTCTTTAAAGTCACAAGAATGAGGTGTTGGAGAATTAGCAGTAATGTAAGATTTATTTTCGTTTAGATATAATGGACAAAAGTTTTGTTATTTACAGCTTCTAAAGTAGAATTTATATGTGTAAATGTAAATAATTTTAATAGTAGACTATTAAGGACAGATGTTTGTTAGTTCATTAATAGCTCCAAACTCAAAAAGATTTCGGAAGAGGAGTATAAAAGATCAAAGCCTTTTTTCAGATTAGGTATCTTTACAATACAATTCTAGATGGGAATATATGCTAATAAAATGCAGGTATAAAATATACCAATATAACGTTTAATTTTTAATATTTTTTGTAACGAATCATTAAGCGGTTTTTGTAGCTTAAATATTATTATTATAAACATCTGCTGATCGTCGCTTATAGTAATACATCTAATACCCTTTAATAAGTTGATACCTTACCCTTTTTCCAGAATAAACGTACATCTCATTTAGAAAACAACGCTCACGGAAATAATGTTCATGCAAACTCAGGGTTGGAATTATCATTTGAATATTTAATGTCGAAAGATAAATTGCAGTGGATCACTATAACAAGTGATCAAGCGATTCTAATGTCAGTTTGCTTACAATCGGTAGTTGACGAGTTACTGGTGAAAAAAAATGGCATTAGGAGAAAAGAATCTATCAAAAGTCACGGAAAGTGGACTTATATGAAAAGAGACGGATCTTGCCAAACTATTTCTATTGATAATCATATTGTGGAGAGCTCAGATGTAAGTAAAATTTATGTGGTCGGTCAGAATAAGTGTAGAACTTATAAATGATTTTTTATTTTATATTAATTGATGTTAAGTCTGATTAATTTCAATTTTTACTAGGGAGCGGTCTCCGTTTTTCTAGAAAATAATATTTTAAGGTTTTTCTGACGATTTATATATATTTTTCTTCCGCGTTGAACAGTTGTATAGTCCTTCTGTAGCGTGTAAGACTCTGTACAGGGTGAGTCAACGATTGGATGAAGTAGGTTTGTGCCTTTTCGGTGAAATTTACAAAGAAACTATATTTATTGTTTGATACAGTTTATTTTTACGCAGATTTTAAAAATATTTAGGACTCTACAGGGTGAGCCAAAAAACTAGGACAGCATAAAGTTGTATTTTTTTAAATAGAACACCCTATATACGAATCGTATTTTCGATTTATCTTATAATTTTAAATCTTTTTTATTAAGGGTTTACTATAACAAAACTTTATAGTTTCTGAGATAATTAAGTTTAAAGAAAAAAAGTCACATTTTCAAGCATCAATTCAATCCTAAATAACGTTTTCAATTTTGTGACAAATATATTCAAATTTGGAATTTAGCAAGGCCAAGGACAAATTAACATAATTTTTACCCAATATTTGCAATAAAAGCTACAGGGTGTTGAACACATCGGCTCAAATTTGAACAAGTTTAAATGAATAAATATCTTTTTTTTTAAATGGTACACCCTGTATATTTTCATGTTATTTAATAGAGTCATAAAAACCCTAAAAGTTTTGTTCAATATATCTTATACCTATTTATAATAGTTTTTGAGATATTTCAGTTTTTCTTATTTTCCATACTTTCTTACAGAAATAGTCTTCATTATCATAGTAGCCATGGCAAAAACAATGTAAAAGAACATTTTTCTGTGTGTCAAATTTATAACCGCAATCGCTTCTTTTGGTTTTTATGTAGTGTAGTTTGTTTTTTTGCATTCATCTTATATTGTAAAATAATAAATGCGGAGATTCAATTAAATCCAAATTTATTATGCAAGGTAATGTTTAGTGATGAAGCTACTTTTAGAAGTAACGGTGCCGTAAATAGACGCAACATGCATCATTATGCCACAGAAAACCCATTTTGGATTAGAGAGGTGCAACATCAAAACCACTGGTCATTAAATGTTTGGTGTGGTATTCATCATAATCGAATTATTGGACCCCACTTTTTTAATGAACCACTAAATGGCCATAGTTACCTGAACTTTCTACAAGAAGAACTACCCCAACTGCTTCAAGGTCTCGATAGGGATGAGCTCGACAGTATGTGGTTCCAGCACGATGGTGCGCCTCCGCATTACCATCGTGAAGTTCTAGCGTTTTTGGACCAACGATATCCGCAAAAATGGACTGGACGTGGGGGTTTCATTGAGTGGCCACCAAGGTCTTGCGACATCACCCCATTAGATTTCTTCCTATGGGGTTATATTAAAAATAAGGTGTATGTTAATCCACCAACAACAGTGGAAGATATGCGAAACAGGATTAGGGATACCTGTAGAACAATAACGCCACTAATTTTGTCCAGGGTCTGAGAAAATCTGCAAAAAAGACTAAATTTGTGCATTGCACAAGAGGGTCGTTTATTCGAACACTTATTAAAAAGAAATAATTAATCTCAGTATTTAATAGGTAATTTTTTTGTTTCAATTTAGTATAAAAGTAAATTTGTATTTGCCTTGTCGTTATTGTTGTGTTAATTTTTTCACATTATGTTTAATTAAACTATTGCCGTTGTAATATAACGAATAATGTATTTCATCATATTTAACCACATTCTGTTTGTTTCTGTAGTTTCTTTTTATTATTTTACATGGCTACTATGATAATGAAGACTATTTCTGTAAAAAAGTATGGAAAATAAGAAAAACTGAAATATCTCAAAAACTATTATAAATAGGTATAGGATATATTGAACAAAACTTTTAGGGTTTTTATTACTCTATTAAATAACATGAAAATATACAGGGTGTACCATTTAAAAAAAAAGACATTTATTTATTTAAACTTGTTCAAATTTGAGCCGATGTATTCAACACCCTGTAGCTTTTATTGCAAATATTAGGTAAAAATTATATTAACTTGTCCTTGGCCTTGCTAAATTCCAAATTTGAATATATTTGTCACAAAATTGAAAACGTTATTTAGGATTGAATTGATGCTTGAAAATGTGACTTTTTTTCTTTAAACTTAATTATCTCAGAAACTATAAAGTTTTGTTATGGTAAACCCTTAATAAAAAAGATTTAAAATTATAAGCTAAATCGAAAATACGATTCGTATATAGGGTATTCTATTTAAAAAAATACAACTTTATGCTGTCCTAGTTTTTTGGCTCACCCTGTAGAGTCCTAAATATTTTTAAAATCTGCGTAAAAATAAACTGTATTAAACAATAAATATAGTTTCTTTGTTAATTTCACCGAAAAAGCACAAACCTACTTCATCCAATCGTTGACTCACCCTGTACTCTTCGAAAAAAAAGTAATAATATGTACCCAAAACAGTCTAAATAAATAATTTTAAAATTTTGAATAAATAAATACATATAAATAGTAATATAATCAAAAAATTACTCAATTTAGGGGTTGAACCTGTAATCTATGGGTCGTAGTGAGATCGGCTACCGGTAAGTCGGTGGAAATGAAAAATTTCTACTATATAAAATGTAGGACAAGTTGGTAACATTGTTTTTTAGAGATTATTCATATTACCGTAATATGCGACCAGTTGATAGATTAACGATTATATACTCAGATACTCCAATAGAGATGATAGTTTTAGAAGAATCCATTTTATAGTGTTTCAGTGAGCCAGAATCTCGTGATCATAGTATGAATTAGAGATAGTTCCTACATACTTATTCAGTTTTATTGTAGTGTTTTCAGTGAGATGTTAATTTTAAATATGGTATAAAATTGCCGTGCCATACTTTCTCGCAATTAAATACTTCTCTTGTTCAATTTTGGTAAATCATTTTATTTATTATGTTTTTTTTTCTATTCAATATCTTAGTTCGCTGAAAAGTAGAAAGATTTTTTTTCTTTAAGTAGTTTTTGATATTAAATACTTAAGAAAAAGCTTAAATATTAAGCTTCAAATCATTTATATGCTAAAAAGTTTCTGACATACCTTAGAAGTTTTTAAATTGTTATATATTAGTTTAAAATTATACTGAATTTTTTAGGACCAAGATAGTCATAGCGACAATAGCTTTCAAGAACCCTTTTCAATTAAAAAGTTGCAAGAAAAATTTTCTAGTGTGTCATTTAAAAGTGGTAGAGAATTCATAGAGAACCACGCATTTGAAGGTATAGGAGATGACGATTTATAGTTATTGCGTATTTATAGATTTATCTTTATTGAGATTGTGGTTTAATTTTTGGGTGCTCTAGTTTTTTTTTTAGAAATTTATCATATACCCTAAAAATGTAATAATTTCTACTTCGCTTAAAATTTGTCCAATTTCCAATTCTTTTTTTTTAAACTAATGGTCCAATTTGAGAGATTTATGCAGCAACCTATATTTATATAGAAATTCTTTAGAGGACTGATATAGAACATCGTAAAAAACTGATTTAAAATGTGTAGGTGAAGTGTTTATCTGTTCTGTGGTGTTAGAAATATGTATACTAGAAGGGGTAACCTACTATGAATTTAGGAATATCGTAGATAAATTATTTTCTGGCCATTATTATTTTTTGTTTTCTAAATAAAAGTTATAGTGTAGCGCGCCGACCTAACACTCAAATCAGTATTCCTAAGTTTTGTTAATCCGTATCATTGCATTTAGTTCAGATGGGCAAGCGCTATTTCGTCTTACTATATATTGGTAAAGAAAACTTAAGTATGCATATATTCAGCATTTCTAATAAAATCCATAATACTTATATTACTTTGAACTATGCTGACTTGTTTAATAATATAGCTACATTGTCGGTTAAATTTAAAGTAAAAATTTTATTTATTATTAAATTCAGCTATATTTCCAATTGAAATGTTTGAATCATTGTTTTTATAGTATTTGTTAATTAAAATATAATTTTCATTACAATTTTATAATTTGTTGCGGATATGATTAACTCTATATATTGATATATGTACGAAGCGATTAACGAATTCATATATTTGTCAATATTGTATACATAAACAAAATACATCTTACCATATATGCATATTTTAAGTCAGTATATCGTTTCGTGCTTTATTTAGACAGTTTTTGTACTCTACATTAAGCCATCAAATTCATGGAATGGATCAAATGTTAAGCGATGTATTTTTCCTTAAAATTGTGAATAATTAACAATTTTAACGCGATTGCGTAACAATGCTGTGACATCAAAATCTGCTCAGTCCATTTTTATGTGCCAAAACAAAACGCAATTAATTAAAGGTGATAACTATGTTTTTTACTGTGTTTTATATGCGGCATTAATATTTCTAACTTTAAGATTGGGTTTTCTATAGTATATACAATTATACATGACCGCATTTTTAAGCAATATCTATCGTCTAGTCCACTGTCCATTTTATTTTTAATTTTGCAATAAAACATCGAAGATATACATATGCAGGTGTTATAGGTCGAAAACTTGTTATATGTTATTCTAGTTTTGGCTTTAAATATTTCACCTATTTCTTTAGGAAATTAAAACTTGACTACTAAGAATATAAAAAAAATATTTTTAGTTATCTTTTCCGTTCTAAAAAAAACATTCTTTGTGATTGGCATATGGTTCATGTTTTATTTTTTTACACAAAACAATATTACATATTCTGGAAACATTTTAAAAAACGCTAACTATGGTGGTTGAAAGTTGTTATTCTTTTTATATTATATTCAATGGCTATTAGATATATAGCAAAACTTCAAAAGCTATATAGACCTTGACCAATTCAATTTCAAGGCAAGGTTTATACCGGCTGTCAAGAAAATCATTTTAAGGCAGTAATTTTTTTTATTATTGTTCAACTGATGATGAGTTGTAGCCTAACAAAAGGACTCTTTTGGGAGTGCCTATCAATTTTTTGCCATTTTCAGTTTTGCAGGAAATGACTCAAACTTTTGATTTTTAAATGGGTTATTCTGTACATAATATATATATATATATATATATATATATATATATATATATATATATATATATATATATATATATTATATATGTGTATATAAATAAATAAATAATTTAATTATTCTACTTTTGGCTACAATAATTTATTAACGGTTTGTCAGAATTTGGATATTTTATCACATTTCTTATTTTTTAATCTATTGTTATGACAATGAAGTTAATTCTGGTTGGAAACCAAGCAACTTTTAATTGTTTTACCATATGTTTAGGAAATACTAGATTGCGCGTCCCCGATGCCGGCCGTTTCCACAGTGCGAGAGAGGAAGAAGAGTGAAAAGAGTAATCTCTCTTTCTAATGGACGGAGCATAGAACCAGACATAGGATATTATTTGCGTTTGGGGTTCTATGCGCCGCCGATTAGAAAGAAAGATTACTACTTTCACTCTCCTTTCTCTCTCGCACTGTAGGAACGGGCGGCATTGGGGACTCGTCGTTTTGGTATTTCCTAAATCTATGTGTTTTTCACAGTGATCTTGATCTGTTTAGGTTATTGCTGCAACGTGATGAGCGGTTACTTGATGTTTAATAATTTTTGATCTTTTGATTACACAAAATAGATTTTAATACATTTAATCACTATGATATATTATTCTCCTCTTGGATAATTGTTCTTGATAATTATTTACTTTTTTCTTATGATGTTTATTTCTTGGATTTATGAAGAAAATTTAAATTTTTCACAAGTTTAGTTCTTTTTAGGTTATTTTAGCTACTTGTACTTGTTAGTTTTCTTGAAAATGGTTAATTACCTAGACACAATATTCGTACATTTTCAAAGGGCAATTTACAACCCTTAATAAATAGAAAAAATAGTAGCGTCATAGAGAATTTTAAATTTATTAAGTACCTCCAGTGAAAATCCAAAGCTTCAGATAATTTTCTCAATTTTCAGGGAGAGATTATATTTTGAAAGTTATTTAAAAAGATAACATAAGTCCTTTTGCCCCGGAATTGGTTAAGAATTTACTTTATTGATAGCATTTATAATAGACGTCTGGCAATTGTGGGGCACAAATCAAAGTCTAATTCCTTGTAATGTATAAGAAACTATATATATATATATATATATATATATATATATATATATATATATATATATATATATATATATATATATATATAGTTCAGGTTTTTCAAATAGATAAGAGAAAAGACAAATACTTTGGTATACATATCATCTAGTGATTACGATTTCCTTCTTTTTTGCAATTTAAGGAAATCATTGGAGTGACAGTGGACTTTTCTATAATGCACAATAAAAAAATATTTAGTTAATTGCTGTAAAAATGTACATATATATACTATAAAAAATATAACATTAAGTTTATATTGAACCAACATAAGGTATTAATTCCATCCATACTATATTTTGGATATCTTGAATGTTTATTAAATGTATACATATCTATATAAATTGAAATTTAATTCACAACAATATGAGTATTCTTTTTGGTAAGTGTATAAAACTAGGGTTACCAACAGTGCTGTCTTGCTATGTGACTCTATTTTCTGACCAAAACTATTTAAATTCTCTATTTACTTGGTCTAACCCTATATTATTTTACATAAATCTAGATTTAATGAGTTTCAAAAATGAACTACTAGTAGAAATTATTTTTATTTTAAATTAAAAATCTGTAAACAGTAAATTTATTTTATACTCCATTCCTGTAAACAGTAAATTTATTTTATACTCCATTCCTGTAAACAGTAAATTTATTTTATACTCCATTCCTTTTTAATCGACTTGGATAAGTATATTTTACTTACACAAAAATTATGTATAAAAATTAAAGATAAAGGGATATGTGTGCTACTTCAAACTTTAGCAAACATTATATTCGAAATGCTTTTCGAGGACCGCATTTTGTTTCTAGCATAAAATCAGTAGAAGATAGGATCTATTGAAACATGTCTCTTTAGAATTCTCTGTTTTATTTTAAGGTTGTAAGATTTGTCTGGTTAGAATTGTATAAAGATTTAATCCTCCGAGACTAAAGGGTACAAATATATGTTTTGTTGATTTACATGTAGAGGGGTTTAGAGTTATATCAATGCATGTAGATAATTTAGTCTATTTAGCTTTATTGCAGGGATCAGACTTGGACTTGATTGAGTCATTTTTAAAGCGAACCTTCCTTCAACCTTATTGTCTATACTCCATCTCTTCCTTCCACACTATTTGAATATTTTATTGTAGAATGGCTGCTGTCATTTAATAGAAAACTTACCTGTTAATACATGGTACTTAATGTGCTTGGTAACATTTTTTTCTTTTTATTTCTACGATGTTAAAAATTGTTTTAACTATACATTTTTTATGAAAAACTCTTAATATAATACAAAAAGTTACCCTTGTTAAATTCCGGTTTAGATGGGATTGGTTAGCTCTATCTTACTCATTTTAAATTTTTACCATGCATACTTTGGTAACATACATCCAAATTTTATTAATTTTGCATAAGATGAAGACGTTTCATTGTTACCATTATAACCCAGATGAAGACAGAAAAATATGTTTATTTAATTAGTGAAACAATGTGAAATTTGTAAAATGTAAAAAATGCTTTTGATAAGAAAATAATATTTTAAATATAGAACTTATTGTCAAGTTCAGTAACTTTTCTTTCCAGAGCTATATTATAACTACTGTTGGCAACCCTAATAACTATTTAATGTGGTGTATAAAATTTAACTCGTCTTAGATATCTTATTTCCCTAATTTTGTAAAAAATCAAAAAATAGGAGGCCGATAAGAGTGTTATTTAAATTTTAAGCATAAGTTGGAAAGTTACATATTTATTTATTCATTCATTAAAATTTTGAATGTTATAATTTAATGATTTTAAATAATTACCGGAAAAAGTCCCTTTGCGTAAAATTTTTTGGCTTAAAATTAAGCAGGCAAAAGCTTCGATCGTCACAACCAGCATCCTCCTGCAAGCAACAAATCCACCAAAATTCTGGATTCTGCGAATATCAGTGTTTGTTTTCTGATGCATACCATTTGTTCTCGTGATTTACTCCTCAGGAATAAGTCAGAGTTTATTAAGGCAGTTTGCATGGTCGGGGTTAACATCAATATGCATATATTTTTACTGAGAATTTGCATGCATTACTTGGGGTAATTATCCTCGTAGAGTTTCAGGCGTAAAAGGAACGAAAAATGAATTCGGTTTCGTTTTCGCGGAATGAAGAATGAATAAGTAGTGATTGCACTGAATGAAAATTAATTCCTCAGCGAAGTGACAGTGAATTCCTTTTTATATTAAAAAAAACAACCTGTCTTTGTAGATTGAGGAAAATATACTTTGGAACTAATACCATGCATCACAGCAATAGTAATAATTTTTACTTTAATTACATTTCATCGTTTAGTTTTGATAATATCTATTTTTATTATTTTTAAGCAGTAAAGGAAATAACACTTTTAATATGGGACTTCGGCCTCCTAAGATTTTTTTTCTTAAATCTAAGATATATTGCAGTGACCATTATTCCGAACATTCCAGTTTCTTTTAACTTTCAGCTTCTTAAAAATTAGTAAAGTTTAGATGCTTTGAAGTCAGCGATAAGGGGGGGGGGGGGAGTAGAATAAGAAATTTATTTAAAATATTTTTTTTAACGTAGTTGTGTCTAAGGTGTCTAATTCTTCTATCACTTTATGAAGCTTTGAGCTGCATTTCCCTAGTTTTTAAACAATGTTTTTTACAATTGTCATTTAAGGAAAGCTCGGGAATAACCTATTTTTTTTTTATTTGAACACTATTAAAATCATGGTATTTGCTGAAAATCTAAATTAATTTTTTTATGTTCAGCGTATAAATCGATTATGTTATTCATTAGACATCGGGTATTTTTTCTATTCCTTTTTAAAATGTTTGAATACAATTTATCAGTAAATATTATGCTGTGCGGGTCTTTCCCGAGATAAAGGTGCCCGTATTGTTTGATAATGGCATTTCTTTTCAAATACTGCGAAGTATATTATTTTTCTAACCGTTTGATAAATGCTAATAAAAAGAAAAATGGAATTATTTGATTGTTGTGGATAAGCGTGTGAATAGGGATATGAATTAAAAACAAGAAAATGGTTTTTTGACTCGCAAAGCAAGGAATTAGCGGTCTGTATCTTAAAACTAAATCAATATACATGTTGTGGGCTGTCTATGACTTGGTACAGCCTCTATAATCTGGAGTAGGTAAAACCAGGGTAGTAAAAATTAATGTAAAATAGGGTTACTGGACGTTATAGTACCATAAAAACAGATATTGATAAATTTGAATCAAATGAAGATTTATAAATTATTAATTAAAGCTATATAAAATTACGCCAAGGTCACTGCCCCATATAAAGATATTTTTGCCAACGGATAGGAAACAAGTCAAATTCGTGTTCAAATAAACTACTAGGATTTATCTCCAATTACACACGATCCTTTATATCCTCATGATCATCAAAACTCCACCCTCCATCGCTTTTTAAACGTTTCCAGGATTAAAAATCCTGATTGTTGAGTAGCGTTTACGAGTAACCTGACTATGGGTAATACTGGTCCTGAGCGGTTAATAGTTTTCATTCTGAGGTTTTCTTCCCCAAACTGAGCATATCATCTAACTATACTTTTTCCTCATTAATCGTGCTAGTGACTGATGAAAGCAAAGATTGCTGAGATCAGTGATTGATATTTTTATTTCGAAGGGGGTAAAAATAACTTCCACAATGATACATTTAAAATCCTTTGAGTAATAAAATTTAAGAAGTCTGTATGTTCTCTATTATTTTGGATTGTAGTTGTAATCGAGTTTATTTGCATAAAAAACAATTATTGCTGTGTATATTGTGTCCATAGAAAGATAGGATTCTATCAAGGGAAGAGACAATACTCTGCCTTAAATATGTCAATAAATCTAATAGCTAGGGAAAGTTTCTGATTCTATCGTTAAAACCATCAGTTTTTTCAACTTTTTAAAATACGCTTAGTATTTAAACATTTTGCTCTAGTTTTCTGATTTTGCTTTTTTTTTTTTATCTTAACAATGCCCCTATGCAACATTCTCCTTTTTCTAATGGTTTTATTTGTAATTATTAGAGCACAGTGGTGAACATAAGTTCGTAAAAATTGTTTCTGAATAATTTTAATGAATAACATAAACCTTTCCAATATTTTATTTGTGAAATAAATGGGAGCCAAAAATATCAAGTAAAAGGGTGGGGGCATGTACCTGCCTTCAATATCTGCCACTGCTAGAGAAAGTGTTTTATTTGTAGCTCAAAAATTTACTTATCCATTTTGATTATTAGTAATAGAAAAATTGAGCTTCGCGCAAACTTTTATGAGGTATCTAAAACATGTTCTAGATTAAAAAAAAAACATTTTGTCTACGATCTGTTATAATCTCCTCGAGGAGAAATATTTTTTTCACTTATTGTTGCTTCTGGTCTATTTATAAATATAATTGTTCGCTGATATTGCAGAGCAGTTTTTATTAATACAAAATATAAAGTTATGTTAATTAACCAAGCCGTGAAATACAATTGATTTATGCCCTATATTAAATATATATTGCCCTGCCTTTAATTTGGTTTTAGTTTCAGCTTTGCAGAAAAATTCTGTTATATGTGATTTGTCATCATATTATAGGGAGTTTTAATAAATATGTGTAAATTTTTATATATCCTGGATTTCGGTAACACCGGTCAACAGACCAATGTTCACAAGTACTTGTTTACTATTCTTAATGGAATACTTACCTAAACGACGGTTCCCTATATATGTTTTTAAAAATGTTGGTACCTGACCTTTAACTTCTAAAATTTATTATATTTATATTTGTCTTATTTGAATTATTGCTTGCCTATATTTTTTTGTTTAAGATATAAAAATAAACATTCCCTCAGACTTTTATTTCAAGTATGGAAGTACTGGTTACCTTAGACGGGAAGTTCGCTGAACATTTAAATTAATAGAAAACCAACGAAACCAAAAAAGAACATGGATCCACTTGCGAACCACCTTTTTTAAGTCACTTACGAAGAGGTTACATATTTTACGTTACATAAGAAGTATTTGATTTTCAAATAATTAAAATGTCAGCGAGATCTCGACCGTCTTGAGTTACCTGTACTTACATTATAAAATAATTTTAATTTTTTATATTTTTATAAAATATAAATTGAAAATAACTGTTAGAATTTTTATGTTATTATTTTGACAACTCTTGTATAGTGTGTATATTTATTATTTTAATAAAATGTAACAAATTTTAATAAATTTGTGTATTTTTTAAAGCCCGCATGTCCAACGTGTAATATTTTGGGTTTATAGTTAGTATGGTATTTTGGTTTATTACGATTCATTTTTGTTTCGGTTATGTCGTAGGTAACATTATAGTACAGAAGCTTATACCTTTTTAACGTTAAAATTGCAAATATGTTACATTTGTAATTTTATGTTTCAGAATTTCTAGGTAAGATTGACATAAATCAAGAACCTTCGTTTTAATTGGCTAACAAATATGTTAAAAGTTATATATATATATATATATATATATATATATATATATATATATATATATATATATACAGTAGGATTTTCTTTTAGATTATATGACACAGATTTATAACCTGGCAGGTTACCCTTTTTACCTGTCATTTCTATATAGAATATAATAAAACATTTGTGAATTTTTTTATTCAGGATGTTATTCGGTTTTAACTCTGTTACTACCTGTTCTTGATTGTTAAAATAAAGCAGTGGAGGAAAATTTAATAAAATTTTTGGACTTTCGTTGTATTTTTGATATATGCAGGTTAGGACTTACTTTCCTTTTTTGGTAGACACTTGGTAAGTATTGACTAAAATGTGGTTGTGAGAGTTACAACTTAATCGACAACCACATTTTAGTCAATCTTCAACATTTTCTAAAATCTTCACTCAAATTTGGTAAGTATGTCTGAGAACAGTAGCTCTTAAGCAACTATTAAAATCTTTTAAAAGTATGTTCTATATATGTGGGGAAAAAGTATATCAAACTATACGTCTACACTTGCATTAAAATAAAATATTTTTAATTAAGAACTATTTGTGTTTCAAAAAACAACACAGTTTTTATGTTGATAGATTCTGTTAATTAGGACGTACTTAGTATTTTGTTGATTTTTCATCTTACTAAAAAATTAGTTATTTGTCGTGTTGCTTAAGAAAATATACTCTTAATTTTCCCAAGGATCGCACTACATAATGGGCGAGAGATGTCGGCGCACAGTACGACAAATTACAAAGGTGATAAATTGAAAATTATAAATGTTTGCTGCCGCACAATACGACAAATTACAAGGATAATTGATAATAATAACTGTTTACGGCAGGTATTTTCTGACAATATAAACATCGTATCTGCATATATTTTACATTTAAAATAGGCTATATACTCTGGCCACTTATGACTATCGATATTGATATTTTTAACATCATTTTTACGAATATGTGTAGACTATAATCAAAATAACGAGAAAGCTATCTCCTCAAAAATGTATTCATACATAAAGAAATCATTTTATTTTATTACCAAACAAGTAAAAGAGGAATATTTAATTCATTTTCTGGAGATAATTATTTTCCGTACCGATACCGATGTTTATCCTTACTCAACAAGCTCGAATCTTGGGTCTTAAACCTTTTTAGTGAATCTGGCTCTTAGGGTTTTATTTTTTCGACAGCACGAAACATATACATGAAAAAATGTTTTACAATACCCAAGGTAATAAAGATGCGGATTTTTCAAATATTGATTCCTCCAGAAGGATGGTTTTCAATGAAGGGTTGGAGAAGTGTTGACAAATCCTCTAGAAATTCAGCAGACGGCTCATAATATAAGCATGCAAGAAAACTTATTTTTGATGCTGTAAGAAAGAGAGGAATGCATTTATGAAGCATTCAACCCCCAGAACGGGATAGTTATTAGGATTGAAAAAAAAACTAGGGAATATTCCCAGGTACACTCCGGGTAAAAGGCTGATAATCGTGAGGTTTTTTGATTTTTAAGCCTTTTTTTTTTGGAAGGGAGTCACTGATATTTCAAGGCACCTGAATTTGGTCAATAATGCGGTAGAATCCATTGCAATATGCCCCAATACTGTAAATTCAACAGCCTCATTATGT
This sequence comes from Diaprepes abbreviatus, assembly GCA_034092305.1. NCBI lineage: Eukaryota > Metazoa > Arthropoda > Insecta > Coleoptera > Curculionidae > Diaprepes > Diaprepes abbreviatus. Next base: position 5,051,186 of record JASJET010000068.1, on the reverse strand, counting down.
ACTTGTCTTTATCTAACGAGTTTCTTGTTGGCTACAGATTCAGATTCAATGAATTTCTGCACCAATTGCACCACGTACTTTTGCCCAATAAACTTGCCTGAATGCCTTCTATTAAATTCACGAGCAGTTGCCGGTGCATTTTGTCAATAATTATTCAAAATGACTGCTTTTTCTGCCTGTGTCTAATCATTTTGCTACGACTGATACGTGACTTTCTTTTTTTTATAGTCGAACAAAAATTTTCATAATAACCGTTTTTATAGCAGCATTGTTGTTGTCAAATTACCTATTAATGGCCAGCAAACTTAAATTACTACAGCTATAAATTAGCTTTTTAACAATGTACCCGACATGCTATCAAATTGGATTTTTTAGGTATGTGACAATTAATATTGATGGGATATGTATAGAAGTTAAATAATAAATGGTAAAGCGCAAAAATCACACTACTTTACAGCTAATTTGTGACTGTAATGTAACAGGCAGTCTTCCCAACCTGTAAGATTTTTGAGTTATGATTTTTCCAGCAAAAATGAATGAGTATTTTAATCACATTATTTTAAAAAGTAGTTTGTATATATATGCCGGAGCGCGACGTTGCCAAATTTACGTTTTCCATAAGTTGGGGAAATTGTGCACAATCTGGTAACACCATGTGGGACGTGTCTAGAGATGACAAGTCAACCACGAAGTCTCAACCACCCAGGGCTTAAAATAACGGAAGTATCCATTTAAACCCATATAATTCTAAATTTTACTCCCCCCGTAGCCGAATCTACTTATAGACGGTCCCTGAATACGAGAAGTACGCCGTCGCTTTTCGAACTTCCGATACCCCATGTTTCTAGAAAATACCAGAAGTACGGAACGGCTATAAAAGCAGCTGGCCGGCTGTCGTATCATCAGTATTGGTTTAGCAGGAGTAGTGGTCAGTATTAGATAGAGACGCGCGAAGTGTGGGAACAAATCAATAGTAAGAGTCTTGTATTAGTGTTATGTTTATGTTGAATAAAGGTAGTTGACGTCTGTAAACGTAGTATCACATTTCTGAACCGACGTACGTGACAGTACAAAAATGTCTAACGTACAGAAAGGTGGCTGTGTTAACTCCTCGGGTAGTTTTTGCTACATATTTAGTCAGTTTATCCCTAAATCGTAGAAAAGGGCAATCAACAAAATGATCAAAGTAGCTTATCATAAGTATCTTGGATGTCTTATTGGTGATTAAGATCGGAACTGGGCTCCTCACGTATGTTGCTAAACCTGTGCAACAAATCTAAGTAACTGGTTAAATGGTAAACGCCTTCTATGCCTTTTGCAGTTCCAATGATTTGGCGAGAACCAACAAATCCTTTTAACGATTGTTACTTTTGCATGATAAAAGTGTTTATTCCCTCAGGAATAAAACCGGTTCTTCATGGAGAAGGTTTACCAGTTCTTCATGGAGAAGGTTTACCAGTTCCAGCGCCCTTGGCAAAATGAAGGAATGAAGGAAGAGCACCCCATTTAATTGAACAACCTAAATTACATGATCTAGTTCGTGACCTCCACTTGTCTAAAAAGCATGCTGAAGTATTAGGGTCTAGATTACAATGGAATTTACTAGCCACTGGAACCAAAGTTATAATATTTAGGAACCGTAACCAGGAGCTATCCTCGTTTTTTACTCTGCAGGATAAAATGTGCGTTTATGTTAATCCAAATAGTGTTATAGTGTTATAGGATTTGCACATAACCCGGACAAATAGCGCTTATTTATAGATTCTTCTAAAATAAGTTTAAAAGCAGTTCTTCTCCTTAATGGCAACAAAGGACCCTCTATTCCTCTTGCACATGCAGTTTACGTGAAGGAAACATACGAAAGTATGCCACTTATTCTAAATGCAATAAGCTATGACACGTATAAGTGGTAAATATGTGATGACCTAAAAGTCATAGGTCTTCAGGGTGGATTTACGAAGTATTACTGTTTTCTTTGTCTGTGAGACAGTAGAGCAACACAGACCCATTACCAAGTAAAAGAATGGCTTCCGAGAGATCAATATATTCAAACGCAAAATCCCCAGGCTCCGACAATATACCGGCCGAATTTCTCAAGTACGGAGGGGAGGTTTTACATAGACAACTACACACACTAATCACACTTATATGGAAAGAAGAGAATATGTCAGCAAAATGGCATGAAAGCATAATAATCCCTATCCATAAAAAGGGAAACAAAACCAAGTGCTCCAGGAATCTCCCTACTTAACACGGCATACAAAATCTTATCGAATATCCTGTTAAGTAGACTAACGCCTTTTGTAAAAAATTTCCTAGGGGAATACCAAGCCGGATTCAGGAAAAATAGATCGAATATAGATCAGAGCTTTACTATAAGACAGCTGCTTGAAAAAGGATGGGAATTCAATAGAACTATCCACAATCTTTTCATCGACTTCCGACAAGCATACGACAGCATTAAAAGGGGTCAACTGTGGAATGCAATGGCAGAACTTTCGATTCCAAAAAAACTGATCCACCTCGCCAAAGTATGCGTAAATGGCTGTAGATTCAGGGTATGGTACGAATAGATAACCAACTCTCAGAATCGTTTGAAATAGACAGTGGCCTAAAACAGGAAGACGCACTGTCACCCCTCCTCTTTAATATAATCCTGGAAAAAGTAGTGAGTACCAACACAAATTAGAACAGAACTAATAACAGTAAATGGACCAAAATTACTACTAGCATACGCGGACGACATTGATATTGTTGGAAACACCGTCACCAATGTAAAGGAAACTTTCAACAAAATAGAGATAGAGGCAAGGAAAACCGGTCTAATGGTCAATGAGGAGACAACCAAATAGATTTGCATGAAAATCCAAGAACTTGACACGAACCTCAAAAATCAGGATATATAGAACAGTGATTAGACCAGTGCTCATGTATGGCTGTGAGACGTAGACGCTGACAAAAGCAATGGAAATGAAAAAGGATTTTCGGACCCTATCATGACCCCAATACTAATCAATACCGAATAAGAACAAATGCTGAGGTCAAACAGATATATAACGCTAGCGACATCGTACAAGAAATTAAATCCCAACGCCAAAGATGGGCTGGCCATGTCCATAGGCTTCCTAATAATCGCCTTACAAAGTTAATTAGGGAGGAGGCCCCAACAGGGAAAAGACCCTTAGGACACCCAAGAATGCGATGGAGAGATAACATATGGTCAGATTTAAGAACAATGGGGTTACCCACTGACCCAACTATCATGGACGACTGTGTGAGATGGGATCAACAGTTTGATCAAAAATTAAGTGGTGTTGAATTAGCTGCGTGGAGTTCTTTTAAAACAATTCTTTCGGAGTTTTTAGGAAACAAAAAAGTAAAAAATAAGAAAAACTTGTAGAAGAACAACTTGAAAGTTATTGCAAAATGGGTTGTGGCATATCTCTTAAAATACACTTCTTGCACTCTCATTTGAATCTTTTCTCAGAAAATTTGAGTGCGGTTAGTGACGAGCAAGGAGAAAGGTTCCACCAAGACATTAACAATGGAGCAACGCTACCATGGCAGATGGGACCCAGCAATGATGGGGGATTATTGTTGGTTTCTTATGAGTGAAAGAGATCAGGAGTATAAACGAAAGTCAACAGTTGCAAAAAAGTTATTTACAATAGACTTACTATAAATGTATTTTCATGTGTATTTTTGTAAATAAATCCTGTTATCTTTAAAATATTTGTTTTTTATTGTTTTGAACTTATGTATAAAAATGTTTGGATTAAATAAAAATAACTTATAGATTCTATAACTCAAAATCTATACGTGGTGGAAAATTTTCATTGTTGAATTCGCAGTCAGGATGCCTTAAACTCCATTGGACAGCCATTGTAACATCAGTCGCATTTTTTTTTGGATTTGTTGACAAGTGTCCTTAATGAAATTATTTATCCTAATTTTAATAGTGTTTTTGTAGGAGTTGTTCAACTATTAAATTTATTTATTGAAAATACGATGTATCTTAGTGACTTCTAATGTTTGGTTTTTAGGTATTTATTTTTTTCAAAACAAAATTATAGGTTTAAAGTACACGACTAAAGAAATTTTCAAAACCTTTCTTATCTTACTGCTTAATTTAATTCATTCATAAACATACCGCTCCTAATTACATATTTGAGTTTATCTTGAGTCTAACTACCACTTTTTCTTAATAAATAATAAACGGTGAAAATCGTTATTTATTTTTCCTAACATAAATAAAAATTACAATTGTTTATGCTGTATAAAAGTCTTGTTCACTCCTGTATATCAATTCTTTCCATTTTGTGAATATATCTTTTCGGAATTATGGAATATTACTCTAGATTCTCACTATAGAGTCGCTCTCGGTCCGGTAAAATATTCTTGCAGGAGAAACAATGAACCTATTTCGCGGAGATTTCGATTTCGGAAACACTTTTTCATTTAAAAATGTTTTATCGAATCGAGAGCTTATCGAAACCGGCACTGTAGTGACAATCCAGGCTCATCTATTGATTGCTAAAACATTGCAGAAAACGTTGTAACGTCAACAAATAATTAAATTTGCTTCCCTAAATTATAGACAGATGACTCTGCTCTCGTCAAACAATTTCTCGTTGACAATATCGAATATTACTTTTATGATTAGATCTATATTCCTATAATGTGTGAATTATTCAATAGATGGCACCATATGAAACTCCATTTTAAATTTTTGCGATCTGAATATTTTGACCGTTATAATTTAGCAACTTTCAAAATTTAAATATTTAAACTGCGCATATTCTAGAAGATGAGTAAAGCGGGAAAACCAGGAGTTTTAAACTTTTTTTTCTGTTTATATAGTTTGTAATTAGGTGTCGGAGCATGGAATGTAAATTTCGCCCTGAAATCTTAAATTTTTAGTATCTTTCAATATTTCAAATTTGCTAATTTGAGGATTTTTTAAAAATATTTTAATAACTCTTATCAGTTTTTTTAACAGACTTTTAGTTACATCTATAATTAAAATAAAATAATTTCATTGAAAAATTTACTTTTTTTTGCTTAGAGGATAAAGCTGAAATATCACCTTTTTGCAGCTTCCTAAGTAGTTTTTATTTTACGCAGACGTTATTTTTCTGCAATTTGAAGTCGTAGTCTTTTACATTGAATAAGGAAGTTAGAGGCGGTAACGGAGAGCTTGAGAAGTAAGCTAAAGACCTAAAAAATTATCCGAACATGTAGGAAATAAATGTACATAAGGCACTACATGGATTCACTGCATAAAGAAATTTTATAGTAAATTTCTTATTAAAATTGCACGATGATGGTAACATTGTAATCCGAAAACTAGAGTAGGTTTGATGGATGCTGCCGTGTCACGGCCTAGGCTTTAGTGTGTGCTCGTTAGCGTTCGTTAGATTCTTATAATTATGTACGTTACAGTGGCGTAAATAACGACCCCGCGGTCCGGAGAAGGGGACACAGCCCATCCAGGGGCACCCAGCCCATCCAGGGGCACCCTCAAGTACCAAAGTGAAATACGAAGGATCTAGAGGGGTACAAAATAGTAGTGTGCATTTAAAAATCTGCGGGGGGGGGGGGGGCGAGGCACATATACACTCTTAGTTACGCCATTGGTACGTTAACATGAAATTTATACAAAATTTTTCCTTAAAACAATGCGTCAGTTTATGGAGTTCTTCTGTAAGTTTCGTAGCATGATCTCGGAAATTAAATATCGTCGATAAGGAAGTTTTTATATTCTTTGTCAATATTGAGATTATTCATGATTTTAAATGTAGACTATAAATATTTCGGTTTGAAAACTTTTAAAAGGCCTACTAGACCACCATTTTTGTCTCAATAAATTACTTTTTAATATAAAGAACTGTACACTTTTTAAAATATACAAACGCTTCAAACAAATGGGGCAATATTTAATTAGTAAATACAGATGTATCACCCTTCGTCCCAAAGAGCTCATATTATTTTTTTTTATATTGAAAATTGACGTAAAGTAATAGTATATAATATATATATATATATATATATATATATATATATATATATATATAAATAAATAAATAAATAAATAGATAAATTATTGTCCGTGTAATATAAAAGAAAAATAAAATAAAATCTTGGCTTAGCGGTCGTGAAATTTGTCAATCTGCATTATTCTCGTGTTAAAAAGTGCGGAGCACTCCAAAGTATGGAAAGACTCCGGGTCCGACAGATGGCGACAGCGCTGTTTGGTCCTAATATGGGACTCGTCACCCAACCGCATTCGGTACAACCCATTACCTCGCCTTTGCATCCTATAAAACTGAATTTAAAATTAAAAACAGCAAACAGGACGACAAAGGCGACATCTCGATGGTTCACTTGATAACACAAGAACCACACAAACTAACAAAATTTGTAAAAACCGCCATGTGGTGGCGCGACGGTGAATTAAAACAGAAATCTATACAATCGAGTACACGAAACGCGCTGTCCAAAGGATGGGGGTCACATTATTCGGTACTAAGCAACCAAGCTTGCTGCTAATTTTGGAAACGAAAGCCACGTGTCGCACCGCATTCAATACAAACCATCACCTCACCTTTGCATCCTATAAAGCTGAATTTAAAATTAAAAACAGCAAACAGGACGACAAAGGCGACATCTCGATGGTTCACTTGATTACACGGACAATATCTATTTATTTATTTACTTGTTTGGCTTTGAAACACACTAAACGGTGCTCTCATAAGGGGATCGTTTGGTGCGACACGTGGCTTTCGTTGCCAAAATTAGCAGCAAGCCTGGTTGCCTAGTACCGAATAATGCGACCCCTATCCTTTGGGCATCGCGTTTCGCGTACTCGATTGTATAGATTTCTGTTTTAATTCACTGTCGCGCCACCACATGGCGGTTTTTACAAATTTTGTTTATTTGTGTGGTTCTTGTGTTATCAAGTGAACCATCGAGATGATGTCGCCTTTGTCGTCCTGTTTGCTGTTTTTAATTTATTTTAAATTCAGCTTTATAGGATGCAAAGGCCAGGTGATGGTTTGTAACGAATGCGGTGGCCTGACGAGTCCCATATTAGGACGAAGGTGCGCTATCGCCATCTATCGGACCCGGAGTCTTTCCATACTTTGGAGTGCTCCTTACTTTTTAACACGAGAATAATGCAGATTGAAAAATTTCACGTCCGTTAAGCCAAAATTTTAATTTTTCTTTATATATATATATATATATATATATATATATATATATATATATATATTAAAAATAAACAATTTCACTGTTCATGTATTTCGAAAAGTTATTTTATTCTCGTTACGACCGTTAAGAAAGGTGACAGTATATTCTCTGCGAATTCTACTCTAGTTCTCTCTCCACACTTGTTTCGACCACCTAAACCACCTAATGGTTTCATTCGTGGAGCTGTATCGAACCGAGAGCAAAATTCACAGAAAACAACTTAAAATCCCCATATCGTAAAATATCGACAGGATATTACCCGCAGAATTTGATGTCGGACTGTTATCTTAAACAGTACAAACGAACATCTGAATATACTATTGTCTATTTCAGTGTATATTTTTGAATTTTCGGCCAAGCGCTTTCCGTCTTACTCCTCAGGTCAGTATACCCCCGAACGGCACAAAATTATTAAATGTAAACAATTTCACGGTTTATGTATTTGGAAAAGTTATTTTATTCTCCTTACGGCCGTTAAGAAAGAGGACCGACAGTATATTCTCTGTGAATTCTACTCTGATTCTCTGTCCACTTAATGGTCTCATCAGTGGAGCTGTAACGAACCGAGAGCCAAATCCACAGGTGGTCAAAACTAGTACGGAGAGAGAACCAGAGTCGAATTCTCAGAGAATATACTGTCTGTCCCCTTTCTTAACGGTCGTAAGGAGAATAAAATAACTTTTATATATATATATATATATATATATATATATATATATATATATATATATATATATATACATATTACCTACTGCGCAAGTCGATTATAGCAGCTTTTAGGGGATCACCACAGCTTTACATATCTGACCGATTCCTTCTGTCCTTTTAACCCCTCTAACTTCCTTGGCATTGGCTTTGAGATAATACAAACAGGAAGGGAAGTTGTGAATTATTTGATGGGTTTAGAGAAATAAAACATCATCTTTCCTTGCTTTGCTAACTAATTTATTTTTTTAGGGAGAAGTATACATATACAATCATTTTACATATAAAATACCTAGTATGTAATTTTAGAAGTGAGAAGGTTACGGTTTAATAAATTTCAAAAATTTTCAATTTACATTTTTAAGTATTGTCAGCAATTTCAGCATCACAGAAAAATGCAGACCAAAGGAGAAACTTTAAAGAAATAAATATAGATATGTGGGTTTTGTAGATAGATTTTTATTCGTAAAGAATATATTTTATATCGAAGCTAGGCCAATTTCTAGTTATTATTTATTATCTTAATGTTACTCATTATAATTTTATGTAATTAGTCGGATCATATCATCGCAATCACGTTAGATGAGATAAATGATTTATGATATTAAAAAGTGTTTTCGCATTTTATTTATATTTTTGTGTTCTACAGAGTGTGTTCAGAATTAAATTTGGATTATTCAATCATATTGAACATAGAGAAGAATATTGTAAACAAATTGGAAAATAATTGAAAATCAATCAACAAGGAATTTGTTGTTAAAATATTTTGATTTCTGGTTTAAAATTAAAATTAATACAGTTTTTTACATTTCATATTATTTTTATGGGCGCAAAGCAAAAATAAAACTTATATATATATATATATATATATATATATATATATATATATATATATATATATATATATATATATATATATTGTTGATTCGAGTTATTACTACATTCTCTGAACTTTACCTTGATAATTTAAATGGTTCTCTATTTTCAATAATGATAGAAATTCCAAAAAAAATATGAATTTTGGACACGCTCCCTAAGTGAAAAGATGTCATATGGTGAGTTACAGAAATTATACGAAATCACATTCGAAAATGTAATGTAATCTGTAATGTAACAAATTCGATATACTGGAATTCTACCTTTTAACAATAAATACGGGAATAATCAAATTAAAAATTGCGAGTATTTGAATGTTTTTATAAAATCAAAGTTATGTAAATATGTCCAGAAAAGTCATCAAAAATATATGGCTTGATAGAAAAATAAAAATAATTTGTTATCGTCAAACTTAAACAGCTACCTGTTGAATTGTGCTAGTATTAATGGCAACTAAATTATGCAAACGAAGCTATCTAAAAGTGTAATTTCAAATTTCATGTATAGATTGTTTTCTCATATATTGACACTCATCCTGTAGCAGTTGTTGTAAGGATAATAAAAAACGTTTTGCTTGAATTATTAGAATTGGTTTTTAGAAAAATAATTTAACATAAGGAACGTCAGAATTATTTTTAACTTCCATGCATAAAATAAAACACCCTGTATATACTTTAGTATTTCAATTACGGCGTATTTTATGTAACTTTCTCCTAATATAAATTAATCAGTTATACAACAGTATAACATCAAAGGAATTACATTTTTTACATTTTGACAGACTGTGTTTGCCAAAGGGTAAAACCTTGAATTAAATTGTTCCTTCCTATATTACGTTTTCCTTGTCTACTCAGAAATGTGACCTACCATTTTAAACGGAAATAATCAGTTCCGGACTTTCAGCCACTACTTTTTAGTTTAATCGGAAGTAGACATTTCTTGATACAGAAGGAAAAACTAAGCCAAAAATATTTCATTTAAAAATTTTATATTTCCGTTATACAATTGTTTTCAACGAATTCAATGAAGTGAAAAATTGAAAATGTAGTTTTAAGATTTTTATAAAATAAAAATAACATGTACATATATATATATATATATATATATATATATATATATATATATATATATATATATATATATATTATATATATATATATATATATATATATATATATATATATATATATATATATATATATATATATATAAATTTTTGAATAAAGGTCTTGCACTTTATACTAATATTTTGTAGTTTATTAATGGTTTTTCTTACAAATTTCCATAAATGGTTGATTGATTTTGATTATTTGATTCTAGCAAGAAGAATATATATTTCCTACATGTTAAATAATGCCACTAATACCGGCAAAATGAAGTGGTTGCGGTTTTGAATAAATTTGGTTACGATTCCCTAATAATTGCTTTGGGGTATACGGTCAACAAAGGAACATACAGGAGGTTTGCTTAGTCTGGAGTTGTGTGTTGAGTAGGCACAAGGTGTTGGAAATCATTACTTCATTAAAGGAAATATGCAACAGGAGAATTCCGCAATTTTAAGCGTATTGTTTGAAGGTAAAGTACAAAATTGTATTATTTAGAAAATATTTTATTTTTATTTTGGTAAAAACCCTCAATATAAGACACGAAAGGTCAAAGAAATAGTATTTTTAATATTAATGTAGTTAAAATAATTAGGAACTTAAAGTTATTTTAAAGACAGAAAAAAATACTGAATATTAATTTCAAGTAAGGATTATTCAGAACTACTATTCATTAATAATAAAAAATGCCATTATAAACAGATAAAATGTTTTTAATTATTTGAATTGAAAAACTATTTCAACCAATAAAAAAACTAATTAAAGTGAATCGTAAATTTAAATTGACGTGGATTATCTAAAAATATAACACCATTGTAACTAACGGTTCACCGTAAACGTATTTATGCTATGACTTATTTATAAATAAAAATATGATCATTAAAGAAAACATGATAGTTTGAGCAGTGTATTATTATTTTAATGGGCACATGATAATAGTTACGCAGAAGTTACAAAACGCTGTTATAGAAAAAGTATGAAATAAATTTCAAGTCAGTAAACATAATATTTAAAGTAAAAATTAATGGCAGATATTGAGAAAATATATATTACGATGAACTGAAACCATTGAAAAATTATTCAAGATGCTTAGAAGGCAAAGAGCGGATAAAAGAAATAAAAGATAATTCTGTATCAGTTTAGATATTTTTGATCATTTTTCGGCGTTTGCAGTTTTTATTATGACCTTGATTTTATAATCTGTAAAAATTGTATTTTTGGTTTGGCTTTCTTGTAATTTCTTTGCTTATCTTTAAAAGATAGAAATTTGCTACATTACGTAAATATAAATTTGTTAAATTTATGAATGGATTCGAGGTGTGCCTCACCGATTATCACTTTGCAATATGTTGTAGTAAATTAAAAAATATTGTACAGGCGTTTTTCTTACGCCACTTGTCATCAAAAGGCACATTTACCAGTGTAGTTTTCGCCCATACAAGTTTTCACTCCCTTGTTAGGCGAGCGGTTCACCCCCTAATAAAAGCATGAACCTACCAATTTTTTTTTCGCACTTCTAGTCCATGTCTCTTAACAAATTTTTGCAAGAAAATGACGAAATCCATTTTTGGAATTTTTGTTCCCGAAAACTACTAAACGGATCGTAATTCTGAAAAATCCATAGCAATCTTTGAACCCTGAACAGAATTTTTTTTGATATTGCGTGAGCGCGTGCGTATAAGATGGTGGTTGCGGTCGTACAGGCGTGCGCATTGCGGGCATATTTCACTCTTTCTATTCTTACCTTTTGAACTAAGATAAATATGTTCCGGAAAATGTTCTACACAAAATTGTAACTGTGTATCCTCGAATTTAGAATGCTGCGCAGTATGTACATATTCATCAGAGAACTGTATGAATGTTAAACAAGATGTTATGGAAAACGATGATTTTTACTCGAAAAATCGGGTTATTGATGAAAATGATCAAATTATTAACGATGAAAATAACGAATGATAGAAAGTAGATCGTTATCTATAGATAATAAATAAAATGAATGATTAAATATTAGTTTCAATAAAGTAATATCATAGTAAATAAAAATCATCGACCTATTTTTAATATATTTATTTATATGTAAATGACTTCGATTATTCTCAATATTTTAATTGAAATTTAGATTATATTGCCCTAATGCATTGCAATGAAGTGAAATACGGTTACAACGCGCGCTTGTATGACCTCAACCACCATCTTGTACGAACGCGTTCGCGCAACTCCTCTGGAACGGGTTACTTTTGAGCTCTACTTTCAGCGTCACAGACTCCATTTGTCCATATCAAAAAAATCTCTGTTGAAGTTGAAGGTTGAAAGATTGTTATGCATTTTTCAGAATTACGATCTGTTTAGTAGTTTTTGAGAAAAAAATTTCCAAAAATGACGAATTTCGACTTTTTTTTTTTAAATATAAAAATTTAACAAATTTAGTAAAAAAAGGAGTGGTGAACTAGAAAGTCGAAAATAAAAATGGTCGGTACATTTTTTTTTGGTGGTAAGCCGCTCGCCTATATTATTTTAGATGTAAATGTAGTTTTTTTGATTACATTTTTTGATATAAAATTTTGAAAATCATTTAGGAATTGTGAAAAATGATACTGGTATAAACAGAATTAACAAAAAAATTAACTTGTTCCGGAGGTTTGCAAAAAAATATGCTTGAAAGGGTAAAAAATCCTTATTTGAATATCATTTCTCAACAAATAGTATATTCAATATCGGCATATAAAGGTAATAATTTAAGAACTACTGGGCTCCTGTATTTTCTGACGCATTAATTTTTCCATCAGATGGGCGAAAGCCTTTCTAAAAGTTGACCACAGGGGCGGACTAGGCCACCAAGTAACCGAGAAAATGCCTGGTGGGCCTCCCGTGTTCCGCAACACAATTTTTCCCCCAAGTATCTGCAATACTTTAAATTCTTTTAAATCAAAACTTGTTTGCAAATTTAAATACAAGATTCTCGTCGTAACCGTGGCTGGGATGTATGCATGGGCGGATCCAGCCTCTCTCTTTGGGGGGGGGGGGGGGGAGGAAGCGCGGTGATATCACAAAAGAACAGTATAGCAAGCGAAAGCAAGTTGTCGACAGGGAGGAGAGACGCCAGCAACATTCCCATTTCTAGTGTAAAAGTCAGGGTCGGGTCTATTTTTCTGAATTCGAAGCTCTTGGGGGGGCGGGGCGATCTCAAGAAAAAACAAGTTGTCGACGGGAGGGTGGAAGCCAACAGTATACACATTCCTAATGTAAGAGGTACAATCGGGTATATTTTCCAGAACTCTTAGCTCTTGGGGGGGGGGGATTGTCCCCCCTGGATGTATGTATTCTAGGTTTTTAAATATTGAGCTGTTGGGCCCCCACAGTACTCCAAGATGATTGAAACCAAAACTCCTGTAAAATGTTTTGCAAATTATGAAGTATAATATTTTCATCTTAACCGCCTCCTGAATGTATATATTTTTAAATCTTATATAGTACTTTTGAGGCCCTTTTCCTCGAACGCTCGGGGAGCCCTTTGGCCCCCTGTCCGTCTCTGGTTTACTCTCAATAGCTTATTTTGGGTATTTTTAAAACGAATCTTTTTTTTATTAAAATAAAAGCCAAATATTACATCGTGAGTAGGCGCTGTCAAGAACAAAATTTTCACCCTCGAGAGTTTCATGCCAATTATATATTATTTTATTATACATATTTCGTTATAACATTTTTTAAATTACCAGGATTTAATTAAGGATGGTGCCAATGAAAGGAAAATTGATAAATTCATGATAATTCTTCAAAAAATGTATTTTATATCTTTTTTGTAATATAGTAGAATCGCGTTGGTGTAAACACGTGCTCATGTGAACGTCCCAGTAGTATGAAAAGTCAAAAACTTCCTGAAAAAGCAATGCTATTGTTAGATAATGTTGCTTCTCACCCGACAGAATTAAAAACGTAAGGCGGTGCCATATTTGTTATATTTATGCCGCCAAATGTAACATCGCTTATTCAGCCATGGATCAAAATGCTTTAAGATTAACTGAGTTGTATTATAGAAAACATTTGTTAAGTTATGTGGTGGATATGGGAGAAAATATGGCAGATACCCTAAAAAGCCGAACTTTGAAAAATGTTATTGTTTACTAAAGGAGGGCATGGCTGCAACTGGAGCCATTAATCGTTAAAAAATGCTGGAATAACATTTTTCATGAAAATGATGTTGATGAAGATGACTTTCCCCTCGTCACGCTTCAAGAACAGTTGATTATTCAAAAAATGCTTGGACCGGAAAAACAAAGGCAAATTTAGATTTAAGTGATTTAACTGTTTTTATTACGTATTTTTAGGGTCAGTACTAGGATTAAGATATTGAGGACTGGAACAAAGACTCAGAAGTTGAAAACATTGCATCAAAAATGAATAATATTGAGTCCTAGGTTGTCACAGACATAGAGGATAGTGAATCAGACAATGAAATTGAGGAACCCAATAAAGTGTCGATTTTAGAAACCCTTGCAGCTCTAAAAGTAGTTTATCAACGGTCAAAGCAAAGTAATATTGCAGTTAGTGACTGACTTAGAGAGCCTCAGAAAGTTCAATCAAAAATAACAGGTTATTTTAATAAAGAATGTGTAAATAAAGATGAGTAATATTTCGATGTTTTTAAATACACCTTCTGTAATATGAACACTCTTGATAATATGAAGATTCTTTTATTTGTATATGGAAACTGGTAGCCTATATATTAAAATAGTTTTGTAAAGAGTTCCATACAACTTTTTAAATACAAATTTCCTATAATGTTTATTTCACAGTTATTCATATATAAGAACTAAGAAATAAACAGTCAGATTCACTAAGAAGATTTAAAATTTAAACCGGATCTAGTTGTGTGTGTAATCGACCAGTTTTGTTTTGCTTATTATATTGTCATAATTTATATTATATATGTCAACAAATAAACGCTTTTATAGGTATATAAAGAATAAAGAACCTTGCGATAAAGCGTTGAAATATGTAAGAGAAATAGTTCTTCATTTTTGCCGGTTCAATAATAAAACAAAATGATTTCTTTCTGCTAGTATTTTTAGGGTTTAAGACTTGCTTGACTTGTTGGTCTTGTCAGTATAAGCCCTCTGCTGTCGATTTAGGATGGTTTTAAATTTAAATCATGTTAGTAAATCCGGCTGAAAATGTTTTAATTTTAAATCGTTTGAACAATGATGTGAATCGTTAAAAAAATGTTTGATCATTTAACAATCTCAATGTTAGAGCATCTTGGTATTTCGCTGTGAATAGTCGATTTTGAAATGAAAGCGAAATCAATTGGATTGTCAAATTCTTCAGGCTTTCATCATTGCAACCTCTTTTATAAAGCGTATTTTGTTATCATAGTAAAATGTAGACTAAAACATCGATTTGTCAATTTTCCTTTCGTCAACACCTTTTTTAATGAAATGCTAATCTTGAAAATGTTATTTCGAAAAGTGTATAATAAAAATACATATGCGCTAAAAATATTTAAGGGATGAAATCTTCGAGGGTGAAAAGTGGCGCCTCCGCATGATGAATTGTTTGGCTTTGGTTAAAAAAAAACGATTACCAATTTTTGAAATATAAAAAATGTGCTGTTGGGTGTAGAAAAATAGGGCGTCAGAAAATACAGGGGTCCAATAGCAACGATAAATTTCAATTAAGCACTGTTGATCCCTTCAAGTATATTTTCTCGCAAAACGCAGGGGCATGTCAACTTTTTTTTTTAAATTTTATTTATATCAGTATAATTTTTAACAATTTCTAAATGATTTTGAAAATATTATGTAAAAAAAATTACCAGAAAAATTTTATTTACCCCTAAAATAATGAGATCAAAACCCCTATGAGTAAAAATGATACTGGTAACTTCACCTCTTCATGACAAGTAATTTGGCGTTTGATTCATTAAAAAAGAATCAATTGCTATCGGGATATTATAAAAAATGAATTTTTTGTGGGAAAATTTTAAGGGTGGTAAGAAAATATATGTTTACAATGTTTTTTGACGTAGTACAACATAGCACAAAATTTAAAAAATCGATAAGGTACACTTCGAATACCTTCTTTGTAAGCACACAATTCAGAATAATGAACATGTTATATATATATATATATATATATATATATATATATATATATATATATATATATATATATATATATATATATATTAAGTTTAGATTCTTTATTTAACAAAAAATGCAAGCAATTGAAGTTTCACCCTTTATGTAAGGCATTTTCAAAATTTTTAGTTTATTTTCCTTCCTAAAAATATTTTTTATATAATTAAAACATTCATACAAAAACATATCTACAATTTTAAAAAACAAACAAACACTTTAAAACAGTATTTAAATTTTTAAAAAATATTTAAGTTTACCGGTACATACCTTGACATTTTGTTTATTAATTAATAACGAAATTCAATCTTTACATCGTCTATTTAGGTACTGAGGATACATGGAATGCGAGTATGTTTTATTTTTTATATATTTTTTATATTTTACAATGCACAAAAGAACGCACAAATTTAATTTTATGTTTAAGAGGATATTCAATTTTTGATGCTTATTAACAGGATCGAATACTTAATATTTTTATTTAAATTAGGATGGTTTTATCTTTTTTAATTTCTATCCAATTCATATCTTTGTTTTTAATTATGGTACTGTTATAATCAAAAGTTGGTTTTTCGTCCTGTGTGTGTTTGTTTAACGCTGTTGAGTCGTTTTTCGTTTATTTATGGCCATTTACCAGCCTAAATTAAACAAAATACTAAGTATTTGATTCTGTTAATAAGCATGAAAAATTGAATATCCTCTTAAACATAAAATTAAATGTACGCATTATTTTGTATTTTGTGCATTGTAAAATATAAAAAATAAAACATACTCGCATTTCGTGTATCTTCAGTACATAAATAGACGATATAATGAATGAATTTCATTATTAATTAATAAACAAAATATCAAGATGTGTATCAGTAAACTTAAATATTTTTAAAAAAATTTAAATATTGTTTTAAAGTGTTTGTTTGCTTTCTAAAAGTGTAGGTATGTTTTTGTGTGAAGGTCTTAATTATATAAAAAAATATTTTTAGGATGGGAAATAAACCAATAATTTAGAAAGTACCTTAAATAAAGGGCCAAACGTCAATTGTTTGCATTTCTTGTTAAATAAAGAACCTAAAGCCAAGAAAAGACAAAATAAAGAAAAAAGGATATAATCTATGGTTCGTATATATATATATATATATATATATATATATATATATATATATATATATACATACTATTAAACTAACAATTATGGTTTTTAGTTATGTAACCTTTAAATTCGGGCGATATTTAAATTTGTATAATTATTCGAAATGGATCTCTAATTCTGTACCCTAGTATGGTGTATTCATTTGTTTACAATACTTTCTTCTATTAACGTATTTTGGAAGACAAGTATTCATTTATAAAATATAGTTAAAATACCTAGCTTCAACATAATTTTACAGGAAAAGTCTTGATAGCTTTGAAAATACCTTATAGTATGAAAATACGTCCAATATAGAATAAATTTGTAAATCTATGATAGTATTTATATAAGCAAACCTGGGCCCTTGTCATTTGCATATTACAAATACTGCATTATCATAAAATTGACTTGTAAATTTATTGTCACTAATTTTCTCTTTCTTAGTTATATACAAACATGCCAAAAAATCTTAGCTCCTGAATGCTATAATATATCAAAATGTCGCTCAGTGTTTCAATTTCTTACAAATAGGCAGTATGAAATAAAATATTAGAAATACAATTTTAAAATTTATAAAGCCAATTAAGATTTTATTTGATTATTCTAAATAGTAATATATTAAGTTCTTAATATTTTAGAACAAGAAAATTGTAACTTCAAAAATTGGTCCTGGCTAAATATATTATTTGCGTAAGGATTTAGTTGGTAATTACGTTTTAAATATCTTATAGTTTGTTTAAAAATTTGAACCATATATGTTAAAGATTTTAATCATATAGGTTTCCTTAGGTCCAAAGGTTATAATATTAAGGAGCAATTGCAAAATTGCTAATTGGAATCGAATTTTTATAATAATTACAATTACTATGACATAAAAACTTATTGTCAGTTTGACAGCCCGGTAAACTTTAAATTCAAAAGGGAATTTATAATACTACATATATACTAAAATTATTCGTTTCTAAATATTATATATATTAAGTAAAAGTACAAAAAAATCGTGTTTAAATTGTGATATTTTCTATTTTTACTATTTTAATGTGATTTTCTGGTGAATTACAATTATTCTTTAATATAATTTCTAAATTTTCCTAGAAACTGGTAATACGCTAATAATTGCCACACATAATATTCAATATTTTCAAGTTTCTTTAATAAAGACATATTTTTAAAAGGATATTTTAAATTTTCACATTTACATCATTGTTTATGATTTACATTCTCAATTTTGCATTGTTTTTTTTGGTAATTCGGTATTTTCGGACTCTTTATGTCAGATCTATTAATATTAAGAAGAAAGATTTTCAGTAGGCAGGGTGGTTTATTTAATAGTAGCTGATTGTGGTGTGCTTAAAAATTATTTTTTTTTACATGAATGAAGATTTAAAATTTGGGTCCTATAGTTGTTGCGACTTGCAGTATTTTTAAAAAATTTTAAATATCCTGATTATCCTTCAAAAGAAAATTTTGTTCCAATTCATGTTTGGGATACTACCTTTTGTAAAAATTTGACAATCCGCCTTTAAACATGAAAGAAAAAATTGGACCGAATATTCATGTTTTTGATATAAAAATAGTCTATTTAATATTCATTACACAGGCCAACATAATTTGACTGATTTTTTGTAACAGAAACTCTAGTATACTTTTCCGAAGGATTTTGGTACGCTGAATCTGAAGACTTGCTCCATTACGTCAGATTTTCGAACTTAAAAGAACACTCTTTTTCGACATATTTGAGGTTATGTAAAATCACTAGGTATTCTTTTCTCACAAAACTAGTAAAATCACTTGAAAGTGTGATCGTTTCTCCTTAAAATTAATTTTCAAATGTCTAAATATCCTTTTTTTTCTCACCGAAATATGCTAATTTGATTTTTGTGTCTCACCAATCTACTCGAATACCACCCAAAAATATACTCTTTGAGTGTACTTTTCTAAATTCTGCTATTCATTCATTCTAGGGGTTGCTGATTACAAATTCACTGTCCAATTTTAAAAATTGCAAATGGCAATAATTTTCTTTAAAATTTTACACTTTTTGAAAATTTGTTCGCCATTTTGAATTTTCAAAATATGACGGTGGATTTGTGATCAGCGACCCCTAAAATAACAGAATTTAGGAAAGTACACTCAAAGAGGTAGCTTGTACCCTGTTTTTGGCTTGCATTATGGTAGATCGGTGAGACGCAAACTTTAAATTATCATTTCTCGGTGAAAAAAAAAAGATATTTAGACATTTGAGAACTGATTTTAAAGATAAATGATAATACTTTCAGATATTTCTACTAATTTTATGAAAAAAAACTATCTTTTGATTTTACACAACCTCAAATATGACAAAAAACAGTATTTTATACACTTTTAGGTTAGGATATCTCAGAAACCTGACGTGATGGAGTAATTCTGAAGCCAGCGTATCAAAATTCTTCGGGAAAGTATACTAGTGTTTCTGTTGCTTAACCCTTGTTGGCCTATGTTATCGTTAAGAGTTGTGAAGAATATTTTCACGTTGTAAAATAATATCTGGATGAATATTTTAATATATGCTAATTTAGAGTCATTTATGAAATTACAGGAACATTTACATTAACAGGAAAATTTTGCTTTTATTCACTTAAAAGGGTTGCCAACCTTAGCAGGATCAACCATATACAGGGTATTCTTGCTAGTAGTTTGGGATATTAAAAACAGTCAAGTACAAAAAAATGCATTGTATTTATTTGATTTGCTGAAAAATTATTAGGATTTAAATATCTCAAAAAAGGTAGAATCAGACATAATATAATTTTTCTGTTAATCGACCTTGTATATTTTTAAACTTTTGAATTTTACTTCATATTGTAGTATTATGAACAGGGTGTAAAAGATTTATTCTCTGTTATGAACGCTTTTAACAGAGGAATTAATATATGTTATATAATTATTACAACTGCTTAGATTATAGAGTAAAATATGTAAAATTTATCAAGAAAGTGATTTTTTGTTAATGTAAATTACTTATATCTGCATATCAAAATATTCACTCATTTACATTAGGTTTAGGGCTATAACAGATTAAAAACTTTAATCATTAACCTGGGATTAATCGCATTTTGTTTTCGTATTATTTTGTAAAGATCTAAATACGTCTAAAAATACACAAACTATTAGATAAAGCAAATTTTACTTGTGACCAGGACCAAGACTTGTAACTTAAGTAAATATTTATATTTACCCTACCCTTGCCGCACTTAGAATGAAATAAAATCTCTTACAATTTTGAGCTTCATAACATTATACTTAAAGATTTTTACAATCAATTATACCTAAGCAAATGGGTTTTATTGTCAAATCATCACATTACCATTCCAATTTTTTTTTGCAAAATGACCCTAGAAATTTCTACATACTTTGGTTTCTGTTAGGTACACTGCTAAATTGTACTCTCGGTTTTTAGCAACAATCGTTGAAGTCATTTCTAAATAAAATTTCAAAAATATATTTCATGGGATGTTAAAATACTAAAAGCAATTATTATACAGGATCTTTTTATTATAGAGTTAGTTTACGATTGTTATATATTGTAAATATATTAATGATGACGTTATTATAAATTGTTAATTAAAAATTTAGTATGTATTAGTGATCGCTATGTATTTTTTTTTAAGTTCTGACATTTTTTTAAAATTTGGTTTCTTATATTCTACCTCTGAGTATGCTATTTTATTAGTGAAAAGGTAGTTTGCATTATTTTATTACATAGAAATTAGAAATATTTTTATTGGGGCCCAAATGCTATAGGAACGATATTTAAATAAACTTTGAAATATGTAGTTATAAAATATTCGCTCTTAAGTTTAAATATTCATTACTATAGCATTTATTTTGCTTTTAAGTAATATATCATTAGTATTCATGATCGGAATGATTGTACAAATTTTGATCAGGCTTTTCGAATTTCTTTTAAAATGTAATTCGTTTGTGATTACTTATCCCTAGCTTATTATAGTTATGCAAAGCTCTCATAAATTATAAATGATGTTGACGACATATACCAAAAATATTTTATTAAATATTTTGCGTTAAAAGATGTTTTAGAGCATTTATAAAAATAATACTTGAGCTTGTTTCTACATGTCGTATCTGTCAATTAATAAAAATATCCTGTATAAAAATTGATAGATCATTAAATGGGATGCAAGAAAATACAAGCTTATCTTTGTTTATGGTATGTTCTATTATACTCTATATTCTTTTCGATTTTTTACATTTAATTTTCAACTTTTAAACGCAATAAAAAATACGTCTTCCAAATTTTCTTGCCTCTCATTTACAAATTGAAAAAGTTGTCGTCCCAGATCGTTTTTAATCCTAGTTAATAGCAAGACCTATTTTTTGTCTAGTGTAAAGTTAACATTGAAAGTATTTTCAACGATTTACCCACTATTAGCGTTTAACATTATATAGATATTTAAATTCGGTATTTTTAATATGTTTGAATTCTGTGGTGATATTCAGAGATATGCAAGAAAAGTGACAGATAGGTTGTGAGTGGGATATGTCATCTATAGATAATATTCAGCTTAAAAATAAAAATAATACTTATCTTAATACTCACCATTTGTATAAATTATTTTATAAGAATAAAGTCAAATGCATCGAAGCATTAAACATTAAAACGTACAATAATATATAGCCTATTCGTACATTTTTTAAACTAATTGTACAAAATAGGGCTCCTACCATTAAAAATATATGACAGACTATCATACCACTTCTAAAAATTATATATTTCAAAAAATACTCAAATTTAATGTCAATTTTTGATTTATAGTTTCATATATATTTCTTAATGATATTTTGTACTGGCAAAAATGTATGATAGGCTGTCTTCTATTTGTTATGTTTAAACACACATATAAATACTGTTTTGGATGTCTCATGATAAACTCAATGTCCAGCCTTTTTAACAATTGTTTTTATCATATATCCAGATAGATACTCTTTTTTTTTGATTGACTTTAGCACTTAACTATCCTATATATAACGTAACATCCAATGACAAATGTGGAAAACGACATTTTATTTTGTAAAATTCATGTTGATTGATACTATTCTACTAGGTGATGTAGTTTTAAAAATTACAGTTAGCTTGAAATTTTAATGGCGGACCATTAGTACATTAAATGATCAAAGTTTTTATATTTTATACTGCAAATTTTAGTACAGTTACAGTATGTAACCAGTATATGCGTCCTGGAACAAGAAAAAATTATTAAAAACCTATACACTATAAAAGTAATACGTACATATAAAAAATTATATGTGCTTTTTTACTGTTTGTATACCTTTATGTTATCTCGGAGCAAGATTCAATAGCTCAGAGTTAAGTAATTTGTAACTTTTCTATTATTAAAGGCCATATACTCGTTTTTTTATTTGAGTATTTCAAAATGTTGTTTTAATTAAAAACTAGTTCTAAATTAAGTTTTTTAATTAAATAAATTTATTTCTTGATGTGCACATCTAAATTCTAAAAAATGTGCCAAAGTTTGCAGAACATTTTCCTGTTGTACATTTTTTAACGAAATTCTGTAAATTTACAATAGATGGTATGGCTATTAAAGGGTCTATCTAGCCGATTAAGAGGGTCGAAACTGCCCCCTCGATAATAAAATTTTTAGCCACTTTTATCGTCACATAACCTAAACAAAATAAAAAGTATTTTTTTTTCGTTTTTTGACGATATCCCGGATTCTAATCATCATAGAAACTTCTTTTTTTTTTCATTTTACAGGTTTTTTTTTATTGCCTACAAGATATTTTTTACAAAAATTTTTGGCGCAAAATCCAAATATTTTCGATTTAAATAAAATTTAAATTCTTGACTAACGTAAATCGTATATCTTTTACTATTTACAAGTAAAAAAGAAACAAAAATATACATAAAATAACCTAAAATTCTCTCTCTCATATATTTACAGGTAAAAACGAGACAAAAATATACGTAAAATAAACTAAAATTATCTCTCTCGCATATATTTAATACATATCAGTGAGATAGATATATACGCAACAATATCAAATTATCTACATCTCTCTTATACATTTGTTCTTGTCCAACACACATACAGTGTACAGGGGGAAGCAAGGCTTTGGCTTTGGCTCTGGGCTGCTGCTGCTGCTGCTGGGCTTAAAAATTGGCTTTTTGATACATCCTGTATGACAAATATACACCTATAAGCTAGCCCAGGTGTTACTAATTACACCCTCTATTCTACCTTGCATATACAGGGCGCGGCGCGGCACACACACATATACAACCCCCATTCATTTACATACATTTACATTTTTTGATTAACACACTTTCAGCACACCCTGTAACTATTTCAACAGCCACTGGACTTGTGACGTCTGTGACACTTCTTCGGATTCTTCAGCTTCCTTTGATATTCAGCCGCTTCTTTTGCCTCATGGTGACCGATCACGGCTTCTGCGGATGGACACAGCAAGGCGGTGACCTTGAAGTCTAACAGATCCACGTTAGTTACACTACCATTACAAGGTATGACCAAGTATTTGAAATCAAAAAAAAAACTAAAATTGTCTTACCCTTGTCTTAATCATGCCTTCAAGGAAAAAAAACGACCATTAAGTAATACAAAATGGTTGAAAATGGCTATATATATTATATATACATACATAGTTTTAAGACAATTGAGGACTGATAAGAAAATTCCATGCTTCAAAACTCGATAAAAATACGAAAATATGCTAATAAGTGCTGTTTTTTTTCCGTTTTGACTATGTTTCACCACTTTTAAAAATCTGAAAAAATTCATGGACATAGTTTGGCGGCTAAAAAATAACATATTTTTTTTCGGCCCTGCTGTTATCCTAGTTTTTATTTTATTGAATTTAAAAATTTTAGAACACCCATAAAATTTTGAATTTCGCTCCAAAAATTTTTGTAAAAAATATATTGTTGTAGCCAATAAAAAAATCTACAAAATGAAAAAAAAAAGAAGTTTCTACGATGATTATAACCGAAGATATCGTCAAAAAACAAAAAAAGACGTTTTATTTTATTTTTTTGAGGTTATGTGACTATAAAAGTGGCTAAACATTTTTTGTGTGGGTACTTTTTGATGTAGAACAACCGGGTGTTTTTTATTTTTTATTGCCGAGGGGGCAGTTTCAACCCTCAATCGGCTAGACCCTTTACAATGGCATGACTATTAAATTTCCTACGAAAATGTTAGTTTACTGTAAAAATACAAAACCTGCTTCAAATTCACCATGACATTACATTTTATTGCGATAATATTGTAATTTTACAGTACCTATAAAGTAACCGTACAGTGACAGATGACAGAATCATGTTGCTTACATTTATTGATGATGATTTTACACTATTTGTTTTTAGAATGTAATTTCTTTTTTACAAAAGAATAAAAACTATTTTAAATGACATGCTGCACTCCCTCAATATAGAGACGGGCATAGAAATGCCCAATTTACTAAAAAAATACTAAAAATGTTCCAAACTTCAAGTGCTACAACGGCCTAATGGTAAAGTAAATGCAGCAACTTAAATTACAATCAATATTTGTCCCATATTAATAATAGATTTCCTGTATAAATAGAAGTCCTTGGAAAATGCTATATACAATCTTTCATATGCGCTTTTCACTCGTCTAGTTCGTTCTTTTTATTCTCAGTTATTTCAGTCGTTATATCAACCGATATATATTTTGCTTTTAACCTCATAGAACTGAAACTAACCAAACAAAACGTTAATAAAGTACATCTTAACTAATAATAAAAAAACTATTAGTTCAGACAAGACACAAAAAAGTTAAATAAACCATAACAAAAAATAATCAAGGAAGTTAATATTAATATAAGTAGATAAGTTTCGGCGGACTATCGTGCAAAAATATTAAACCTGCCGCTGTATCTGGGTTTAGCTTTTTTGCTGAAATTATAGTTTCGGTCTCTTATACTAGATAGGCTACCAGCTGCTGCAGATAAATATATAACGGCTTGAAGATGTAATAAAGGTAGGATCTCCTGTTTTTTGTTTCACCATAAAATAGGTTTAGTTTTTCTTCAAATTATTATTTAATTTAAAGTTGTTGTCTTTATACAGGGGCGGTTCCAGCCTCTCTTTGGGGAGCGATATTCCAAGAGTACAGTATGCCAAGTGAAAGCGAGTTTCGACGAGAAAGGAGTGCCTGAAACGTTTACGTTCCTAATGCAGCAGATAGGGACAAGTCTATTTTTTTTTTAATTCGAAGCTCTGTGGGGAGGGGGGCGACAGCACAGTATGGTAAGGGCAAGCGAGTTGTCGACGGGGGGGGGGGGGGGAGTGTTAGCCACATTATTTTTCTGAATTCGAAGGTCTTGGGGAGGGGGGACGATCGCCACCACCACCTTGGATCCGCGCTTGTTTATACAGAGCTCGTAACTTTTCAAACCAACTCTTCGTAGGTTCTCCAAAAAAGATTGTGGGCAGAGTGGTGAATACTTTCAGATGTTGTAGAAGTGCGAACGTACTCTGCAAGTCGTTATCTCTACTATCATCTTGTACTTCTTGAATTAAGATTGTATTGTGGTCAGGTGTGTATTCTGGGATTTTGGAAGTACCTTTTATTCAAGTTTCTAGATGCTTAATAAAAAACGGGAGTCTAGTAAGGTAATAACAGTGTATTTGTTTGTCGAGTATACGTTCTTAAAACGTTATAACGAACCCCTTTTTAGTTCCTCATTCATAGTTCCTGCTTCAGTAAAATTAGGACTTTTTTGTTTAGGCAAGCACTAAAAGTTGAAATAAATGGTAGCTCTGAAATGCAACGCTGTTAAACTGGATATTTTCGGTGTTTCCACTGTTCGAATAATTATAAACGTTTCAGTTTCAGCCATTTTGAGCTTAGAACAAATTTATTTTCTTCGCCAACTGTAACACTTGTTGAAACAATTAAACTAGAAACAAAAGTTGCCCACGAACCGCTAGGGAATCACCAGTAAAATTAAATATATGTAGTTCATGCGGTGTTGCATGTTTTTACCACCCGCGAATTATCGCTAGAGCTTTGAGCTGATGTTATGTTAAAATTATTGGATAAAAAAATTGTTGAGAGGCCGATATAATCGATATCGGCTAAAAATAACTGTATCGGTCTATCACTAGTGATTACATAGAGTTGTTAAAATAAGTACTTTGAACTATAAATTACTTCAAGTACCTAATAAAAGTTTTCTTACGAAATATTTTAGTTGTAGAAGGCATCGGTGAAATAAATAAAACTCAATTATGGGAGAAAACTAGAATTGACATAGAAAATAATACTAAAAACTGATATATGCCATAAATATCAAAAAACGAGGCCTTGAATTAAACATCAAACGTGGAAAATCATTCAAGAAATAAGAGAGCTTAAGCAAATAAGTATAAATACAACCGAAAACCTTCAACAATATTACCAATATAACCAGCAAATTAGGAATATTTGCCAAAGGAATAAATAGTTTTATATCGAGGGAATATGCAAAGAGGTCGAAGAACACAGATAGAGAAATTAACCAAAAGGTGTATTTATGAAAATTAAACCAATAAACTGAGATTCCAAACCACAAACACAAGCTATAGGAGCATATCGTAACAGAATAAATAAAGACTCTAGAATAATGGAAAGAATGTTAGCAATCACTTTTTGATGACATCGAGGGAGATCAAGAACCTGATAATCAAAAGTCGATAAAGCTCTACAAAAATTAAGAAACAGGAAAAGTTAGCAAGAATTGATTTTATTCTAACTAAAATGCTAAACAGAGCTGATGAAAACATAATCAATTCAGTTCACATTCTATGCAACAACGTCTGGTAATTAGATATATGACCAACTGATTGGATAACGTCCATCTCTGGGACGATCTCTAAAAAGGAGGATTGAATATATTAAAAAGCAGAGGTGATTGAGCATGTTGGTGAGCAGATACGAATTATATTCGAAAAAAATCTACTAAAGTCAAACATATAGCCGAGAAGACGACCTGGGCATACGACCTGAATATATAGCCACATAATATATGCACTTGAAAACTAAAACTTTGATTTTGGCACTTTTGTGACTAGAACCAGCTTTCACATTCTGTATGCATTGCAAAAGGAGTTAAAAAAGACTTCGACAAGGATAAATGGCCGATCCAATATGACGACAGTTAAATACAAGCCAAAACACAACAGTTAGAAAACAGAGGTGGTAAAAGAATTGTGTGAAAGAATCTTAACTTTACATGAAATAGTCACATACAGACATCGAATTTGAAATTGTTTTTCTCTAAGATATTTTAACTATTTGTTCAATGCATACAGAGATGTGGAACTGGTTCCAGTCACAAAAGGGTTAAAAACCATATTTTTAGTTCTCGAGTACACATATTTTGTGACTATATATTCAGGTTATATGCCTAGGTCCTTTTCAAAATTTTAAGAGCAATTCATGCAGATTTTTTTGTGTAAAATGCATATCTGCTCACCCATGCACTATCATCTCTAATTTTTGAGATATTCAACCAAATGTATCCAAAAATGTCCATTTTGTTGCTTTTAGGTTAGAATATCTCAAAATGACCCTTTCGTTATCGAAAGAGGATTCGGTGACCCCTAAATTTGTAGGTCTACAAAAAAATTACAGGTTGGTTGAAAAGTTTTGAAAGCGAAAATGAAAGAATGTGTATTTTTAAATGAAATTAGTTTTTTTATTCAATACAATCTCCCTCAACTTCAACACACTTATTCCAACGATCCTCCAATAATTTTATACTATCTTTGTAACGATTTTTCGGAAGCTCTGCAAAATAATGTTTCACGGCTGCAATAGCTTCTTCATTCGACGAAAAATGCTTTCCACGAAGAAATTGTTTTAAATTCCTGAAGAGGTAGTAGGCGGAGGGAGCCAAATCTGGTGAATACCGTGAATATTCAAGCAATTCGTACTTTAATTCTTTCAATTTAGCCATCGTCAAAACACTTGTGTGTGGACGTGCACTGTCTTAATGAAAAATGATGTTTTTCTTCTGTAAGCCGGATCTTTTTTCACGAACTTCTTCATCCAACTGGTCCAAAAGGTTGCAATAATACTCAGAGTTAATTGTTTTACCTTTTTTAACATAATCAATCAACAAAAATTGTTTTGAATCCCCAAAAACTGATGCCATAACCTTTTTTGCCGATCGTTGTGACTTGACCTGTTTTGAATCTGAACAACCAGCTTGAGTCCACTGTAAACGTTCTTGTTTCAGTTTAGGATCATGATGGTAAATCCAAGTCTCATCCACAGTTACAAAACGATGCACAAAATCGGTTTAATTTTGCTTAAAACGCTCCCAATTATGCTTACAAATTTGTTTTCGATTCAGTTTTTGTTGAATTGTTAACGAATGTGGCACTATCTTTCCGAATAGCTTTTTCATACGCAATTCTTCGTGTAAAATATAGAGTACTCATTCGTCTGAGATGCCTATGGTATCAACAATTTCACGCTTAGTCGCATTTGGATCTTTACAAACAATATCATAGACTTGCTCAATGATTTCTGGTGTTGTTGCACTTTTTGGACGTCCACTGCAAGGTTCATCTCTAATGCTTGTACGACCACGTTTAAACTCTAAAACCCATCGATGCACAGTTGGAAACGAAGGAGCAGATTCCTTTAACACTTTTACCATTTTATATGAATTTCTGTTGCTGATAAACCTTCCAAAACAAAGAATCTTATCACTGCACGATATTCGGTTTTATCCATTGTATAAAAATTCACTGACACGTCAACTTCAAATGGCTTGTAAACAAAGAATGAATTGACAGATAGAAATAAACTTTTGTGTGTGTTCATATAGAAGATGAAATATTCAAATGGCGTATAAATTTTGATTCCTGTACTGGTTAATAAGTGTCGCTTTCAAAACTTTTCAACCAACCTGTATATTTGCTTTCTTTTTTGATTTGAGACTTCAATAGGTCAAAAATATAAGATTCATTATATTATCACCTTATAAACCTGGAACCTATCACCACGGCTTTCGTTACAACATTGAATGGTTTTTCGGACGGTTATTTTAGTTCTACTGTGCTATAAACGTAAAATAATAAAACGTTTAATATCGAATTCCAAAAGTAGTATATATGGCAAATGCAATAAAAACATTTAATTATGTTTTCGTTATATTGAATTTATATGTGGGAATAACAATATATCTTTATCTCTAAGCAAATGTATATATAAATAAAATTATATTTTCATTAAAGAAAACGTGAATTTAAATATGTAAATTTTGAATAACAAAGTTAATTTTTTTGAATTTAAACGAAAACATAATAAAATACAAAAACCAATAAACAGAGATTCTCTTAATTAAGTGTTATAAAAGGGAACAACGGGCATAAGCAGTTTAATAAAAAAAATTATTTCGGGGATTTTGGTTTTAAGGACCCTACTTAAATTTAAAATGTCTTTATTTAGGTAAGAATTACAACCAATTTGAAATGGAAATACTTTTTGTTGGTCGTTTCTCGTTTCTTTTTAAGTTAAATAAAAATAAATCCTAATAGTAAAATAAAAATATAATCTGCATAACTTAATGAACCCATGAAAAAAGTTCTTGAACTTGTTGTTCTGTAATCTGTTTATGTTAGTAACCTTTACTAGTAATTAAGTCAGCTTTGTCTTTATGTTGAAAACCTAGATCGTTAATGAAATTAACATATGTGCACGGCAACTGCAAATATTGCAAAGATCTGTAATCAGTATTGGTCCGAAATGGCGACTTGCTTTGTCCGAGCAAAAATAAATTTTTAAGTTTTGAAAATGTGTAAGATTTGGAAAATCCTATTTTTTTATGTGGATTAATAAAATGGGAAATTGTGCTTCGTTCGTCGTTTTTAATTTCCCTCTAAAAATATAGGCAAAATATAACAGGTCAAAAACTGAATACACTCGCTCTTAATTTTAAAACGTGTATAAGTTTGAACCCATTTTTAGTTAAATGCCCTGTGTAAATTTGATTAAATACATACATATAAAAATAAATAAATCAATAACATCTTATATTCCAAAAACAAAATACAATTGAGGCGGGAGTTTAACCAGATGGCTCCTCTTGCAGCTAATACGAATATTATCCCGAAGTTACGTAATTCTTTTAGGTTTGAATTTAAAAAATATTTAAATAACATACAATCAACAAAAAAGTTATATTATCCAACTTACTTAAAATTATTCCTTCTTTATAAAATATAACACCCGGAAAAAGGACAGAAAAACAAGGAATAAAAAATATATTGATGAAATTAGTTGCCGCATTAAATAGATTATTTCATTTTAATGAATTTTTAACTTAAAAGTTTGATTACTGTTTTATATACCATTATTATTATTATTCTGATTTTTAAGCCGAACAGTTTCTCACTCCCTCTAGGGAATATTGACTCATACCAGGTATATAAAGATACCAAAAGTATGGAGATCTGTGGGGATCCTTTCCATGTTATCGGGTCCTAGGTGACCTGGTCTGCTGAATTTACTACAAACTTTCAGACGTCCGCACGGTTGCAAGGAGAACTGCTTTCTAAATCGGTATATACAGATGCTCACTAAGGCCTAGCATCGTGGTGATCTGCAGGAGGTTCTTTGGTATCACTCCAATTGTTGATAAAATTATGGGAATCGTTTGAACGCTGTTCATTGCCCATTGTGTTCGAATCTGCACCTCCTGATCTCTGTATCTGGCGATCTTCATTGTATTTTGGCCTTGGGTTGTTGTTGTTGGGAATAGCAATGTCAATAATTGTAGTTCGCCTAGAAATTTTATCTGTTAATGTTTAGTCTATTATAAGCAACTGTCTGATCCATCAGAACCATCCGGTCCCAATATAGCTTGAACTCGCTATTTTTAAGAATAGACTCCGGGTTGTATTTGTAGGAATGCTCTTTTCCTACCGGCAGTAGATTTAACTTATCTGCTAACTCTTTCCTTTTATTCCGTTGTGGAATGTCTCTAATATTCGACAGCCTTATCTAAACTGGTCGTTTTCTATTGAAGGATCGCTGATAAGGAACTTCCGATAGTTTTTCGTCGGAATAACCTGGTTTTGGATAGCCCTCATTTTCCGAAGACGTCTGTCCTGAAATCAACCAGTACTTGTCGACATTGTCCTGATTGCCCTCATTTGGATGCCGTCCATGAAGTGGCTTCTGTAGCCAGACTTGTAACTTCTCTTGGTCTGTTTGGTGGTGAGCATATTGCTCGATATAGTGTGGAAGAGTCCACTAACCTGTGGAAATATGAAAGTAAATTTATTGAATTGTAGAGGGGAGCCCCTGGAATGAGGCGTGCTAAGGAACATATATCTGGGCCTAGCGTATGGCGTACTAAGGAGGTTCTCTCCTTGGAAAGGAAAGAGCTGCGAATTGTGGTGAGATTGTTGACAGGACATTGTCACCTCAGGAGTCATCTCCATAGAATCGGTGTGTTTGGAGGAGGATGAAACTGTTGATCATGTCCTCAGAGAGTGCCCAGCACTCAACGGACTAAGACATATTAGAGCCGCCATCTTGATATATTTCGAAGTGTCAGATGATTTCTAAAAGTATTTGATGGAACCAGTTCTTTGAGATGTTACGTGTTTCCGAGATCATCGCTTATGCACTTTTTTCTGTTCTGATTATAAAAAATTATGTTATAGTCTGCAAGTAGGTGGGTGTCAGTGTAATTTAAGATATTTTTGAACAGATTATATTATCATTTCACTATAACCATACTTATGAGACCCTCAGGTTGTCGAAATTATTTTGTGGAGGTGCCGTCCGCAGAAATGACGCCCTTTTAACGGCTGTTCTTGTAAAAAAAACTTATTCTTTAAAAAATAATAATAGATATATACCTTTCTACTTACACGAAAAGCGCTTGTATCAAAAAGGCTAGGTGCGTGTGATCGCATACGTCCACCGCCATGCGTCCTAGCATATGGTACGAAATCTGATACGAATCGGGCGACTTGGCCTTCAGGTCCGGGTCGCGATCCAGGGGCTAATAAGTCGGGGAATGAGATTACGCCTCCTCCTCGGGGACTGCTTCTTTCTTCTTCGATGGCCGTTTCGTCGTCTTCTTGTATATCAGGCATATCTGCAGAGTACATAATTTCTTGTGGTTCACCCATGTCGTACGAAAAGTGATCTGTTGTATATCGTCTGAAACAATAAATGCAATAAGGTTTATATGTTTAGTTTAATTAATATTGTTAATATTTTGGAGTTTTTACGAAACGTACCCTAAATAATCAAAAGAACCAAAATATTTTATTATAGTTCAAGAAAAATACACGATATATTACGTATTGCACCAAATATAAACATTTTAGTTTGGTAACCCAATCTTATTATTTCATAGTGTATTTACAATTGACTCAATCTAACGGCTTTCGTAATCCCTCCAAGGAAACATTCATTCATCTAAATATACTTAGATATTAAGAAGATTGAGCTCTGTGGAGGCCCTTTCAATGTTATCCTGCCTTAGGTGACGTTATAATTCTACACATAGTTTTATACAGATGTTCGCTAAGGCGCAATCCCTCAATATTTACAAAAACTCTTTGATATAATATAATTATGGACAGTTTGCTCATTTGTACATATTGATACTGGTCGTTCTGTGTTGAGGGGTCCATGACGATGTACTTCTGATAATTTTTCGTGGGAATAACCTACTCTTATATAGTCATTAAGAAGCTTTTCGCCTGTAGAAATATTTTCCCCAACGACGACTTTTCGACATTTTCCTGGTTGACTTTATTTAGGTACCATTCATGAGAGGCACCTCCATCTAGGCACGAAGTTTCTCTTGATCTGTTTTGTGATGTTTGCTTATTTTAAGCTCCCTCAACCATAACGGAGCATGTCTCCATATTGCCCCATATGGTGTGTAAGAGTTTGCTAACATGTGAAAATATGAACGTAAATTTGTTATCCGTTAATCCAACTGCTAACCGACACAAACAAAGGGCATGTCTGGAAGTAGCACTAGATATGAAAGCATGCGGGAAGTCGGTGAGCAGGTGTTGAGGAACGGGTCATTTTTGCACAAGAAACTACAGTACAACAACAAAGCAACTACGAAAGTTTAAAATAAACATGGACCATCGCGGATCCTACTACAGACTCGGTTTTTGACATATCTGAGAATATGAATTGATATTGATTATGATTTGAAATAAGTTCTTTGAATTTAGTTTGTAGTAGTACGTAGCTGTTTTTGTGTCGAGGGAATACAGCGAGTGACGTGTCTGTTTAGGAATTTTCCATGGTGCATTTTGTGAGACGAGAGGAAGTGACGACTTGAGTTGTCTTAAATCGACGGTAATAAGGCTTAATGGTATTTTGGTACAGTGGTGATTGAATGTTGCTAGCTGATATTTGAGCAGTACAATTGATTGTCAACGATTGTCTTCGTAGATCTAGAGGAGGTTCACTACAAATGCCTTGTAGGCTATCTATTGGATTTGATCTTGGAGCCCTAGTTGCTAGAAGTAAGGCTGTGTTCTGTGAAATATCTGGCTGTTCCGAAGCTGATGATGATATAATCAAGTTGATCGCGCAATATGACTTTGCACATTTATTTTAATTAAGTTATTTATATGGGATCTATAGCTCAGCTGACTGTATAACTTCCTTAAATTGAACTGTTTCTATTCGTTTTAATGGTTATTTATTAAGTATTAATCTAAAGTTATAATTTTTGTTTTGAGAAGAGAATTGGAATTCAGTTTTTATTGACAATCTGTGAAGTTTATGTACTGTGTTTTGTAGGATAATTCGTACCGTGAGTAAATTGTTGCTTTCCAAGTTAATAACCAAATTATCGGCTACTACTGAATTAATTACAAATAGAAATAGAGTAACATTTAAAACAGAATTCTGAAGACTGTCATTATTTTAAAAAAATTTATTGGATAAGTAATTGTTTGTTCGTACTTTTATTGAACGGTTGTTATTGAATGCCAAAATATTCCCTTAAATGACTGCTGCTGCCATGGTTTTTAAAATTTAGAATTTTTATGTTGTGTCATAGGCTTCGTTTATGTCGCAAAATATGGCGACAAGTTTTAAATATTTATAAAGGCTTCGTTTATGTTTGATTCAAGCATGACGATATTTTCCACTGTCGACCTATTTTTTTAAAGCCATTTTGTCGAGGCGATAGGAGCTAATATTTTTCCAGAAACCAGACAGTGTTTATTTAGAATTTTTTCCATATGCTTGCACATGTTTGCAGGTCAATGGAATCAGTCTATACGACACAGGGTCTCTATCGGTTTCATTAATGGGATTACAATCGCTTCTGATCATACGTTTGGAAACTGACGAGTAATTATTATCTTGTTGTAGATATTAATAAGAATTATCACCCAATATAAAATATGAAAATTTTTATAAAATATTAAATATCACAGTTACGTTGTTATATTATTAGTTACGGTTAAGTCGAAAGTGATAAAAAGTTAAAATTTGGGTGCATCTAATTCATTACCTGTGAAATTAAACAATAAAAACTTTGAGCATTATTCATAAAAAAAATATCCCTGAAATCCACCATTACCTTTTTTAAAATTAGATTCTCTTCTGGGTTATGCTCATTAGATTTTTAAATTAGGTCATGTTCCTTTTAAAACTTTTTTCCCCCTTTTTAGTTTTTATATTATTTATGAATTTTATTGGTCCATGAATAACTTTTTCAAAAATTACTCGTAAATGAAGTAAAGCCGCGACAACATTTTAAAAATGCATTCCTGATATATTAAGTAATATAACATTAAATTTAATCAATAAAAAAGCTTTTTCATAAGAAACTATTTCAGTATGGTTAAACTTTTGAAGGAAATCTTACGTTAGTCAGTGATTTCTATAATATGGAGGAGCGTTAAAAAATATCACTAAAGTTATTAAAAATCTTTTTACGTATGTTATACAATACACTATTTTTCTTATAAAAATATTACATTTTTTGGGAAAATTCTTTATGTGTTCGAAACGGCTTTAGGAGTATAGTAACACTATTAAAATATTACTTTTCTAGCATGTTGCTTAAGCAAAAACCTTTTCATATATCTTTTATATTTTTCGCTTTTGTTTTATGTTTTGACGACGGGTAATATATGGACCAGTTCATCAATTCAAAAATAGAAAGAAATGTTCAACCGTTTGTCGAACAAATTGCTGCTTCCTTTTTGATTTTTGGGATTTTCTAACATGACATATAAAATGTGAGACACATTTGTTTTAGATCTAAATGAAAGCACATCAATTTGTTTTAAAAAATTTACTTTTAAACAAAATAATGCATTGTTTCATTTTAGTAATCA
Organism: Diaprepes abbreviatus; assembly: GCA_034092305.1. Taxonomy (NCBI): domain Eukaryota; kingdom Metazoa; phylum Arthropoda; class Insecta; order Coleoptera; family Curculionidae; genus Diaprepes; species Diaprepes abbreviatus. Next base: position 5,015,585 of record JASJET010000068.1, on the reverse strand, counting down.
TGATATTTAATTAGATATTGTATTTTTCAATGATCGTTTGAGGGTTTTTTAATTTGCAAAGTTAATTGTTTATGATTTTGTTTACAAAAAATATATCGTTATCCAAATTATTGAATTTTGCAATAATTTGTTTAAACAAATTGTAGTGAAATTATTTGCGTTTCGATCGCAGTCCCTTACAGATCAAGAAAGTTACCACAAAAAAAAGAACATACTGCAAGACGCCCTAATAAAAAATGATTATAAAAAAGAACATATAGACAACGCTCTAAAAAACAAACGCTTGGCCCCGAAAAATCGCGAAAACCAAGAGAATAACTCCAAAGTTTTTGTTCCTTATGTCAGAAGTTCCATAGACAAAATCGCAAAAGTTCTCAAGAGACACAACATTGAAACCATTTTCACCACTTACCGTAAAGTAAAAGATCGCCTGCCAACACCTAAAGAAAAAATACCTCTAGAAAACCAGGGAGTGTACGAAATTCCATGCGGAGAATGCAGCTCATCTTACGTAGGCCAAACCAACCGCAAAATAAGCGCCAGAAGAGTCGAACATATAAACGCTGTCAAGCAAAAAACAATTTTTGTTGCACTGGCCCAACACTTGTTAAACACAGGACATAAGATAAACTTTTCAGGAACAAAAATGCTATCGAGGTGTGAAAACCTGTTCACAAGAGTTAAAAGGGAAGCCATCCAAATTGCAAAAAGGCCCTATAACTTGAATAGCAGAGATGACAGCCAGTAATTGCTTAATACTTGGAAAAATGTGCTTAGGCAACATCAGCCAGTAAGAAATGGATCACAACTTGGCAACACGACCCCTAACACTGGCAAGAGACCTTATGACACACAGCAGGGCTCAAAACCTCAAAGAAGAAGAAATTTTTTAATTTTTATTTAAAATAATATGTTTCTTAATACGCACTCTCATGGTGAGTCGCGTCTACGCATTAGTTGTTGTGCCACATCATTTTCGGTACGAGAAATCCTCATGCCAGCCGTGTTTACAGCTTGCATATAGCAGCAACAAAAAGGCGGGATCTTATTCAGTTGTTGATAAACAACAGAGATATGATTATAAAAACAGTCTGTCATCTCCTATTGGTTGTAGAGCGGTTTTCTTTTAAATCCGGGATTTTTAACCACCTTTACAGTTCATGAAAAATAACAAAGTTTTTCTAATTATTTATAAGCAAAAAAAAAACCTCTTCATTAACCCACTTTTTTAACAACAATTTTAGAATAAAGATATATTTTTTTTAACTTTCCTTGTAGTTTGACCTTTTAAGAATAGAATTCACTTTTAAAAATGTCTTTAGAAGCATTATCTTTTGAGCAACACATAATTGACATTAGTCATACACTATTGAATCGATCTGTCTAAACTTTCGCACACTCATAAAGACCCATAATGGCCTCATCATCAAGGTGTTGTATATCACTTTCTACCATTATTGTAAAAGTTATTAACATTTATAAAATAGTTCAAAAAAGGTTTTTTTTCGCCATTATCTCGATAAATTTTTTATCGATTTTGAGATATAAAACATGATATTAAAGGTCTTTTCAGTACCTAGAACTTTCACCAAAAGAACTTTTCTCTAAAATGTCATCGAAAAATTCTACCGGCAGAAAATCGAATTTTCTAATTTTGACTGTTGTTTATGAAAAAATTCAGCCGATCTGACAGTACCTCTTTACGTATTTATCATTTAATAGAACCTCCCTTATGATTTAAAACCTTCAGATATCTGTAATAATTTTTTTCGTATTTTTTTAGACCATCTGGAGTATCAGTACCAGGTAACCCAACCCCAGAATTAATTTATCAACAGCAGACTTCAGGCAGTCCTATTTCAGGCAAGTGCAAAGTAATGCATAAACAAGAGTTACAAGACATGGAAAAGGATATTACAAGGAGTAAGTAGGTAAATATTGTTTGTTGTAAAATGTTTCCATATTTTTTAAAGAATAGTGGCTAGGTGATAAAAGTATTAATATATCCTAAAATTATTGTTTGGTACTCTACCTGAAAATACATTTTTGAGTAAATCTTTAAATTGTTGTCCTAAATTTTAAATAATAAATGATTCACACGTAACGGAACTGCCATACATTTATCCCTATTAAAGCAACAATATACCTTGTTCGAAAATCCACTATTTTTAAATGTGTATGTATTGCCCCTTTCGAATTATTTTATGCTGTGGTAACTCGATAACACTGTTATGTGGAGTTTTGACATTATTTGTATATTTTTTAAAATATGTTGCATCATTAATTAATTTAATTAAAAGTAACAACTAAAACTCAAAACCAACAAGATGATTAGAAAATAATTAACAATCATGATTGAATATAAGGTGGGTTGGTTCTAGTAAAATGGGCTTTCATATCTAGTTAGGATTAAGGTGAAAGTGTCTAAAATTTTAAGCAGTTTTAAGTTTTCTCATAATATATAGGCTTCTCAGATTTTTCAAATTAATAATAAGTTTCTGTTATGCTGCAAATTATGTTATACAATCTCCAAAAAAATTATGAAGATTAGTGTGATCTTAAGTCTTCATTCTATTATTATGGGGGTGCAAAATGTTTCTATTTTTTACTAGACTTCAAGCTTTTCTATCTCAATAAAACGATTAAAATTAGGAACTTAGCTAAAGATGGACAATCTATTTATAAAGTAGTTTAAAAATAATAGATTATGAAGGTGTTCCTAGAAGTATATTAGTTTTTAAAGTTCATAATATTACATTACCTTATATGAATTTCTATTCGTAGTTCAAAATATCTAACGGTTATCATTAACACAGTATTATTTACTGTTAGTGGTAAGATATTACCTATATCGAACGACGGATACAATAATGTTTCTACCCATAAGGGAGTAAAAAGTATGTATACAACAACACTTAATCAAGATAATTAAATTTCTAACTTAGGCATCATATACAATCCCCTGCACAGGTTTTTGACATACCTAGATGAAAATCTGAAACCACAAAAAGTTTTATAACTTCAAAAGAAAGGGTCACAGCTTAAAAATTTCAATGGCATCTTAAAATCTAGTTATAATTCTTCAACAAGCCATTACATTTATCTTCAAAACCCATAAACATAGTTATTAAAGAGTATCATAAAAGAGTAAAAAAATTGAAAAAATTTTGATGATTTTGTATTGTTATAATTTCAAGTGCAAATATTGCAGAATAAAAAAGAACCAAGATTGAAAGAGTTGCTTTATTTTTAAAATGAGTGGTAGAGCGTCCAATTTGGTCCATTTGGCCCAAAGTTAGACCAATTTTTGTAAGAAAATATATTTTTTTCGAAACCCTTATGTTTAAGAAACTAGTGTAAATAGAAAAATGACGTATTTTTGTGCAAAGAACACAGATATATAGATTAAAAAATCCGAGAAAAAATTTTTTTTCCTAATTTTTATAACATCAAAAATTTCAAAATTTTAAAATTAATGAAAAAAATCACACTACCTTTTGTTGAAGTTAAAGAAAAAGACCTTTATTTAACAATGGAACAATTTTAATTCATATTTATATTTATTAGGCACTAAGAGTATTAATGACAACAAAAATAAATATCAGTCATTACTAACTAATTAGCGGTCAGTCCTTAAATATCAATATGCATAGAATTCAAAATTTAAACAAATAAATAATACAAAGAAAGAATTTTAACAAACAATTATAACGAAAAAAGTAAATATCAATTTGTTAGATAATATAATAGTTACGTCTCAACATTTTTCTCATCAAAGTGTTAGCCTTTACATTTAATTACAGCCTGACAGATTCTTGGCATTCGCAAGATTAATTTGTTGAGTGTATCTGCCTTGATTTTTTTCCACTCGTCTTGTAAAGATTTCCCATTAGTAAGAAACCGATATCGGACGTTGCTTTTGAACAGTTGTTTAATTCATCCTATAATAATTTTATCGGGTTTAAATCTGGGCTCTGTAGTGGCCACTCTATAACTTTCAATATCTTCTTTTTTTCAAGACTTTCCAAGTAACTTTTGTAGTTATTTACAGTGTTTTAGGGGTCGTTGTCATGTTGGAAAATAAAAGAAGTAGTTACTAGACGAGTACTAGACAGCAATATTTTTTTGTGTAGAAGTTTTTATAGGCTTCCTTTTACAGGATTTGTTCTACTTTTACAGGGTCACTAACACGGGATCCGGCTAAGCCACTCCAGGCCATTACTGAGCCATCTCCATCTTTGAAACTAGGAACCAAACAATCCTTCAAAAACTTTTCATTTGCTTTTCTAAGCGCATACACTTTTCTTTTCGGTGGAAAAACTGCAAACTTCGATTCATCGCTAAAAGCATCTTTTTCCACTGAGCAATGCTCCAATTTTTTTGTTGTCTTTCCCATTTTAATCTTTTTTTTATATTTACGGGTCTTTAGTAGCAAGTCGTCCAAAAATTCCATTTTCATGAAGTCTCCGATGTACTTATACTTCCATATTATAATTTTCAAATTTTTATTAATTTGCACAGTTATATCAGGAACACTTAAACGTCTATTGCGTAAAGCAGTGTGAACAATATATTTGTCTTCTTTCAGAGTTGTTTTCTTCAGATATTCTCTATTACGTCTACGATTAATAGAGCTAGTTTCCTTATATTTTGTAACGTTGTAATCAACAGAACGTCTACTTAAATTAAAATTTTCTGTAATTTGTTTTTCTTTAATTACAACAAAATATCATGTAATTTTTGTTTAATTTTACAATTCTGAAATTTTTTGTGTCATAAAAAATAGGAATAATTTTTTCCCCTCTCTATATACCTGTGTTCTTTACACAAAAATACGTCTTTTTTCTATTTACACTTTTTTTTCTATCTTGTTAAGTTTTTTAAATACACGCGTTTCGAAAAAAAAAAACATACTTTCTTACAAAAATTGATCTAACTTTGGACCAAATTTATCAAATTTGACGTTTCACTCCTCATTTTAAAGGTGAAGCAATACTTTTTCAAACTGTTTTAGCTTTTTTTATTCTGCAATATTGGCGCTTAAAATTATAACGGTATAATGATCATTAACATTTTTTCATTTTTTTTACTTTTTTATGATACTGTTTAAAAAATATGCTTCTGGGTTTTAAAGATAAATGTAACGGTTTTTTGAAGCTTGTTACCTAAATTTTAAGATGTCATTGGAATTTTGACGCTGCGACCATCTTTTTTGAAGTTACAAAACTTTTTGTGTTTTCAGATTTTCATTTTGGTATGGCAACAACATGTACAGGGGTATGTAAATAAAAAAAAATGTGGAAAATTTTAAATAATATTTATTCAAAATTTTAATTATGCAATACTTGTTAATTTATAGCTTCACGACAGGACAGTGACAAAATGTTTTTAGTCTTAAGGGGCTAAAAAGTATATAAATTCATATGAAGTAACAACGCTTAATCAAGAAAATTAGATTTCTAATTTTGCATCATAAATTAAAGAAAATAATGGTGAATTATAATGTCATAACTCGAAATATTAAAAATTTAATTACGCAGTGTTTGTTGATAATTAATTAACAGCTATTAACATAGTAAATTGACTCTAAACAATCAATACAGTAAACAGTATTTGGCTTTTGCCAATATTACTTTCCTCTATATTGTAAATAAACATTTAAAATTGGAAGTTTTGAACAAAATCGGTAAATTTGATTGGTTTCAATATTTTCGAAAAATAAAGTTATAAAATATATTTGGCCAGATTTCAAGTTCAAAGTAATAAATTAACTTTGACTCATTATAATAAAAAGCGTTTTAAAATGGTTTCTCTTAAAATAGAAACATTTTAAGGAAACATTTATGTGAAAAGACAAAACAATCCGGACGTTAATTAAGTTTATTAGTTTTATTCCACGAGAGTTTTAACAGCATATGTATTTAACTGTTATAAAGTATAAAACTGGTTATATCTGATAACGATTAGAAATTTATCTCATTGACGGTCATTGAAAATTCTAGAGGAGAACCCATTTTTCTACCTCGAATTTTTATGACACGCTCTTTTAATAAAAAATGAAGCCATTTATTTCCTTACCAGGTGGAGTCAACAGCAGCTTTAAAATCAATGCCTCCACCGGACTTATTAAGCGTTTGTTTAGCTTAAACTTTTCTTTATTCATTAATATTTTTACAGCTAAAGATATATAAATATGTAGATATATATGACGTCTTACAAATTTAATGCTCAATATTTGACACTTGAAAACTATGAGTAATGGAGTGTTTTATTTAGCGGGTTCAAAATTTTCTAACAATTTGAAATAAAAACACAACCGTATAAACTATCAATTATCCTTAAAGAGGATACCGCACTTTTCTTACGGAAAATTGACTTTAGCTAAATATTTGATATGTTATGTATTTCTCCTTATTGATTAAATGTCTCAATGAGACAAAGCTGAAGTATGAATTGTCATGCATTTTCTTTGCTTAGAACTGAACATCTCGGTCACCGTCCGTCTATAATTTTTTGTAGTTATCCAGTAACGTAGAAAGGTTAAGGATAAAGAGTACATGCGCAGAAGAGTTAGGAAAGATGTACACAAGCGCATAATGCGGATAAAACGCCCAAGTCGAGTTCTACTTAATTACATCAAACATGCCAGCAATAAGAATTCTGATAATGATGAACTCGGAACGGAAGGTGGTTTGATAGTTGAGGTAGAAGTTTAAAATGTTTATGAAATGTTAGAAAACTCCTAATGAACATTCATTGAGGTTTGACTGATGGTAAAAATTTGACTAGAATAAGACTGACTAGAAACTTTGGTTAAAATGAATGGTTTCAACTGAGTAACTGGATAACTACAAAAAATTTCAGATGGACGGTGACTCAGGAGTTTAAGTTTGACTAAGCAACCTTCACATGGGGTGCGCTCCACTAAGCACCCACAACGATCACGCTCATGATAGCAGTTTTTCCCGTTCCACTAGCTTGTGAGCATTCTAATCATAAACCCAAGTGGAATGGGATTGTGGACGTCTTAAGCGTTGAGTTAAATATTACAAATGGCGGATTTGAAAATAAATCAGTAGCTTGAAAAGGTTATGTTATAATTTTTAAGCTTTAATATTAATAATTTGTTATAATTATTGGTTAACTTGCTTTATATTAAAGAAAAATACTATTTAGTTTCTTATATTTTATTTTAGTGGAATCTTTAAGTAATTTACGTTGAAAAATAATCAAAATATCTTTTGTGGTGACAGTTGGATATTTAATGGTGGATCGTAATCATGCTTCAGAAAGTACTTCATCTAGTCCAGATGAAGAATGGAATGCAGTTTTACGGGAAAAGCGAAAACTTAGGCCACGTATTATTGATTATGAGAATGTTATTAATCGTTATTCAGATAAAGAATTCAAGTCATTTTATGGTAAATTTTATATAATTACTACATTCTATAAATGTGCTTGTATATAATTACTACATTTTTTAAATGTATTTTTCAGTAACACTTTTTGTGGATTAGACTACACCATCTAATTCAGTGTATTTTGAATCTAAACTAAATTATACTTATTTTTTTCTCATATATTACACTGTAATTTTGAAACCCTTACATTCAATTGTCTTTAAATTTAAAAAACCGCGCCAAATTTCTGAACGTCCACTTTGAGCTTGGCGTGAGCGAGAAGAATGACGTCATTAATGACGTTTTCGCCGCGACCGCGACGACCGTAGTCGTTATGTGGAACGACTGAAGGAATATTTTGAGCGTTGTGAGCGCCTAGTGGAATGCACCCATGGTAAACTCTGGGTGAAGCTATATATGAAAGAACTATTGTTACACATAGTGCATTGTTTCAATATTCAATGATAAAGTAACAGAATCTGTGATGAACTAATAGGATAAGTCATAGGGTAATATGCTTCAACAAGAAGTGACATGAAATTACTTCTGTGAAGCACAGTGATATGAACTGACATTCTGTGGCGGTTTGTGACTCGACATACATTAGTTATTGAATAATAAATAACATGATGATTCGGAGTAAAATGCACTATATCACAAAGAATTGAAGTAAACGTTATGGCATTTTATGACCTGAAATGATCTGATATGACGTGATATGACATGATGAATTCATATTGCATGACATACTATGATATTATGATGATACACACGATACTTGTTAGTAGTAATTAAACCACGCTGAGCCTCTGGAAGTAAGAAGAAAGAATACCATTTGGATCATGACGTATTATGATACGGTTTTTCTTGCTATGACGACTTATACCATAACGTCATTAATGATGGCATAATATAACATTCCACTTATTCTTTAGTCGTATTTTGGATCCTATCTAAGTCCGTAGAAGCAAAATAAGAGTAGTATAAAAATTAAGTCCTAATCAATTATAATAGGCGATAATTCGTATTTCGGCAAGCATTATTTCGAAATCCTGAAGGTTTGGTGCTATGTGCTTATTGAGACATTTAACTAGAGAGGTGAGATATTGAACATCCAGTCATTTTAACTTGGGTCAATTTTCTGTAAGGAAAGTGTGGGGTTCTTTGTATTATTGAATTAGGACACTTTTATTAGATTTACAAGCTAAACGGCTTCTCACTCTCTCCAGGGATTATTGACACATACCAGGTATACAAAGACATCAAAAGTATGAAGCTCTATGGGAACCCTTTCCATGTTATCGGGTCCTAGGTGGCGTGGTCTTCTGTACTTCCTACAAACTTTCGGACGGTCCGCGCGGTTACAATGAGGACTGCTTTCTGAATCGGTTTATATAAATGCTCACTAAGGCTCAGTCCCTTGATGTTCTGCAGGAGGTTCTTTGATATCATTCTAGTTGTTGATAGTATTATGGGAATCGTGTGGACGCTGTTCATTGCCCACTGTCTGCGGATTTGCACCTCCAGATCTCTGTATTTGGCGATTTTCTCATTGTTTTTTGGTCTTAGGTTATTGTTATTAAGTATAGCAATGTCTATCAGTGTAGTTCGCCTAAAAATTTTATCTGTTAGTATAATGTCTGGCCTATTATGAGCAACTGTTTGATCTGCTGTTAAAACGGTTCGGTCCCAATATAACTTGGACGGGTTGTTTTCAAGAATAGGTTCCGGATTGTATTTGTAGTAAGGCACTTTTCCTATCTACAATAGTTTCAAGGTATCTGCTAACCCTTGGTGGAGTATCTTAGCGGCTGAGTCGTGTATTTTCTTATTCTCGGTTGCGGCAAATGCTTGGTATTCTCTAGCCATGTGCTGGGTTGTCTCTGATGTTCGATAGCCATATCTACATGGATCAGTTTCTATTGAGGGATCTCTGATGATGAACTTCCGATGGTTCTTCGTCGGAATAACCTGGTTTTGGATAGATAACAAGAAGCCCTTCGTTTCCGGAAACATCTGCCCTGAAATCAACCAGTAGTTCGACGCTGAGTTGTCTACATTGTTCTGGATGAACTCATTTGGATACCGTCCATGAAGTGGTTTCTGTAGCCAGGCTTGTAACTTGTGTGAGAAGCAATATCCCGCTCCCTCAGCTGTAGCGGCGTTGAATCGTCTACCTCGCATATTGCTTGATGTACTATGGAAGAGTTCGCTAACTTGTGGAAATAAGAACGTAAGTTTATTACGTGTTGATCGAGCTGCTTACCAATATCGACCAATCCTCTTCCTCCTTGGTGTCTTGGAAGCATTGTATGTTCAACAGCACTCCGATGGTGGTGTTTGTGTGCTTTTGTTAAGTGTTCTTATTTTTCTTTGCCGGTTTGCGATGTCCGTCTTGCTCCATTTTACAATTCCAAAAGAGTAGCTAACTACTTTTTGTAAATGTGTTTAGGAACTCAATTTTGGAACCTCAATTTTGAGCCATTTTGGCACATTAGTAGGCGCTTATTTCACCAATGATACTAATAATGTTTGTGTTAAGGTCATTTAATGTGTAAAGTTGATTGGTATGACCAAAAGATATAACAAAACGGTTCCAACCCTTTTTTTTTCAATCTGGACTCTTTTTCGATTTTTCAAAGATGTTCGCAACCCCTCTTTTCCCATATTTGGTTAATAAAACAAAGAGTTTGGAAAAATATGCTATATAGGCTAATCTTCGAAAAGTGCTTTGTTTTTTATTTATATATTTTTAAGATCGTAATTGTGATATAAATGAATACTCACTTTAATAAATAAAATAAAAAAGAATTTTAATTAATTAAAAATAAAACAAAAAGCCGGACAAAAAAATTCTGTAATTGCTCGCTCGTTTATTTTTATAAAGCAGTGGGTACAAAAATAATAAAAATGTTAAAATTGTGGTTTTTAATCTTTTTTTCCTAATTATAAAGAATGAGTTAGCGGAAAACAGATTTTTAACATCCCTTATTATTTGTCTTAGCTCGGTTATTTTATACTGGAAATGCTAACTCGATTAATTCTTATTCAGATCAGCATGTTTTAACGGGAGTTTGTTAAATTATACATAGATCTGACGAATAAATTCTAATGGTGATGTTATTTTATGATTTAAATAATTTTCAAAACCATCGTATTACTTTTTACAATTGTTTTTGGTAAATATTATCGTTATTCAAATGATTATATATTTTTAACAAATCTTCTATGATTTTTTATGATTTTGATCCATTTTGGAAATAAATATTTATAATATATAATTTTTCCCAAAAAAAAGCTGGAAATTTTTCAATACATATAGAGCAAGTGGTATTACATTCCAATTTTGTATTTTTTTCTTTATAACCGGCTCATAATGAGATTTTTACTTATGGCTTCTTGATATCAATTTTATATAATAGTTTTTTACAGTTTTGTACAATTTCCTTATATACGAATTTTATAAAGTAAGCACCTCTAGTAAAATATATTTTCATGACTGGTCAGATAAGATGACGATGCTGTCCTAACGCTATACCACTTTGAGATTTTGTCAAGTTAAGGATTTTTATAAAAATTTTTCTAGGTTACTCAGATTTTTCGGAACTAACCCTTTTAAAAAGAATAAATTGTTGTCAATAAATTTAGAAATTATTTTTTAAAGAATATTTAGAATATACATTTATTGGCTACAAACTTTTCAAGTTCATTTTTATTTTTTTTCTTGGTTATAAAATTCTTTAATACATGCTTGTAAAATAAAGCAAAACAACATTTTTAAGAAATACTTAATACTGTCGAAGGTAAATATCATGTTATTACAGAGGCAACATATGTAGAGTTAGTGTCACTTCCAGTTAACACGTGATGTCAAGTCTATCTATCCTAATTACATCAACCCATACCAGTTTGAGTCTATATGCTGACGACACAGCAATTACAACGTCACATAGGAACCTCAGAGTAATCGCGTCAAGACTCCAGGAACATCTAGGAAAGCTCGAGGAATGGATGGAAAAATGGAAACTGAAGGCCAACGCGGACAAAACGCAAGCCATCATCTTTTCGAAATTCAGAAACTCCACCTTCATAATGAACCTATTCCTTGGGCTAACAAAGTCAAATACCTAGGGCTCCTGTATGATAAAAAGCTGGTATGGAAGGACCATGAGTTGGAGGCAAAAGCCAAGGCGCAAAGACTCCTAGCATCCCTGTATCCTCTACTAGGAAGAAGCAGTAAGCTGTCACTCAGGAACAAATTGACCATCTATAAAGCCGTCATCCGCCCAGCGATGCTATTTGGTATCACCTCATGGGCACACATTCCAAAAACAAGAAGATATATCCTGCAGGTGATGCAAAATAAAATCCTCCGCATCATCGTCAATGCCCCTTGGTACCTGAGGGCAGACCAACTGCACAGGGAACTCCAGATCCCCACTATCCTGGAATTTGCCAGGTCCACATTAGAGAAATTCTTCTGCAAGATCCCGGACCACACCAACAACATTATCAGGAACACCTTCCGCCCTGCCCATTCCACAGACGTATCTACCCACTTCCGAGCGATCCAATACAATGAGTCCCGGCCAAATTAATTGAGGACAATTCAATATTTTAGTTAGTTTTTAGTACTAAAATTGAATATCATATTGTAAATTAAGTTTGTAAATTTGTTATATCATTAATTCATCACATGTAAAAGAAGTTTGTAGTGTTAACTGACTTAGAAGCCAATAAAGATACTATGATACTATTCTAATTACAGTATAAATTATCAAAGATGGGAAAATATTACGAGAAAATCCCCCCTCTATTTCATTACAAGTGATAATGCTAAAATATGACATGGAAAATGCTGACTTTATCGTGAAATATTTTTTTTTACTGAACTAAAGACAATTGCATGTCTAAATCTCTTTTGTGATTTTTGTTTTACTAAAACTAACTAAACTAAATTTTAAATACATGTATTAAAAAGCATTCATGTTTACATTTCATTTCCGCTGTGATCTGATATGTTTAGATAGCATTGTAAATTTCGTAAGAGTAACACTAAAATACTTACGGCTTTCAGATGATATTTTGAGACTTCAGTTTTTGTCGTCACAGGTCAGAAATATAATAAGCCTTCAATATTTTAATTACAATAAAAAAAATAAAGGTAACTATTTTTTCTTTGATTTTCTGCTTTATTTAAAGTCGAGACTTTTATCTCTCTTAATATAGAAACAAACTTTTTGTTGGTAGTTTATTACAATAAACACTGTGTGTAAAAAATTCTGTAGTACCTAAATATTTTAAAAACTATTAGAATTAGCAGAAAATAGTTAAGGTAAAAGTTTTAGCACTTACCCACAACTATAATTTGGAAGTTTGTCTATATATATATATATATATATATATATATATATATATATATATATATATATATATATAAAATAAATATTGGTGTTATTCGACGTGTGGTATTGCCCTCCTTTAGCAATTTTTTGTTTTATTACACAATGACCGTAACAATTTTATTATGTTATTAAACCGATACAAATTGCATTTATATTACACAATAAACTTATATTGATAGTGTAAAATTTGCGCAAAGGTATGACTAAGTATGAAACTAATTATTCAGATCAATCGAAGATAAGCACAAAAGTATGTACATTTATATATATATATATATATATATATATATATATATATATATATATATATATATATGTTTATACGGCTTTCACGGATACCTCCGTGTGAGATGCATTAGCAGTGGTTATATCCACATTATGCTGTTGTAGTGCTGAAATCACATTCAGCAAACGTACAACTATATGCAGCTCCGTACATAAGTGAAGTAAAATGCGAAACAGTGAATGCAAACTTCGCTCCATCATATCCTTTCTGTGTTAGAGGTTGCACAGTTAGAATAAATTGTGATAAAACACAATTCATCCTATACCACCACCATCGAGATGGTGACCTACCTGTACCACCACACCGAGAAGAAAGTCAAAGCTTACCCTCCCCGCCATAGTGATACGGCAGAGATACATGTTTCGTCTCTCACTAGACTCATCAGGGTACCGACATGCACCTGGCTGTGCAAAAGACAGATCGGAAGGAAGCATGCAACACTGAACGCGACTTCGCCGACCTCTCGTCGGATGGCTTATATATGTTTATACGGCTTTCACGGATACCTCCGTGTGAGATGCATTAGCAGTGGTTATATCCACATTATGCTGTTGTAGTGCTGAAATCACATTCAGCAAACGTACAACTATATGCAGCTCCGTACATAAGTGAAGTAAAATGCGAAACAGTGAATGCAAACTTCGCTCCATCATATCCTTTCTGTTTTAGAGGTTGCACAGTTAGAATAAATTGTGATAAAACACAATTCATCCTATACCACCACCATCGAGATGGTGACCTACCTGTACCACCACACCGAGAAGAAAGTCAAAGCTTACCCTCCCCGCCATAGTGATACGGCAGAGATACATGTTTCGTCTCTCACTAGACTCATCAGGGTACCGACATGCACCTGGCTGTGCAAAAGACAGATCGGAAGGAAGCATGCAACACTGAACGCGACGATATATATATATATATATATATATATATATATATATATAAATATATATATATATGTATGCCATTAAATTTTGTGTTAAGCTTGGAGAATCAGTAAGTGTGACATTTGAAAAGTTAAAACAGGCCCATGGGGAACATTCTTTATCCCGAGCTCAAGTTTTTCGCTGGCACAAATCACTTTTGGAAGGCAGAGAAAACGTTGAAGATAAACAATGTTCAGGGAGGCCTTTAACCTAGAAAATCGACGAAAACATCGAACGTGTGGAGACTCTTCTGAGATCAGACCGCCGTTTAGCATTAAGAATGTTGAGTTAACAATTAAATTTGAACAGATTTACCGTTCATCAAATTTTGACGGAATGTCTGCACATATGCGAAAGGTCTGTGCCAAAATGATGCCGAAAACCTCACAATTGAGCAGAAGAACAATCGAAAAAAAGTTTCTTGATCTTCTTGACAGAATCGCCAATGAGCAAGATTTCTTTAGTCTTGTGATTACAGGTGGATTTTTGAATACGATCCACAGACCAAGAGGCAAAGTGAGGAGTGGCACACTCAGAGCTCTCCTCGACCAAAGAAAGCCCGAATGAACAAATCGAAAATCAATGCTGATTTGTTTTTTTGACAGAAGGGAACTCGTCCACAAAGAATTTGTTCCTCCAGGATAGACTGTCAACCAAGTTTTTTATAAAGACGTCCTTGAAAGGCTCAGAAGAAGGAAGGGTGATTCGCGTCAGACCAGACATTGCAGATAAATGGATGCTCCATCATGACAACGCCCCATGTCAAACTGCCCTCTCCGTCACAGAATTTTTGACCTCAAAAGGCATTCCTGTGGTTCCCCATCCCCCCTATTCACCTGACATCAGTCCCTGTGACTTTTTTCTTTTTCCTAAACTGAAAAATGTCAATGTCAACATTGTCTTCACTTTGTTCTGACTTTGACGTCCTTTTTTTGGTGTTGGCGATTCAGAATGCTTCCACTGTGAAGACTGTCGCTTTGTTTCTCTAAATGCCTTATTCATCATATTAATTGTTTCCGAGCAAGTTTTTCCAAGATTGAAGCAAAACTTGATGGAAATTCGTTGATCTAATTTTTCCATCATTTTTTACATTAACAAAATGCGACGAATGAAAAAAAGACACTGTAAACAAACGCACATCGTTCACGAACTAACACGTCCAGTCGGTAACTGCACACACCAACGAGTTCGTGAAGACTTTCTGGTGATGCCTTGGCCCCATAGAGGTCACTCGGATGTTTTGACGCGGAGATATGAATGCAGGCTCGATACTTTTGGGACAAACCTCAAGGAAAAATTTTCAACAATCGTCGTCCAGGCAAACCAAGAGTAACAACTTCTAGTGGAAATTTAAACATAGTGATTAAAAGCAAATGCGATAGATGTTTAACCGCACCATAAATAACGGCACAGTTCAATGTGAGCCATGATAAACCTCTCAGTGTACCACAGTCAGAAGTAGACTTCTTGACGCAGGTTGAAATTTTTGGACCCAAACTTAAAATTTTCTTCCGGCAGCAGTTGAACAAAAGGGTGAACGAAGCATGTATTGTGGCTTCACTTAAACACGCTGGAGGATCTGTGTGAAGGTCTGGGGCTGTTTTGGTGGTTCCGCCATCAGGAATTTTGTGCGAATAGAGGGAATTTTAAAAAATAAGGTTACAAAAATATTAGAAAAGAGTGCAGTGCCTTCTGGAAGCCGTTTAATTGGTTCAGGCTTTATATTTCAATAAGATAATGATCTTAAACATACATTAAAGCTTTGAAAAGAAAAAGAAGAACAACAGGTGTTGAAAATCATGGGATCAGCTTGATAGGCAGGTATGAAAATGCTGTCCTACATCTCAGGAAGACGGAGAAAAATGCAAGACGAATGGCCGAAGATAACTAAGACAACATTGGAAAAAGTATATATATATATATATATATATATATATATATATATATATATATATATATATAAAGTTCTTGTCCGTGTAATATAAAAACAAAAATAACATAAAATCTTTGGCTTAGCGGACGTGAGATGTGTCAATCTGTACTATTCTCGTGTTAAAAAGTGCGGAGCATTCCAAAGTATGGAAAGACTCCGGGTCCGACAGATGGCGACAGCGCTGTTTCGTCCTAATATGGGACTCGTCAGGCCACCGCAGTCGGTACAAACCATCATCTCGCTTCTGTGTAGTATATATGTAAGATCGATCACTTTATACAATACGTCTTGAGTAGTGAGTTTACACTCCTCAAATATTCTAATTTTCAATTCATATAAATCAGCTGGTTTCGATATGTATACTTTATTTTTTAAAAGTAGTCAAATGGCATCAAGTTTGGCGATCCAGCTGGTCATTCTATTCAGCGACTGTTAAAAGTATCATTAGGATATGTCCTTACCTCGAATCGAAAATGGAGCGTCATTTTACTGAAACTCGCTATTTGGTTTCTTTACATTTTCAGGTACCAGCATGCCATAATTTTCCAACACGTTAAGATATATGTCAGATGTTAAGTTGCGTTCAATAATAAGTGACCTTGTTAAACTAGCAGCAACAATTATAGGCCATAATAGGTTGATTTTTTGCTGATGTGGTAAATGCTTTTCGCGCACACATTGTGGTTTAGGTCAACAAAATAATGGCAGATATGCCGATTAACTACTCTATTAAGCATGAAAATAGTCTCATTTTAAAAACCAATTTATTTTAAAAACATTTTATCTTATTCCCATTTTGTTGCCCAAGATTCCATTGTGCGATCATAGTCCTTCTCTGATAATTCTTGAACCAAAGTTTATAAGTATGAAAGTGGGAATTTTTTGGAATAATCTGAATGAACTTCCAAGAAATGTATATTGGTTAGGCAGCTCTTCTGAGGGACCAATTTCCCATTAATCTAGATGTGGAAATTGTCCGACGGTTTGGAAAAGTGGAAATAAATAAGTATCTTGTTTCTTCCATACGATTTTTGTTTATCCTCAAAACCCCTCATCATAAGAAGTATGTTGGTAAATTTGCTTTCAATTTACATCGACGTATTCAGAAGCCAATATTATAAAAATTCTTCAAATTTAGACATATGTTTTTATTCGCAATATATTTGAAATTTTAAGTATGTTTATAGAGAATGCTATATTTAAAATGCTTCTTCAATTTTGTCACTTTAGGACCGCCTATATGATAAATTGAATTAAAAATAATAATGATAAAGTATAACCTACATTTTGAATAAACTCGATGGTTTGATTTATTCATTTAATTAAGTTCTAATAGGATTGAGGTAGAAAAATTCTAGCGAAAGCTATATATTTCTTAATTTCTGGTCCCTTTTAATAAAATATGAACGACGGTGGTCTCGGAAAAAGTTTCTTATTTTGGGAAAAATAAAGTGGATACACATTTCATTTCTGTGGTTAATATTATGGCTATAAAACTTAGTACTTTGTGACTGGTATTTTTGCTCCAAATACTGTAAATCGACGTCTAACAGTTCAATACATCAAAAATAATTACTTTACCGTTACGGACCAACAAAAGCAACAGTATACGCGGAATAAACCATATAGTGGGTGGTCCCTTAAAAGATGGATTAAAGATAGTCTCTATAGAAGGAATGAAAAAACTTGTGTAAATAGAAAGAAATACTTTAAAGATAATTTCGCTGGCTTTGTGCCAAGAATATTACTAAAATTTAGTTGGGTCTCATTATTAATATGGACTGTAGTTTGAATACGCTTGTTCTATCTAAAAATGTGAACCATGGTGTGAAGGCTAGAAGATAGTGGTTCTAATACTAATAATCTAAACTATCTTTTTTATAGAGTTTAGTTTTTTCTGTTAAAAAGATTGTAGATTGTGAGTGGTCCGTTAAGATTTGTCCTACCCTTCTATAGCACCTCGACCTATAAGATCTTTTGTACTTTAACCTAATCTAAGCCCGGGATATCTAAACTTTTCACGAAATTCTAATTTTTCTGGGGGGTAGGGGTTTTATTTTTTCGGGGGTCAAGGTAATGCCTTTCAGAAAGGTAAGTATTGTGCAGAACAGTGCCGCTAATTCTCAAGTAGCTGTTCAGCTGTTTCGGCTACACGATCTCGGAAACGCCAATTCTTGTCTTTAGCTTTGCCCATCTTTTTGGATGGTATCTTAAAGGGCAGATATTTATTATTAATCGAATATCCCTTATTGGGAAATCGAGAAGCATTCGTGCTTTCTTTGACGATAGGTTTATAAATTTGTTCGCTTGTTTAAGATCATATATATTGTTCCTTAATTTTATATCATTTTGTTTTCAGCTCTGGATCTCTTCTTTTATCCGGCCGTTGGAAATCCACAGAAAGGTTCCTGACCGAGAAAATCAGTTCTTGTTCTTTCTTTTGCGCAGGCTGTCCGCTGTCTCATTTCTTTAATTTCCCTGTGGCGCGGCACCCCACATCAGGGTTACCCTGTTGTTCTTGGCTATTTGCTTTAGGGTTTACCTACAGTCACAAGTCAACTTAGGGTGAGTGTTTGACCTTAGAACTTTTAACGCTGCTTAGTTATCTACAATGTATATATTTTGGTCTCTTTGGTGTTTCTATTCAGGTGCTCGTCCGCACAGATTTGAATACCATGCATTTCTGCTTGGAAAATAGTGCGGGTGTTTCTTAGGAATTTTGCAAGTCCCAAGCCTGGGCCTGATACTCCTATTCATCATTCGCTAGATAACAGTCGGTTACTACTTCATACTTCATGTCAAAGTCATACCTTATAGACACAGTCTGTCGGTTTTGCTATGAATTCTATTGGAATTGTATCTCAAATTTTCATATGCCCGACAGAGATTCGAGGTTTTCTGTTTGAAACAACTTAAAGCATTTAATGCTACTGTCCACATTATAGTATTTACAATGAAGGGAAGTTCAGCATTGCCTCCATGACTCCTACATATTTTTTTGTAGCTTCCTTTGAGCTGCCTCTTGCTGCTTTTTTGACCACTATAAATATGAAGATGAGTTTGATGATCGTTTCATATGACGATTAAATCATTTTCGGTTTCAAGTCTTAGGTTTTTTTTAAAGATTCTCCGACATGTCCAGCTTACCCTATTGCCTTTTGGAGAATCTTTTTAATGTGGTTATTTCAGGTCATTTTTAAGTCTATTATTACACCTAGATATTTTACCGTTTTGGAAAAGCTGAGTATCATTCCATTTAAAGTTGAAGTGTTCAGCTGTAATTTTCGTCTCTTGGTAAATTTTACGAGGATCATAACCATTATTGTGTTAGGTTTAGGCTCTTACTATAGTGCCGCTCTCGATACGATCTCGGTTCGCTCTCAGTTCGGTACATTTTTTTTTAAATGAAAAAGAGTTTACGACATCGCAATCTCCGTGAAATCGATAGTGTGAATAGGTTCGTTGTTTGTCCTGTAAGAATATTTTACCGGACCGAGAGCGTATTGAGGTCATATCGAGAGCGGCCCTATACGAGGATCTGGCCTTAATTTTCTTTTCGGTTAAATGAGGAGTTCTAATTCCTCCTCTTTGCAGCTTGTGATAATTTGTTGTCTTTTTAATAAATTTATTTGTTATTATTATTGTTTTACTTATATTTTCACTGACCGATATTGCAATTTTTACTTTATATGTGCGTCTGTACACTGCGACCTGGTAGATCTGTGGTGCCCCGCTACTGCTGCCCAGTCATAAGAACTTCCTTATCGGCTAGAGCAGGTCCTCCTGTCCTATTTTCCTCAGGAATCTTAGTATGTTGGACGGTTTCAAGGTCGGTAGCTCCCCTTCTTCGATTTGTTGTGTTCCCAAGAACCGCATCCTAGGTTTTTCTAGAGTGCTGCACTCTGAAAGGATTTGAATATAGGTTTTGTCTTCCTCCTCACAGAATTTGCACTCTTCTCTTTCTACCAGTCCAAGTTTCTTGAGGTGTCCCTTTAGGTGGCAATGCCCCGTCAGGACCCCTGTCAGAACCTTGAGTTGGTTTTTACTTAAGCTTATGCATTTTTTAAATCTCTTCTGGTCGTACTTCCCCAGAAGTGATTTTTACCTTTTGCTGATAGCGAATCCAAAAATATAACGAAAGTTTCAATATACTATCTGGTTCCGTTCGTCGATGCAAGTTACCCCATTTGCAGGTAACTTTGATCTGATTGTCAAAACTTGTTTTTGGAAAAATTTAGAAAAATTAAAACTATAATGGCACTGTAAATTACATAACATTGATTAATCTAAGGACAATACGCTCTTTATAACATAATTATTCCAAAATATTAATCAGAGTATCCTATAACATAAAAAATTGGGTCAATGTTGTTCCATTTGATGGTAGGCGAAATGCTGCTAGTGGCGCTCTCTTTAATGTACATCGAAACTGTAGTCAGATCTTGAGTTCTCATTCTAAAAAACCTCAAAATATCAAATTTAATGCAAACCAAGCTATTATTGGGAATATACTTCCAAAAATGTTTTAAAAAACGATTACTTTGACTGTACTTCGGAAACCAACTTTTGGACTAAGATAAACTGGACTAGATCCTTATATTTCAGCCTTAGAAATTTGTGCTCGTGTTCTCTACACTCCTTTTCGAGAGATTCTGCATTACTGGCTATTTTCCATTTCATAAATTTTAAATATATTACTTAAAATATCTTACGATATGGCTGTATAGCTGATAAGTCCAAAAAAAAAAAGAAAATTTTATAATTCAATAGCTAAAATACCCTGTATATTAAAGTGTGCCTTTAATTGTAACATTTAACCTGCACTCAATTTTCTAAATTTAATATTTCGTTAAATAAAATTTATGTTACCGTAACAAGCATGTGAATGTTATATAGTGATTAAGCTCTCCCGGTTCTTTCAAGCATGTGCGCACGAAGACATAAAGTAGATTAATGGAATCGTTTTATCAGCTAGCTGTTGCTTGAGGTCCTTTAACTTAACAAAAGCTTTATTTAAACAGATTAACAGGAAATTATCAGCAATTGGATCAGTGGTGTGCTTAGAAAACTTTTCTAATAAATAAAACTTTGTGATTTCTGTCGACTAGGGTTCCGTTGCCAGCATCGGTAACTTTATCACAAGTGTTGACTGGATAATAAAAATTTTGTAGTTAAAAAGCTGGAAAGATTGTCAACTTGTCAAAATGAAGGGTTGTACAAGCTATTGATGAAACGAGAGGGCAATGCAAATTGTGAAAACCATCAATCATATTTACGTTTTAAATACCTGTTTACGTCGGCTTTTAACTTCAATAGAAGTAACAAAATATTAGAACATGGAGTGGTTGACATGAACCTAAAGTATACGTAGTGTCTCATAAGTAATGGTACATTCCTTATGTAAAAATACTACGATTTGTCTAAATTTACTCTGGTATAAAAGTTAGTAATAACCAAGATGCAGGGTGTTAAAGTTAAAATTTTGTTTTTAATTTTTTTAAATTACTTTTGAAAATACTCAAATATTTGAACACAATTTGGCGATCGGGGGTTTCTTAGAGAGAGCTATGTATGTGTATGTCTGCGAAATTGGAGATCAGTACACTGCGACCTAATAGATCTGTTTTGTTCCCTTTATGCTGCCAAGTCGTTAGGGATACCTTGCCGACTGGAGCAGGTCCTCCAGTCCTCTTTCTCTTAGGAACCTTAGAATGGTGTACGCTTTTAAAGTGAATAATTCCCCTTCTCCTATTGGGTGTGTTCCTAAAAACCGCATTCTAGGATTTTTTAAAGCGCTGTCCTCTGAAATGTCCCATCAGGATCTCTGCCAGAACTCTACGTTGGTTTTTGCTTAGGCTTATGCATTCCTTGAATCTCTTCTGATCGTAGTTGCCAAGAAGTATCTTTGTTTGTCTCATTCCTTGCAGACCCGACCAGTAATTGGATCTTATGCCCTCTTCCTCTCTTTTTAGTTCTTCCAGCATTACATTACTACTGATTCTACAGAAAGGCTTGAAGAAATGGTGCCTCAGCCCTTTTTTCGCGAGCTTGTCTACTATTTCATTCCCCTTGATCTTATTATTCTTATCTAGATAATTTAGTTCCTCTAGGCATCCCCAAACAATCTTGGAGTTGATTACTCAACGGATTATAACTGAAAATTTTTTCTTTCAAAATAAGTTAATATGAAACACTATCTTTAACTATATTCTTGTTTAATTCAAATTCTACTCTCATTACCACAGGTCCCCATTGAAGTGTCTCTTTTTGATATGAATAGTTTAGGTAAGCAATGGGTGATGTTTTCTTAAGCTAAGTTGAATCAAAAAGTGGTTCTTCAGGTTTTTCATAATATGTTGGAGGAACTTGGGAGTGTATTTCATACAGAACAGAAAATTTATTTTTACCAATATCTAAATTAAGATCGTTATAGGAATATCTTTCAGAATTTAGGAAAATTCTTATATTTCTCAAGTTAATATGATCAAATTCATTCATATTAGTTCCCATTTTATCTCTTCTTTCACTTTGAAAAGTAATTGGCACATGCCGAGGGGTATTTACCCTTGATGAAGTCTAGATATGCCAATTATGTCGATTTATTTACAACAATTTTGGGCATCCAATTAGTTTCCAACTTCTAACTCAGCTCATTGATTGCTTACCTATCCGACATGATAATAACCTTTTTTCCGCGATAGTTTTTCTCTTCGCTGAATTGGAAATAATGTATTTCTTGATGGCGTGTATTTCCGCATGGAAGATGTTTGGTGACTTACCCAAGATTCCTTGATGTCTGATTCTAGGTCAATACACTCCTATTCCAGTTTCCTCCGTTGTTTTGAAGCCATATGTATACCATTTAATGGAATTTTTGTTAAGTTTTTCAGTGATGTTTCTGTCTCATTAATTTGTACGACTCAACTTGGTGTTGGAAGTTTTTCACAATGTTAAACTTCGTTTTCATTTCATCTTGGGGCATGTTCTAGATTTGTTAATTTCTGGATAAATGATTGGGCCTTCGTTTTAGAGCTAGGTATCCAATTTAATACATATTTTTGTTGTTCGTTGTAGAAAGTGCTACCTTTAACAAGGTACCGTTTTTTTCCTTCAGACAGTTAAAGGACGGAGCATTGCCACCAGAATGGACACCTCAAGAAACTCGAACTTGTAGATAGAGAAGAGTGCAGATTCTATTAGGAGGAGGACGAAACCTCTATTCATATCCTTGCAGAATGCAGTGCTCTAGGAAACCCTAGGATGGGGTCTTGGGACCACACTAAATTGAAGAAGGGGACTACCCACCTTGAAGCCGTCCAACATCCTGAGATTTTTGAGGGAAATAGGACTGGAGGACCTGCTTTAGCCGATAAGGTAACTCTTATGACTGGGCAGCAGTAGGGGGGGGGGCACAATGATACACCAGGTCGCAGTGTACACACCCCCAACTCTACGCACATACATACATACATACAAATAGAGTTCTGGTCCTCTCTCTGTAGTCTCGTTGGTGGAGCTGTAATGAACCAAGTGCAATATACAGTGTGTCCACGGGTGGAGTACCGCTCCCTCGTAAGCCTAAATTTTTGATTTTTGGAGGAAAAAAGTTTTGCTTGTATTCGGAGTTCAAAGTCAGTGGACAAAGTCATGATAATGTATACACTGTATTAAAATATTCCAAATGTAGAATTAATCTTGAGTGAAATACTGTTATTTATTTTTCTTACAAATTTTATTTAACCAAGTTGTTCCGAAGTAGAAACGTATTTTAATAAAAAATACAAAAACTAATTTTACCTTGAATTAATTTTTTAAAGCAAGGTTGTGACCCCTTAACTATAAGTTTGAAATAAAAAGATAATTATTTTATATCTTAACCTCCCACTAATACATATTTTTCTAATATTTTCTCTAGATTCTTCGTATACAGATGCAATCATATCTGCATTTATAGTTGCAACAGCTTCCACAATTTTTTCTTTTACTATGTCAATATTGTTATTAAAATCTATTGGTCCAAAGCGGCTAGTCCACTTACCCGGGAAATGAATATTTAACCAGTTTCTCACTCGTAATGTAGAGTGTTTTTGAAAAACAAAGTTTCTTCTAAACTCTAAATGTTCATTTTCCAGTTCGGTCATAACAAAATTGATGAAAATTTCGATGTACGAATTAAAATTGTCTACCAAAAAATAAGGTCCAATTATTCTATGATTCATTACATCGCACCAAACATTACATTTATCAAATTTTTAACCACGAGTGGCAATTCTAAAATTCAGATTTTTTTGTGCCCAGTACCTATGATTTTGTGAAAAGTCTACTCCATTAGTCGTAATAGTTGTCTTATCGGAAAATAAAATGTTCCTGTAAAGGAATCTATTATCTAAAATTTTTTCACTCATTATCATACTAAACTCCAAACGGCGAGCAACATCTCCATCTTGCAGTTTGTTAATAAATTTTAGTTTGAATGCCCGAAATGTGTTGCTTACTAAAATATTATGTCTGATCTTTTCCTTAAGAATAATTTAGGATTTTGTTATACTGAGTTAAAAACTACCAAGGTACCTCCATGATATTGTTCACATCCCCAGAAGCATCAAATTGACTTTTGAAGTTACGGTAACATTTGGATACTTTTCACTTTATACTTCAGTCGCAATCGATAAGATACATTTCCATAACATTTTACTAGGGAAAAACATTGTTCATTGCCAATTTGTTATTCAGTAACTAATTTTTCGCCAAACACAAATCTATCTGTTACGTTGACATTGACAGAAAAGTATCTATTCTCGAATTAATTCACCTCTTCAATCAAAAATAGAAATGATTATTATTTAAAGTACACTTAAAATTTTTATTTTATGGTAAAAATTGATTTTTAATATTTTTTTTTCTTTAACTACGCATAGACTTGTTTCTAGTTCAGAACAATTTCGTTCAGAAATAAGGAAATCTTTCTGCCGTATTTAAATAGTTTGTTATATATGTAATTCTCCTTTCAGGCAGAGAATATGAAAATTATATATACAATTAGTTTA
Organism: Diaprepes abbreviatus; assembly: GCA_034092305.1. Classification (NCBI taxonomy): domain Eukaryota; kingdom Metazoa; phylum Arthropoda; class Insecta; order Coleoptera; family Curculionidae; genus Diaprepes; species Diaprepes abbreviatus. The sequence goes on along the minus strand of JASJET010000068.1, from coordinate 4,990,588 downwards.
TTTGACACTGATGAGATCATGAGGTGATCGAAACCTGTATGGAGAGAGGACCAGAGCAGGAAATAAACTGTTTTTTTGTATGTTTGTATATATATTTTTCATATTCTCTGCCTGAAAGGAGAATTACATATACAACAAACTATTTAAATACGGCAGAAAGATTTCTTTATTTCTTACTAAAATTTTAATTTTTTAAAAATTTCACACTACTCCGGTGATTCAAAGATGTCGTTCGACTGGCGATATATTTCAGTCTGACATTGAGGTCGACGAGATCATGAGGTGATCGAAACGTGTATGGAGAGAGAGGACAGAGTGATATTTGCAGGAAATAAACTGCTTGTACAGGGTGAGTCAACGATTGGATGAAGTAGGTTTGTGCCTTTTCGGTGAAATTAACAAAGAAACTATATTTATTGTTTGATACAGTTTATTTTTACGCAGATTTTAAAAATATTTAGGACTCTACAGGGTGAGCCAAAAAACTAGGACAGCATAAAGTTGTATTTTTTTTAAATAGAACACCCTATATACGAATCGTATTTTCGATTTAGCTTATAATTTTAAATCTTTTTTATTAAGGGTTTACTATAACAAAACTTTATAGTTTCTGAGATAATTAAGTTTAAAGAAAAAAAGTCACATTTTCAAGCATCAATTCAATCCTAAATAACGTTTTCAATTTTGTGACAAATATATTTAAATTTGGAATTTAGCAAGGCCAAGGACAAGTTAACATAATTTTTACCTAATATTTGCAATAAAAGCTACAGGGTGTTGAACACATCGGCTCAAATTTGAACAAGTTTAAATGAATAAATATCTTTTTTTTTTAAATGGTACACCCTGTATATTTTCATGTTATTTAATAGAGTAATAAAAACCCTAAAAGTTTTGTTCAATATATCCTATACCTATTTATAATAGTTTTTGAGATATTTCAGTTTTCCTTATTTTCCATACTTTTTTACAGAAATAGTCTTCATTATCATAGTAGTCATGTAAAATAATAAAAAGAAACTACAGAAACAAACAGAATGTGGTTAAATATGATGAAATACATTATTCGTTATATTACAACGGCAATAGTTTAATTAAACATAATGTGAAAAAATTAACACAACAATAACGACAAGGCAAATACATATTTACTTTTATACTGAATTGAAACAAAAAAATTACCTATTAAATACTGAGATTAATTATTTATTTTTAATAAGTGTTCGAATAAACGACCCTCTTGTGCAATGCACAAATTTAGTCTTTTTTGCAGATTTTCTCGGACCCTGGACAAAATTAGTGGCGTTATTGTTCCACAGGTATCCCTAATCCTGTTTCGCATATCTTCCACTGTTGTTGGTGGATTAACATACACCTTATTTTTAATATAACCCCATAGGAAGAAATCGTGCTGGAATCACATACTGTCGAGCTCATCCCTATCGAGACCTTGAAGCAGTTGGGGTAGTTCTTCTTGTAGAAAGTTCAGGTAACTATGGCCATTTAATGGTTCATTAAAAAAGTGGGGTCCAATAATTCGATTATGATGAATACCACACAAAACATTTAATGACCAGTGGTTTTGATGTTGCACCTTTCTAATCCAAAATGGGTTTTCTGTGGCATAATAATGCATGTTGCGTCTATTTACGGCACCGTTACTTCTAAAAGTAGCTTCATCACTAAACATTACCTTGCATAATAAATTTGGATTTAATTGAATCTCCGCATTTATTGTTTACACGACTTTCAAAATCCTGTCCATGCAATTCTTGGTGTAATTCCATGTGATATGGATGATACCTATATTTCTTGGTAGTACGATTAGCGGTGCATTGTGATGTTTCACATAATGCTGCTAACTGACGGCTACCAATATAAGGATTTTCCTGAACATTTAACAATACTTGTAGTTCTTTTTCTTCATTAGTTACTGGTTTGTTGACCACTTTACGTTTTGGATAATCAACAGTACCAGAAGAATCAAATCTTTGCATTAAGTTTTGAAAAGTATGGGTATTAGGCTGGCGTCGATCAGGATACTTCATTTTGTAAATTCTTTGAGCAAGAAGGCAATTTTTTTGAGCCTCTCCTATTGTATAAATCATATCTATTAACTCATTCTTTGGAAAATTCATTTTACAATATAAGATGAATGCAAAAAAAACCAAACTACACTACATAAAAACCAAAAGAAGCGATTGCGGTTATAAATTTAACACACAGAAAAATGTTTTTTTTACATTGTTTTTGCCATGGTTACTATGATAATGAAGACTATTTCTGTAAAAAAGTATGGAAAATAAGAAAAACTGAAATATCTCAAAAACTATTATAAATAGGTATAGGATATATTGAACAAAACTTTTAGGGTTTTTAGTACTCTATTAAATAACATGAAAATCTACAGGGTGTACCATTTAAAAAAAAAGATATTTATTCATTTAAACTTGTTCAAATTTGAGCCGATGTGTTCAACACCCTGTAGCTTTTATTGCAAATATTAGGTACAAATTATGTTAACTTGTCCTTGGCCTTGCTAAATTCCAAATTTGAACATATTTGTCACAAAATTGAAAACGTTATTTAGGATTGAATTGATGCTTGAAAATGTGACTTTTTTTCTTTAAACTTAATTATCTCAGAAACTATAAAGTTTTGTTATAGTAAATCCTTAATAAAAAAGATTTAAAATTATAAGCTAAATCGAAAATATGATTCGTATATAGGGTGTTCTATTTAAAAAAATAAAACTTTATGCTGTCCTAGTTTTTTGGCTCACCCTGTAGAGTCCTAAATATTTTTAAAATCTGCATAAAAATAAACTGTATCAAACAATAAATATAGTTTCCTTGTTAATTTCACCGAAAAGGCACAAACCTACTTCATCCAATCGTTGACTCACCCTGTATATATATTTTTCATATTCTCTGCCTGAAAAGAGAATTACATATATAACAAACAATTTCGTTCAGGTTAGTTGAAGTTAATTAGAGTGCGGTACTCCATAGATGTTGTTTCACTGTTGATACTTAATAGTCTGGCATCGAAAATATCTAGAGGTGTAACATTTTGCCGATATATCTCGGTTTCTTGTGCCGTACACCTCGGTGCCTTAAGAGCCGGTTCGGGACCAATATACTGAATCGATGAGCCCTTTCTTGCTAGATCATTGACTTTTTCATTTTCATGTATGCCATCGTATCGTAGTACACACACACACACTATAGCATGACTTTGTTATTTTTTGTCAGAAGTATAAGTTCGCTCTCAATTGTTACATTTTAGGAAGCAATATCTCAAAATCCCAGATTATATCCATTTTGAAAAGATTGTTAATTCTGGCGCATTGTAGTGTAACTATATTTTTGAAACTACTAAATACACTGTATTCCATAAATAGTGCTATATAGCGCAAAACTAGATCTTTTATATAAAAACAAAAATTAATAATAATCAAAATACTGGGTATCTAAGTTAAAACTTTGTTTTTGATTTTTTTTAAATAACTTCTGAAAAAATATTTGGTAGTAAGGGGTTTCATGAGGCGAAAATTTATTTGTAGTTTTGCTGTTAGTTTAAGCATTGAGTGTCATAAATTTTTTACACTTCTTTCTCACGAATAAAAAAACTGTTTTTTCTATATATTCTACATAAAAAGTTCCAGTTAGTATCTGTTGTTATAAAAAATTGTTTTAAAGATGTTGGTTTTAAACTTTTCCCATTCATTCAATTTTAATTAAATACGAAAATATCATATTAATGCTTGAGTAAAGCGAATAGAAAACTAAAACCAGTTTTTTTATATTTTTCATTCATTAAGTCATAACACTACCGAAAATTTTTGAAAAACAATGAGTTTTTGCCAAATAAACTAGGGTTTTTAAGAAAATATTATTTATTATCTCACAAATTTAGAGTAATTTTTAATGCTTTTCAAGACCTATTTGTTAAACGACACCTTGATTTTTCAAGAGGAAATGTCCGTTTCAAAATGATTCCCCAGCATTTTCAAGTTTCTGTTATATTTCTGTTAAAGTATTTCTATACACTGGAGATTTTATATAATAATATATGCAAAAATCCATCGGCATAAATGCAGGGCTTCGCATAGGCGAATGCATCTGGCTCCCACGATCTATCCAACGATCAGGAAAATAAATATTTAGGTCGTTTCTGACAGGTCTCGCAAAATGCGCTGGAGCGCCGTTCAGCATGAAAATTATATTTTGTCTTAAGACCTTTGGTACATTATCCAAAAAGTTAATTTTAAATCCGTGTTAAAAGTGGCGTTGGGTTAATAAGTACAGTTTTTATGTTCCACATATATATGTCTTGTCTAGCCAAGAACTTCTCTAATAAGGACTAAGCGCTGAAATGAAACTTCTCTATGACGTAACGATCGCTTAGATTTTCTTTAATATTGTAACAACTCCAATAATACGATCTTGACTCCTATAATTCGAATTAGTAGATGTCTATTTGACTTCCTTTACTTGCAAGTTACAAATTGACATTGCATGTATAACTCACGGAAAAATTGTGTAGAGTAAATTTACACAAATGGAGATCTTGGACTTAGTAACTTTTATATTAAAATTATTATTAATGATTTTGAACTTTTGTAATTTATGAATTGTGAGAAATTTGTGTACGCAACAGAAAATGATTAAACAAAATATTTAACTGCTATAATTTTTATAGTACCTTGAAATTTTCTCCGAAAATTTTATTATCTCTAAAAAGAAGTAATCTGTCCATGCAAAAGTTTACCTTGAAGTTGGTTCGTTTATGGAGTATACCAGAATAATATTTTTTAAAGGTTTTTTTAATAGCATTATTTATATATTTTGCTGAAGGCAATTTTATTAGAGTTCAAAATGAGTTGGTCTATAAATTTGTTGAAATAACTGTTGTTTGGTTAATAAACACTCTACGAAAATTTTTATTGAAATAAAAAGAAGATATATTTTTCGAAACTTTGATAAGTTTAAACATAAATATTCCAAATTGACTAAACTGTATTTTGTTTTTTGGGATAATAAATTTTTTATATGCACATTATCTTATTCCAAACGAAGTCTGATCTTGATTTTTTTTGTCTTATGGAGTAGACCCTCTATTTTGGATTAAAAACATTTTGAGAGTTGTGTGAATGTAAATATTTTATGGGAGACTATATCGCTTTATGCAATTTTTAAAATGTATTTAAAATTGGTCTTTATACAAGACTAGCGACACGCCCCGGCTTCGCACGGGTGCAATGCTGATACTAAATACACTACAGAAAAACTGTGACTATTTATTTTATTTTTACAACAATTATTACATCGGCCTCCGACGCGCTATTTATAGGCACGCTGCCGCCGCCCCGGTCGGCCAGTACCGCCGCAAGCGCTACTTCCCGCAATTTTAAATCTGTAATATCTTCGAAAATATTCATTTAAATCTTGTGCTGTAAAGGACCATATAGATCTATATTAAATCAACAATGTATTTAAGCTATTTAATTGGATAAGGATTAATGCTGTATTGGTTAAAATCGCTTCAAAATTTGCCATTATTTGTCGTAAAAAGTAAATGACAAAAAAATGTTATTGTGGGATATCCATGAGAGATAGACATATACCATCGCGGAGTTTTCTGTAGACCTTTTCAATGTGTACAAATAATTAGTACATTATTTTGATAAATCTCGTAGGGTTCAGCCTGCGTTTGCAATGTAAGCGGAAAAAAATATGATAATTAACGACATCACATTAGAAACCTCAAAAATAACAGTATTTCTCCACTATTTAATGGATGTTATTATACATATAAACCTTCCTCTTGAATCACTCTATCTATTGAAAAAAACCGCATCAAAATCCGGTGCGTAGTTTTAAAGATTTAAGCATACAAAGGGACATAGGGACAGAGAAAGCGACTTTGTTTTATACTATGTAGTGATTATGACTGAAAAATGTATATCCTGAAATGGTCAGCTTAAAGCCTTGACCTGACCCTCAAAGGAAATGCATAAGAGTGCATTATTTGGTATCTAAAAGTGGCCTTTCCGAACCTGCATATTCAAATAATTATAAAGCTTCTAGAAATGTATTTTGAAATTTGGGTGACGAAATTCACTCGGAGTGGGTAAAAGAAATTCCTAAATGTTCTTCTATTTTTGAATTTTATCTTACATCTTCCTAATTTTAAGAAAGAGAGAAAAATACTTCTTTACACATGATCCACTACTTTATCCTATACAATGCTGCTTCACGTCGCTTTTCCGATGGCTGATGATTACTATCACCCCTGTCTCTGTTGCTGTTTAGATACGTTGATGACTACATCCGGCTAGTACCCAAAAATCAAAGTAACTTTATTTTAAATAAATATAAGGTGTCTCTAAAAGGTCTGTACAAAACCCCAGCACAAATTCCTGTCGCTAAAGTATGAGGATCTAGTTCAATTTACCTTAGTCCCAAAATTGACAGTTTCCGAAATACAGGGTGTCAAAGTTATAATTTTTTAAAACTTTTTTGTAAATTTTTTTAAGAAAAGATTCCACGAATCTACACTGGTAACGAATATTACGTATGGACATGCCTTTACCGTACTTCCTGGAGAAACAGAGTAATATCCAATATTGATGCCTGTGGGACGCCCATAATTCTTTAAATAATTACAGACAGAATTTTGACAACAAACAAAAATTGTCAGTATTTTGAGCGCATTATGGAATAATTCATCATAGATGTCAGATTTCTGAATAAGCACCTTTAACAGAGTGTTAGGCCTTCTTTCAAATATTTTGAAAGCCTATATATATCATTTTTGGAACAGAAGATAGTTCGTTTGGCGTGGAATATCCCATATACACTATGGTGCAATACTGAACCAATACTTAGTGATATTACTTAGTCTAAGAAAGTAATAGTTGTATTGCAACATGATAATAATATTGAAAATAATCATCATATAGCATTTATTATCAATTATTTAGACACAACAAATTATGAATTAAAATATAAATATATGAATTTATTGAATCATTTTTGCACTAGGCTAAATATCTTAATTGTTACAATTTCTAGTAATTTATCTACAATCGTTTAATGTTTTTAACGGCTTGTAATCGTTATATTATACTTTTTACAAGATTCTTACAGTAGTCTGGTGAGATTTTTTCCCATTCTTCTTAGACTCGATCCCATAGTATGTTTAAAGAAGACGGTAGAGAATCATAGTTATTTAGTAGAGAATGTTTTAATTGTGATTACAAATTTTCAATTGAGTTTAGGTCAGGACATTTTGCTGGCTATTGTGATTCCTGAAAGTTCTGAGAATTAAGCCAATTTTTACTATTTTAGCTGTGTATTTTAGATCATTGTCTTGCTGGAAGATAACTCACTTATTGGATGAAGCATATTGTCCACATCTTCAATCAAATTATATCCAGAGTCATTCCTTTGGTCATATTTCCTACTATTCTGTTAATAGAACCCAGCTTATAAGTCCCATACTTTCTCAGAGCTTAATATTGCCGCCCTATGTGTTTTGCAGTCTGAATAAAATATGTCAGATAAGATTAAACTTGTAAAAAAACATGTGAAAGCTGGACAGAATAAGACTGAATGAAAGTAATTTGGTCAGACGAGTCAACGATCAATCAATACACAGCAGATGGTCGCCAATGGAAATGGACAAAGGTGAGGCAATAAATCATTCGGATTATAAAGCATGGAAGAGGTAATATTAAGCATTGAGGATATATGACGGCTTATGGGCCGAGTACTATTTACAGAATAGACGGAAATAGAAATAAAGAAATGTATCTAGATATTTTAAAACACAATTTGACTGAAACTGTTGATAATATGCCTCGTGGGATAAATGAAGTTACCTTCCAGCAGGACAATGATCCAAAACCCAGCGAAAATAGGTCAGAACTGGCTTATTTCTCACAATTTTTAGGTATTACAGTGGCCGATATATAGTCCTGACCTTAATCCAATCGAAAATTTGTGGTCACAATTAAAACAAGCTCTACTAAATAACTATGATTCTCCACTGTCTTCGTCAAACATATTATGAGATTAAGTCCAAGGAGAATGGGGAAAAATATCACCAGACCACTGTGAGAATGATAAAATAATTACAAGCGCTTAAAAAAGTTAAAAGCTTATGGATGAATAATTAGAAAACTTTACAATTATGTTATTTAGCCTGGTGAAAAAGCGATTCAACAATTTTTCATATTGATAATAACTGCTAGATGAAGATTTATTTTTAATATTATTTTCAATTTTCATTACCACTTTTACTTTCTTAGAATAAATAATATTACTAACTATTGATTCAGTAAAGTTTTTATCTAACTAATTCCAGTGCAGTCTGATGAATAATATTTATTAAATTTCATAATTAAAATGAAATATTATCGGTAATTTTATTTGTAATTCATTACAATAGTTAACAGCTCATGTGAGAATAATATGTCAAATATTTATTTTAAATTAAACGAGGCATTTTAAACAATTATTGAAAGTTTAATATTAAATATATAAAATTATTGTTAGCATTAAATTAAAATAGAATGTTTAAATTTAAGATTAAAGAAAATGTTAATGGACATTTCTTAGGCCATGGTTTTAATTATAAATACTTTTTTGGGTTTTCAGGTTTTTGCTCAATTGTCTGTCTATCGAACATTTTTTAGCACCTTTAATATTTTTAAAGAACTAGTTTCTCGATGGGGCTTACTAAGCACGTTTGTTAACTTTATATTATATGAATCTATGCAAAAATAGCCTAGTTACTAAATGTTCTTACATTGTGTTCCGAAGGTATTGATATATTTTCTGTTTTCATTATGTTGTGATTCACTATTACCATTTATAAGGAAATTTTTCTTATACGGGAGAATCGATGAGAAACAATTTTATAGATCACAAATGGGAAACGACTGGTCTAAACCGACTTTTTTGAGTAAAGTGGCGAATTCACTTTTTTTTTTATAAAAAACACATCCTGCAAAAACAATTCATTGCATTTGATAGGGCCATTCAAACCACTAGAAAATTCTTTTTGTGACAAAGTAATATTTGCAAGAAGTCCGCATATTCTTTGACTCTGTTGAAATTGAACAGTGGTAAGTACTATGAAAAAATATAAAGCAATTGGCCATGTTAGATAGTACCCTGGGTTTTTGGCCAATTAACAGCATAACAATCGTTGCAGATTTTAAAAATTTGGATGCTCCCAGTGGCGTAGCGTGGCGAACTCTCTCCCCGGTGGCACTTTGCTAGGGGCGGTAATTTTCGAAAAAAAACATTTTATTTTCACTAGATTTTCTTTAAATTTTTTCATTTTTAGAAGAAATCCGTTAGCTGAAGGTGAGTATGACTATTTCGTTCTTTTATAACTTTGGTACGTAAACAGAAAATATTGCCACATTGTTAAAAATAACCTTTAATTTAATGCAAATTTACATATACATTTACTTTGAATTTAAAGCTAATTCGTGTTTGTTTGAAGGTCAGAGACAATGATGTTTCTTGCGAAGTAGTAGATATCTGTTGGACTTCCATTGTCTTTATTTTTGTTAAATATCAAGACGTTTCGGCTAGTAGTTATCTCTAGCCGTTTTCAAGTGAAACTAAATAAATCCCTTAGATACATGACTATTTATACTAAAAGTAAATGCAGTAGAGTGTGACTGAGATGGATGTAGTGATGCTTGCTATGGTAAAATCCTTTTTTTTTTTGTTTTTTTATGCTGCATTTAGTTTTAGTTTACAATTACTAAGAAGTGGTTTCCACACTTTTCTTATATCTAAAGATAGTTTACTAAAACAACTCGGGTTCTGATGTATGACCGCGGCTTCTTTGAATTTCCGTTTTCTCCAATGTTGTTCTCGGTGTAGTATTTTAGCTTCAGACCATTTTATGTGGTCTCCATGAGTCCAGGCATGGTTGGCGGCACCAGATTTTTCTGTTTCTCCTCGAGATGTGCATTTTTGGTGTTCTTTGATGCTTACGCAAGAGGTCTCTTTGTTTCTCCAATGTAGGAATTGCCACATTCACATGGTATTTGATATACACAGTTCTTCATGTCTCTTTGAGTTGTTGGTTTGGCCCTAGTGAGCCGACTTCTCAGAGAGTTATTTGAATTGAAAACGACGTTGATTTTAGATCGTTTTCCTATTCTTCCGAAATGCCTTTAACATAGGGGATGCTCAATACCGGTTTTCGTTCTTCATTCGTTGTCGATATTGTCCTATTTCTGCGTTGTTCAAGAAATTTATCCACTAGATATACTGGGTATCCGTTGGCTGTCAGATCATTTTTAATGTAATCTATCTCTTTCATCAAGTTCTCGTTGGAGTTGCAGAGAGTTTAGGCTCTATCTACGAGATTTCTTATAAATCCTTGTTTGGTGTTATTGGAGTGATTAGATGAATAATTTAGGTATTGTCCTGTGTGCGTGGCTTTTCTGTAAACCGAAGTTCGAATTTGCCTGCCGTTTCTTTCAACCAATACATCTAAGAATGGTAATTTATTTTCTACTTCTTTCTCCATGGTGAGTTTAATAGTTGGACTGATATTGTTGAGATCAAAAAGAAAGTTTCGAAGTTCTTCATCGTTTCCACTCCAAATAATAAAAGTATCGTCTACGTATCTGAGCCATAACTTTGGTTTCTTAGTTGTGGATTCAAATGCAAACGTCTCGAACCATTCCATGAAAATATTTGCGACCACCGGTGAGAGTGAAGATCCCATCGGTAGTCCATCATCCTGGATGTAAAATTTTTCTTTTTCTTGAAAATAGGAATTAGTCAAAGCTAATTCATTGAAATATCAGTTCTTTGTACATTAAATTTGATTAAATGGTATCCTAAATTTCAATCAAGTAACTGAAAAGTTATTTCAACTTCTGTGCATTAAAATTAATTCACATACACCCTAATACTAAAGGAATTTATATTATTATTCAAGTATTCCGGAAGACGGCGTAACTTGTATTGATATTGGTAGTTTCAGAATTTCTTGAACTCATATTAATGCTGGTGCATTAAATATGTGACGGCATATCTCAAATTCAATGAACACTGGCTGTATATTTAATGTACCTAGTCACCTTAAAAAGTAATGATCACACTTTAAATTTAATGTCTGATTACATTAAATTTAATGGAATAAATTAATTTAGACTAATACAGAAATTATTACATTTAATACATTACATTAAATTTATCTTAAATTTAATGCATTTCCTTTGTACAGTGCATATATACGAATACGTCCGTATTTGTACAGATTTTCAAAGTCTGATATTGATAATTAATAAATACGAATTTTCATACGCATTGTCTTACAATTATCAATTTTTTTAAAATGGGGGAAATCTTTAATATAATTCCGGAATTTCTTATCTGCAGATATAAGGAAAGGATTGCTAATGATGTTTTTAAGCGAATATGGCACTTTTGTTTTATTTTATATGGAATTCATCATTTTTATTATTGGTAAGAATGATTAAATTTTCTTTGCTGAAGAAAATATTACATTTATAATAACCATATTATCTTCCATTGGAGAAGGGAGGGGGGTTGGCGTTTTTTGCATTTGCTCGGGTGGCAAATGTTTCATTTGTCTCGTGCGACAGGCACTTACGCTACGCCACTGTAATCCAATATTTTCCAAAAATGGTCAAAAATCGATTCTGATTACAGAACATGTCTAATCTATCCAGTTTTTGTTTTCGATTGCTTAGATAATTTCTTTTCGAATATTGATTGGAATTAATTATATACTCTTATCAAGAAGTATGCTGTTAGCTTTCATTTAAAATTTTAAAACAATGACATTTAAATTAAAAAAGAAAAAGGTTTCTATAAATTCTTCAGTTCCATATTATGTAATTTTTCTTACAGGGGCGGATTCAGCCTCTTTTTTTTTTTTTGGAGGGGTATGGCAAGTGAAAACGAGTGTCGATGGGGTTGGCCTGTGACATTCATATTCCTAATGCAGCTGGTAGGGGCTAGTTTATTTTTCTGAATTCGAAGCTCTTGGGGGGGCTATCACACAGCGAGTCTATTTTTTTAAATTCTAAGCTCTTGGGAAGCACTTACCCCCTGGATCCGCGCCTGTCTTCTTAGATACCATCAATAATGTTGTAACAAGTAAAAATCAATATAATCAACTCTTAAAGCCTTAAAATGTTCTAATAACTATAAAAATATATATTTTAGTAGACGGTATTCTTTTATTTACTGATTGCGGTATGAAATTCTCATTTCTCTACTCACTTTTGACTGGCTACATATTTAAATTTTACTTTGATGTAAAAAGAAAATTTCTAAGGAACTTCACTTAATCTGTTTAAAGAATTCAAAAGATCTGAAAGAGTCGAGTCGGCATTTGCGGAAAATTCCATTTTCAAATTAACAAACAACAGTAAGCTTAAGAAATGTAATTTTTGCAGCAATTGCTTTTTTAATCTTTGAATCTGGATGCTTCATAAATTAAAAAAAAAATTAAAAATGAAGCAAACGAGGTTTTTTAATTGTAATTTTTCTGTTCGTCTTTTTGTTTTTGCTGCAGGAATGTTGTATTCTAAGTTAAATTTTTTCTGAATACGAAGATTTATAGGTAGAACAATAACAAGGAAAAATATATTTATAATTGAACAAAAAATTATTTTACCGATTGCCTAAAACTGCAAAATTAGAGTAAAATTTGTTTAATAAACATATTTACGGAACCATTTAGGTAATCTTATTATTGTTCAAGGTCTTGAATTAGACTAAAATAGTTAAATTGGTAGAATATAATTCGGCATAACACTATTATTATCTGTACATATAAGCGGCGTTGTCCTGGTTGATTGACATATCAACGCACAGCCCAAACTATTAAAGGTAGGATCATAAAATTTTGGGAAAAGGTTGGCAACACCATATTGCCTATTGCTACTAAAAAGGCTTTTAAAATCCTCGCTCCAAAAGGGTGAAAAATGTCCTTTAATAAATTGATTATATCTCTTGGTCAAATAGAGATATAGACTCAATTTCCATTTCAAAAGATAGCTCATAACAATATCTAAGAACTAATTTCTTGATTTTTCGATATTTTCATTTTAAAAGGGGCAAAGTAGGTAAGACGTCGATAATCCGATTTCCCATTAAAAATTAATTTTCTCTGCGGAAAATCAAGATACGAATATGATTTTTGGCTCCATATATTCAGCATACGATTATCTAAAAAGTATTTTCTATATTTTTTGAAACTCCCTTTTGTAAATCTACAAGGGTAAAAGAGCCTTTTTGCCATTTTACCAGATAAGGCCTAGACAACTGCATAGATTTTGTTCAAACTTAATAGTGGCAATTTGTAAAAATTGTATAAAATTTATTTCACATTGATATCCTAAATAGAAGCAGAATAATAGCAAAAAAAGTAAATTAATTATTGCGACAATGTATTAGTCTCTCAAAAGCGTTCCTCATTACCCCTTTCTCCTCTTCTTCTCTTTCCTTGGGTTAATTTACAACAACGCTTTTAGTTTAATAAGCTACTGCAGACTGTTTATTTCCTGCGGATCCAATTCTCTCTCTCTCTCTCTATGCATTTTGATCACCTGATGATCTCGTCAGTAACGGTAATGAAATCGTAGCATATGTCTTTCTTGATATATAAAGGGCTTTTGACAACACTTCACATGAGACAGTCAAAAGAGTACCTGATAACAGGGGAGTAGACGGAACGACGTCCAAAAGATGCGACTTTTCCCCGCTACAACAGCGCAGATAGAGACAATACAGGACACTGTATCACCAGAGGATGCCCTCAGGGGGGGAGTAGCTTCTCCACCTATGTGGAACTTAATTATAGATCGATTCCCCTGTGATCTGACTGACCTCGGCATATCTTGTCAGGGCTCTGTCGATGATGCGGTCATAATCGCGGGAGGCAAATTCGATAATACTCTCTGCAACATAGTTCAATGGGGACTTGAACACACTCAAGAATGGTGTCAGATAATGGGACTAAATGTTAACCCTACCAAAACCACCTTAGTAGCTTTTACAAGGAAAAGAAACCTCAATTTGAAAATCATGAAAATGGATTATAAATTTCTCTGGAATAAGCACGAAAAAAGAAGTAATCAACAACGCTACTAAAGCCTTGATGGTCTGTCATCACATATCGGGCAGCAATCTGGAGTAAAAGAGCCAATCTGGCCATTACGGGAGCCATCCTCTCGAAAGTTCAAAGACTGATCTTACACCTCTGCGTATACTTGTAGAGAGTATGACGAAGAAGATAATATATATATGATGATGAGAGATGACGTCATAAAACCAAGGACCAATCTATTATCCAGAAATCAACAAGTCTGGAACCTCAAGATGAAATGAAAAAGAAGTTCAACGTTGTGAAAAACTTCAACACAAAGTTGAGTCGCAAAAGTGAATGGGACAGAAATACCATTGAAAAACTCATCAAGAATTCCATCAAATGGTATACAGATGGCTCCAAAATAACGGAGGGAACTGGAATAGGAGCATATGGACTCATTACCAGACACTATGAAAGCTTGGGCAAGTCACTAAGTATCTTCCAGTCGGAAATACACGACTTTAAGAAATACATTCAATTTAGTAAAGAAAAAACTACCGCGGAAAGAGATTACTATTATGTCGGATAGTTTAGCAGTCACCAGTATGCTGAATTCTCACATAATTAGCTCCAAGATGGTCTGAGAATGCATAGAAGAACAAAGAGAATTAAGTAAGAATAATAAAGTCACCCTCCGAGGGCGGTACCGGAACACATTGGGGTAGAGGGGAACGAAATAGTAGACAAGCTGGCGAGAAAAGGGGCTGAGACATAATTTCTTGGGCCCGAACTTTTCTGTAGAATCAGTGCCAGTGTAATGCCGAAAGAACTAAAAAAAGAGGAAAATAGCAGGAGGTCCACTTACTGGACAGATCTGCAAGGAATGAGACAAACGAAGATACTTCTTGGGAACTACGATTAGAAGAGATTCACGGAATGCATAAGTCTAAGTAAAAAGCAACTTTGAGTTCTGACAGGAATCCTGACGGGGCATTGTCACTTGAAGGGACATATCAAGAAAATCGGATTGGTAGAAAGAAAAAAGTGCAGATTTTGCGAGGACGAGGACGAAACCGCTATTCACATCCTCTCAGAGTGCAGCGTTCAAAAAAACTCTAAAATGCGGTTCTTGAGAGCACACCAAATAGAAGGGAAGGTACCCACTTTAAAACCTTCCAACATTCTTAGGTTCCTGAGACAAAGACGACTAGAGAATCTGCTGTAGTTGGCAAGGCATCCCTAACGACCTAGCAGCAGAAGGAAAACACAATGGATCTACTAGGTCACAGTGTACAAATCCCCAATTTGACACACACATACACGGTAACGGTAAAGCAAAATTCACGGAAAACAACGGTCTATATAAAATCTGAATTCAGTCATGTCAGTGGGATGTTAAACTTGCAGACATTTCTATACTATACTATAACGATATCGATGCATACACCGGAGTACTGAGATGCATTTCACTTTTCTGGTTCATTTTAATTTATTCGTCCTAAACTATTCCGTAATTTCTCTGACAAACAATTCAATCTAACTTTTCAAATAATTCGGAGTTTTATCATTCACAATACACATCGTATGAGAGGTAACTAACAAAGACCTTGTGGCAGATCAGATTTTATTACGTTACTAGTTCAACTATATTCTTCGCCTTCACCAAGTATGTATACAAACTGACTTCTGTCAGACAAAACTGGCTGAAACTACTTTAGTACAATGCACACGAAGAATAATTTTCTCAACAGTTAATCATATTATGGCCTATTTATACCATTTCTCTGAACAATACAGAAATAAAACTTTTTGATATTTTTTTAATTAGTACGTTAATGAACCAAGTAATAATGCGAGACCACAAACTTACTCCTAACAATTTCTTTTCCATATTAAAAAAATATAGTACTATTTCATTTTTTCATTTTCAAATATTTTAAAATTTTTCGTCAATTCTGCACCGTTTTAATTGTAAACTTTAAAATCTATTTTCGAAAAGTTGTTTTCATTGTATACGTCACTAAATCTTCTTTTGTTATTATTCCAAGGCTGGTAAATCCAGGTTGACCAATCCGAATACAGTAAACATGTTATTCGTTAATTATTTTTATGAATATTGTGTATTTTTCGTTTGTGTATGCTACGGTGTCTTTTTATGGCATCTTTCTCATTCATATTCTGATAAAAGCCATTAAATCCACTTTATTTACTTTCATATTCCATTGAATTTAACCCTTGGTTAGAAACTCCATTAACTTCGCTTTTATTTACTACTTTGTGTGCTTCCCGGACACAAATCTGTCGGTGCAATTTGTTGATCAGGGTAGTTCGAAAAATATACCAGACCAGCACTAACATTTGTTCCTAGAAATTAACTAAACAATTTTTTACGCCCCTAAAAATTTGACTAATGTGGATGAAGCGTTTTGACTAAAGAATTTATTTTACAAATAACCTATTTACAGTAAAAAAAATATTATCAGCTTTTAAAATATAATAAATTATTACATGGGATTTGAATTTTCCCCCTTATTCCCATGTTACCTTTTAAAATTGAGATCGCGGGTATCCGATCAGGATAATTATGTCTGAAAATTTTACTCTCTATCTCGAAGGTTTTTTTCAAATTATATATATATATATATATATATATATATATATATATATATATATATATATATATATTATATATGTTATATTTTTCATATTCTTGAACCATAGATTTTATCATTTTCTTTTTATTTTGTCTTTTCTTGGGTTTAGGTTCTTAAATAGACGGATTTTTACTTAGATGTAAACATTTGGATCTGTTTCCAAGTTTTTTGAATTTGAATGTTTTACATATTTGTTTTACAGGTAGGTACCTCGAAAATAAATTTAATCATATCATTAAGAAAGCAAAATATAGTGTTTTAAACTTATCAATCACACAGGCAACTAAATCAATTAATACTTTGAATACGTCCGTTAGGGAAAACATTAAAACAGCTGAAAGATACATAACAAATAATATATTAGATAGATTCTTATTCTTAGAAAACAAAAAAATTGAGGAATTACATAGAAAATTAAAAAAAGACACCAAAAAAAATTAAACCAATTGTTTAAAAAGCTTGAGATCTATAACGAAACAAACAATGACATGTCTAAATGGATCGAAAATATATCTGATACCTTCATACCATCTGAAGTAACTGAAGTTTTATGGTCCAAATTTCTCATTAGACGTTACAAAAGAAAAAGATATCCCAATAACGGAATATACAGCCTCAATTGAATCTGCTATTAGCAATGAACCAGATGACAAGAAGGACGCACTTAGAGCTGAAGTGACTAATGTTATAACTAATCATAAAATCAAAATAAGACACAAAACAATAAAAAGTAACAGCCACCAAAAAAATCGAACAAAAATTTTTAAAAGACAATCCACAAATTATTGCTCTAAAGCCCGATAAAAGCAATAAAACAGCAGTTATGAACAAGACAGATTATGAGACAAAAATGAACAACTTATTAAAGGACGAAAATACATATAAAAATATTAAAAGTGATCCAACAAACTTATATCAATAGAAAAAAAAAGAACCTAAACCCAAGAAAAGACAAAATAAAAAGAAAATGATATATATCTAATCGAAGGTTTTCGGACATCCCTTCTACGAGTGTAGGCGCTTTACAGTGAGCTTTGAAAATGGTGAATGAGATTTCACCGAAACGTCAGCTGCCTTACAATCCTGAGAGGGACACAGCACATACATGGGATACCTGAAAACCTTCGATTACACATCACACCCGTGAGAATATCCGACTTAAGATATATATATATATATATATATATATATATATATATATATATATATATATATATATATATATGTATATATACATATATTTAAACCACAAAAAACAATAGCCAACATCCTGGGAAATCCCAAAGATAAGACCAACCTTGAAAATCATGGCGTTTACAGCATTCCATGTGCATGTCAGCAAAAATATATAGGACAAACAAACAGCCGCATATCAGCAAGAATTCAAGAACACAAAAATAGCCAATATCACCAAACCATCGGGCATACTATCGACTTTGAAAAAGCAAAAGAAATAGCACCAGTACAGAACTACAAGGTACGCGTCATAAGAGAGGCCCTAGAAATCGAAAAAGCGGGACAGCTGAATAAACGAGATGATGCTATACATATTCCAACAACATGGAAAAAATTAATAAAAAACAAGAAACTAAACAACAAAGATCAACCAATACACGAGAGCATACAAGAACCAAATATATCGCACTCGGCAGAGGGCAGGAGCCTGCGAAGCCGATCGTCCAATCAGAAAGCGAGCCAGCTAAACAAAACTCGACATTCATCAGATGCCACCATCAGTTCTCAGCGAGTGACGAGACGAACCGCACTTGAAAATGCCAAATGAGATTTTGGCGAAACGTCGTGAAAACGATTTTTTGAACAAACAAATTGAAACCCGGAATAACCAAACCATTTATATATATATATATATATATATATATATATATATATATATATTATATATATATTATATATATATATATATATATATATATATATATATATATATATATATATATATATATACATATACATACAGAATGTCCTGTTTTCAAAAGCGCACCCATATATGCCAAAGTTGGCGAGTTAAAGAAAAATTCCTCGTATGGTTCGAAGGGAGACCTTGGGCTTACTCTTCGAGGACAGTTGGCATTTTAAATGGGAATCCTCAGGGAGTTGTGAGGCATTCTATTCACACAGCTATCTGTCAGGATTGAAATTTTTGTCTTATGATCTCTACATTTTTACCGCGCGGCCTTATGTGAAAATACAATATGGCTCTTAAAATTTTTCACGCTTATCAGAGATTGCAAATGCTGTGTTACTGTTAAGTTATATTTCAGAAGAAGAGAGTTTGTATTTAAGTTTTCAAAATTTAATGATTTGTTAAACATTTCATAAATAATTTTTTGTTGTTATTTTTCCTACATGGTCCTTCAAAACAGTAGTACTATATAGACTAAGTTAGAGTCCAGAGGTTTATGGATATTATAAGAAAATAATACACACTTATGCAGAAGAGGAACGTGATTTCCCTACTCGTGTTAAAAATTCCTTAAATAATGCGAATTTGAGGTAGGTCGGGCTTGATAAAGTGCTGAGCACCTATTCCAAGTATAGAAATTGTCGTCATATAAACGTGATTAACATTCTAAAAAGTTTTAAATATAGACTGAGGCTTTGGCTTAGTCATTCATTTTCAGCCCACACAATGTATTTTGGTTGATAGCCGTATGACGGGGCATTTTATAGATTATAAGTGCCCTTTACACTAGACGTTTTAATATATAGGATATGTATATCGTACTATTAAAAGTTACGTGAAACCTAAAAAAACTGGTGTTAGGTGTAGCCCTAAAATGGGTTACATAGCGTTTTTTGGCTTACAAAGAAATGAAATTTGAACATGTATGTGGGAAAATACTTTAAATTTCGTCGTGATTCGTGGTTGATATAATTGTAGTTAGAAATGTAAATTGTCATTTCGTATCAAAAATCACTAAGTTATAATTTTAGTCATTTTCATTCATTGATATGTCGATAAAAGAGTGATGGTGATAGGTTTGTGAGTGCAGAGTATGTGGAGCAGAGCTGAGAGAAATACTCTCAAATTATATTTGAATTCTAGATACTATGCAAATAATTGACTAAATCGAATGTTTATAAAATTATTTTATAAAAGAATTTCAATTCATATTTTGTAATTAAATCGTGTCGCGGTATTTAAATCATTATTTTAGGCAAAATTACTTCTTAAAGAAATAAAAGAGCTTTAAAGAAGTTTCTTTTTAATAAATACTTTCATAGTACGTATTTTCAATTCTAGTTTTAAAAATTTTATAAACAAGTAATAGTCTTCAAGAAGAATCCTATCCACACTATCGAGCCGTTCTCGCTCCAGTTATTTATTCCTAAATGGTAAATATATAGGCGTATACATAATCGAGTTAAAAAACGGTTTGTTTAGAGATAATTAAACTTTGATTTTCTTCTGAGCGGTCCCACATAAAAAATGCCATTAATTTTTTCATAGACGTTAGCATAAAAAACTCTTGCAAGATTACTAAATTTAAATGTTTATGGCAATATTTAAGGGTAAAGATCATGTTATTTTAAAGATACTGCAGTAATTCGGTATTTATAAAATATACAATGTTACCAGTAAATTCGCTTTTAGAAAATTATTTTTTTAAATCTACAAACTATTTCTTAAAGTTAACAACCACTTCCAAGCTGGGGCTTGAGTGTAATTCATTGTTTGCAGAATTCCTTTTATAAACAAACGATGCCCTTAAGTTCGTTGCATACTATAACTACTTTTGAGATTTTTGTATGTTTTGTTAAGTCTTTGATTTTACTGTTTAAAATGATAGTTGAAGTTTGAAAACTTACCAAGTAGTAAGACCAGAATATATGGGGCATTCTCTGTCAAACCGACACCTCCCTCTGCCAATAATAGTTTTGATGCAAATTAGGCCTACGAGGGTTTATATGAAAGCCTTTGAGCTCTACTTTCGAAAAACATCTGGCCATTTTGGTAATTCAAAGTGGAGACTGAAAGTCCAAGTGTGTCGAAAATTTTTTTTTTTCGAATTTATTGACGTATTTCACATGGAAATCATTATCTTTTGTCACTGATATGAAAAGGGTGGAAAATTTACGTTCCAATACCGTTTAATGCAACGGTTAAAATAACATTTGAAGGTCATTTCAAGGTCAAAAGTTTTTCGCAGGACTAGAATTTTGGCAGGGTAGCTGAATATCGGGAAAGTAATCTATATGAATGTTGTGAAGATTATGAAAGGCTGTCATTCATGATCTTTGACTTGACCTTTGGTCAAATCTCAAGGTCATACAATACACTCGGAAAATGGTGAAAACATGGCTTCGGGGATTTTTGGAGTCGCTGATCACTAATCTTGGACCAGATTTAGGAATTGGGCCCCTATTTGGAAATGGGCCCTCTAATTTGGGTCCAGTTTTCAATATACTTGGAAATTGGTGAAAACATGGTTCCGGAGATTTTCAGGCTGCTTGTTTCGCCAAACTGGCCATATATCGTGTTTTATAATTTAAAATGTGCTAACATGTATGACTGGAGCTCAAATGTAATGGTGATAACAGAATGACGTCTCAGACATGTACATTGCGCGATTAATAAGCCTTAATTGAAGTATGTTAGTACTTCTACGAGCTAAAATTACTTTACAGTTCTATTGCAGACATATCTGCGTCATGCATAAACAAAACTTATTTATGTGCCCGAAGATATATGCACCGCAAAACACGGGATCTTGCGTTGAAAATAACATACAAAAATAGAATTTAACCTTTACATGACCTTGAAGCATGACCTACAGTCAAGGTAAAGGTCATGAATGACGCCCCTTCGTAATCCTCACAACATTCTTAGATATTATTTTTCCAATATTCAGCTTTCCTGCTGAAATTTTAGTCCAAATATCCTGAAAAAGACTGTTGATCTTCAAATGAAATTCAAATATTATTTTAACCCTTGTATTAAACGGTATTAGAACGTGGATTTTTCGCTGTTTTCATATCAGAGACAAAAGGTTATGATTTCCATGTGAAATCTATGAATAAATTCCAAAAAAACTTTTTTTTTGACACACTAGAACTTTCAGTCACCATTTGAGATCGCTATTACCAAAATGGCCAGACGGTTTTCGAAAGTAAAGGTCAAAAGCTGTCATCAAAACCCTCGTAGGTCTAGGTTGCATCAAAACTGTTCTGGACAGAGGGAGAGTCGGATTGATAGAGGATGCCTCATATATATATATATATATATATATATATATATATATATATATATATATATATATATATACATATATATATATATATATATATATATATATATATATATATATATATATATATATATATATATCACTCTAGGTGTTCATGTCAAAAACCTGAATGACTGACTTTTACAACGTTATAATGACTGAGGACGAGACGACTGTGTGTAGGTGCTTTTATAAATAAATAAAGTTCGCTTCTCTTAAAATAGCTGTTAAACCATTTTCAGTATTAAAATTTTTTTCAGGTGTAAACAGTTCCGAAAATAATGCTGTCTATTATTATCTCAATAAAAAAATGTATAGTAAGGAATAGCTAAGGGTAAACATGATACCATCAAAAACCAAGTCACCTTCATCTATATGTAACATATACAATGATTTAAGACTTTTTTTATATTCTGTGTAGTCTACACAAAAATATCAGATTCTCACTACTGCACTGGCTAACAGAACACTAACTTCGGACCTGAATTTTTTTTCTGTTCAGTAAGCACAAACTCCTTGTTTTTTACATTTAATTGAAATAAAATTCAGATAGTTCTTACTTAGTATCTACAGAATTTAATGTAGATTTTATACGTAAATAGTGAAATTAAAATAGTTTTGTTGTCCTCTTTGTTTCCATTACCATTTAAATGCAGATTCTAAAAGAGCAGTCAGTACAAATACAAAAGACGTAGGTTAATAAATTGAGAGATTAAACCAAATGAACACGGAAATAAGTGTTAACAGACAGGATGTTGAATCTTTAGCACCAAAGTATTTCCGGAAATGATGCTTTTAACCTACTATCGTCTTTGTCGGGATTATCATAAATTTTATTGACTTTCGCAGATTTATTTTAGAAAGGTTTAATGAGGAAAAACTAGACATAATTGTTGAAAGCATTGCTGTAGATTGGTCATTTATTTTAATGATTAAAAAAATCAATTAAAACTGGGAAATGTGGATTTACTCGAAAGATAGATACATTTTCAGAATTAGGAATTAAAAATAATTATAAATAAATGCTAGAATGTTGAAATCCGGAGTAATAAAAAAATTGATGATGAGTTAAAAGCAAGGAAACGAAACTATTGTAAATATGTGAAATAACCGGACTGAATGAAATAGTTATTTCAGAATCTTAATAATCAATGATCTACTCTGAAAATCCTTTCTACAATCTACAAGCCAACACTTTAATAAGGGATTGATCTCTTGTAGAATAAATACTAAAACTTATGGTAAAACTAGCAGGAAGCGGCTTTGATAATTAGTAATAAAAGAAAGAAATAAATAAATGAATTCTTGAAACAAAAATACGAGAATACGATGTGTGGCAATTAACATCTTATTATCGACCTTCACAATACTATTCCTCTAACTCTACACAACGATTCTAACGTTGCTCCCACGATTAGAAGCACCATTGATAATTCCCTTAAGTGAACCCGTTCAGCACCACGGCTACAGCTTCTTTGATCTCATGATGAGTTTCCTTGAAGTGCGACTTCATCTTCGGGAATAAAGAAAGGTCGCAGAGGGCAATATCGGGGCTATAGGATGGGTGTGGCAACGTTGGAATGCTTTTTTTCGCTAAAAACTCTTGTGTAATGAACGAGGAATGGGCATGCAAGATTCGGCCGTTCTCGACGAATTCGGGTCGCACGCCGAAAACACGTATCCGCAGCCGCTCTAGGACACCAACATAGAAATGTTCAATCACTGTCTGGCCGGCAGGAACATATTCACGATGAATGAAGCCGCGGATATCGAAAAAAAAAACGATCAACATTGCCTTCAGTCGCGACTTGGACATCCTCGCTTTCGTTGGCCGCTCTCCACCCTTTTCCACCCACTGCTGATTTTGTTTACTGATCTCGGGGTCATACTCAAATATTCAGGTCTCATCTCCAGTACTACTCGACTCATCCAGTCTTTGCCGTCGCTCCAAATGCGGGACAACAAATCCTCGCAGATCGATTTACGCATTTGTTTCTGTTCACGAGTGAGAACTTTTGGTACCATCTTTTTGCAAATCTTTCGCATGTTCAAATTTTCGTGTAACATCTTGCGAACGGTTTCTTTGTTCATGTTTAACTCGTCCGACAACGCATGAATGTTTAGGTGCCGATCAGACGTGATCAGCGCGCGCAAACCGTCGACATTCGCGTCGGGACGAGAGGTGACGGGAGCTCCTTCAAGTGGATCGTCTTCGACAGATTCACTCCTCTTCTTGAACCGCTTCGCCTATTTAATCACGCGCGTTTTTGACATGCACTCGTCTCCATACACCACCTCCAATTTTCGCAGGATTTCCGAGGGTTTTTCGCCAGATTTTACTAAAAATTGAATTACAACACATTTCTTGTAATGTGAGGCACTCATTTTTTCTACGCCACTAAAAAAATTACTTTCCAAAAATGCGCATACAACAAATTAAACATGCTATCGACTTCAACCTTGGACTGAAACTAAAACGAAGGTTGCCTTCTCTAGACAGATCTTGACGAACGACGCAGTGTTGCCAGTTCCTGAGTTATAACTAAATTCCCGGAACTTAATTGCCACACCTCGTAATTTCGTCATTCGTTCATTCTTGTCGGTACAGGATAGATAAACACACCTAAACATAAGAAAAATGAATCTTTCAGTAACTTATATCAGACAAAATATGAACCGTAATATAAGCAACGCCATCTCCCAGCATTCCACGCAATCCGAATGTTTAAATCTCGTAGAAATCTATATATTATATACCAACAGTGAATACAATTAAACTTAGGAGCTAATGAGTGAGATTAGTAATCGAATGAAACCGATGTATCGGTTATAATGGCTGAAATGGCCATTATCGGTAATGAGCCGTTATATGTAAAGTATGTCTATTTGCTTGTCAGCTGATATATTTATTTAAAATAGAATTGAATGAAGTTCATTAAAAAACGATTATAAAGGATATTATAACTAATAAATTTATATAAATTCAGAAAAGATATAGAAAGGTTTTTAATAAACCATAACCAAAAGGATTAAGGGATTTAGTATTAATATGAGTTTTACCTTTCGGCAGGATATCGTGCAAAAATATCAAACTTTCCGCCGTATTGGGGTTGGACTTATTACCAAAAATTACAGTCCTGGACTGTGAAATATTTATATATTGCCAGCTGGTGCAGATAAATATATAACAACTTTAGAATATAATAGGGACAAGATCTCCTATTTTTTATTACACCATAAAATTAGATTAGTTTACATTATATTTGTTGAAAACATGTTTTAGTAGGCGATTTTATTTCATTGAAAGGAGATTTTGACATTCCACAGAGCTAGTACCTTCTCCAATAAAATTTTCTTAAGTTCTCCAAAAGATATTGTGAACAGATCTGTGAACATTTTGAGATGTTGCAGAAGTGCGAGCGTACTTGGAAAATTCAGTTTTTAATTACTCTTGTAATGGTAAATTGAGAAAGGAAATTTTCAATTTCTCTGGAAATGAATAATTTTATTTCCAAAATAATCAATTACTTCGTCAAATGATAATTGTAGGAATAAAATTATCAATTACTTTATTAATTGATAATTTTACTTCATTAAATGATATTATTTTCAAAATTATCAGTCTATAAAGTAATTAACAATTCTATTTTGTGAATTATCCATTATCAATTTCATTGATAATGATACTAAAAAATATTATTGAAGATTTTTGGTTCAAACGCATACAGAGTGAATGAATAATTATCGTGGAAAATATTCTCAAAAACACTATAAACCATTTTCAATAATAAATATTTGTTTTTGTTTGTTATTCCCGAAATATAAACGATTACCCTCGCATTATTGTGGTCTAAATCCGATAATTTGCTTATTGACCTCTTTCGGTGAGCAGATAGATATTAATTAGATACTCGTGTGATAGCTATTTAATTAAATCGAAACTATAAGGTCATTGCCCTGATGCCTGTATGTATTAATTGGTATTAACTTTTGTATTAGTTGGACCATTTTAGAAACTGAACGAGTTTATGTATATATATATATATATATATATATATATATATATATATATATATATATACATATATATATATATATATATATATATATATATATATATATATATATATATATATACAGGGTGTCTGGAAAATGCGAGAAATCTCCTGGATTTAAAAATAAATACGTGAAAGGATTACTACAAGTTCATATTAACTTTTTTCGAATAAAGCTTCTCTTCGAAGATATGGGCTCCCAAAGAGGTGCAATAGAATCAAGTTTTTTACACATGATTATTGAACCACCAGGTATTGTTACAGTTTTGTTAGTTTATGAACAAAACTATAAATAATTTTAACAAAATCCCAACAATCAAGCCAATACTCACTATAAATTAAACTCTTATTTTCATCAAGTAATCTCTTTAATACATATAAAATAAAAGCTAAAAGTTTTTGTCACTGTCACATCAAAAACCGGTTTTGTAAAAAAAATCAAGTGTGTCTAGAAATGTATCAAACATTCCACTTTTGCCACTTTCATCAAGGGTGTAGTTAGTCAATCTTTTGTTTTTTTTTGTTTTAAAAGCGTCAGTAGAGAGATTTTGGGCCAAGCCTTGGTTGGGAAAACTGGCATAAGCTCAGAAAGCAATATTTTGGCTGATTTTTCTAATTATACAGCACTACGTTTATCCCAGTAAACAGCTAAAACCATATTTAGTGGTTTAGGGCAACAATTGCCAGATTTTGGGGGATAAAGAAAGTTAAAACTGTATTCGTTTACCCTTAAGTAAAGTATAGTGAAAGTTATCACCTCTAAGAGGTCAACACCATATTTGTGAACTTTTGATACTTGTTACACCCGTAAAGACAAACAGGTACATGCCACAATCAAATTTTATTAAACCGGGATCTTCCTTTTCTATTTAACAACTGGAATTCCACGTCGGAGCCTAGCATAAAACACTCCATTGCTTCCAAAGAAGTTACAGATTAGTGCTTGCTGAAAGGACTTAGACTCAGTGATAAAACCACACTTCAGGTATTAAAACTATATATAATAAACTGTGGTATTACCTAATTTATCGTATGCTTTCATTTTCCCCCTGTGATTGGGAACTAATAAGACTTTTTGCGTGCGATCACAGGACACTTTATATTTAATTTAAGTTAAACTACCTTGTAAACCGAAGGTATACGTATACGCTAGGTAATTTAAAACATTATTTCACTCTTTAGAAGTCTAACCCTTTTAATTTAAAGTAAGGTTACTTAGTTTAACCGATCTACATCTAAACCGACTTGGCGTATGGCGCAGGTGACGTCATACTTGCACTAGTGTTGTTCATTGTTTCTTTGTTTTTTTTTTCTAATCCAGGTAGCATATTTATTTAGATTGAATGCCATATCTTTGTTCTTATTAAATGTTCAACCTTCAACCTTATGATAAAAAAAATTCTATCCAAAATTAGAGTTTACCTCCTTTGTCAAACACATCTAATTCTGTGAATTGCAGTTCGACCTAGGTTTGTAAAAAATGTGCGTTTTATTTTATCGGTACCAAAAACAAAATATTGTTGTTGCAAACGTTGCTACGAAAGAAATAAATATCCTGCATTTTGGAACTTGTCAACTTTCACATTGCTGACTCTTTACTTGGATATTAATTTACTGATTTTTGGATTTCGTGGTGAAATTAATTGTGAAATAATTCGAAATATGGAATAGACGTTTATTGAGTATGCAGGTATGCATCTGAGGTCTTGCATCTTGCAATGCTTTGGAAGCCAGGAGGTTATATCACGACAATTTTACTCATGCTCTCTTATAGCGAAGCATATCCTTTATTAGATATTTCTATACTGTTAATAATAATATTGTATCTGTATTTGGTAACTTTTTAAATGATATTGATTTCTGATAACCAAAATATTCTAATAGTTTTTCAAAATGTCATAAATTCAATCGGGCCGCGCACAATAATTTTGCATAGTGACGTTACTTGGCAATAATTGAGTAAACACATACACAATACGTCATTTTAATGAACTTTAATGAAAAAGGTGTCGCTTAACTACGCTTTATACTATTATTTGTTCAAATATACAGGTTATGGTCCCGTGATTAAATCAAGGTCCTTTCGAGGCCCCCCGAGGAAAATTGTTTCGGTTCTTTTCCCCTCGTAGCAATCTTAATAACGTTTTCGGATTTAGGAGTTTCATTTTAGTTTGCAAACATAAAAATGTAAAATATCAAATATTTGTTTAATGGATTACGATGGGGGAGTGAGTAAGCTGTAATAATAAGCAGTAAGAAATAAGACTTGGGAGTTTCACGGATTAAATAATTTATAGGAACATTGCTTTAAACGAGATGTAGCAACGAAATTCTGAAGATTGCGCGAAATTCCACATAAATAATTTATCAAAGAAACCAATTGTTATTACATGCTTTATAATCAGTTTTGCTGACATTTTATTAAATTTTTAGATAGTTAAATGTACCAATGATAATTTTCAAAAGGCAAATAAGACTACAAGCTTTATAAAATATTGATTGATTTATTTGATTAAGCATGCATAAGTACGTAAAAGTAGGTAATATTAATTGTTATAAACTTTTGTATCGTTTTTAGTGCAGTTTTTACTTAAAAGTCAATATGTTTAATTTTTCTGTGTATTTTATAAAAACAAGTATAAATAAAATCATATTACCATCGAATATTCTGTCCAGTCAGCGCATTTTTTACAAGACAAATCAACAAGGATGATAGACGTTCGGTTATAAACAACTGCTGCAGGAAGGAAGTTCCCATATCTACAAGTGTCGAAATAAAAAAAGGTGGATCAGTATCAGATTATCCTTCGAAAAAGCCTTCATCCGTAAAATTGAATTTGAAATTGGAGGAATCGGCAATAACAAAGAACACGTTGACAAATCGCAACTACAGCTAGAAACTTAGGTTCTGAACTCTACTAGAAACTATCCACGGAAATAAGTGAGGCAGTACTGAAGCACGATGTAATCACAGTTAAGAGTAAAAACATGCCACCAGAGTTATGAGTAAATCCATATAAAAACACGGTATTGTAGTAGATATCATGAACAATATACTTTTATCACTTTATACGCGGGAGCATTTACTAGCATTGGCTTAGTGTATCACACCAGCAGCAGCTAGAAATATGGAGGTTAGAATTACCACGAGGTAAGGATCATATTACTTAAGCACAGAACTTTAGACACGACAATAGGATAAAATACTTGATAAAAGATTCAGATGAGAGGTATTAAAACAGGAAAAATACAACGTCGAATGAAATGAACATTAAAACAAATCCAGTAACACTCTTACCGATATTACGAACACCACTACCCAAGAATTTATCGATATTCTAAAGTGAGAACCCTCCATAACTACCTAAAAAGACCTTCTTCCGAATGTTGAACCCCTGACTTAATATTGCCGCTAATAGATACCCGAAAGCTATATTAGTGAGAGTAGCTACACTATAACATCAACTGTTGCTGAAATACTGAGAAACATCAAATCTGTCAGAATTCTAATAAAATTTAATTCGAGCCGGTCACTGTTAATGAGCACTACCGAGAAGTTCTAGGGCATGCACCGTCAATTTCCTTTTGCCAAAAGATCAGCATAATACACACAAGATTCAGTTAAGTATCAGTCAATCACCTATATTGTCATGCTATACAAGAGGATAAGATCCTACCTAATAAGTGGTAAGCATGCAAACTGTAAACAGCAAAAAGGGAGACTTCAAAGGCGCAATGGGTTGTGTGAACAACTTATTATCCATTCTATTCGGTGCAATCAGGCCTTTACCAACTGAAAGAACCTCTTCGCTGCCTACGTGGACTATAAAAAGGTCCTTGATTCGGTGCTGGCAGCTACACTGAGAACGTATAGGATCAGTGTTCATATGGTGTCCTTTTCAAACTACCTTATGTCAACCTGGAGAATTAGGATCTAACTATACGTGCCTTCCAGCAACAATAGTGAGACGGATATAATCCCAATACGAAGGAGAATATTGTCACGCAGTCTAAAATTTCCCAAATACGGGTCTAGTATCGAGAAAATCACCATTCTTATAGGCAAGACCTTAATTTGATGCTGCTACAAGAAATAAGCAGGAGAAAATTCTCAGAATAGTAAAGGAGTTCTCTGGAATATGGGTATGCTGTTCATATGATGGGTGCGGAGCCGGACATACAAAGAAAATCTGTAGAACAAAGTCAGAGAATTTTTTACAAAGGTATGCTTCCGAGGTAACCTGGAAGAAGAGGCTTGGTGAATATTGCGATGTAGGTAGCAACTTCTTTACACTACAATTGGAAATATACGATGCAGGTAATTAAACCCACTACACACCAAGAGAAGCTTCAAGTCTTGCTGTATTAGTTCCTTCAATGCTGACACCCAAAGATGGTCATTGAGAAAAATGTCAACAAATTAGCTGCTGGTTGAGGTCAAAGCAGATGTTCCAGAGGCTGATAGATATTTAATAGATATTCAAGACTAGATTATTCCAACAAAAAACTTACCGAAATACATTAGTATAGACTCCTCAATACTGAAAGATCGGTGTCGATATCAGAGTAATCTATCCGCATGACTAGAGGATTTCAAAGTACAAGTAGAGACAGGATTCAACTGCCAGGAGAGTGCACCATGAGTGCGGCACAGAGGGTCCACCATTTTGATTTCTATAATGTTAACTTTGGATTCTCCCGAGTAACCATTAATTTTTAAGCTGTGCAAATCTGAATTTTGTTGCTGTGTTGAATTAGTTATGTTGAATTTTTATAAATTTAGAGTGCACAATAAAACTGGACATCTAAAGAATAATTTGGGTTCAAAATAAATCCTGTAAAAATATATTAATACAGAGCAATAGAACGAAAACGATTTTTTTAAGCGGTCTTTGCTTCAAGTCGCTATATTTAATTTTTACAAAGGCCTCAATGGGACTAAAAGTAGATATTCCAAGCTTAATTTGGCAAAAATCTCTTCATTGCGCTGGATTTTAGACAAGAGGGTGAAACGAAAAATACTATAGGAATTTAAGGGAAAAGGGATGTTTTATAATTTTATGAATTTAATTTGTTTTTGGTTTATTTTGAACTATACTTAAAATAAAATGTATATTTGCCTCAAAGCAATTTCAGGATCCAGTGTCTTTAAACATAATATTCAACTGAAGGTTGCCTGAAATAATAATATATCGCACTGTTCAAGTTTTGGCGGCCAAAGTAAAAAATATCGCCAAATAAGCTAATAAAATATGCAAACACAGCAAAAACAAGAAAATTAAGCAACAATCTTACGTTCTTGTGAATGAGATTTCACCGAAACGTCAGCTACCTTACAGTCCTGAGAGGGACTCACCACATACACGGGATGCCCGAAAACCTTCGATTACACATCACACCCGTGAGAATATCCGACATAACATATATATATATATATATATATATATATATATATATATATATATATATATATATATATATATATCTTTTTTATTAAATTATCCCGTATGACATAAAAAAAATTAAATATTGCATGCTCAGATTTGGTGGATAGATATTCTTTTTATTATTAAATTCTCAAAAAATTATATTGTATATAAATTGTTTTTTGTAATACAAATTTAATTTTGGTAATATATAGACAATAATAACAGCGTGGAAATATAAATTCTGAAAGACGAAAACAACTCTTTCATTATTTATTAAATTAAAATGTACAATTTGATAAAAATGAAAGGTTGTAGCGAAATTAGATTTAGTAATATTAAATTTTATGTTTAAGTAAACAAAATGGAATTTTGATTGTTTGAAATATATAAAATAAAACAAATTGTAAGTAAAAAAAAAGTTTAATAACGATTTGCAAAAAATTCGCCGTTTCCTATATACAGTAAAACTCGGTTAATACGATTTTCAGCATAATACGTCACTTTACGCCAGTCTCTTCAACTTGTTGGTCGTCCATAAATCTTGTGATCTTCTTTAGGGGAAGGAGGGCTCGCAAAAGCATCCTGGTCGATCACAAAACAGGGGAAGAGGGTTTTGAAATCAATTACGTGATATTTCGTACTGTAAGATTTTTTATGATGATTGATGATCTTATTAAAGATACGAATAACACCCCAAAAGCGACCCTAAATGATGATGACGATGTTGATGAAGAGGAGTCAGTTCCAGTTTTGTCAAACACTCAGGTTTTGTTACCAGTTGACGATATAAGGCATTATGTATCTCCTTCGAGTGATCGTGAAGAGGTAGTTCAAAAGTTAAATTATATCGATAGTATTGTAATTACTAATGTATCAAAATCTTGTTGTCAAACCAAAATGAATAGTTACTTTAAATAATATGGAAATAATTATACTGTATGACATAACTTTATAAATACATAAAATAGTTATGTATTTATGTACGTACATATTTTTTTTCTTTTTCCGCTTCATACGCTTTCTCGCTTAAGACGCATTTTTTACTGGGTCCCTTCAGACTCAGATTTTACAGTGCAAGGCTTCTAATATACAAATTTTTAATGTTTGACTTCTCTTTTCTCAAATTTTTTAATGCTTTTAGTATTGATTTTTAAGTTAAAGATCATTAAAAAATATTTTTTTCATATTTCTCAATTGTTCTGACTTCTTGTATATTTTACATAAAGACAAAACTGGAATAAACAAAACTGTCTAACGAATTAATAATATAAAGGTGTCAATTTGTAAACGAAATCTGAACACACATTATGTAAAACCAAAACTTTATGTAAAGGTAAATATACAACACTAGGGAAAATAAATAAATTAGGAAGTAAACATATCAACTGTGGTCAGATTTCAAATTATTTTAGCTCATAAACTTAATAAATTTTCGCCCAAATCGTGGTCGGTAATGACGTTAAGCTATGTGGGTGGCCGAGGTCAAATAGTCAATCATAACTTTTTAGGAGAGCACTTAAGGAAAAAAGTTTCTTGTGAGTTCTTGCTTGTCATGTAGAAAGAAGTGGCTGATATTGCAAAAATATAACGAGCCTAACATAAAGTTTGTCAGTAATAAAGAAAAAAAGAAAAATGAAATAAAAAGTGCCTTTGAAATATATTAAAATATATTTTGTATTATGAAGGTACCTAGTAAAAAATTAGATTTCTACACTTTCCTAGGGCTTTTTACACGGCGAAAAAAATAATTTAGTCTTATCATAATTAGTAGCGATATTTAATAGGTTTGTTTAGAAGAATATCCGCTTTTCACATTAATGTCATTCATAAAAACAAATACCATTTATTCGAATTAAATTAATTTATATTATATTTATTTAAATATTCTTATTTTTGTGATGGAATAGAACAAAAAAATATTTGTATAAGAGACCCTTGCAGTGAGAAAGTATCTATTTAAATGAGAATCGAATTTTTAGCTTCATATATATATATATATATATATATATATATATATATATATATATATATATATATATATATATGTAATATTGGGTGTGATGTGTAATCGAAGGTTTTCGGATATCCCGTGTATGTGTTGAATCCCTCTCAGGACTGTAAGGCAGCTGACATTTCGGTGAAATCTCATTCACTATTTTCAAAGCTCACTGTACGGCGTCTGTGGGCGATCACAAGAAAAAATAAGTTGCCGACAGCGGGAGAGGATGCGGACAGCATACACATTCCTAGTATAAGAGGCAGAATCGGGTATATTTTCCTCAACTCCAAGCTTTCTTTTGGGGGGAGGGGTAATCGTAAGAAAAACGAGTTGCCAACGGGAAGGGACTGCCAGTAACATTTACATTCCTCATATAAAAGGCAGAATCGGTTCTGTTTTATTGAACTCAAAGCTCTTGGGAAGGGGAGTGGCGATCGCAAGCATACACATTCCTATACTCTATTCAAGAACTAGAGAGAGTAATAAAACTGTTATCGAAATCTCCAACGTACCTGCTACAGTGCCACAGGTAACTGAGGACTGTCGTAAATCTAATTATATTTAATTATATTTAAATATTATAAGCTTTTATAAGTGCACCTTACGGTGTGTCCTTGGTGATTTTTCTTGTTTGTGCTTGTTTTTATATATTATTTGAGATTAGTGAGATACCCAAAAGATATGGCCTCCACATCTATATTTATTCCAAAATCGTTAAACCAGGGATTTTTTCCTCAACGAAAAACTTATTACGATGAATGTTTATGATGCGTTAAGATATCAATATCTAGATAATCATGTTAAAAGCTCTGTTTAGATGTGTTCTAACATGACAGGAGTTGGAAAATCTACTATGTACCGAATACTGAGGGAGAAAAAAACGACTGGAATTGTTAGTACTCCCAAGCCATATTCGATCACAGGCAGACGAAAAACCTCATTGGAAGAAGAGATGTAAACTGCAATAAAAGAAGTTGTACATACATTTTATTATGAGAAGCAGATCCTAACCGTCGACAAAATTCTAACTAAAATTAATAAAGATCGGGATTTACCTGAAATTAAAAGAACTGAGCCGTGAAAATTGCTAAGAGAACTTAATTTTTGCTGAGGAAAACTAGATTGGAAATCTGTTCTTATAGATCGTCCGGAAAATGTCCATTGGAGAAGGAAATATCTCTCTCAAGAAAAAGGTAGAGTTGCTAGAAATATCACAACTTAAAAAATTAGTAATTTAACTGAACTTTTGTAAGATTTTTTTGAATAAAGTTACTGCAGAAAATTGGGAAAAATTCATATAATAAAAGAATTAAAAAAATGTGGAAACTCGATCTCTTGACCGATTATAATTAATTTAAGCGAAGATAGCCTCACTGACTTTGATTACGAATTAGATACGTATTGTTATCAGCGTAAACACAATTTATTATTTAAATTTTCTGTAACATATAAAAATTAATTGCATTTGATCCCTTTTGTAATTCTGCAGATGGTTTAAGAAATAAATAAACTGAAACGTCAAATGTTCAAAAAATGTTTTTAAAATAAAAAAAAATATTGATATTATATAGACGAATTTATTTTTTATATATGTTTAACTTCGTGTATTTTTAACAATGAGTATTTTGTAAGTATTTAAATTATAACTTAGAATTTTTTGGGAGAAAAAGGCTACGTTTTAGTCTGAATGTGCCTAAAACGGTTTCTATGCCAAAATTTAAAATAATAAAAATACATTTGTGATTTGTGTTAAATATGTCAAAATTATCTATATTTTCTAATGTATGTGAATTATTAAGAAATCATAGGAAATAAAATAATATTATAAAAACTTTTTATTTTAGGTTTATTACCGAAATAATATTCTATGCCATAAATACTTAGTGATAAAATAAACCTTCTTCCGACGCCTATGACAAGGATTAAAATCCTTTTTAACACTTCACACATCCAAATATCTATTGTTATTCAACCTAAATAGTCCATTATTATAGACCGGTATTTTTGATTAGAAAATTTCTAACCCATTCCTATGACAAATATATGTGTCTAATAGATTTTCCCAAAGACACCGGACTAAGGAACACAGGTAGTTTGCGAAGAAAAAAAAGGATAAAAATGATTTATTACTCTCTCTAGTTCTTGAATAAACTATAGTATAAGAGGCAAAATCGGGTCTATTTTCCTGAACTTAAAGTTTTTTTTTTTTGGGGGGGGGGGGCAAAGCTTTACAATTTAGATGAAGGTTTAACATCCTGTCAATATTTCTCGGAATTTAGTTTTTAGTAAAGATTTTTTTATATCTTAAAGAAATTTAAATTTTTATATTAATTACAGTTTTGAAGACCTATCCAATGATGTTCGACTCGATGGGGTAAACGAATCTCCACTTTTTACACTGGGCGAGGTAGGTACCCTTTATTTCTAAACTAAAAGCATTCACCTATGAAATTTCATTGCAAAAGATAAAAAAACTTATCATCCTTTTTAAGGCTGTGACGAAATTAAAAGAACACGTTCGCAATTTTAGTGGCTTATTGAAACAAAAGCTATAATTAAAAACTTATTTTACACAAGAAAATATACAGAATAAAACTAAAATTGTCAAAGCGAACAATAGTTAGTATAAAACCAGAAAGAGTTTGTGCAAAAGATGCAAGATTGAAATATTGTGCCCACAGCTGCGAAACGCTGATTCATATATTTTGAAAGTTACTGTTCCCATTTCGGTTATTATTTTAAAACATAAAAAAAAATAGTGGATTAATCATCGTGCGCTATAGGTGGATATCAAAAATTTTTGTTTAAGATCGTTTTTTATTACTTTGGCAGCCGTCGTTATTGTAATGCGAATTTTATCTGTTCTCATCCTATTTTACTAGAGTATAAAAACTTTAAACCGTATCCGTAAAACTTAATTAATCATTATATCAAATTATATTATTTTTTATGAATAGGATCATTGTAAAAATAAAAGATTTTTTAAAATAAATCCATTAAATACTAATTAGAACAAATTATAAAGCGATCTATCAAATAGAACAGAACAGTTAAATATAAATTGTGTTTCCCACCCTGTGTAAAATTCTGTGTGGGTTGAAATTTTATGTCCCTGACAATCTGTATAAAATACCTCATTTGACGATAAATCTATTAAACAAGGAGCGTAGGCCTTTTTATATACATTATTGAATTAAATCGAATTCATTTTTATTATTTTGAATTTAGATTAACCGGAAATTACAGGAAAGTTCAATATATTGTATTTTAGGTCTAAGGTAATTAAATTTTTTTTACAGAAGATTGCAATTAAAGTTATTTAACTATTAATAACATTCTAAGAAGGTTCAAACCTTCGTAACCCTATATTGAAGAGTAGGTGGTGAAGGATTTATCTTTTGTTGCCTTCTACCATTATCATAAAATTAATAAAACTAAACAAGAACTTGCTTAATTAAAATTTGGTTGTGTGAAACGTAGAAGTAAATCATGTTTTGGGAAAAAATAATGTTGTTTTAGTTATTGAAGACTTTTTACTATGTGTGTTAATAATAAAAAAACCGAAACATCTGGATTGGTCTGGGTTAAGTGCCGTTTAGAATGATTTTTTATGTAAAGGTGTTTAATACTGTAAGAGACAAACAATTACTGAACTATGCCTACTCCCTAACCTTCCTACATCAAAACTATTTCATGAAAATACTTATCCATGGATGACTCCTTTCAGCAAATCCCACCTAGTTATAATCAAAGATATAGTAAGCTTAAGGAAAACCTGCAAATCCTCTAATCTTCATGCTTTAAACCACATAATACACCTTTTCACCATGGAATATGTCCCCCATTATATACGATCTCACTTTCACCAAATATGATAAGCATAATACCCCTCTTACTCAGTCAGGAAAACCTTTGATCATTTGCTTCAAACCACATATAAAAATTTCAATATTATCTATACAGATGGATCCAAAACCTCCACCCAGACCTTCTTCTTCTTTAGGTGTCATGTATGTATTCAGACGTTGGTGGTCATCCTCTTTACAATTTTCTGAAATTTTTCTCTATCGGCTGCTGCGCGAAATAGTTCTTCTACCGTGCAATCACATCACTGCCTGACGTTACGCAGCCATGAAAGCTTCTTTCGGCCTATCCATCTTTTTCCTTCCACTTTTCCTTGTATTATAAGGTGAAGTAAGTGGTATTTAGGTCCTCTAATTATGTGACCGAAGTATTTTGTTTTCCGCCTCTTTATAATGTTCAAGAGCAGTCGATCTGTATCCATCATTCTGAGAACATCCTCGTTGGAAGTGTGCGAAACCCATGATATCTTTAGGATTCGACGGTAGCACCACAATTCGAATGCTTCCAGTTTGTTTAGCGTTGTGGTTTTTAGTATCCATGTCTTGCAACCGTATAATAGAATAGACCATACATAGCATTTCAGGACCCTTTTCTGAATATGCATTGATAGGTTCATGTTGCATTGAACTGGTTTCCATGTCATAAAGGCCTTCCGTTTAATGGGTAGGTTTTGAGTACGACTGTTTTCAATTTGGATAGAGGCTACTTGATTGTAATACAGACCAACGCAGCATATTTCTCCTCTTACACACAAAGAACATTTCTTATGTACAAAACAACGAGTATTCTGACAGTAGGATTGTATGTTATATTCAGTGTTCTCAAATACATCATATCATTCCCGCACAGAAAATGGGTAATTGGTATTGATTCACTTAGCTCTATTCAAAACATCATTTCATAAAACCCAAAACTCCCCCTGTCCAAATTAAATATCTTCATGCGAGAGGACATACAGACAATAAATACATAATTCTCCTATGAACCTCTAGCCATGTGGGAATATAGGGTAATGAAAGAGCTGACTTCCTTGCTAAGCATCCTCTTAATCCCATCACTGTAGACCTTATCTTCTACATTAGAAACAACCTCGTTTAACTTGAATGAAATCTGACTTTAGATGATAACAAATTACATGACATCAAACACTCTCTAACTAGAAAGAAATCCGTTATACTTACAAGACTGCGAATTGGATTTACGCGCCTTACAAATAAATACCTAATAAAAAACCTGGACTAACCCAACGCATTCTTCTCTCTCGGCTAGTCCAAGTTCCTTAAGGTGTCCCCTCAGAGTTCTAAGTTGGTTTTTACTTAGGCTAATATATTCCTTGAATGTCATCTGGACATAGTTCCCCAGAATTATCTTCGCTTGTCTTATTCCTTGTAAATTTGGCCAATAATTGGAAATTCTATTCTTTTCCTCTCTTTTTAAATTTGCTAATCCCGCAAAAAAGTTCAGGTTCCAGAAATAATGTTTTAGTTCCCTTTTTTGTGAGTTTGTCTACTGTTTTATTTCCTTCTACTCAAGTGTGTCTCAGCATCCATTGGAGGGTGCTTAATTCATTTAATTCCTCTCAGCATCTCTAAACCATTTTGAAGCTGATTAAATGATTACTCAGTGCATTGGTGACTGCTTAACTAGCCCACATAATGATGATGATCTTTTGCCTGCAATATTTCTTTCCCTATTGAACTAACGTTTTTTTCTGGTATTGTAAATTTTTGCATGGAAATACTTGGTGATTTATCCAATTTTTCGAAGTGTCTGATTCCTGGTCCACGCAGTTCTATTTCAGTTCCCTCCGTTACTTTAGAGCCTTCTGTATACCAGTTAATCGCCTTTCGGTTAAGTTTCCCAATGGTATTTCCGATTTTATTATAAATCTTTCATTTCCTACTTAAAATTAATATTTGTAATCTGTTATTTTTGGATCGAAATTGTTTTACTACCTGTTTCTTTGTCATGATGGTTATAAGAGAGTAACTTCGAAAAACGTGAGACATGGATTAACTTAATATTTTCATTTAATATATTTAAATATAAATACTAAAAGTCCAATTATATGAGCTTTGATAAATTTAATCTGTCAGAAACTGTGCTTTAAGCGAATTGTTTTAAGTAGAAATTAATTTATGAGTTTTAAACAATTGTCTCTTCTTAAACATTAATTTTATGGTACGGTTTCTATTGAATTTGGTGTATTATATTTTAAATACCTGGGTGAGCCAAAGCCTACCAAATCCATATTGTTGCAGCGGTTCTGTGAAGTTCTAGTAAGCAAGCAATGTTATAATATACTGGGTATTTCATTTAAAAAAACGTTAATTCGTGCTTGCTATTTTAAAACATTTTATATAATATAAATGTTATAGAAGTTAAAGATATTTTCGTTAAACTAGAATGTTATTGGGATGACAAATACCAGTCTTTTCACATCAGTACAAAGGGTGCGCTTAACTCGATGGCCTATTAGAAGTATTTAGAAGACCATTTGGGATATTTATCTAAAAGTTTGTTTGTAGTCATAACAGTAGTAATCTGACCCCTTAAAATATTTTTGAGGATGTGATGTTACCAAATATATCACTATCTGATATCAAAGTCTTAATTTTAAATAGAACAGAATGTTTATTATTGTTTTTTATATTTTGTGGAGGATCCTGAGCATATTTCTATGAGATAGCCTTTTCCTATCACCATTTTTAAGATATTGTTTTGCAATTTTCGAAAGAAAAAATGGTTTTATTATAAAAACTCATATTTTTCTTCTTAAAATAGCGAAATATATTTATTTCCTGCAGATGGAAAATTCCTATACCAATGAACTAATTTTAAATTGGTCCTATATTCATGGTCAGTATGAAAAAATTATATCCAGGACATATAAGAGGTTTAACGGACTCTATCCAGAATCTATTCCAATTAAGGAGAAGAAGTTTAACAATATAAAATAATTTTATCAATTACAGTAGCGTTAAGATGCCAAGAGTCCAGGTTAGTCCCCTAACAGAGAAGAGAATTAAATAAAGGTTCTGATATATTATTCTGCATATCCACATGGATCAATATGTAGGGATACCACATAAGCCTGTAGAAAGACTTTTTATTTAAGCATGAAATGAATGATTATAAATTTGCGATTCTTCTAAAAAATCCACGAACATTAGAGTATCAAGATAATCAGTATGTCAAATTTTCCAAAATGGTTGGTTCCGTGGTCAAAAAATGACCCGGACTTAAATTGGTAAAATCATTGAGATCTGGACTGAGATTACATTGATGGTGAGAGTTAAGCAATCAACTTCCACTGAAAGTGTTTTTAATTCTTCGAAGGTGAGAATCTCACAACCCAAAACACGTTCTAAATAGGTTTTAACCGATTTCACTGCACTTTCCCAAATTCCACCCCAATAGGAAGATGCAGGAGTATTGAATCACCATGTGATTTTATATCTTTTTAGACAACCCCTTACAATAAGATAATATCAAATTATACGCGCCTGTAAAGTTGGTTCCTCGATCACTGTAGATAGCACTACATTTTCCACGTCTAGCGGTAAGTCTGCGAAAGCGAGAAAAGCTTCCGATATTAAGTA
Source organism: Diaprepes abbreviatus (assembly GCA_034092305.1). NCBI lineage: Eukaryota > Metazoa > Arthropoda > Insecta > Coleoptera > Curculionidae > Diaprepes > Diaprepes abbreviatus. Next base: position 4,949,627 of record JASJET010000068.1, on the reverse strand, counting down.
AAAAACAAGCTTAAGATGTACTGCTTTGGTACTAAGGCGGACAAATACACAAATATACGCCTAGAAACACCTCAAAAGCTGTAAAGTTCACCCAACAATTTTTGATATTTTTGACTCTTTCAGAAAAAAAGGTTGTTAAACACAAAAATATGACAGTTTATTAACTTATATTTTAACACTGTTTGTCAGAAAGGTGTAACATAAAATTGTAAATTTATGCGCTACTCAATGCAATCTTCGTGTTTTATATTAAATCTTATATTAATTTTAGACGGAAGAAAACTGTTTTGTGATTGGTTGTAATCTGTGAATAATGAATTCATTACTAACAGCGTTGATAATGAATAAATCTTCCTATCTACAATTGCATTTATAATGAACTTTTCCTAACTTTCAACCCCTAAACGTAGTATTCTTTGGCTGGGGTATTATTAACGTCAGACATAATTAATCATTAAATTTTCCATTAAGCGTAAGTTTTAGAGAAGAAAACATTTATAACCTATTTTACCATAATGACAACAAAAAGTTTCGATTTTGAGAATGTTATAGATGTTAAACCTATAAATAAAATTCCTTTTAAAATCAAACGATAAAACTAGATCTGACGTTTTCAAATAAATCATCAAAAGCTATTAGCTGTCATAATATGTCCGTTTAGGTAGATGTATGACCGTAATTAGTATATTTTATGTGTTTCTATCTGTCAACTACAGCATGTTAACACTTTAGTTTCCATTGGATTATCATGTTTAAATCTGTGTTTAATTGATTCAGTCTGTCATGTTTAACAAATTTTAGCATAATGCAGGATAAACTTGATATAAATTGACTAATGATCGTCTCAGATATTATGTTCTAAAATATTAAAATACTGGGTATTTCAGAATGATTAAAATGAACTAGTACACAAAATACTTTTGAGAATAGTATACAAGTCTGTCAAAGTATCAGAATAGAGTATTTCATTTACAGATGTGACAGTTTTGGGACGTATCGTTGTGACTTAGCTTTCCTCGCGACCCGCCATTTGATTGGGAGAAATCGTTAAAATTAGAAAGAATGCCGCAGTTACACTGAGAGTATTGATTAAATTATAAACAAATACTACAAGTTGTATATTGCCATTGACAAAAAGTAAAAACAAAAGCTCCACATACGTGCTAATTTTTTTTTATAAAATATTTTTCTATATTAAAACAAAATAAACTTATTCCATTCTAGTATAACAAGTTAATACGTTTTCTTTTTCTTGTTGTTTATAGTTTCCGAATAACTTAAGAAACTATAGATATATTGAATATGATTACCAGAAACAGTAAATACATTCAGCATTCTATACAAATGTGGGTAACAAAATTTTATTAATAACTTCATAGCCTATATTTTTTGTTAGTCATCTAGACAAATGTTACAGTCAAATGTAGGCTATTCACTTCTTAAATTTTACTAATTGACTGTCACTTCGCTTTTTTTCTTACTATTTCTAATAATATTCAAATGCTTACCATAAGGGATTTTTAGGGATTTAAAAAGAACCTGATTTTTTTATACAGTTTTCTATAAAAACTATTTTATATATTATAATTTTACACACAATACATGACATATAATATGAGTGGAAAACGACCAGATGAAACGTAAACAATAAAGTTAGATTCAATTCAATAGAAATCTGCATAGAAATTTGGTTAAGGTGGGAACGCCTTTTGTCACATCTGTAATAGGTCACGAAATGAAATAATCTGTGATATCAGTAGTAAAATATCTATACATGGGTAAATTTACATTTCAACCTTTTCCTCGATCATACAGGATTGTTCTTAAGACAAGAAACTACAAAATGCATTTATTACATGTCTCTGAATTATATTTAAAATTCTAGAAATGTATTTTATGAAACAAGATTTCTATATGGAAATTAGGACTTGATTTATAACACGTTGTCGATACATTTGAATATATTTCCTTAGTATATATGCAGATCGTAACATCAAAATATATAATCCTTTAAATACCTATTAAACCCCTCTCTGTAAAGAGGAAATCCTTTGAGTGACGCACTGACTTCATGACATTGTAAACAATGCTCAGATTCTAACTTTTCAATTATCTCATTTCCTGTAATACTGTGGATAAGAGGATAAGATGAATCCAATCGATAGAAACACGTGCAACTTGACAATGAAATTTATCTCATTGAATAGTTCTTATTTTGATTGAACTTTAACTCTTTTTAGCACTAAAAAACTTCTTTGATCTTGAAGCTAATCGTTCCTTAAGTGTTTACCTTTATTATTTTGTTGTATTTTTGACCTAATCAGTTATTGAACTGCATTCATCAGACATAAAACGTCTTATTAATGCTCGATGTTTTTCTTCAGGTAGTGGTTTACGTCGGATCATTATTTTTAAAGCCACAAAATTTTAGAACTGTTAACAGGTAGAATTTTGTACTAAAATAAATAAAAAATTTATTTTCATATAAGTCACATGTTTTTATCTATACAAAATGATGTGACAACATCCTGAGAATTCTTAATACTTCTTCTTCTTCTTCTTCTTCTTCTTCTTCTTCTTCTTCTTCTTCTTCTTCTTCTAGGTAGAACCAAGTTCTGTTATCTATACAATGCCTCATCGATCCTCGTTTGAGGTCGAAATCCAGCTGTCTCTCCATCTTTTGGGGGGTCGTCCAGGCGGCCGTTTGGTGTTTGGTTTCTCTCTCATCACGGTTTTTGCTAGTCTGTCATCGTCCATTCGTTCCACGTGATCTCTCCACTGCCTACGACAGTTTCGAACCCACTTCACAACATCCCCCACTCCGCTGTCCTCGCGTATTTTTGCGTTTCTTATTCTATCTCTTAAACTTGTTCCCGTGATCATTCTCAGCGTTTTCATTTCTGTGGTTCTCATAATTTGTTTTGTCTTTGTGGTTTCGTTTCTTGTTTCTGCGCCGTAGGTCAGTATCGGTCTTACACAGACCTTGTAAATTCTTGCTTTGCTCTCAACCGTCATATGTTTATTGTTCCAGATTATGTCTCTTAGTTGGCCTGATATCATGGCAGCTTTGTTGGCTTGTGTGCGTACTTGTTCCGTTACTACCCTGTTACTTGTTATTTGTGCTCCTAGGTATTTAAACTTCCCAACCTGTTCGATATGTTTGTCATCAACCATTAGTTTGCATCTTACCGGTTCTTTTGCTATTACCATTGCTTTGGTTTTCTCCACAGATATCATCATATTATACTGTTTGGCTGTTCGATTGAGATGGAAAAGCATTCTTTGTAAGTTGTCCTCGCTATCTGCTGTCAAGGCAACATCGTCTGCAAAGCATATAATCTGAACAGTGTTGTGTCCCATTGGGTACCCAATATTTGTGTTTTTTACCTCATCAATGATTTGGTCCATGATTACATTGAAAAGTGTTGGACTTAGGCTATCACCCTGTCTTATTCCTATGGATAGAGGGATTTCCTCTGTTAGAGTGTTATTTGTTTAAATTACCATGGTGTTTTTGGAATTCAGTTCGTATATTGTGCGTATGATTGCTTCGTCTACTTGTTTTCTTCGCAGTAATTCTGTTATGTGTTCCAGTTTGACTCGATCCAACGCTTGTGCAAAGTCCACAAAACAAATGAACAGCGGTTTATCGTATTCGATATATTTTTCAACCAGCTGTCTGATAATAAATATACCGTCGATAGTAGAGCGGTTATTCCGGAAGCCCTGCTGTTCTTCGCACGCCCCTAACTTGTGTACGATCTTAATACTCGTGTAATAAAGCCAGAGATATACCATTTTTAATCAACATGGACTATTTAACTAAATTAGTTTCTTATTTTTTTTTTGCTTTCATAGAACTATTACATGTTTCTTGGAAAACAGATGTATTGAATATTAGTTTTGATTTAAAACCAAAAATCTTTTCTGTAATCTTTTGAGTTTTTTTTTCTTGGGATTATAAGAAAAATCCGGTTTACCCCTGCTGAATATTTAGAGCATTTGATTTGCTAAAATATTTCAAACTTCAATGGGTCAAAAATTCATATCCTATTCTGATCTTCCAAATCATTTTGATTTATAGCAGTTTACTTTTTAGCAAGCTTCTTGTGATAACATCAAGTAGTTATCGATTAAGTACAATTGGATGATTTGTATATATTTATAAGATGTTACCAACATAGATAAATAAATTCTGTAGCGCGTTCCGTCTTTGTTTTTAAGTAAAAACTCCTCTCCAAATTTTAAAACTGATCTCAACAATTATCTAACAGTGGAGACAATTCATTAATACCTTTGTAATCAATAATAAATTCTTAACTGTATTTATGTAAAAAATTACCAAACAAAAAAATAAATTTAAAAAAGTTCCAAAAATTTATCTATTTAATCCACTCACAATCACAGTCCTACTCTAAATTGACATTTCAGCTCGGAATCGACTGATTTGGAATCCTCTCACGTAGAGATCGACATTCATTCTATATATTGAATGGAATAGAATATTTTTAACTCTATTTTGTACTCCTTTTTGGGTTTCAAAGGATATTTATGTAGTCATTGCCTCGATAAAATGCATTTGTTAAAATATAATTTACTGTGTATAGACGCCTTTTAAATTTGGAAAAATGTGATAAATAACAAATGATAATTATTGACATGTAGGAAGTTATTCAAAAATTTTTCAACATTGTTCATTTGCGGATGAACCATAGAGAATGCACATAAAAATTATTTCATATAGGATCTATGAGCAGGGCCAGATTTACATAATGGCGCTCGGGGCACTAGCCCTATACTACCATAACTTGCCACGTCTTGAGGGTCCCCACAAGCTTGAATTGAACGATCCTTTTCCAAATTAAAATTAATTAAATATTCACCAAGAACATCAATATAAATTATTCCCAGCTCCATATAATAAGCATGAAGCCAATCTAAGTGTGCGCATTTACCATTTATGGCATAGAATTTGCCAAGAAAGAAAACAAGAAAACATTTTTTTAAATTTGTCCCTAATTTTGTTGTATGAATAATACCAACATATATGTTGTTTATTAAATAATCTTTTGTTAGTCTGATACTATTTTTAAGTTTATTTAAGAATTTTAATTTCTTTAAGACATTCACCGATATTATAGAAAAGAAAAACAAATATATTCAGCCTATGAAGGATTGATTCACAAATTATCAAAGCTACTCCCAAAATACTATGTAGAAATCTTGACAACGTTCAATTCAGACCGCAAGTTTCAAATAAAACAAGAAAACGAATCGTCAGACCTGAAGGTAGTTAAAGCAGGAGTCCCACAAGGAAGCTTCTTGGACCCAATCTTTTACGTAGTACACATGCTGGAAGTAACTGTGGCAACGTTTGCAGATGACACAACATTGTTTGCAATCAAAAGTGACTTAGAAGAGTTCGCTTCCGGTATTCATACCGATCATATCGTGGCGTGAGTGCATCCCTGATTTTGGCGAGACAATGCATGTGGGGAGGGAATATTGGTAGTGAATTCCGCTTGCCGTCTGGAGGGAGTTCCACGGATTCCAAGGGGAGTGAGCGATGAGGCCTAAAATCCTTTCGAGCTAGGAAAGTATGAGGGGACCTGTTACGGAGGAGAGGGTAGCGCGGAAGTGTAGCTGAAAGAAAAGGCCATGCGCCATAGACTCTACCAGATGAAGGGAAATCCACAATATTCAGACGTGACTTTAAGACTTTAAATAATTGTAAAAATCGTCATACGAGTGACAAAGTTAAATTAATTTCAGGGTTTTTCGGAGATACAGATCCGATTATCCTGGAATCATGCTGGAGTATGGTACTAAAAGTAAAAAAGTGGTAGCCAACTGGAAAAAATTGAAGAAGAGGAAGAAGAAGAACAATAACTCAATGCTGAATAATCAAATTCAGTGAGACAATCAATTGACATACATTTTACGAATAGAAATCATGGAATTCTGTATCGATGACAATCAATGGAATTATGGTTCCATATAAAAACAATGCGGATTGAGATGGAACACCATATTAAGAAAAAGCGAGAGGAACTAGATATCCGCTATAGGCAAGACGACGCGTATGAAAATATCTGTCGTCTTTAAAAAGTATACTAATACCAAATAAAAATGTTACAGAATGAAATTAACAAAAAAGATGTATGCATTTTACAGGAAGTACAGGGAAATTGTTTTTTTGAAAATTCACAGATATTCAAGTTAGTTGCGAGATTTTTCGCAGTAAAAGCAGGATTACATCAACGATCTCGCTCAGAGTTTGAATGCCGGTGACCTCTATGCTTGGATGTGACATGCTTCGCGTATTGATGTTGACAGATTTCTATTTTTATTTTATCGTCGCGCTACCACATGGCGGTTTTTTACAACATTATTAGTGGGAATTGCTCTTGTGTTATTGAGTGTTCCGTCTAAATGTTGCTGTTCGTGTCTTGTCTGCTGTTTTCTCGATTTAAAAATAGTAGATAGAGCACGATAACGAAATGATGGATTCTATCTGATTGTCTGATGTCTTCATTTTCTGGACCCGGAGCCTCTCCATTGCCTTGAAATTCTCCGCACTTTTTAATACGATTTATCTTATTATGTGTAATATATATATATATATATATATATATATATATATATATATATATATATATATATTCTTGGCTGTTTGGACGTTGACTGTTGGAAAATTAATTAATCTCGTATTAAAAAGTGCGGAAAATTCCAAGACATTGGAGAAGCTTCGGGTGCGGAAAGTGACGACAGCGCTGTTTCGGTCTCACTTGGGACTCTAAATAATCTTTTGTTGTTTAGTATTAAAATTGTAAGAACCAAGAGAAACGGTCAGACTTTCAGAGTGCCTTTGTCACTGTGATATTTATTTATAGATTTTTAGAATAACTATTAATTAATATGGGGCAGTACTGAATTGTGGGTGAAACGACCAAACGTTACCAAAATATACCATTTGACGGAGTCTACGATCAAAAGCTGTCCAACGATCAGCTAATAAGTTCGGAACAACGCAAACGGTCATCGAAAGAATGATGCTGGGCATTTAGGGTACAGTCCTATCACATATTTAAAAAAACAGCAGGTATAATATATATTCCTACTAATACACTAATTAATTTGTTTATTTTTCCAAATATCTTTTAATCAGAAATTAGCCCATTTCTAGGTAATTTTGTAAACATTAACAAAAACTTTCAAAAATTAGACTATTGTGACAATTTAAATTTTTTTACAAGCTTGTTTCAACTGGCAAAATCTGAATAAACAAATATATATTTTTAAAAAGTTTTTAAAAGAATATATTAATTTATTTACTGTATTATTTTTTTTAGTTTTAAGTTTTTTATTAAATATTTACAAAAGTTAATTGTCATATGTGTAAATTTCAAATATTATTGATATGAACACGATTTTACAAAAATCGTGCTCGAAAAATCTCGATCGATAAAAACAACGTTCGTATCGGTGATAGAATAAGTTATTAGAAATTTGAGAATTGATGGCTATGTGAATCAAATCTCTAATTTAATAATTTATTCTAATGTAGGTTTTTATTTAAATAAATATTGTAACGTCCTAAAAGATAATGCCCCATTTTTTAAAGTATTTCAAGATAAAGTAGTTTTTAAATAACTAAAACAGTTTAAATAACAGTGCATGGTTATAAAGTATAATTTTTAATATGAAGTTAAATTTATCACATTTTCTTTAAAAATTTTAAAAACTAAAAGCGACATTAATGACAATAATAAATAGTTTTATTCGATAATAAACAGCAACAAGTACTATAAAGTTAATTGACAAAGAAACGAAGTTTCCAACAAGTGGTTCGTTTTAATACCTATCCTTTTACAATTTAATTTGTTGCCAATTTGCTCTTTTGTGCCATTCTGCGTTCCGACTGGTGAAAACAATTTAATATCACATAAAACATATTAGTTTAATTTTGAGTATGTATTTTTCTAATTTACTGATTGTATTGACAAACTGTGAAAATTATTGTATTAATGTAACACTAAAGTAACTTATAATGTAAATAACTTCTATTTTTTTATTTTTACATTGTTAGTAAACAATAAATAATTGCTCAGCCGAAAAAAGATATTGCTCTTTGATATATTAATAGATTTAAACAACAATAAATTTGTTTAAAGGCTGTTTATGGTCGATGGGGGTGAGGCTTTTTTGATGGTTGACAGACGTAAACATGTTTACTTGTCTTTCCTTGCAGTTTAATTGTTTGTCGCGATTCTTTTCAGTGTTTTTAAGTGTAGAAATTACTATAAATGCGAAGTTTGCAATTAATATTAACAAAAAGAGGATTTAAAAACTTATTTTTATTGTTAGATATTGTTTACATATTGAAAATAATATTCAGAATGTAGGCAACCATAAATTCATACTTCTGGAATTGACGTAACGATTATCAGATGATGCTCGTTTAAGTATTGCAGTTAGAAAAGGATAGCATAAAATCGGTATTGTGTACTAAGAAATGGAATATCTACTGTTTATCAACACTTTTTCAAATATAAATAAAAATATTATTACGTTATTCAGCGTTCAAACAACTGGGTCCTAGTTCTGACGTTATGCTAATTCTACAGGGGTATGTACGAAGTTTATTCTTTAAAAAATATTTATGTTTTTGACTGTTTAAAAATAATTTTTTGATTACTTTTAAAACCTTACAAAGATTAAATTGTACGTGTATTACCATATCTTCTTCTTCTTCTTTTTAACACAGTTAACCATGCTAGTAGGCTATTGCCTGTTCATTGTCATCACGTCTTCCCCGGAAGATGAGGTCCAGCATTCTCGCCATCGTTTTGGTGATCTTCCCTGTGATCTTTTTCCTACTGGGTTATTCATTTTTTCGCTTTTAACGAGTCTACCGTCCTCCATTCTCCCTATATGTTTGTTCCAGAATCTTCGCCTTTGTCCAAGCCATCTTCCTATGTCCTGTATCCCGCATTGTTGTCTGATATCTTCATTCCGTATTCTGTCGTGTAGAGTTTTGCCTTGTATACTTCTTATTGTTTTCATTTTGACTGTTCTCATCATTTGTAGCGTTCTGCCTGTATCTGGTCTTGTTTCTGCCCCATATGTTATGATGGGTCTTAGAGCCGTTTTATATATCTTAGTTTTGCTTTCGGTATTGAGGTATTTGTTCTTCCAGATAATTCCTTTTAGGCATGCCGAAATTCTAGCCCCTTTCATTGTTTGCTCTCTTACTTCGTTAAAAAGTTTTTCATGGCTCGTTATTTCTGCTCCCAGATATTTGAAGTGATTTACCTCTTCGACAATTTTGGAGTCGATTTCCAACTTGCACCGTATTGGTTCTTTGGATGTTAGTAAGCATTTGGTCTTCTCGGTGTTGATGAGCATATTTAATTCTTTCGCTTTAGTGTTAAAAAAATGCAGTAGTCTTTGGAGATTATCTTCAGAGTCTGCAATAAGAACAACATCGTCCGCATAGCAGACGGTATGGAAGAATGTGTTTCCTATTTTGTATCCAGCTGTTCTGGGGAGATTTTCTATTATTTTATCCATTATTAGATTAAATATGAAGGGGCTGAGTGAATCGTCCTGTGTTTACATATATGTCTTCCGTTGTTATATGTCCTACTCTGATTTTTGTTCTGCACTGGATGTTAATATCGTATATTAGGTTAATTAGCCTATGATTTAGACCTTTTGTTCTTAGTATTTCTAAGACGTCCTTTAAGCGTACTCTGTCAAAAGCCTTGGTCATATCGACGAAGCACATGTACGCAGGTTTATTGAATTCTAGAGATTTTTCAGTTATTTGACATTGAATATTGCGTCAATAGTGGATCTGTTCTTTCTGAAACCTTGTTGTTCTTCTCGTATACTTATGATTTTGGTGATTTCTTCCAGTATAGTTTTTGTAAATGCTTTGAGAATGCTATCAAGCAGTGTTATTTCTCGATGGTTTTCTGGATGCGTGTTCTGCCCTTTTTTAAAAATGGGTATTGTTACACTATTCTTCCATTTATTCGGTATTTTTTGTTCTTCTATGATATTCTTGAATAGGGTTAATGTTTCATTCCATAGTTTTTGTATTGCATTGTCATTTAATGTGCTAAATTGATAATCTCTCTGTTTAGAAACAAAAAGTGCATTATTAATTACCAAAGCAATCATCTTAATTTAAAATTGTAATTTTAATCAGTATGATACACGTTTAAATTTTATTTCATAATTTTATTCAGTATGATAGGTATTTTCTTAAATACAATTTTTTAAAAATGAATAATCACAATAAATCGTATTAATGCATCAAGTCTCCACCATTAAAAGATTATTTTGTTCATTTTTAAAGCTGGGGTTTGGTTAGATTAGATTAATAAAACTCATTTAGAGGATCAATTTTTTGTATTAGTTTTATTGATCTAATCCAATCAAACTTCTTTATAACCTAGTGAGGTCACTAGCATTTGAAAAGATCTATAAATTCATTCATTATACATTAAATAGCTGCACTGACCTGCAAATTGTAGCATATTTTGCTCTCACCTTTACAAAGCTTTTATCGTTACAGATAATTTTATTCACAGTCTGCAGCAACAAGTAACGCTTTGTTCATGTCTCCGGCTTTTCGCTAGCCTGTTGGATATAAAAATGGCCCGTTTATTCCACGCATTATTCACGACAATGCCGATGAAACCTCAGTTACTGTTATTTTAATTGGATTATTTTTTATTAACAACGCGGGATTTTCTTTAAATAAATGGAAAAATCTTCTATTTTTTTATATTAATGATAGAATGCCTTTTAATTTACAATTAAATCTTTTTGCAAGTATATTTAAATATACAATATTTACACAGTAGGCACAGTAGCAAAACGTTATGGTTCGATGAGTAATATATATATATATATATATATATATATATATATATATATATATATATATATATATATATATATATATATATATATATATGAATGGTTTGGTTATTCCGGGTTTCAATCCGTTCGTTCAAAAAATCGTTTTCACGACGTTTCGCCAAAGTCTCATTTGGCATTTTCAAGTGCGGTTCGTCTCGTTACTCGCTGAGAACTGTAACGAGTAATTTTCACCACAGACCGTAAAGTAAAACACCTAAAGAAAGAATCCCTCTAGAAAACCAGGGAGTCTACGAAATTCCATGTGGAGAATGCAGCTCATCTTACATAGGCCAAACCAACCGTAAAATAAGCGCTAGAAGAAACGAACATATAAACGCTGTCAAGCAAAAAACAACTTCTTCTGCTCTGGCCCAACACTGGTTAAGCACAGGACATAAGATAAATTTTTCAGGAACAAAAATGCTATCGAGATGTGAAAACTTGTCCACAAGATTTATAAAGGAAGCCATTGAAACTGCAAAGTGACCCAACAACTTAAATAGCAGAGATGATAGCCAGCGAGTGCCTAATACTTGGAAAAATCTGCTTACAAAACATCAACCAGTACCACTTAGCAACGAAACAGATTACAACTCGGCAACGCAACCCCAAATACTGGCAACAGGGCCGATGACGCGCAGTAGGTCTCTCGCAACCTGTTTGGCCAGAACCATTCGGAAAACGAACGGGTTCGACGTATACATGGGACCGACAGCACCCGAGTCACGGGCGTTAGTTCGCTCGTAGACACCATACAGTGAGCTTTGAAAATGGTGAATGAGATTTCACCGAAACGTCAGCTGCCTTACAGTCCTGAGAGGGACTCAGCACATACACGAGATGCCCAAAAACCTTTGATTACACATCAGACCCGTGAGGATATCCGACAGAATATATATATATATATATATATATATATATATATATATATATATATATATATATATATATATATATATATATATATAGTAAAATGCGCATATAGTTGTACGTTTGCTGAATGTAATTTCAGACTACACTGGCATAATGTGGATATATCCACTGCTATTGCATCTCACATGGAGATGCATAAACATTTTTTATATTGATAAAAGTTTAATTTAAGATTTATCATCTTAGATGCAACACCAGTAAAATCCAAAGCTATAACTGCGGCTTTAGATTTTACAGATCCCGAATTGCGTTAGTAAATCGTCTTTAGATATAAGAGAAGTGTGGAAACTACTTCTTAGTAATGATAAATTAAAACTAAATGCAGCGTTAATGCAATCTTAACATAGCACGCATGACTACATTCAGCTAGGTCACACTCCACTGCATTTACTCTTGGTATAAATAGTTGTGTAGCTTAATAACTACTAGCCGAAACGTCGTGACATTCAGCAAAAAAAGGAAGACAATGAAAGTTCAACAGATATCTATTATTTCGCAAGAAACACCATTATCTGTGACTTTCAAACGAACACTAGTTAGACAATATTGTAAGAAAATATGTATTTCTTACTTAAACTTCATAGGGTATATTAATACATTATGCCAATGATGTGGAAAGATATTTTTTTCTGCAGTTTTTAAAATTGTATTACTCAACTTATGTTATTTTAACTTCTTTTTATCAAACAAGGCACTTAAGTGTAAATATTTTACGATTTACAAAATCATATATCCAGGAAGTTAATAAAATAGTTTATTATTTATAGTCTTAAAGGCACCTTTTTTAGCACAGGAAAAATCTTCACACAAACAATTTTGAAAGGAAAGGCATTTAAGGTGTTTTTATATAAATTTTTTTTTAAACATTAATAAAAAATCATGTTTTAAATTTTGTGGTGGGGTACACAATATGTGGAAGGATAATTCTTACACGTTCAATATTTCGCCTACCTTAAAACCTTTCTGATGTGTCGTACTACGCAGTGAAGTAAGCTTAAAATTGATAATAAATGATATGAATAACTGGCATCATATAGTCAGTAATGATGTAAATCACCTATAAAGAAATATAAGGATTTTCTAGATAAACGTAAAAAATTATATTATTATCGTAATGATATCAAATAAACTTATGAAGGAACGAAACATACACAATATATATATATATATATATATATATATATATATATATATATATATATATATATATATATATATCATAATTAAAGAAACTGAAAAGCCCTAAAACATTAAAGTTCGGTTAAAGATTTTATACTAAAAGTTATTTTCTTTACTGGAATTAGAATCCAGGTTTTATCACTTTCATGGCAAATCACCGCTGGACCGCTCAATATCAAATGTTCAACTTCAAATTTTTTCATTTTTATGTTAATGTACTCGGTTACCATTTTTAGCAATAGGCTTTGATTCTATTAAACATTTGTTACAAATTGTTGCCATCCTAATACATTTCAGAGTAAACAAGTGTGTTGTATGTTAATATTCCGTCAAAAATTTAAATTAATTAAAGATTTTTTATGTTTGATCATGTGATGGAAGACGTTCCATGATTGGTTACAACTCTGATATGAATGAATCAATGAATGAAAAAGAGGTGGTGATACTAGATCATCGATGTCTAGGCATCCATTGGGCCCTTTACATCCCACCATAGCTGCAGGTTATTCTAGGCCGATCGCCTTTGCGAATCCAAGCAGCCTTGTTAGTTGAACTTGCCTAACTACTTCTGGTAACAAAATTGTATTTCCAAAATATCTCTGTCTCAGTCCGTTGAGTGCTGGGCACTCTCTGAGGACATGGTCAACAGTTTCATTCTCCTCTAAACACCATCTGCTCGTCGGGTCATCTTCGACACCGATTCTATGAAGACGACCCCTGAGGTGATAATGTCCTGTCAACAATCCCACCACAATTCGTAGCTCTTTCCTTCACAAGGAGAGAAGCTCCTTAGTATGCCGTGCGCTTATAACTCTGGTAACGTCACATATAAGTTAATAAAAAAGACGTTAGTATACTGATACGTGATTTCAAGAACTCCTGGTGCTATTGAGCAATTTTTGAGTTAACTATTGATTTATTTTATACGAATCTCTCTTGTTATAAAAATCAAAATAGATATACATCTGTGAAAGCCGACAACAGTAACGTCCCGTAGTAGATACACTTTTTTTTAAAAATAATCCTGATGTTGACGCTGCTAAATTCAAAAATGTGGGTGAACAATGTAAGTATTACTTGCAACTTACTTATTCAAAGAAATCCCTCAAGAGTCATACCAAAAACTGGAGCATAAAATCACGATATAAGTTATGTCAAACATAAGTTGTCACACGATTATAACATATTTCTTTAGTTTTATATGTCTGCGAAGGTCTAGTCTTTCATTCTAATCTATAAGTTATGTAGACGTGATAATGCTTTAGACAAGGAACATTTATAACAGCTTGGGCGTAAGATATTGCAGTAATATGAAAACACAAATATGTTCACATTAAAGTGAGTTTGACATCTAATAATTGTCGAATTCACTTCTATGCATATGGAGTCTCTACGAGCTAGCCTTAACCATAGTTTTCACCTTTTAGGGTCCATTGGAACAGAAACAAAAACCTTTTCTGCATATGAATGTCGATGTTCATTGTGGAACTACTCACCATTTTATAACAGTCTTTTAATGTTGCTTTCTTTACTATGATGTGACGCCACATTACTGAAATTGCGTTTTGGCGCGCCTCTTTATTATTCAAACTTTCTAATTGATTTTTACCGAAAATACAACAGATCGATATAAAATATTTATCTGATCTTCTTCTTCTTCTTCTAGGTAGTACCAAGTTCTGTTATCTACACAATGCCTCATCGATCCTCGTTTGAGGTCGAAATCCAGTTGTCTCTCCATCTTTTGGGGGGCCGTCCAGGCGGCCTTTTGGTGTTTGGTTTCTCTCTCATCACGGTTTTTGCTAGTCTGTCATCATCCATTCGTTCCACGCGATCTCTCCACTGCCTATGACGGTTTGGAACCTACTTCACAACATCCCCCACTTCGCTGTCCTCGCGTATTTTTGTGTTTCTTATTCTATCTCTTAAACTTGTTCCCGTGATCATTCTCAGCGTTTTCATTTCTGTGGTTCTCATAATTTGTTTTGTCTTTGTTGTTTCATTTCTTGTTTCTGCGCCGTAGGTCAGTATCGGTCTTACACAGACCTTGTAAGTTATTGCTTTGCTCTCAACTGTCATATGTTTATTGTTCCAGATTATGTCTCTTAGTTAGCCTGATATCATGGCCGCTTTGTTGGCTTGTGTGCATACTTCTTCCGTTACTGCCCTGTTACTTGTTATATGTGCTCCCAGGTATTTAAACTTCCCAACCTGTTCGATATGTTTGTCATCAACCATTAGTTTGCATCTTACCGGTTCTTTTGCTATTACCATTGCTTTGGTTTTCTCCACAGATATCTTCATATTATACTGTTTGGCTGTTCGATTGAGATGGAAAAGCATTCTTTGTAAGTTGTCCTCGCTATCTGCTGTCAAGACAACATCGTCTGCAAAGCATATAATCTGAACGGTGTTGTGTCCCATTGGATACCCAATGTTTGTGCTTTTTACTTCATCAATGATTTCGTCCATGATTACATTGAAAAGTGTTGGACTTAGGCTATCACCCTGTCTTATTCCTATGGATAGTAGGATTTTCTTTGTTAGAGTGTTATTTGTTTTAATTACCATGTTGTTTTTGGAATTCAGTTCGTATATTGTGCGTATGATTGCTTCGTCTACTTGTTTTCTTTGCAGTAGTTCTGTTATGTGTTCCAGTTTGACTCGGTTGAACGCTTGTGTAAAGTTTACAAAAAAAAATGAACAGCGGTTTATCGTATTAGATAGATTTTTCAACCAGCTGTCGGATAATAAATATACCGTCGATAGTAGAGCGGTTATTCCGGAAGCCCTGCTGTTCTTCGCACGCCCCTAACTTGTCTACGATCCGTTGTGACAGTATTTTGGTTAACAGTTTGCCTGAACTGTTCAGTAGGCTGATTCCCCTGTAGTTTTCGGGTTGTTTCTTTAATCCTCTTTATATATTTTTATATTTATCTTATATCCATAAAAAATAATTTGGACAGAATACTTTAATAAAGTTTTGAGCCTGAAATTAATACTTGTTTGAGAATATTAGAATAAATAAAGTCAATTGCTAGATTTCTTTTTAAATGGAAGTGGTCCGAGCAGTCAGCAAAGATACTTTATTTCGAAAATACCTAAATTCTGACATAATTTTTATATTCTGCTTAGAAGCATACACTCATGCAGACGACGTAAATAGTATGTATCTGAATTTATTTATTTTCGATTTGATTGACATCTAATTTTTTTATATTGCGACAGGCTAAATTGCAGAGTGAAGCAGATTAAGAATTTCTGTATGATTTTCCGTTCGGTGTATAGATATATGTTTACCTTCGAAATAATTTGAAATTTAAAAAACAGTTAAAATCGATTATTTTAACATTTTTAGGTGGGAAATGAAAAAACAATATAAAAATACTTAAGCTATGTTGCCGTAAATCGCTTGTTTAACAGGATATAAAAATTTGACATGCTAATTCATATTAGTAACCGAACGTAGCTTTGATATGTACTGATATAATGAATTTCGAATTTCCTTCTTTTTAGACAACCCTATAAATAATTTTTAATTAGATGTAACTTACAACACATGAATTGCTACATTAGGATTTAGATAAAAATTAAATTTGTTTTGATTTCCTTCTGTTTTTATGTATTTAAGTTTCAGAATTACATCTCGAAATACATTAATTTATTGTTTCTAAAAATGTTCTCTAGTTATTTTCGTTATCAGAAATTCGATTAACTAATTCATTTTACCAATGTTTGTTCCACCTGTTGAAATTTTATTTTTTCGTGTTTCGCTTACAAAGCGAGGAAGCAGAAATTACTGACATGAAATTGATAACAAATTGTTTCGTTTATAGAAATATCGTGTTATATTTTCAATAAAATCTCGGCAGCTAGTAATTTACGAGAGAATGGATTAAAAAGATCTGTAGCTGTCAGAACCATGTTTTAAAATATTGGTGTTTTTAATTATAGTTTATTAATTAATTATTAAATTTATTTATTTTTCACTTAGCTTTGTGAATATGGATGTATTTCTTTGGAAATAACTTTCAGAAGTATGATAGGCTTATTAGGTTATTATTAATTTGGTATAAAACTAAGTATTGTAAGATGTAATTCGGGAATAAATTAAATACGACGAGTGGCTGAAAAGCTTGAGGCCTGAAATATTTCTAATTTGTCAATTAAATTTCCCTCTAACTTTTGTCGTATTATTGGTAAAATGCTATATGTATGTACATATATATATATATATATATATATATATATATATATATATATATATATATATAAATATATATATAAATATATATATATATATATATATATATATATATATATATATATATATATATATATATATATATATATATATATAGAGAGAGAGAGAGAGAGAGAGAGAGAGATAGCTTATCGTCCGTATAATTTTAAAATAAAATAGAAAATTCTCAGCTGTGCGAACGTAGATTGTTGTTAAACATAACTCTTGTACTAAAACTGCGGAGACCTGCAACTCAATGGAGAATCTCCAGGTCCAGAAAATGACGGCAATGCTATATCATCCTCATTTGGGACTCGTCAGGCTCTTGCATCCGGTACAATGCAGCATCTCGCAGTCGTGCCCTATCAACTATTTTTAAAATGAAAAAGCAGCAGACCAGACACGGATAGCGACATCTCAACGGATCAATAAATAACACAAAAGTTTGTGTTTGAAATATTTTTATTTTTATTTTACCTCCGCGCCATTACATGGCAGTTTTATACAACATTGTTCGTGACTGTTGCTTTTGTGTTATCGAGTTATCTGTTGAGATGTCGATATTCGTGTCTTACCTGCTCTTTTTTTATTTTGAAAATAGTTGATGGAGTACTACTGCGAGATGATGGATTGTAGCGGATGTAATGGCCCAATGAGTCCCAAATGAGACCGAAACACAGGTGTCGCCATTTTCCGCACCTGAAACTTCTCCTTTGTCTTGGAGTTTTCCTTACTTTTTTAATACGAGATTAAAGTTTACCAACAGTCTGCGTCTGACCAGCTGGGAATATATATATAGCCATTTTTTATAAAAAAAAAAAATGTTTACCCCATTTAACTTATTTTCACCTTTTTAACAACACTACTTATTTAAATGAAATATTAATTGTTTTTAGTAATGTATGATATATTTTTGATAGTCTTTGCATTTTAAAATCAAAAATATTAAAAAGCCACTTTTATCAAAAAACTCTTTTTAGTTTCTGTTATTTTACTAAGTGCAACATTACAAATTACACACTCTGAAAGAAACTTTGAAGACTTAGACTTTTTTTTTTATTATATTCCCGGGTCCGTCCTAAAGCCGGATGCACTGTGACCAGAGTAGGCCTATTGTGCTCACCCTAGACATTACAGCCACTCTGTCAACCTAGTCCCCTAGCTCAATCTGTACAGTCCTGCTAAGGAGTGAGTGAGTATTTCTCTCGGTTCCAATCTTACTGACCCGAAAGTTTGTTGTCTAAATTTCACCAGTGGCTCACAGTCACATATGATATGCTTCACCGTTTCCTCGGTTGTTCACATAGTCTGCAGCCGAGGTTTCCGTTATATAGTTTCGTTCTATTCAGATATACTTTGACGGCCATGTGTCCCGTCATTATACCCGTAATAGTCCTTAATTGGTTCCTACTCATTTGTAGTAATTTCCTTGCCAGTTTCGGGTCAGGATTCCCAATAAATAGCTTGCTGTGGTTTAAACCCTGTCTGGTCATCCAGTGGTTTTTATGTTCTCTTTTGATCCATTTTATGACTGCTTTCCGGGCCGCGCACCGCGGCACCCCAAAGGCCGGTTCTGGACCCATGTATTGAGATGCCGACCCTGCTCTAGCCAGCTGTTGGGTATTTCCCAAGGGGAAGGGTTAATTCCTTCCCCAGTTGTAGCCCATATATCCCAGCTCCAGTACCCTCACTAGTTTTTGAACCGTCAGTGTACCAGATACTTGCACCCGAGAATGTTTCCGGTTTTTCTCTTTTACTTGCCATTCGATCCTCTATTGTGACTTCAAACGATATGTTATAACGGTAGCTCGAGTTCATATGGTCTGTGTCCATTTCCAATTCAGGGCTCCTGATTTTTTTACATATGTTTTTGTGTGTGTGCCGAAGTGGGGGTTGATTTAATGGCCCCAGTAATACACAAACAGGCGACCCTTTGTATTCCACTCAGCTTTGTTACCCGACCAAGGCTGCGTAAGACTTAGACTTAGTAATTATGTAGTTATAATTGATACGATTTTCTTACATTGTGATCGCTTACAGATTATTCTTTAAATTTAAATCCTAAACTAGATGTAGAATTTTCTACACTTACAGAGTATTAAGTAAAAAAATATAATTAAATGAGTTGTGTCTTTCATTTTTAATATACTCTTGGAATAAAGGATATGAAAACTTTGGTGCCCCCAGATCACCGATAATATAATGTACAGGACTACATTAAGAAATCGGATTTTAAACAAATAAAAAATCGAGAACATTGGAATGAATATGCGATACAATTATATCAGCAGTAAAAATGGAGAAAAAAAAATATTTTAACAATAAATTCAAAAATTGTACATCGAAAGGAAAATGGAGTGGGCTGAGTTAATTAAATTATCTTAGACAGAAAATATAAACCAATGTCTGAATACTTAAAAATGCAAGCGATTTTACTAAACATTTTATAGAAATAAATTAAATTAATGTTCTTCCTCCAGAGAAATTTCTATGTTGCTATGAAAATAATTCCCACGTTAATAACCACGCTTTGACTTTTAAACTGGCAGAAATATTTTTCTAAATAATTTTAAATATGAAATTTAAAGCATAGAAATATACAGTAGGGTATAGACTAAAGAGCAGATATCTAAAAATTGACAGACAGGGTTAATAATGCCAATATACAAAAAGGGAGACTAAGTAATGATAATAAGAGATGAATAACAAATGATTAATTTACGAATCGATGGGGTGAAAACTGATTAAGTAAAAATCTTTAAATATTTATGGATAGAAATCGAAGACACGAGAAAGTAGGAAAAGGAAATGGAAATTAACAACAGAATGCAAAAAATATTAACTGTATACCAGACATTTATAAGAAAGGAAGAAATCTCCATAAAAACCAAATTTAATGTATTAGAGGCAATTTATAGACCAATCTTGACCTTAGTCTGGCCTATTTACTGGAGCATCATTTTCTCTACCGATCTTTAAATTTTGAAAATTCTCATTTAAAGTGGACTGTCATGCATGAACCTCATATTTTGTCTAGTAGTTGGGGAAGCATAGTGGAGAAATGTTTATCACTCCCCATACCAGCAGACTTAAAAGGCGCCGGTTTGAGAACCTAGTCACTATTTTAAGATAGTTTTGACAATCAGAGGGGACTGGGAGGAGGAATAAACTCTTTCGAGAAACAGATCCTGATGGTTTTCAGAAGGACCTCAATACAATGAAAGAACTCAAGCTGGAGTATTTGGTAGAAGCATGAGAGTCAGAGACTCTCCCGGGTAACATGCAATAGTCTTTCAGACAGGAATTTGTGCTATTCTGCAATTTGGCTATCTCTGTGAGAGGAACATCAACAGAAGTAGCACAATAAACATATGGCCAGAGAGTAGGACTGCAATATTAGCACTAAAGTCTCGTATCCTAACTTCACCACTAGTATCTAAGTGCAAAGATGATAGTATGATACGGAACGGCTGCATAATAACGATGAGATTGAAAAGTAAAATACATGCAGTCGAAATAATGTATCTAAGAAGAGTTAAGGGAATTACAATTAAAGACAGAATAAGAAATACATAATAAGAGAGGAACTAGAAATATAAGTCACATTAGACTTTATAGAAAGGAGACAACTGAGTTGGTGGGTCAAATACGAGCAAGTTTGCGAATCAAAAACAAAGAAAAAAGGAACAATAGCAAGAAATAACAAAGAATGGACAACATTTGTATATGACAAATATGCATACAAAATAGTTCCAAGTTGGTATATTAATCCTATACCTTCTTAAGGTAACTGGAGATTTAGTAATATATACATATATATATATATATATATATATATATATATATATATATATATATATATATAAACTGAAAAATCAAGGTTTCCTTAAATATAAAAGTTTTAGGTAATTGAATTTTATAGCGATTTTAACTTTGAACTTGACCCTGACTTTCAGGGTCAGTTGAAGATCAAGTTAATTTTTTAAATTAAGGTTTTCTATATAAATAACATATGGAGTGAAATCACATCTAAAGGTCGTTTGAAGGTCAAATATCATTTTTTCATGAATTGGTGGTAAATCAGTCGAAAACTCTAAAACAAAGTAGTTTTTTAAAAACGATTTTATTTTAATGGAAATCTATACTTTCGATTCCGGTAATGAAAAGAGGGCCAAATTTTACTTTTAGATATGACCATGGACAACTTAAACCTTTGATTTGTAAAGGTCATGTCAAGGTCAAATATCAGAAGAAGTCGCCAGGAGTAAATTTTCGGAGAAAATGTTTCAGACAAAAGTTGTAGAATTGCCCTCTGGCTATCTAGTGGTGACCTTGGATTTGACATTGACCATGAATTCTGGTGTCATTTCGACGTCACCCCGGAAATAGAAGGCGCGGTAACTTACCTTCAAATATGTCCATGAGATGTTTGACCTCTGTAGCTCACATCAAAGTTAAATATTAGAATGCAAATAAAACTTAAATATCAAATCTTACTAAAAAATATCCAGAAAAGTGAAGAAACAAAAATCATGATCAGCAATCCGATACGGTCTGTGAGTATTGTAAGTATTTTTGACCATCCAAATTTCAATCAGTAAAAAAGGGCTCCAATATTCGATCTTGATGCGTAAATGTCACATGTAAATAGGACTAGAAATTATTCCGCTATAAATCCACTAATTATTCAAGGTTGGGTAGAAATTTTTTTGTCTTTTTTTTTTATTTTTTCCAAATTTTCTTTTTGTTTTATCCAAAATGTTATTGGCGGCGTATTGCAATATCGGAAGTTACGTTTTAAATAGCCGCTGGATCTAAATTGTTACAGTCCATTTTAGGATAAATCGCCATATTTACATCAATTTTCTTTAACGGTATGGACGCCATTATTGTATACCAATTTTTTCAATAAGTTTGAAAATTTCCCAAGTTACCCTAAATAAAAAAAAATTGTATACAATAATTTTTTTCTTGTAGTATTAATGTAATTGTCCGTTCTATGCTCATATAATTTTTATTTTATTTTTTTAGTTTGATAATAGTTTGTTAAATAATAAATATGGTTGATGTGTCAAAAATTAGTATGACTACTCCGATTGGATTATAATAATTATAAAACAAAAACATAAAATAATGTAAGTCAATTAAAATGTTATTTGTGTCCGTTCTACGTACAAATATACGGACTCATTTATGCAGTTGTAGTATGGATTACGGTTATGAATGGCGCAGAGACACAATGCTAAATGAATTTTGTCACGTTCCTCTCACTAGCCTTTTGTGTAACGAATTTATAGTAACTACAAACAAAAGGGAAATAATCTTGATGTTAAATGAACGTTTTATGAATTATTTACCCCGTAAATTTGCGCAGGGTGTCTTTGCATTAAAAATATTGTTTATCAAAATATTTTTTTTTGTTTTATTAATATTGTGGCCTCATAGGACAAAATATATTTTATTTCGTGTTGGACTTAATTGACATAATTTCTATTAGCAACAAGAAAATATTTAAAAATAAACTTTTCGGTTAATTTAATCAGCAGCATGGCGTTATAAGAGCTCCATTGTCACAGAATTTGTTCATGGAATCTTTTGAAATATTCATTTTATTAACAAATATTTGTTACCTATATCCACTTTTTTAAATCCAGAGCAAAAAAACTGGATTCTAAGTATAAAGTTCATAAATATTATTACAATTCTATCTCATTGCTCAATAAGATGGACATAAAAAGCTAAATATTTAAAAATAAAACGTAATTGTCTGTTTCTTTTTCCATTCTTAGAATTTTTAAACCTTGGTTTATATTAAAATTATTAAATATTCAAAGAATCTTGTTATTTCCCTCATTTAATATTGTACAAACGAGATCGCCCACGTATTTCTTTAAAAAAGGCAATTTATGAGACAATTTCGAGAGACATTCACTCAATAAATCATCGAGTACATATTGTGTAAGGATTGGAGAACCGAAAATATGATTTAAAATTGATTTTCGGCGGAAAGATCTATTATTAAAAATAAATGTGAAATTCTGAAGAAGGTATATTGACTTAAGCCGTTTTATTCATTTATTAGAAACCAGTTTTATTTTTATTACCAAAATTTGCCAAAATCGACACGAACATTGTCTGCGGTAGAGAATGATGTGTTCAACGAAATTCGAGATTTCATCAGAAAGTTTCCTGAATTTTTGGATTTCTCGCTATTTATTTTCAATTGTTCTTTTTTCTTTCACGTTAGTAGTACTTTCTCTGATTTACATGTAAAATTTTAGCCATATGTCAATGTATTAAATTGCAATGACGTGTTAATAATATTAAAGAAGGCTTTCGACGGGGGGGGGGGGGGGGGTAGGAAGTTACTGACACTAAATAATGTGGATGTAGAAATATTTTTTTGTAAATTTTATTACGATAGAACTAGATTCTATTTTAATACATACACATTTTTGCCTGTATACTGATTGCAACCTATGTTGTTCCAAAAGTAGTTTTATTAATCCAAAATTCTGAATAGACACCATAAATGTGTGAGGTGAGTGTGACTCATCGCCCTTCATAGTTATGCTAATGGTGGTACAAACGCTTCGAAAACACCAATGAAAATGTTAAAGTTTATGGAAAATGAAAAATAATCTTGAATGACCATAAGAGAGATGAGGAAAGAAGTTGATATATCATTCGCTCTTGTGAAGCAATTTTAACCAATCTTTTCAGCATGAAGAGGCCAACAGCTAATTATTGAATGCTTAACAAAAAATACTTCGCGAAAAAATTGCCGCAGCGAATGAAATCACTTATCATCCAGAATTATTACATCACACCATATTAAAGACGAAACGTAGTTATAATATCGAAACAAAAGCTCATTCATGTCAATGGTGGTGTTCTGAAGAACCAAAATACCGAAAGTGCGTTCATGAAATGTTTTGAAGATAAGATAAACGCAAGTGTCAGTATTTTACATCCAATGGGTATAACTTTGAAGGATACCGTTTGAATAGTGAAGCATATATATATATATATATATATATATATATATATATATATATATATATATATAAATATAAATATAAATATATAATATTTTGCAAAAGAATTAGAAATTCCGGGAACCAATTCCCCCATAGAATCATCAGAACTAGGACCCAATGTGTGATTGCTGAATAACGTGATAAAATTTTTAATTATCTTTGGAAAAATATTGATAAATAGAAGTAATTCCCTTAGTTTTTGGTACTTACACCAATTTTATGCTATCGCCCCCACCCCCCACCCCCAAGAGTTTCAAATTTAGAAAAATAGACCCGTCCCTGCCTGCTACATTAGGATCGTAAATGTCGTTGACACCCCTCCCCCCTATCGACAACTCGCTTTCGCTTGTCATACTGCACTCTTGTGATATCCCCCCCCCCAAGAGAGAGGCTGGTTCTGCCCCTGATCGGTACTCCAATTCCAAAATGGAGTAAAAATTTTTGGTTCCTTAAATTATTATTATTTTCAATATATAAATAATATCTAATAATATTTACCGATAAAAATAGGTTTTTAAATCTATCTTCTTTAAGTTGATATTAATTATAAGTTTTGAATTTGTAATAATTTTTAATACTTAAAAATATTCAAAGGTGTTACGACAAGCAAGAATCTGAAAGCCAAATTAAATAAAAATATCTGTATCTGTCAAACACCAAAAAAGCTCTTTCCCCACAGGTCATAACCAATATTCAAACAGATTTATTTGTGTTTAAGTCTACTGGTATGGTTGAAGATTATGAGTATCACATTGAATTCATTAACAATTGTTTCAAATAATCATAATCCACCAATATATATATATATATACATATATATATATATATATATATATATATATATATATATATATATATATATATATATATATATATAACCATTTAAACAAGGCAGATAGATTTCTTTATTTCTTACTAAAATTTTGATTTTTAAAAAATCATTAAAGCTAATATAACGTGTTAAATTATTGATTATTTTGATATAATAATAATAACAATCTTTATATGGGCTTTTAATTTACGAACTATAGCTGTAGGAAAGAAAGTAAAATATAATTAAATCAAAACTTTCGAACCATTCACACAAAACTTTCTTGATGACTTCATAGTAAATTAAGTTTGAGGCCTGTGGATATCATTGTACGGAAAAACGAGTTATAAATTATTTATACGAGAGGTTTTGACGTGCTGTTGCTGAAAACGAAAATAGATGGTTTCAGAAAAGTCCGAAAGTGTTCTGATTTTACACGTTGAATAAATAATCTAACCAATTTTTACTGATTTTTATAGATGCAGATTGTTTTTAACCTAGCGCTAATATTAGGAAGTATCGGATACTTATATGATTAGAACCGATATTAAAAATAACCTTCCTCTGTTATTTCTATCTATGTAGTTTTTATAGGTATTAATATGATGTTCATTTACCTTTAAGATGAATTTTTTTATAAGGATTTAAAGAAAAAATAAGAAAGTTTCCAGATTTTTTTTAAAAATATGCAAAAAAAAAATTAATTTTATTTATATAATTCAAGTCACAAATGTAGATCAAGCCGTATTTCATATTTTTATTTTAGTATAGAGACGTTCTAAAAAAACTGAATTTCTACGTGCCTTTAGGACAGGCAATCGGTAAGATATCCTTTATTAAAAAAGTAGATCAACTCGAGAATTTCAATGAGGATGTATAAAGATTTTAGAAAAATATCACATGAGCAGGTCTAGTCCAAATTCTATTCCAACGACTAAGGTAAATATTTGGTTAAGGAAAAGGCAAAAAATGCCAAATTTGGTCATGTAATTGGTCGCAGAATAAAAGTGTAGGGTTTTTATATTCTGAAAACCTTTTTTATCTATGTGGAGCAGATACGTTAGGTAACAGTTATTCATGTCATGTCTGGCTTTATATATAACTTTCTAGAAAATACATATTTGAAATGTGCCTTTTTTTGATACTAACCTAAGAAATATGTTTTTAACATTACTAGTACAAACAGAATATTTTGTTTTCGAAATCAGTAGATGGCTGCGGTTTTGGGGAAATAAGGGTAAGAATTTTCAAATTGTTTTTCCGTCCCAGCTTTTATTATCGACCTCCTCTTATTAGGTAGTGCAAAACGTGGATGATAATCAAACCTGGCCTTAAATAGATGAAACTTAATGATACGAGGTTAACTGTTTATATTTTGGGTTTTAAAAATGTCAACAAGGACAAATGATAGATATGTATTAAATAGAAGATAATATCCTAAACAAAACTTAAATATTCCTCCTATGAGACAGATTTATTTCCTTGTGATTGTCATTGGTTTAAGCAGTTCGAACAAATGGGGGGGGGGGGGGTTGATGTCGATAAAGATAGGACGATGTTCTTTCTGGAGATCCATCTCCTTACTTTGTATGAACATCGAATTAAGAAACTAAAATATCCCTGAGTTAGAATGTATTTCAGCAGCGGATTTTCTGTGTCACTTTAATAATTATTATATTTAAAATTCCTATATATATATTTGAATCATCCTCGTATAACTTTGCTTGCTTTTACAGCCAAACAAATAACACTTTTCATGCTTTTAAAACTTTAATTTACCGTGTATACGATTTCATGGATGGAAAAGCGAGAATGGCATGTGGAGTTAGCAATAATTTCTTTGCTTTGTTTATGAAATGAAGTTTATTTGTTTGACATGATAAGTTCCATATAAATTATATTCTAAATTTATTTAAGCTTACAGTGTAATACTCGTATATTAAAAACTTTTTACCCTTTCAAATTTCAATATATTTCACGATTTCTCTATTTAAATAAGCAAGGAACATTAATAATATTTTTTTATTAATATGTTGTTAATATATTTCATACTGTAGTTCAGAGACTTTTCATTATTTAGTTTTATTATTAATATTTTGCAAAATAGCTTTTGAGATGTTTATTTCAAAGTTATTGCAATCATCTTATTTCGTGCTATCTAAAATGCTTAAGTAAAAATTAACTGAAAAATGAAAATTAAATTTTTCTTGAAGTATGTAGAATTCTGTACATAAGGCTACACCGCATATACAGATTATTTAATTCTTCTTAAAATAATGCAGTCTTATATAGGTCAAAACTGGACACTTAAACTTCTGTAAAGCCCGAGCAACCTTTTGGGCGTTTTTTGGGATAAGGGAAAAATGTAAAGTCAAATGGCATCAAGTCTGGGATACAGGGAGGATGATTCTGTAATTTAATTTTTGTTTTCATACATAACTGATAGGTTTTCTTGTTTCAAATAGATCAAGAAGCTGTGACACTAATCTGCTTGTAATATATTGGTGATTCCGGGTTTCAAGCCGTTCGTTCAAAAAATCGTTTTCACGACGTTTCGCCAAAATCTCATTTGGCATATTCAAGTGCGGTTTGCCTCGTTGTAATGAACACCAACGAATATATGCAAAAAATGTCAGAAATTCGCAAAGACGCCTCTTACAAACAAACAGAGATCCAACAACATACCTTGAAAAAACTACGAAAGCCAAGATCAAAGCCTCAAAACTAGACCCAGGAACTGAAAAATCTTTAGTACCAAGGAAAAAATCAAGCAGATGTCCAAAACTGTATGGCCTACCAAAAATACACAAACAAATGCACCACTCAGACCAATAGTGAGCGCCGTGGGATCTCGCAACACAAAAACTGGAAAAATATTTAGCAAGCATCATGCAACCAAGAGTCGAACTGGCCGATTCCTTCGTGAAAAACTCCGAACATCTGACCAACATGATCAAAAACATTCACCTCGAAGAAAGTGACATCTTAGAAAGCCTCGATATAAAATCGCTATATCCAAGCATATCACTGGAGGAGACTTTGGACAAAATCGCGATGAACGAAGATTGTCCAGCCTACACAATTGAACTTGCAGAGCACTGCCTAAAAAACATATGTTCGATAACCAAATATACAAACCTACAGATGGCGCACCTATGGGGTCCTCAATTTCACCTGTTATAGCCAACCTTTTCATGATATATTTCGAACAAGAGGCACTGCAAAAAACACTGTTAAAACCGAAATTTTGGAAACGCTATGTGGATGATATTTTTATAATATGGCCACATGGAAAAGAACACCTGGTCGATTTCCTCATATACCTGAATAATATCCACCATATAATCCAATTCACGCTAGAAATCGAGCAAGAAAAGAGACTTCTTTTTTTGGACCTCTTATTAACTAGAAAACCCAACAACACCCTAGGTTTTAGCGTATATCGAAAACCCACACATACTGACCGATATCTCAATGCAGAGTCACATCATCATCCCTCTCAAAAGCAGGCAGTAGTCAACACACTAATATCAAGATCTTTCCAACTAACAAAACTTGACAGCAAAACAAGACGAAATAAGATACATTTCAACAGCTCTAGAACGGAATGGTTTCTCATAATCAGACATAAAGAAAGTCATAAAAAGACAAGAGAAAACCACAACAAAAAGCAAAGACCAAGATCAAACAAGAAACAAAGCCAAAATCCCATACATAAAAGGAATAACGGACAAAATCGGAAGAATCTTAAGAAAACACGACATACAGGCCATATTTAAACCACAAAAACAATAGCCAACATCATGAGAAATCCCAAAGATAAGACCAACCTTGAAAATCATGGCGTTTACAGCATTCCATGTGCAGATTGTCGGCAAACATATATAGGACAAACAAACAGGCGCATATCAGTAAGAATTCAAGAACACAAAAATAGCCTCAAAAACAAACAAACAACCTTAACTCTATTTCAACATCACCAAAACACCGGACATACCATCGACTTTGAAAAAACAAAATAAATAGCATCAGTACAAAACTACAAGGTACACGTCATAATAGAGGTCCTAGAAATCGGGACAGCTGAATAAACGAGACGATGTTATACATATTCCAACAATATGAAAAACATTAATAAAAAAACAAGAAACTAAACAACAAAGATCAACCAATACACGAGAGACCAGCATACAAGAACCAAATATATCACACTCGGCAGAGGGGAGGAGCCTGCGAAGCCGCTCGTCCAATCAGAAAGTGAGCCAGCTAAGAAAAACTCGACATTAATCAGAGGCCATCATCAGTTCTCAGCAAGTAACGAGACGAACCGTACTTGAAACTGCCAAATGAGATTTTGGCGAAACGTCGTGAAAACGATTTTTTGAACGAACGGATTGAAACCCGGAATAACCACACCCTTCATTCCACCATCCGTGAAAACCTACGATATATATATATATATATATATATATATATATATATATATATATATATATATATATACTATCGTTTTATTTAAATATTTTTCTCGACAGTGGCGACTCGTAGCGTAGTACCATCATGTCATGGCAACATTTAAATTTTTCTAAAATTTTTTTTTTTATTAAACTTTTCCGTATACTTTTGCCTCCTCCATTATAACTTATAACTGACCATGTAAAATTTATTTCAGTTTTGTTTTAATCAAATTTAGAAAATTTTATTATATGACATTTCATGTGAAACATATTTATATATAGTTTTAAAAATATGATGGCTTAATAGTATTTGGAGCTTCCTGATACTTTACTGGTTTTACTATCAGTTTTAGTCGAAACATAATTTATACTATAAATAAAGAATTTAAATCCCTGGGTTACACTTCTTATTGTTTATTACATGCACGGAATGCCGGAACCTCGGTCATTTTTTCAACTAATATCACCGGATCTTTCTTTTCGGTAGTCACTCCATTTGCCCAAGTACCAAAAAATATTACAATATTTATATTTATTTTATGAAATAAACTTTGATCTACAAAAACTAAGACATAAAATATGTTGTTACTAGTGGCGTAGCGCGCGGGGGGGGGGCACTCGCTCCGGGCGGCAAATTTTGATAAAAATCCTGGTATTTTGACCAGGATTTCTTTTAATTTTTTCGGCAATAGACGGAATATTCTATCTGTAGGGGAGTATGAATCATCGCGTTCTTTTACAACTTTAGTATGTCTTTATGAATAAGTAATGTTGCCATATATACCAATATGCCCATATTCGTATGTATTTTCAAAGTCTAAAATGGATACTTCATGAATTTGGATTTTCATACTTATTGCCAGATTGGCATACGGAATTGGTAATTTTGAAAGCTAATGTTAAGAATTACTTTCTTGGTAAAAAAATATTTATTTTTTTAGCAACATTCAATAGTTTCAATAATATTTTCTATGATTTTTAATTAACATTAATGTTTTTTTAAAGTAATAATGCTGCTTTTAATAATTCATTAATTCAAAACATGTATTTTCAATTAAATGTTTTCTAATTTTTAAGAAAAAATGAAAAATTTCCAAAAATATATTTTTTTATGAACAATGAAAAAGTGTTTTAAAATCTTAGAAATTATTTTAATAAAAAACACTTGCCAGAACTGGTGTAACAACATTGTTAATTAAAGGTAGGGTACAATATTTCATTAAATCCCATCAGCTTTAACGGTATTTCGGTAAATCTCTGAAACATTTTTTCACGAATTCACTTGCCTATGGTAAGTTTTTTGTTTTATCCGTTTTTAGCAGTTCTGTGATATTTTTATTTCGTCAATATGATTTTTTTCAATTTGAGAGTTTCTATGAGCCAAAAAAGGCTCCTATAACTCAATTCTGTGATTAAATGTTAACAATATCTAATTTAAAACCGTTAACTACGAAATTTCTGTTTAAGCTCTTTTATTCTAAAAAATACTGATCACTTGTATTTTTTTAGAAAACTTATAGTTGCCCAGTATAATTATAAAAACTAAGTTATACGTTACCATTTAATATATCTAAATTTTCACGATATATTAACAACAACAATTGACTTACCCTGGTTGATTTCGTCCCATTTCTTTCAAAGCAGCTGCTCTCGCAGCTGATTCTTCCGCAAGTCGTTGTTGTTGAAGTTCTCTAGCTCTTTCCGTCTTAATTAATTCCTAGAAATAACAGAAGTTGGTTTGTTTCATTTGGACTAACGTGCTTAAAATAATTTAGGAGTACATAAATTAAAATACGTTATAACAAACTTTCGAGCATTCAAAGGGTTATTGTTATATTTTCTTTACGAGGCGCACTAAAATAGTTTTCTTCCTAAACAATTATACAGGATTTTTGCCATTTTTTTTGATTTTTTTTTACAACATAATTTCCGTAAACTACAACGCATTTGCAATGACTGACCTGATTCTGGTTGCCCTTCAAAATATACATCAATATCATATTTTAGTAGTTGAAATTTCTGAATAAATATAGTTTTGAATGGATTACATGGTGGGTGGTCAAGCTTAAAGAAGTTACAATCGTAGAGAGTGGGCTGTACTTTGATTGCTCTGTGTAGAAAGACACTTTTGTGATACAAACAAGGACGTTTGGGTCAATTTTTTTAATGTATTGCAGCAGGTAATTCCTATTATTGTAATGCCCCTCGGTATATATTTAAAAAGAAAACTTTTGCCTGGTTCCAAGAGGCGGTGACAATGAATTTTTTAACTAATGATTATGTGCGAGCCTTTCTTGGAGGTGGAAATCCTTGGTAGATATCCAAGTCACTCTTTAAGAGAAAAAGGTCAGGATCTACATTAGAAGGTGTATTTCAATGAGAAACTTGCAATCTAAGGAGTTCTTGTAGCAAAATACGTCATAAGGTATAAAATAATGAATGAATTGGAATTAAATTTCACACCCCTCGCCCTGTCCAAAATTCGGGGCTATCAGGGCATTCCACTAGGGCAATACTCTTTTTTTTTCTGAGTGGCCTTTTGTGAGCAAACAATAAACATTATGGTGCCTGAAAGTAATGGCCTCC
The DNA here is from genome assembly GCA_034092305.1 of Diaprepes abbreviatus. Taxonomy (NCBI): domain Eukaryota; kingdom Metazoa; phylum Arthropoda; class Insecta; order Coleoptera; family Curculionidae; genus Diaprepes; species Diaprepes abbreviatus. The sequence goes on along the minus strand of JASJET010000068.1, from coordinate 4,917,443 downwards.
GGAAAAAAAATTAATCTTTTAGTTTTTAGATCAAAATGTATCTCGAAAAAATTCTTTTCACTCTTAAATTATATGCATTTAAACCTGCTCTCATGATACATATAGACATGGCTCATTCGATATAGCGGTTAAAAGGTAAAAAATAAAATAAAATTTTTTCGAATTAAATTTTTGATAACCTGAACTGGATCACTCTTTTATATACGCTTAAAGGTACAATTTGCAGGCCAAAATTCAGAATGGTAGCTAAAGCATCGAACAATTGACATTTTCTTCGGCACCAGTTGAAAATCATGTCGTATTATATATATTCTAGTACACCCAAATTGTACTTTTATGTAAGTCTAGGATCAGGGGCGGATCCAGCCTCTCTCTTTGGGGGGGGCGATGATATTACAAAAGTACAATATGGCAACCGAAAGCAAGTTGTCGACGGGGGGGGGGGGGTGAGACACCAGCGATATTCCCATTTCTAGTGTAAAATGCAGGTTAGGGTCTATTTTTCTGAATTTAAAGCTCTTGGAGAGGGGGGGGGCGATCACAAGAAGAAACGAGTTGCCGACAGGGGGGAGAATGCGAAAAGCATACACACTCCTAGTATAAGAAGCAGAATCGGGTCTATTTTCCTGAACCCTAAGCTCTTGGGGGGGGGGTCCATCGCAAGAAAAACAAGTTGTCAACGGGATGGGAGTGCTAGCAGTGCTAATATAAAAGTCAGAATAGGTTCTATTTTCCTGAACTCAAAGCTCAAAGGGAAGGGGAGGGACGATCGCAAGCATACACATTCCTATACTCTATTCAAGAACTAGAGAGAGTTAGAAAACTGTTACTGAAACCTCCAACATACCTGCTCTTGTGCCGCAGGTAACTGAGGACTGCCGTAAATCTAATTATATTTAATTATATTTAAATATTATAAGCTTTTATAAATTTACTGCAACAATAAAATTTCTGATAGTTCAACTTAATTTCTGTCACTGAGCAAAGTACACCTTACAGTTTGTCCTTAGTGATTTATCTTGTTTGTGCTTGTTTTTATATATTATCTGAGATTAGTGAGATACCCAAAAGATATGGCATCTACATCTATATTTATTCCAAAATCTTTAAACCAAGGCATTTTTTCCTCAACGAAAAACTTTGAATGTTTATGATATCTTAAGATATCAATATCTAGATAATAATATTAAAAGCTCTGTTGAGTTGTATTCCAATATGACAGGAGTTGGAAAATCTAATATGTTCCGAATACTAAAGGAGAAAAAAACTACTGGAATTGTTAGTACTCCCAGGCCACATTCAATCACAGGCAGACGAAAAACCTCGTTGGAAGAAGAAATGTAAACTGCAATAAAAGGAATTGTACATACATTTTATTATGAGAAGCAAATCTCAACCGTCGACAAAATTCTAACTAAAATCAATGAAGATCGGATTTACCTGACATTAAAAGAACTAAGCTCTAGAAAGTGCTCAGAGAACTTAATTTCTGCTGAGAAAAACCATATTGGAAATATGTTCATATAGATCGTTCAGAAAATGTCCATTGGAGAAGGAAATATCTCTCTCAACTAAAAGGTAGAGTTGCTAGAAATAACACAACTTACAAAATTAGTTTTTTAACTGAACTTTTAAAAGATTTTTTTGAGCAAAGTTGGTGCAGAATATTGGGAAAAATCCATATAATAAAATAATAAAAGAAAATGTGGAAACTCGATCTCATGATTGGTGAGATACAGAAACCAATTATAATTAATTTGAGGGAAGATGGCTTCACTGACTTTGATTTCGAATTAGACACGTAAGTCTACCAGCGTAAACACAATTTATTACTTAAATTTTCTGTAACATATAAAAATTAATTACATTTCAATCCCTGCGGATGATTTAAGAAATAAATAAACTGAAACGTCCAATGTCCTAAAAATGTTTTTAATTAATAATAAAATGACCGATAGCTCCAAAAAAATTTTAATATTATATGGACGAATTTATTATTTTGTATATCTTTAATTTCTTGTATTTTTGATAATGGGTATTTTGTAAGTATTTAAATTATAACTTAGAATTTTTTGAGAGAAAAAAGCTACGTTTTAGTCTAAATGTTCCTAAAATGATTTCTATGCCAAAATTAAAAATAATAAAAATACAGTTGTGATTTGTGTTAAATATGTCAAAATTATCTATATTTTCTAATGTATGTGAATAATTAAGAAATCATAGGAAATAAAATAATATTATAAAAACCTTTTTATTTTGAGTGTATTACCGAAATAATATTCTTTGCCATAAATACTTAGTGATAAAATAAACCTCCTTCTGACGTCTATGACAAGGATTAAAATCCTTTTTAACACTTCACTCATCCAAATATCTATTGTTATCCAAACCAAATATTCCATTATTATAGACCTGTATTTTTGATTATAAAATTTCTAACCCATTCCTATGAAAAATATACGTGTCTAACAGATTTTGCCAAAGACACCGGGCTAAAGAACACAGGTAGTTTACGAAGAAAAAAAAAAGTTTAAAAAATGATTTATTACTCTCTCTAGTTCTTGAATATACTATAGTATAAGAGGCAAAATCGGGTCTATTTTTCTGAACTCGAGGCTCTTGGGGGGGGCGATCGCCCCCACCGCCCCCCCCTTGGATCCGCGCCTGTCTAGGATCCACACTGTAGATATCAAAATTCAGAACGTTGGATTCAATATAGCTGCGAAAACTTCAAAAATTTGAAATTTTTCTATGAATTGAAATTTTTCGCAGAAACTATTATATATATATATATATATATATATATATATATATATATATATATATATATATATATATATATATATATATATATATATATATACAGTGCCTTCATTTCAAAACGAACCATCCTTAATAACTTTCTTAAATAGAAATATTTAAAAAAAAGAAAAAACACGTCAATTTAGATATACAGGGGGAAGTTTAATTTTGCATTTGTTAAAAGTCTGTCAATCACCTCCTCACCTCCAGCTAACCTCACTTTGATATGTCAAATGGGAACCCCCACCTTGTGACACATCATTGTAAGCAGCATAAAATTGTCTATCCAACCGTATAAAAAAATTAAATCGGTTGACGTACAAGCGAACAGTGTGCAAAAATGTCTTGTAATAATGCATAATATATCGGCCTCGAACTTTAGTATGTCAAATGATTACCCTATAGTGTGATACATCATTTTAAAGGGCATACTATCTCCTATTTAGCCAGTAAAAAAAAAACAAAATCTGTTGATGTACAAGCGAATAGTAAGAAAAGATGTGTGGTAATAATAGACACCTTATCACATTAAACTTTATTATGTCAAATGGCTACTTCATAGAGTAAAATATTATTTTAAATTTAAAATAAATATTTTTTTAAAATAATAAACAGTTAAAATATTTGCGAGAAAAAAACTAAGCCTGTTTTAAAATTCATCGCAAAATTCATTGCAGTCTAATCAATCTAGTGTATTTATTTCAATGATATTTTTTGCGGTACCTGATAGGTACAAAAAATCACTGCAATAAATAAAATTTTTAAGATCTTTAAACACCAGTTGTTTATTATTGTTAAAATTGTCATTGTGACGCCTAGTTGAAACGTGAATATAAATGGTGTATACGCTAGCCGAAAGAATAGAAATAATTTTTCTCTATGGAGCTGAAGATCGGTGCGCTCGTAGAACCGCCAGAGCATTTAACGAGAGGCATCAAGACAAAAACGTGGGCCATAAATATGTACTCGAATTGGTACGAAAGTTTGAAGAAACGGGATCCGTTTGTAATAAAAAATCTATTGAGAAAAGGGTTGTAGATGAAGCATGCCAAATCGAGGTACTAGGACAGTTTGCAATAGATCCAACTTTATCCATCTCAAAGGTCGCAGATTTAACCAACATTTCTGCTGGCTCTGTGCATAAAGTTTTAAAACAAAATAAGTTTTTTCCCTACAAAATTCAAATTCTTCAAGAACTCGGAGAAGACGATTTTGATAGGAGAATTCAATTTTGCGAATTAATGTGCCAACGAATTGACGAGGACCCCCATTTACCTAAGAATATCTATTTTAGTGATGAATCAACTTTTTTTCTAAATGGACTGGTTAACAGACATAACTGCAGATACTGGGATAATGAAAATCCGCACCTTTTCCGAGAAGGGCATACTCAATATCCCGAAAAAATTAACGTGTGGGCAGGAATTTATGGCAATGAAATCATCGGGCCATTTTTTTTGGAAGATAATTTAACTGGGCAAATTTATTTAAACCTTTTAGAAAACACAATATACCCTGCCATTGTGCAATCTTTAGAAAATCAAGTGGATGAAAATGCTGTTATGGTACTAAATGAAAATAATTTGCATTTCCAGCAAGATGGAGCTCCCCCGCACTACGCTTTGGCAATTCGAGAGTGGCTTGATGAACATTTTCCAGGGACGTGGATTGGCAGACGTGGTGCAATTGAATGGCCAGCACGGTCTCCAGACCTAACCCCTCTAGACTTTTTTCTTTGGGGGTATTTAAAAAGCAAGGTTTATAAAACCCCACCTGAAAATATTGACGATTTAAAAGATCGAATTGTTCGGGAATGTAGAGGAATTAGCAGAGAAACCCTTGCCAATGTTCGTGGGGAATTTCAAAATAGGCTTTTTTATTGTCTCGCTAATAACGGCGCACATTTTGAACATTTAATAAAATAATTTTCTTCAACTGAATAAAACTGAATAAACTGCTTATATTTAACACACATTTTTGCATCCTAATTGCCTATAACGTCTATTAACTTAATTTTTTTTTACATCGTTAGATAGCAGATCGTACGTCCTTTAAAATGATGTATCACACTATAGGGTAATCATTTGACATACCAAAGTTCGAGGCCGATATATTATGCATTATTACAAGACATTTTTGCACACTATTCGCTTGTACGTCAACCGATTTAATTTTTTTTATACGGTTGGATAGACAATTTTATGCTGCTTACAATGATGTGTCACAAGGTGGGGGTTCCCATTTGACATATCAAAGTGAGGTTAGCTGGAGTTGAGGAGGTGATTGACAGACTTTTAACAAATGCAAAATTAAACTTCCCCCTGTATATCTAAATTGACGTGTTTTTTCTTTTTTTTAAATTTTTCTATTTAAGAAAGTTATTAAGGATGGTTCGTTTTGAAATGAAGGCACTGTATATATATATATATATATATATATATATATATATATATATATATATATACTTATGCGCTACAGCTTACTTATTAAGATCCAAAATGACTGATACAACGTGACAGCTAAGGCATGAAAAATTTAAATTTTTCTCAGAATCGATTGCATATTCTTGTAAATGATACTTCTAGACCCGTACTATGATTTTACACATATATGTTCATAAACTGTACTATACACGGTTCCAATATGACCGCGAAAATATCAAACATCTTTAATTTGTCATTAAAACATCGGATTGGTATTCATCAAGTCATAATTACTACTGGCCTCAGACTGTGCAGCGCATTGGGCAAGATTACTAATCAACAGAACCAGAGTGTAGCGAGATTCAAACACCCAAGAGAGCAAAAATTCGAGTGCTCTGACCAATATAAATTTATCTCATGTTGTATCGTAGGTTTTCACGAATGGTGGAATGTGCACTGGTATTTTTCTGGTATTCAATCCGTCCGTCAGTAGGCCAAAGGCCATACAACAGAAAGAAAAAGCAATAGCAGAGAAAAAAGATGAGGACAAATCCAAAACAAAAACCACACTGCTATAAATAAAAGGTGTAACACATCTAATTTACAAACAACAATCCACAAATTATTGGGCAATTTCAAAGACAAAATACCATTGGAAACCCAGAGAGTGTACAGTATCCCATATAGAGACTGTGAAAAAGAATACATCGGCCAAACAAACAGAACAATCTCTACCAGAGTCCAAGAACGTAGAAATAACATAAAGAATAAGCAAATGACATCATCTTTATCCCAATATCATCAGGAGACAGGACATACTTTAAATTTCCAAAAAACTAAACAGATCGCACCCATAGAGCACTATAGAACGCGCATCATCAGAAAAGCTCTCCAAATAGAATGCACTAAAACCTTTAACAAGAGAGATGATGCACAAAATATCTCAAATACATAGAAAACCCTACTTAAAACTAAACCAAATAAAAGACATCAGAGAAACAGGCTAGTGAGCCGAGAGAAGGCATAGACCCAAAGAAGCGAGAAAACCAACCAGGCAGAACAAAGGTACAACCTGCGCAAGCGCCAAATTATAAAAAGGCCAGCACAGGACCAGTACACTCATTCCAAGCCGAGCAGTCGTCGAGGAAGCATCACTTGAAAATGCCAGCTGAGATGTTGGAGAAACGTCGTGAAGATCTAAGATATAAATATACTGCATGTTTTCAGTCTATATTTGTCTAGAATTTCAGATAAAAACCGATACTACCACGTAAAGACAGAAAATAAATTTAATTTATTTTTTTTAATAAGGTGTTTTTTATTTTTTTAAATAAATAATATCGTTATGATTTTATAATTAAAATGTTTATTTCTCAGCTATAATGAGCGAAACAGCTAGAAACCCCCTTTTCTTTTGAATTTTAGTACAACTTATGACCTAAAATCCCCATTTTCTATTAAATTTTCCTTAGAATGTCTAAAAGTTAGTAAATATTATGCTTATTCATATATTTAAAAATCCCTCGGAAAAAAACTACACTTTTTTATTTCGGCAAATAAACACCCAAGGTAAATTTTTTCAAAAAGTAATTTTAATTATAAAATAACTTAATACCTGGAAACTGTTCACCTGCAATTACTTTTTCAAATCAGTTTAAAGTTTCGAGTAACCAAAGTTTTCCTATCTTCTTGTTTCGAAGTACTTTATAGGGCCCAATAATGTTTACAGAAAGAAAGGGAAAGTTTTTTAATTATCATTTATTTAATTGAACCAAGGCGAAATACTGTTTAGGTTGCAAAAGGATAAAGTAAGTCTTGGTTTAAATACATTTACTTAGTTAATAAAACTTTTAGCTCATAGAATTTCTGAGGCCGAAATAGTAATGATTTTAGCAATTTGTTTTTTAACAAGATCTAAACTATTGTAAGAGTACTAGCTTTTACCATCCATAATTTAGTTAAATACTTTTTTTTGTAATTTTTAATAATATTTTATATTTTTATAACGAGTTATACGCAGTATGTTTTTTTTTATATAAGTAAATGTTTTTATTTTTTACAGATGATGGTTTTTACAAGAATATTCTCCATACTACATGTAGAATGCCTGAATTTATCTCGCGAATATTTCCAGTATTGCTATTCAGCTCAAAAAGAGATCAGAATTTTCTGGCAAACATTCGCAGTTTTAAATATTTCCATGTAAAGATATGAAGCTGTGAAAGAAGGAGAACACGTTGAACATAGATATCTGAATTCCCGAGGATTATTCTTGGAATTTGATATCCAAAGTAAAATTGAATTAGTTTTACCTAATGTTCAGGTATTATTTTCTCATAATATATCGTCTAAGCTTCCATTTTAAAATATATGATAAAAATAAATTAATGTGTAATAGTGAAAATTTGATTTTTGAATAGTAAAGTAATTTTTGGTTCATTGTTAAGTCACACGTTAATAAAATCAAGAAATTCTCTTAAAATTTCAGCTATAATTGCATGGAAAAATACACCATTTTTTTTATAATTGTAAATATGGTAATGGTAAAACAAATAATAATGATAACAATAGTTTATGCAAATCTGCCAAAACTACAGCCAGGTGCAGTTTGAGCCATTTATCGCCGAGGAAATTTCAGGAATAATCAAGGAATCTCATAACTGGAAAGCTCCAGGTCGTGACGGGATCCAGAACTATTGGCACAAGAAGTTCTGGTGTATTCATCAACAACTTGCTAATCTTATTAATGATATTTTTCTTAACCCAGCAAAAATGTCATTGTTCTTGACCGAAGGTATTACGTATGTCTTGCAAAAGGACCAAACACAACACACATGACCCAGCTAAGTATAGGCCAATCACCTGCCTTCTCACACTATATAAGGTGATTACTTCCTGTTTGACCCAACGCATCTATGCACATTGCCAGCAAAATAATATCATTGCAACTCAACAGAAAGGATGCACGAGCCGAAGCAATAAGATGCAAGGAACAACTGATTGTTCATATGTGCATATGTAACCAAGCGTGTACCAGTCGAAGTGGATTATAAGAAGGCCTTCGACTCAGTGCCACATGAGTGGCTCACAACTATATTGAGAATGTATAGGGTCGATAATCATTTTGTTTCCTTTTTAGAATGCATCATGTCTCCCTGGATAATTAAAATCCAATTGCAGCAGCAATCCAGCGAACCATCGAAATTAACACCATTCCGATACGAAGGGGAATATTTCAGGGCGATTCACTTAACCCATTGTGGTTCTGCCTTGCAATGAACCCACTGTCACGCCGTTTGAACTCCACCAGATACGGCTTTAGTATTAGAAATAACAACGAAGAGATAGTTAGAATGAATCATCTTGGATGATCTTAAACTGATGGCTGCTACCAGAAACCAGCTGGAACAAATGCTTAAAATTGTAGAGGAGTTCTCCGGGGATATCGGAATGTAATTTGGACCTGACAATAATTAGCCATCGCACTATGAAAGCCGAACTGACAACCGAATTTGTCAGAAGGGTAAGGCGGGTATTACGAACTAACCTAAATAGTAGAAAGTTGTTTAAGGCGCTCAACACGTATGCTTGCTCTGAACTTAGCTACTCTTTTGGAATTGCAAAATGGAGCAGGACAGACATCCAAAACCTGTAAAGAAGAATAGGAATTCTCCTAACAAAAGCACAAAAACATAACCCGCGGAGTGCTATTGAACGTACAATGCTTCCAAGACATCAAGGAGGAAGAGGATTGGTGGATATTGGTAAGCAGGTCGACCAACAAATAATAAACTTACTTTCATATTTCTACAGGTTAGAGGACTCTTCTAACTACATCGAGCAATATGCGAGGCAGACGATTCAACGCCTCTACGGTTGAGAGAACGGGATATTGCTTCTCATCACCGAACAGACCAAGAGAAGTTACAAGCCTGACTACAGACTCCACTTCATGGACGGTATCCAAATGAGGTCATCCAGGACAATGTCGACAACTCATCGTCGAACTACTGGTTGATTTCCGGACAGATGTTTCCGGAAACGGAGGGCTTCTTGTTAGCTATCCAACACCACTTTACTTCGACGAAGAACTATCGGAAGTTCATCATCAGAGATCCTTCAATAGAAAATGACAAATGCAGATATAGCTGTCGAACATCAGAAACAATCTAGCACATAACTGGAGGATGCTAAGCGTTTGCCACAACCGAGTATAAGAAAAGACACGACTCAGCCGCTAAGATACTCCATCAGGAATTAGCAGACAAGTTCAACCTATTGCAAGTAGAAAAAGTAGCTCATTACAAATAAAATCCGGAACCTATTTTCGAGTTATATATATTCAAGTTATATTGGGACCGAACAGGTCTGATGTATCAAACAATTGCTCATAATAGACAAGAAATTGTACTAACAGATAAAATTTCTAGGCGAACTACACTGATTGACATTGCTATACCTAATAACAACAACCTAAGGCCAAAATATAATGAGAAGATCGCCAAATATAGAGATCTGGAGGAGCAAATCTGCAGACAGTAAGCAACGAACAGCGTCCACACGATTTCCATAATACTATCAACAACTGGAGTGATACCAAAGAACCTCCTGCAGAAAATCAAGGGACTGGGCCTTAGTGAGCATCTGTATAAACCGATTTAGAAAAAGAAAACTCACCTAAAAATGCCTGGGCAAAAGTTGGTAAGAGGTAAGCCCAATTAAGTAGTGTAATTTCTGAATAATAACGCGGATTAAAATTTACGTAATATAAAATTGTTAAAGTATATAGATATTATGTCATAGTCATGACGTGAAATAATAATTTTTTTTATTAATTTTCCGGAAAATAATTTTTGATCTAAAATGCATAAGAGCTAAAATATAGATAAAACAACGATATCTGAAAAACGATACGTAATACAAACTATTTCAAAGTAATGAAATATAGATCAGATTTACAAATTATTTATTAGTTATGTTGAAACTATTATACATTTATTTAATTTTCACATAAATGTGTTTTATGTGCTGTTGTAAAATATTATTGTTTTCGTCTTATGGCCAGCAATATTTCATATAAAACATGATTAATCCAATAAGTTGATAGATTAAAATGTCCTAGGTATTATATTCAGATATATAAAATATTTTAGAAGAAATTTTTTATACAATACAAAGTAACGGATAGTTGTGTGTGTTTGTATGTGTGCATTTAACGGCCCTGGCTTAAAGTAACTGTCCAGATATAGATTAAATAGAAAAACATAGTAAATTCAATTATTTTGTATCGATTTTCAAAATATTTATTATTTGAAAGACTGACAGACGTTTCACATCTTTTTACAATTGGACGAACACTTTAGCACAGATATTATCACAGTACAGATGCGATAGCTTTGGCGGTGGCTTTGAAATTGAACGGTTCAATTTTTATTACATTGCCTGCTTTGGAACTGGCTAATACAGTGGGAAAATTGTAAAATTGGCAAGAATACATCGATTTCAATTATAGTAATGATGAAAATTAGAATATTCAAAAATATAGTTCTTCACTTACAAAAAGTAAAAATAAAGGTTTAAATAGGTGTTAATACTTCCTTGATTTGTAGAAATGTCGTATTTCTTTAAGCGAGATAGAAAAAAAACTAATCCATTTTAGTAAAAAAAATTGGTAACTTTTCTTTTTCTTGCAGTGTTGACTTGGGAAAATTGTATATAGAAAATATTTTTAGAATAAGTTAGTATATCTAATAAACATACTATAAAAATATGTGGAACAAAATGTTATTAGGAAACGTTGTCAAGGGTCCGCCTCCGATTTATCCTATTTTGGAGTATACTAAAAAATATCCAATATGTATTTTTATAAAATAAGGGACTCACGGAGGAACGTGTGGAAGAAATACTGCAAAAGCATAAAAAGTATGCCCTCAGCATCCCGCCTCTGCAAAATACTATCTAGAGATCCTGTTGTCTGGATTGGAGAACTGGCTCTTCTTAAAGGAGGTCACACCACGACAGAAGAAGGGACCCTAGAGAAGCTACTAAGAGTACACGTTCCAGGCTCAAATGATGTGAGGGTGAATCTAAAGATCGAAGACTTCCCTTAGAACAGCATGCCTACAAGTCAGTTAAAACGATAGTGTGGAACGGTGAAATGGTCGATGGAAATCTTTGCCTCTTTCAATTCACCTGGTAAGGATGGTATATTTCCAGCTTTACTACAAATTACTCCGATATTATAAAAAGCCACTTGGTGAAATTATTTTGCTCATATTTTAGCTTGGGGTACATACCGATGACGTGGAGGTAAACAAAAGTAATCTCTATTCCCAACGTAAGAAGAACAAACCACTTTCTTATTAAAGACACTTGGAAGATAGGTGGATCGACATATCAAAGAAGGAATAATGGTGCAGTATCCCCTACATTCTATACAATTTGCCAATCAGGCAGGAAGATCCCTAGACACGGCGCTACATCGACTCACACAAGAGTCGAAAAGTCGCTGTTGTGCTCGATCCGCCTTAGGTACCTTTGTCAATATTGAAGGGGCGTTTGACAATACATCTCACAATTCGATATGCAATGCTCTACGACGACGAGGCTCTGAATCGTTAACTTAGAGACTAATATATTTTGAGCTTCACATTGGAACTGTTAAAGCACTGTCAAGTACGGGCTGTCCTAAGGGAAGAGTTCTATCGCTTTTGCTGTGGAGCCTTGTGGTGGACAGTCGGCTGAGTCAACTGAATGGCGTTGGTTTGGATACACAGGCCTATGACCTGGTTATTTTGTGCCCTGGTCGCGATATCCGAGATCTGGACGGATCACGGAGCGACGGTGCTACAGGGAACAACTCGAAATAAACCTGGACAAGGCCGAGATGGTACTCTTTACAAAAAAAAAAAAAGAAAAATTGGGAGCCTTCCCACAATTACATTGCCAAGAAGGATTATTCAATACAACGGAGCAGTTAAATACCTAGGAGTAATTCTAGACTCACGACTGAGCTTGAATGATCATATTCAGGCTCAAACCAAGACGGTTATATGTGTTTTCTGGGCTTGTAAACTAGTAAACTAGCCTTTGGGTGAGCTGATTCCGAGAGTGCTATTTTGGATATACATTATGGTAATCTGGCCCATTATAACGGATACTGAGGGAACGAGGAGCTGAAGACTGTTTATCGTCTCAGTTGCCAAGGGCATCTCGGAATTGAACGGGTTGCGGGTTGGGTAAGCGTGGTGGAGATGTGTCCATCACTTTCCATGTAGAGAGATTACGTGGCCTTACATCTTGTTAATTTAGACCATCACTTCACTTTCTTTGTTTTTATCATTTAGATGCTGACCTCAAGAGATTTTTTTTTCAATTTTCCACTTACAGTTACGACAAGCACAGAAAGTACGTCGAATCATTTTTGAGCGAAAATATTTTATATATGAAGATTTCACATACAAGACATAAAATACCATTAGAAAATGACCAGACGAAACGTAAACAATAAAATTAAGTTCAGTCCAATAGAAATCCCAATTGAAATTCTGTTTTCACGGAACCCTTTTGCCTCATCTAGGTAAGATGAAATAATCTGTAGCCGTATTCTTTTAATTTTAACGTTTTATCCCACTATTATAGCAGGTCGCGAGACAAACAAGGTTACCCAATTTGGCTTTTTGTCGCATCTGTAAGACAAAACTACATGTTTCGATCCATAAAACATTATGCTCTAACAGCTTTCAATTAGAAATTTAAATACAACAATTACTCAAAATGATTTTATTTGTTGCTAAAGTTGAAACTAAATAACCTTTGATACGTCCAAAAGATCATTAATTTAGCCAACAAAGATACATTACTTTCTTTTTGGAAATTTAAGATAAACAACCACTTTAATTGATCTGCCTGTGGCAAAGAAGAAGGTATTGTATTTCACCCATCCATTTGTGTATATATACCATTGACGGCTCGTGATTTAAGAAAGGGTAAAATCGTTCGATCTTCTCTTGTGATTAAAAATAAAAATAACTTTCCGATACTCGATTATTTTTTGGGTATTATTGTTACTTATCAAAAGAGCAATTTTCAATCAATGTTATTGCAAATAATTTATTAATTTTAGGTAATTTAAAATAACCAAAATGCTACCAAATAGCGAAGTTCTATAATTTATTAATTTTAAAATTCACGATACACATAAGAAGCATGTTTGGTGCCTAAATATTTAATATATACTTACTAACAAGTCTACTTTAGAACATTTTTTGAAATATTCAAAAATATATTAAAACTAGTATTATCCCAAATAAACCCATACATATTTCGTGTCCTGTATAATACCCAGAAAATGTATTCAATCCTTAGAACTTCATATAATTTAGGTCTAAAATTTTTAAGAGAATTTAAACATAATAAATCTATCATTTAAAATTAAACTTTTTATTGCCCAAGTTTTTGACATTTTTTATATTCTATTCTTTTTCGAAAGTGACATTTTTATACTCTCATTTATGTATTTATGATACATTTTTATCTTTCTTCTTATTGTATTGTATCCGAAGCTAAATTTAGGGCATTACAAATTTCTCTGAAATCTTTATATATATATATATATATATATATATATATATATATATATATATATATATATATATATATATATATATATATATATTAGCATACCGTCTACTACTAGGGTCCGTTATGTGAATGTTGAATAACGTGATATTTTTATTTACATTTAAAATTGTTGATAAATAGTGCGAGATCTTTTTTCTTGGCACACACACCGATTTTATGCTATCCTTTTCTAATTGCATTATTTAAACGAGTGTAATATGCTAATTTGTACGTCAGTTCGAGAATTAAGTAACCGGTAATAAAGAAAAGTGCGGGTTTCTGGTTGCCTAAATTATTTTATTATTTTAAATATGTAAATAATATCCTACGATAGTTACCGATAAAAATAACTTTTTAAATCCTTCTTTTATAAATTAGAAACTTCGCATTTGTAATAATTTCTAACACTTAAAAATGCTCAAATGAGTCACGACAAGCAAAAAATTGAAAGCAATATTAAATAAAAATATTTACATCTGTCAAACATGAAAAAATCCCTTCATCCATCGACCATAAACAACGTTCAAACAAAATTTTTATTGTTTAAATGTATTGGTATGATCGAAAGGAAGTGCACTTGAAGCCTTAGCAGCTTAACCAGTGAGTTTAAATATTTAGTTTTAAACTTGCGAGTGATAGTTTTAGATGATAAAAAATTAGTAAAAAAGCGAAAAGTGACTAAAAATATAGTACAGAATAAATAGAACGAGGAGGGAAAACTAAGAAAATTGAACTTTTACCCGAATAAAATTCTAATTGGATAAGTTTAAAGATATGAAATCTTTTTAGATGTAAATTCGAGCAATTTTGCCATGCAAAATATAACTTGTTGGCGTGTTGGTACGTGGCATAATCTAATGAAGTACACTAGGAAGAGCGCCATATAAAAAAATGTTCTTCCTTTAGTTTCTAAAAAAGGATTTTTATAGTTTCCTTCGGCATAAGAATAACGTAAAAATAACCTAATATGACGTAGCGCAATTATTTTAATCGGTAAATGTCATTTAAAAATTTTAAGAGACCGAAAATGTCATTATTTGTCCCAATATCGACAAATTCCATAATAAATATTTATTTGTATTTCGTTGGATATTTTAAATTCAAAGTTTAGTACAAAAATTTTAACTTTTATTTTCTTATATATTTTACAAAAAAAAACATTGTGTTTTTCTCAGTGTATATTTCTCTCGAATTTTAGATAAAAGCCATATAAAAAAAGAGAAGATTTTCTTTATTTTTGCTAACAATGTACATTTTATTTTAAATAAAAGATTTTGTTAAGACAATAACAGAATTTTTTAAATTTTTTTCGTATACTAAAAATGTTTATTTCTCGGTCATAATGAACAAGAGCGCTAGAAAATGCAACTCGTTATAAGTTAAGTGCAACTTATGTACCTAAAATTTCCTTTTTCAACAATATTTTCGTTAAAATTTCTAAAAGTAAAGCTTCAATAAATTCACAAATAGGCTTAGAAAACAATGGCACATGTAAGGTTTTCTACGAGATAATTAACTGAATTGACATCAGTTTTATGTAATTTCTCTTTATTTGTTTCAAATGTTAACTCCGGGCGAATAAATAGATAATATTTTAATCCACTGAGCAGATTCGAACGACAATCATACTTTTTTAATTAAAATGAAATTAATTTTTCCTATTTTTTGATAGTTTTACGGTTTTTTTCAGAAATTCGGGAGAAATATACACTGAAAAAAATACAGTTTTTTTAAATATTTTACCAAAATATGGGAAAAAATAAGAGTTAAAATAAAAAACATAAATAACTTTTTTTTATTGTATTTATTGATATTTGGATAAATAATGATAGTTCTTGGCGTTTGAAATTTTTGAATGACATTTGCGAATTAAAGCAAATACGATATTTCAAATATTTTAAATTATTTTTTGACTTCCAATTATGCAAAAAGAAACTACAAAAATTATTTTTTAATAACTAAAGGGATAAAAGATTTCCATAATGTGGCTTTTTCACAGGCATTTTATATAAAACTATATCTTATCTATAAAATATTATATATAAAAGAAAGAAAATATCTTTACCTTAAGATGATTAAATGAGCCGGACTGTGGTGGATACCCAGCAATCAAGTGACCCCCTCCTGGTAATCTAAATGATGTTGCTGGTCGTCTTCTCGGTTGTGTGAGCTGAGTTCCATATTGAAGATATGGCATTAAGTGCTCCGGATTAATTTTACTTCGTGTTGGCCCATACGCAATTTTTCCGAAAGCGACTGGCAAGCGTCTTCTGTAAAAAGAGATTAACTTAATCAAGTTGATCAGAAAAAAATGTAAAATTTACGAAGATACATGTTGTGAGATAAAAAAAAGTTTCGTTCAATTTGCATGTTTTAACTTTAAGTTTTGACCTTAGTTAAACAAGGCGATCACAAAAAAATTAGGTAGATCCAGGCCAGCCTTCAACAACACAACGAGAGCACAATATATATGGAAATAAGACTTAGCTGTGTATTTGATGGGATGATGAGGGAACTGTGTATTACAAACTGCTCAACAAGAACTGTCATATTTCTTCATGGCAATGATCGGCCCCACATTGCAAAATATGTAAAAGACTATTTGAAAAACGTTAAATAGGATGTCCTACAGCAGTAGCCGTATTCACCGGACTTAGCCTTTTTGGACTATCATGTATTTCGATCAACACAACACTTAAATTCTTGCGAAGAAGTGGAAACTTCGCTTGATGAATGGTTCGCTTCAAAAAACGAACAATTCTTTTGGCATGGAAGCCACTCTTTGACAGAAGATGGGAAAAAGTCATAGCTAACGATGGCCAATACTTTGATTATTGAGGAAATTCATTTTGTTCTGCGAGCAAATGCTTACATTTTGCGAAGAAATCGACATTACTAACCGAAACATTTCTTAGTTACAAGCGCAATAAGTGAATAACGTGGAGGGCATTATAAAGCAGGTCGCAAGGCTAAATTAGCTGTAGATAGGTTATGTGGCACATAAAGCCACTTTTATTTTTTCCATTTTATTTGTTGCAGTAGATAAAAGTTATGTGAAAAAAAAAACATTATTGGTGGACGACTTTTAAAGAATTTTATGTGTTTTAAAGAATGCATGTATGGATTTCTCCAAGGTTCTTCCAAAGCAGTGGAAAGGTCTTGCGAATAAAAATATGTTTTCCACCTTCTCTCTTTATTTAAGATTTCCTGTAAATTTTCGAACATGGCTAACGCAAAACATTTTTTTTTTATCAGAACTACTTTTTGACGTAATTTGAAGAATGTTTAGGGTCATTCTCCCGCTGAAAATATAGTTTTAAGGGCATTACATCGTTTGAATTTTTTTTTAAATCTTGTTGTTCATATTGCCTGTGAAACCATGTAAAGAACCGATGCCAGAACCTAAAATGCATGGTTTAAGCATTTTATTAACATGATAATTGTAAAGTTTCCGATCACCTTAAAAGTTACTTTTATTCAATATTACCTCATTTTTTGAGAGAATTGTTTTGTTGTTTTCCAAGCACGAATAAAAACGAGATGCAAGTCATGATAAAATATTTTTTATCCAAAGTTTATCTCCTACAAAGATTAAGGCGAATTTCATACTATATTGGAGGGTCTGCCTCTTCATCTAAAACTCTAAAAATGTGGGTTGCGGATTTTAAAGTTAACGAGCTTGAAAATTACTCAATATCATTATTCCTTGAAACCGAGCATAATAAAATTTGTAGGTTGCTATTTCAGATCCGTAATTTTGAATTGCGTTACGCTATAAAAAAGTCATTTCGAGAATCATCTAGAATGGGTATTGCATGGGTATTCAATGGAAAAAAAATCATCAGGATGGGTCACTATATAAAAATACATGCTTCAAATAAAATACAAAAAGAAATCATATATTGAGTCCTATTGTTTTAAAATTTTAAGATTAAAGAATATATTTACATAAAAAATAATCTAGAATACCTGTAAAAATACATGCTTGAACGTACATATAAAATAAATACAAAAAATAATTAATTAAATTATTTAAACAAATTAATTTCCAGCAATTTTTTTATTGCAATGTATTAAAATAATTTCAAATTGACTTATTACTTCACAGTTTTTTCAGCGTTTATTCTATAGCAAATAATCTACACTGGAAATATTTTATGGGATCCTTATAAGATGCTGAAATTCGATTCAAAATATCTGATTCCTACCAAAAATTGAATGGAATTGTTAGCTAATCAACACATTTTTTCCATTTTTTATTCCCTAGCAATGAAATAATTTTGAAAATATTTTTACGGGACCTCTTCGAAGAACCTCTTTCTCATGCTGAAAACCGCATTACCTCTCGAGCTTCTATTTGTTTGACCTATGTATGTCTGTAGGTGACACACGTCATATTGTACACTCCGTGTTGTTTATAAATTGTAAATATATTGTGTTTGTGGGTTTTTGTCATAATCTATATTATTGTTTTGTTTATAGTCTGTGGTTTGTACCCTGAAAAATGGAATGGTTCAATTGATCAATCTGTCGTTCATTTCAATAGTTATTTTCTGTTAAATGCAAGCAATAGTTTTTAGGCTTTCAATAGAACAACAAAAAATGTTAAATTATACAGCTTGTGGAAGATGTCGTCTTAATCATAAAGATCACTTCGAATAATTCATTCAAGCAAATGTAAGTTTTGAAACAAGATTTTAAACGTTAAATGAAGAAACCAAATTAAACCAAAATTATCATTCGAAAAAAAAATTATTCCATATAACTTTTGTTTGACTTAAACAATTAAAAATCAACAATTTGAAGACTATTGGGCTAAGAATTTCATTTTTATCAGTGTAGCTATCCTATCTCAAAGCTTTCTCTATATGTTTCAGTTCTTTTTACTTTCCTTGATTGTCGGTTAGGTGCAGGAATCTTGAGATTAGGATGTTAGCTACGCCCTGTTTTTACAACCCTTTTCAAATATCAGCTTGAAACTGGAACACAACTAACCACCATCACATCTCCAAAATAGAACATTAGAAGGCAACATTATTTCGCTAGTCAATTGAAATCGAAAAAACGCCACGATGAATAAGAAAGATAATGCATTCAACCCCTCGACCAGAAAAAATGTCTTCAATCAGGATACCGGATAGCAAACCAAGAAAGCGGAGCCAACTTAAACTACGAGTTCTTATAACAACGCAGATAATCTTCAACAGGGAACAAAGAAAGTACCAAATAACTTTTTGGTGAATCGCCTGCCAGTTTTCGCAAGAAATGGAACCAGCGAAAGGATAACTGTAAGAAATAAATACAACTAAAATAATTAATGAATTTAATTGACTGTTAATGGTTTACAGTCCGTTGTCTAATCTGCAGGTGTAATATCCTGCCGACGCATTACGAAATGGGTATTTTAGGTAGGCGATTGTTTTCTGTAAATTTTGTTCTTGATTTATTACAGCTCCATTGACGAGACCATAATAAACTGTCTGCTCTCCCTTAAATGGTATTAAGGAGAAAATGTTGATGACGTCTTAGCTCCTTGAGTTACCCTGTATATTCTGATATCACGCAAAAAACTCTGAACTACAAATAAAATTGTAGTGATATTTTTTTTCCAATTGTAAACCTAATTTTTTAAATCAGAACCAGAAAGGGTACATTTTTTACATACGACAAGGTAAATATCAATGTCGGTTACATAACGAAATCGTCAAGAAAAATTACTATAAAACTTTAAAATATAAAAAAACTGGGCCACAAAATCCATCCAATCGATATTTCAGCAAATACAAATTTAGTATTAAATTTATAAGCCAAAAGAAATCAAATATAATTTAATTTTCTTCCAAGGATAGCGTTCTATAAATATGTGTTCTTATAGCTTTTCTTAGTAATCTTAAAAATATATAAGTAAATTCTTGGAAAACTCTACAAACTTTATAAACTTTTTTGATATCTGATGGGGTTTTGATATAAAAACCAACTTTTGTGAGATAGTGTGGTTTACTTTCCTCTTTAATGTGATGCGCAAAGTTTTTGACCTAAATCCAAGAAAAAAATTATAAGCTAAGATATAGGGCACAGTAACATTTATAATATTATTTCTATTAATATAGTTAAAAATAATATTACCTATACGTGTTGTATGAAGCAATAATAAAAACTTAATGATTCAGTAATTTTTAATACTTTGTTGTTTCGTTATGGGTAATAATGGATCCTTTGTTTTATAGAACACAAACGAACTAAGCTTTCAGATTCGGAATAAGTCACGTTTTCTACAAGTACAAATTTCATAATTACGATGAATTTGAGAATTTCTTTGAGGGGAGTAACACACAACATAATTTTTAAACTTTTATGTTACATATTATTTTCTATAATTTTGACAATAAAGTTGTCTGTTTTCGTGCAATATGTCTGTTATTCTTACAGTCAAACAAACTTAATATATCACGCCTGGCTAATTTGCATTAACGAGAACTATACTTAATTTCGCATAATATGAAATTTATTATGTATTTTCAATATACAATATTATAATCTACAGCCGTAAAAACCGTCAATATCAATTTTGGAAGAAATTGTACCAACGTAAAACTTTTGCGATCCTGGAAACTCCCTTGTACCAATTTTAGAAGAAATCGTAATATATAAAGTTTTTTTTTGTCTTATTATATGCACCATCTTGAACCAGTTGTTGCCTAAATGATGAGGGATCATCATAATATATTCCTGAAAAAATGTCACTAAAATTACTGGAATCGGCGTACATAAATAAGTATCTAGTCAGCAGGAAAGTAATTTCGGTTTTGTAGTATGAAATAAAACAATTTTTTTTTATCCAAAGTATAAACTTTAATCAATTTTATATTTTCCATTTTGTTCAATGACCTTTTGCCATTTTTTTTGCAACTTCGTGATTCCGCCCTCATAGAAATTTTGGTCCAATCTGAACCAAGTTCGATTTAAGGTCATCATCATTTATGAAAGTTTGATCATTTAAAAGGTTTTCTAAACTTCAAGATAAATGGTGACCAGATGGTGCCAAATCACGCTTGTATGGGGATGTGACATCACTGCACAAATAAGCTTCAATAATGTCCCATGATGGACATAATTCCTTTAGGCGATTTGCTAATTCTGGCTGTTTTTGTAGTGCTTCATCAAGTTCCATTAGTCGTGACAGTAAACATCTAAATTGATTGATTGATTGATTGGTATTAATTAAGGACATGTCAATCCGTATGGACTTTTTGGTGTCCGCTAAGTTATTTCTGATTAGATCGTTGATTAGCATGAATAAAATTTAAACACAAAACATGGAATATTAGTATATGGATGACCATACAAGTTAAAATGGACATATACTGTACAAACCTTGATAAATAAGTAAAATAAGTAAAATAATAGAGTGACTATTTTGGATAATTCTCAAAGAAAGGGAAGGGGAAGTATCCTAGGATTAAATCCGTGACAATATTAAGGCAGCTGTGAGGAAGGCAATCACTCTCTCTCACCTTGAGAGAGCCAGTAATGCTGAAATGGTCTAATATGGGGGAGAATTTAGGACAGGCAGTAAAAATATGTTTGATCTATAGGAGGAGGGTACAAAGGTTTCAAGTAGGGGGCTCAAAGCAGTCAATAAGGTAGTCATGTGTTAGCCTCGTATGTGCGGTTCTTAATCTAACTATAAGGGATAGTGATGCTCTGGGCAAGTTCCCTAAGTAGGGGTTTGAAAAGAGAGTTTCTTTCACCTCGTATAGCTTATTATCACCTGATTGGAGATCCTATTCCATCTGCCAAATTACTCTTATTTTGTGTTTGAGAAACAGTGAAAGATCTTTCGGATGAAAAACTAATTCAATAGGAAGCGATTCGGGATTCCCTCGGCCAGCGAGTCGGCTTTTTCATTACCGGGATTCCCTACCTGGCGGGGAGTCTAGAGAAATGACACTTTTTTTCCCTGGATATTAATTTTTTTCAAGATTATATTTTGTTAAGAGGACTAGCGACTGAGACGGATTAAATGCATTTAGGGACTCGAGTAAGATAAGGGAATCAGTCGCTATGACCCAGAGATTTTTGTTTGGCATTTTGATAAACTCTGTGGCTTTATAGATGGCGAACAGTTCAGTAGAAAGGATGCTAGTAGAGGGATGTAGAAGGTATGAAAATTCATGAGAGGATGAGAGAAAAGCATCTCCTACTCTTATGTCTATTTTGGATCCATCCATGAATATTATATCTTGTATTTATAGTTTGGTTGGATCAAATTCATAAAATGACATTTGAGGAATTGTTTGTTGTGTGATTTCTTTGGGAAGCAGGAATATATCAGTTGTAATGAGGATTATATTCCACGGAAGAACTGTGCGTGTTTCGAAAAAAAAAAGTGATTGGAAACCGAAGAGAATAGTTTTGTTCAAGTTGGTAGTACCTGTACTGAAAGCTGGGGATGGGATATTAAAGGCCTGAACTTCAAACAATTGGCATAGTTGATAAGTTGCATTTGTCTTCTATAGTTGAGGGGTAATACCTCCGACTCGCTACATAAGCTGAGGCGGGGCTGTTGCGGAAGGCGCTTAAAGTAAGGCGCAAGCCACCATTAAGAATAGGGTCCAGTCTTTTAAGTTGATAGTGAGGGCGGAGAAACAGACAATTGATCAGTAATCTACTTTGAATAATATTAAGAATTCGAGGATTTTCAGGAGGATATAGCGGTGAGATCCCTACTTGAAACATCTAAATTGATTATCCGACCTTTTGCAAGTAGTTCGAAATACACACCTTTGTAATTCCACCAAATTGACAGCATGATTTTTTTGGATGCAATCAAGCTTTAGATGCGATTTGTGCTGGTTTTCGAATAATGTTATTGTAGTTGCCCATTTTGATTACTAGTAATGATTCTTTTCAAAAAATGGTCGGTTTCATTACGCGGGAGATGCTTATAACAAATATTGATTTGTTGTATTAAGTATTCCGCCTCTTCGTCACTTAATTGATCGATATTAAAGGAGTCACTAACAGTTATTATAGACTTTAGGTATAAAATTATAAAACCTAAAGTAAGTGTAACATATTTCGGAAACACGACTTTTCGACTGAGGTAAATTGGGTTAGATCCTCATATTTTATCCTCTGGAATTTGCGCTAGAGTTTTGGGGACGCCCTGTATATAAAAGATGCTTGGCTGACCGAAAGCTAATACCTACATTATTCATTAGCGGTAAAATGTTAATGGGAGTTCCTCCAAAGAATTATTTGCATTTTCAAACAAAGTTCAAAATCTTATTAAAATGATTGCTATCAAGTTTTCTTATTCTTGGAGAAATAGCATTATGAAATAAATTATTCACGAGACTGTACTTTGGGCCTAACGGAGATTTAGAATTTTCCTTAAAGGATATGGATATATCCTCGGTTTTCAAACTATTTATTATGCAAAAAGTAGCAGCTTCATAAATAATTATATCAAAAATGTTGGTAGGTTTAAAGCTTTAAATAAAGACAGTAGGATGTTCTAAGAGAATGAGATAAAGTTTTTGATTTCTGTGATTCAGCCCTTGATATATTTGTAAATATTCCAATAAATATGATGTAACATCTGGTGTTCCTTAAGGAGGACAACTTGTTTCTTTACTTTTTAATATTTTTATCAGTGAGTTGAGTGTTTCCATCATAGTGAGGATAATCTTAAAGTTTCTAAAATCATCGATAGCTTAGATGCGTCAGATTTACTGTTTTTAAAAGTGGTTAAAATATTATAGGATGAAACTTAATATATACAAATGCAAATAGATACAATTTAGCAGAAAGATTAATTCTAAAATTAATTCAGATTCAATCTTTAATAGTTCAATTATAAATAGCACATCAATAAGAGTTCTGGGTTAATATTTGACAATAAATTGACTTTTTCAGGCCACATTGATCATGTATGTATGTGTGTGAAATTGGGGATCAGTGTGAGGATGTTGGACGGCTTTAAAGTGGGTAATTCTCCTTCTTCTATTTGATATGCTCCCAAGAATCGCATTCTAGGATATTCTAAAGCGTTGCACTCTGAAAGAATATGAATAGAGGTTTCGTCTTCTTTCAGAATCTGCACTCTTCTATTTCTGCCCATACTAGTTTCTTCAGATGTCTCTTCAGGTGGCAATACACTGTCAGGATTCCTGTCAGAACTCTGAGTTCGTCCTTACTTAGGCTTATGCGTTCCTTGAATCTCTTCTGATTGTAGTTCCCAAGAAGTACCTTTGCTTGATCACATTTGTAGTAAGGCACTAAATATGTTAGGATTTATAAGAAGGCATGCGAAAGAATTAAAGAATGTTAGTGTTCTCAAAAATCTCTATTTAACGCTCGTTCGATCTTAACTTGCAATAGTAGCTGCCTGCATAATACAACATAAATTTTTACATTTCATTGGGTATAAAACTATGTACATAATTATGACTTTCTGCAGGATATGCTAAGTCTACAACCGCTCAAGCTGAGACGTATAAATTATTCAGTATTCATTTTTATTCTTATTAACAATGACACAGATCGTAGTGATCTTCTGTATTTGGTGAATTTCTATATTTCTCCATGACGATTAAAGATGATGAATACATTCCAGTTTCAACATCATTACACCGGTAATTTCAACATCACTGCACGGATAATTTCATGCGATGAACAGAATCACTTATCATAGATGGATATATTCAGAACCTCATTGCACTCTTTGAAGAGATGTTTAAAGTGTTGTAAACTTTCCGTCAATTTTGGATTGTGTATAGTCTTGTGATTGCTTTTGTTTCCAGGGTCTAGTTCCTTATTTTATTAGGTTTATGAAGTAACAAGAGTATATTTGTATGCTGTCACTTTTTCTCTCCAGGTCATTAATGGAAAAAAAAGATAGACAGTTTAGTTCCTGCCAATTCAACTTTGGTTATGATCTCGTCAATGGAGCTGTAACAGTAAGATATAAAGAAGCCTTTCACCGTAGAATAAATTTATCAGTTTCTCACTACACCGGTATTTCCATAGATGTTATTCGACTGTTGATAATCTACAGTATGGAATCGACAATATCTGCAGGTTTAACATTTTATTGACACCTCTCGGAATTTAGATTTTATATAGATACTTATTTTCTGTCAATTTTGCTTTTGGTTCATTACATCTTCATTGACGAGGTCATTAAGTGATCAAAACGCGAATGTAGAGAGAACTAGAGTTGGATTGGCAGGAAATAAACTGTTTGTCTAACTGTTTTCATTTAACGGCCTGAAAGAGAAAAAACGGTTGCTTATTAAATTATATTTTCTATTATTTTAATACATTTTATAAGTGATATTATAAAACTGGGTTGTATCCAGGCGCGGATCCAAGGGGGTGGGGCGATCGTCCCTTCAACCAAGAGCTTCAGTTCAGGAAAATAGACCAGATTCTACCTCCTAAACGAGGAATGTGTATGCATCCCCCCCCTCCGTCGACAGCTTATTTTTTTCTTGCGATCAACCCCCCCCCCCCAATAGCTTTGAGTTCAGGAAAATAGACCCCATTCTGCCTCTTATATTAGGAATGTGTATGCGGGTGGCATCCCCCCCCCCCCCCGTTGACAACTTGTTTTTTCTTGTGATCGCCCCTCCCAAGAGCTTCGAATTCAGAAAAATAGACCCGATCTTGACTTTTACATTAGAATGGGAATGTTGCTGGCGTTTCCCTCCTCGTCGACAACTTAGTTTCGCTTGCCATACTGCACTTTTGTGATATCAACGCCCCACCCAAAGAGAGAGGCTGGATCTGCCCCTGGTTGTATCCGTTGATAAATAAATAAGAGCTTGGTACTATTTAATTCAAGCAACATAACAATGACGGTAAAAATTGAAAATGCTAGTTGTTTTAAATGGATCTCCTACTTGAGACATTGACATATTTACATAAATTTAACCATTTTAGATTTGTCGTTATGCATTATTAAATATTTCGTAAATTATGTTTTTTGTTTGTAGTTTTTTTTTTCAAATACCAATTATGTAAGTACAAGGATATGCGGTTTCTTATGTATTTTCTACACTGCAAACTGTTGTTCTAAATCTGTAAATGTTGCCGCCATTTAGTAGCCATTTTATGAAGTCTAGACAATACTATCAAATAGAATTACGAATCATCGATGAAAGTCATTTATTATGTAGACATACAAGGAATTTAAATATTGGTAGCGCAGGAATATTAGAGATTGATAGATTTATAACAATTTCAAGGATTTTTTTACAAAGTTATTAACAATAACACACAATACCAACTTTAAATATTTGTTGCAAATATCTCCCTAACTATTGGAAAGATTTTAATATACAACAAAACATTTTAGAGGTTTTTTTATTACCTACAACTCTGTAATAGCATATTTTTGAGTTGATATAATAGTTTTTGGAATTAAATGAAGAAAAGCGATTTTTGTCTTTTATATCTCCTCGGAAATGGTCTCCAAAAAATGTTTATTTTTGCTTATTTTCAGTCTAATCTTTCCAGCCTTTGATCTTGTTATTTAAAGACCAATATTTTTATTTTTGAAATTATTGTGTTTAATTATAATCCTTCAACGGAAATTATCCATAAATTTTACCTAAAAATAAATGTTAGAATAAATTTAGTTGCAAACTACGTTTAAATAAAATAATTCATTTCGAGGAAAGTCTAAAATAAATCCAAATTTAGCAGGTGTTTTATAAAGTGCCATTTTATTCTCTTGAAACCGAAATATTGTGACACACGAATACCCCTATATTTCATGTATATTCCTTATCAGTAATAATTCCTGCTCTTACGTCGATTTTCATAATGTACCCATGAGGTATTAGAATTAATGTATGAATATATAATACATAAATATTAACTCTATATTTGTTGTATACTCTTGTTAAGGAGAAGTTAATATATATAACATTCCGTAAATTACACCATTCTGTCTGGTTTTGTAGCAATAATTTATTGTGGGAATGGTAGAATTTGGGGGAAAAATAAAAAATATTGACTGTTTTCTTTTCAAGAGAGACTGATAAGGATCATATTTTATTTAACATTTGCAGAAAAAAAACAATCATTGTTATTAAATGTACTTACTAACGTGTAAAAACCAGCATTATTTTCGTGTGGGAAAATAGTGGGCCTGCAAATTAATACTTTCCGCACAATAAGGTTGTTCATTAAATATTAATTTGTAGGCCTAGTATTTTATATAGTACATTATTCACGTGAGTTAGAAATACAGTGTGTCCACGGGTGGGGTACCGCTCTCTAGTAAACTTTAATATTTTTGATTTGTCAAGAAAGAGTCATTCTTGATGAAAAGTTTTATTTAACCAAGTTGTAGTTTATTAACAAAAATTAATTTTATCTTTAATATATTTTTTAAGATAATTATTTCACATGTTAAGGTCCTACTAGTATACATTTTTCTAATCTTTTTCTAAATTCTTCGTACACAGTTGCAATCACATTTTCATTTATGGTTGGAGCTTCCACAATTTTTTCTTTTACTATGTCAATGTTGTCATTAAAACCACTGTTGTAAACCCTTTGCTTTAATTTAATAGGTTAGATCAGGTGACCGAGCATACTAGGCCAATGGTCCAAAACGATCAACCCTCGTATCCTGGAAGTGAATGTTTAAAACCAGTTTGTTTTTTTCCGGACGCCTGATCTCTTTACGCGGAGATGTTCCATGGCCCCCTCGCTCCCCCGATTTGACTCCGTGTGACTTTTTCCTGTGGAGATACGTCAAAGCTGAAATATTCAAAGTTCGACCTTGAATCCTTGAAGCTCTAAAGGAAGCGATTGGGGACGTAATCGCTAAAATTCCGCAAGATATGCTGAGGAAAGTGGCCGAAAACTTCTTTGAAAGGCTCAATATGTGTATTACTCGCGAAGGCCGCTACTTGGACGATATCATTTTCAAAACATCATGAAAAAAAAAACGATATTTTATATACTTTTCAGCAATAAAAACCTTTTTTTATGTATCTTGACAGCTACGAATATATTGCAGTAAGGTAGTAACATTTCTTTTACTTGATCATCTAGAACGGGAATTTATCGTGGGGAGGAACTGTGGAAGAGGGATACTTGTGGGGGGGGGGGGGCAGCGTGCATCAAAAGAGTGAACGCCGATCGGGACCCAAATGATCCCGTAAGAACGGCGCTTCTATATAGCTCTATATTCGTCTAAGGGTCAAAATAATGATTAGACGTAAGTTAAAATTTGAAGAAGTCAATCGAACCATAGGCATGTCGCAAGCAGGGGCGGCTCCAGTCTCTCTCTTTGGGGGGGGGGTGGGGCGATATCACAAAAGTACAGTATGGCAAGCGAAAGCGGGGAAAGAGACGTCAGCAACATTTCCATTTCTAGTGTAAAACAAGTTGTCGACGGGGGGGGGGGGGTGATCGCTAAAAAAGTTTTTAACGGGAGGGGGGAGCCAGCAGCATACATATTCCTAGTCTAAAAACCAGAATCGGGTCTATTTTCCTAAACACAAAGCTCTTGGGGAGATGGGGCGATCGCAAGAAAAACAAGTTGTCGACGGGGAGGTGGAAGCCAGTTGTATACACATTCCTAGTATAAGAGCCAGAATCGGGCATATTTTCCTGAACTCAGAGCTCTTAATAATAATATCCTTTATTTGCCAACAAAATTATGATCACATAATAAAGCAGCGTCAGAAAAAGAAATGTTTAACCTTAAGAATTATAAATATATTGATCTAACTACAATTAAGATAAAAACTAATCGACCTTTCGATAGGAACTTTACACAAAGGAAAACAAAAGGAGGAAAAGACAGATATAAAATAATTAAAAAAAAATACTGATAAAAGAGTCAGTTTGAACTGAACAAAGTTTTACAGTTTGTAAAATAAGATATTACATTTTAAAAAGGAATGAAATTCTTACACGAAATACAAAAGCATGAGAAAAACCCACTAAACAAAAAATATTAAGTTAAAAACATTGATATTATAAAAATTATTCATTAAAATTGAAAGAGTAAAAGCACCCATCAGACAACCATCCATTTAAGCGTCTCTTAAAGCAGTTAATCGACTCGATAAGCTAGATTTCTCTTGGTAATATTCTTACGGCTTTAATCGCCATATAGTGTGGTCCTCTCTCATAGAAGGTGGAGTTATGTAAAGGTACCCTTAGGTCATTCGCCCCTCTGGTAGTCGTAACCATGTTTCCCCCATAAAGCTGTCTGTTTAGCGGAAATAATTCCGTGTTCCTTCTGGCAAGCATGACTAAAGATCTAAAGTATAATGAGGGAACAGTAAACAACTTAAACTGAGTAAAAAATTGTCGACATTAAGCTCTTGGATGTAGGTGGAAGATGCATCTTATTATGCGTTTTTGAATATTAAATATATTAATAGCTTTTCTTGACGATCCCCAAAAGGAAATACCATAAGAGACAAGAGATTGTATTTGCCCAAGGTAGAAAAGCCTAACAGAATCTGCAGTGATGACGTCACGAAGCTTTCGGACTACAAAAACTGCTAAGCCTAGCCTCAAGAGCTGAGATATGATGTTCCCAGTTTAAAGAGGGGTCCAAATGAAAACCCAAGAACCTAACGTGTTCCAAAGTGGGTATAGATCCACCCCCAAGCCAAACAAACAGTGACTCAGACCTTGTTGCATGCTTTGAAAAAAGAATGAGGCCGGTCTTATTATGTTTAGAGTGAGGCTGTTATCAGAACACCATTGCTGCATTTCTAATGCAGAGTTTGCGCACTTTTGAGTGTCCGCCAGAATCAGTGATGTGTCATCAGCAAACTGGCAAACGCTATCCGCGGCCAATCCATCTCTCAGATTGTTTACATATATTTAGAATAATATGGGTCCCAAAATAAAGCCCTGAGGTACCCCCTGCAACAATTTAGTTCTATCTGAAAAGTAATGATGATTATTTTTAGTAAATTTGAAGGGGGCGACCGCAAGAAAAAACCAATTTTCGACAAGAGGGTGGAAGCCAGCAACATACACATTCCTAGTGTAAGACGTACAATCGGGTGTATTGTCCTGAACTCTAAGCTCTTTGGGGGGGGGGGGGTGATCGCCCTCACCGCCCCTCCTTTGGATCCGCGCCTGGTCGCAAGAGTGTTATTCGTCCTCTATAATGAGACCGATTGGGTAGCAGGAAGACTTAAGATTATTATATGTAATGTTAGGTGTTTATATACTACTTTCATAAATTCTTTCTTAACGTAAACTTAATCCAATTTAATTTTTTACTTATCCAAAAACTACAAATATCCCTATCTCTTGTCGAGCAGTTTATTTGTACATATATTCCTCCTCCTAGAAAAATAATTCTGGCTGCGATTTTGGTCGACTTTATTATATAATTTATTAACCCATTTTATTAATTAAATTGCAACCGTAGAAAAACAAGTAACTTATTAATTGCTTGATTAAAACTGTTCTGGCAACATGTGAAGGGTTTACAGCAGTATAAAAATGAATCATTTTGAAAACTGAAAAGTAGTATTCTCGTTAATATGTCAGATCTAAGAACAACTGATTGGTGGGATTTAGTTAGTATTATAATATTAGTTAGAAAAAAATATCTGAATTTTCTTATAGAAATTGATTAACTATGCCTACGGTCCAAATGTGAAGGATATACATAAACAAATTCTAATAGAAACTTAATTTTGGAATTCAGTCCAAAAGAGAAAAATGAAATGACAAATGTTTTTTTCTTTTTAATAATGTGTAATGTAAACATGAATTTTAAGATTCACCAATAGGAGTGAAAAATAAACTTGCGAGTTTGTTCTTACGGGGGAATAGTAATGATCTAAGCGGAGTTTTATTTTTTTTTCCAAAATCTGATTTTATTGTCAAGACTGGAAACTTTCATCAGAATAATTTATAACTGGAAAAACGTAAATGCGCATTGGCCCATATTTTTCACCTCATTAAATGTTAAGACACGATTGTAGAATATATTTTTAAATATACTTATTTTAGGAAGTAATTCAAATTATATATGTTATACAGCCCCCTATTAATCTTGACATATGTTTACACAAAGTGTTAATTTGTTTCCTTTGTAGGAAACAGTGTTCTATAGCCTTTTGTACATTGTGTCTCTGACGTGAAAGGATGGCACATGCAACAATGTATGAATCAGATGTAATTATGTGGCAAGTTTAGTTCTCACTATCAGAATTAAAGTACACACCGAAAATTTTCGTGAAAAATTAATATTTCGTTATAAATTAGGCAACTATACAACAGAAGAGAAATTTAAAAAGAGCTTTAAGAAACGATGAACCAAAAGTTTAGGTATAGTTACACCTTAGACACAGGATATATTTAGTTACTGCGCGTTCCCAATGCCGGTCGTTCTCATGGTGCAAAAGAGAAAGATGATTGAAAGCCGTAGTCTCCTTGCTTTCCAGTAGGCGAAGTATAGAATCAAGTGACCACTAACTGGGGATAAATCCTCTTATGTTTCATTCTATGCCCATTAGAAACAAAGGGCGATACGGATTTGAACCTGAATTCTCTCTGTGGGAACAGCCGATATTGGAGATGCAACATAAGAAAAATATCCTTGAACCTGTCAAATAGCAATTTTTTAAATACTGTAATCATTATAGAACTGAATTTTTGACATTCTTTTCTTGGAAATTATTTGGAATTTCTGCGGATTTTTAAACTATACAAACTATTGATTATGTGACAAAAGATAAAATTGCTCTTTAGGTTATTAGAAATACAGACGGATTACTAAGAAAATGCAGCAATCAGA
This sequence comes from Diaprepes abbreviatus, assembly GCA_034092305.1. Lineage (NCBI taxonomy): Eukaryota > Metazoa > Arthropoda > Insecta > Coleoptera > Curculionidae > Diaprepes > Diaprepes abbreviatus. Next base: position 4,885,790 of record JASJET010000068.1, on the reverse strand, counting down.
TCAGAGGTAATCGATAGATACTCCGATCTCATCATAAATTGATAATTGTTCACTGCCTTGACAACTATCGGTGAAACCAAAACTTACCAGGAAATGTTTTGATATGAAAATAAACACATATAGATAGGAATAAATAATATACGTTGGTTAGATTTTCTATATTTCTTTCATTTAAGTTTCTTCAAAAATTTCAATAATTTTAGGTGTATATATATATATATATATATATATATATATATATATATATATATACTGATACACGGATTAATACAAGAGCGATATCGCTATTGAATAATTAGTAAGTTTTTATGTTCGAGAAAATATGCCCCACAAGGGCAATGTAGGCAATACTGAACCTTCTTCTACTGCACATAGCTCTTAAGTTGTTCTAAATAGGTATGATGTTGACATGAACTATGAAATAGTAACTGATTGTTATCAAGTGAACGAAGAGGGATTACTTGAATAAATTAATTCAAGATGGGACAGTGGGTTGACGTGGGAGTATCAGGCTTAGGCTTCGAGCTTGCTAAATTCCCCATCATCTTTTAAATAGAAATGCATGCAATTCCAATATGTGTCGACTTACGTTAAGAAGGCTAAAATATACATATTTTGATAGCCAAGCAGCTCTTAGAGCTTTCAGATCAAACACTTGTCAATATAAGTTGACATGGGACTGCCCTAAAGCAATTAGCAAGGAACAATAGGGAAACACTGATGTGAGTACCAGGGCACAGAATTAAAAAAAAAAATAATGAATCGGATAGCCTCACAAAAGAGCTGTCAAAATTCCTTTTTTCGATCGGGAATCTTTCTGCAGAATATCAATAAAATAAAAGAGGTGCTCCAAAGCTGGGAACAAATCCAGATAAAAATTTATTCACAAGACACTGCCCTTTAAAATCCAATCTCAAATAAAATTAGAAAAGTTGAGGATGATATTTGCCGTTTTTGCGACTGTACAGTCAAAACAGCGGAACAACTTCTGTATCATCTTCAGGAGTGTAATATAGCTGACGATTTAGCTCACGTTGATTCATCGGCAGAATTGCTGTCAGGAGACATATCTGAATCTGAGGAACTATCAGCGTCAGGAGTGATTATTAATGGTTCAACCACTGCCTCACGTCAACACCAAAATCATAAATCCTTTGTCCTTTTTTTTTTAACATGATTGACAGACCCTTTTCAATCACTGGACGTCACGTTAGTAAATGCATCGTTCAATAATATTTTGACATCTGCTAATTTGAATGTTTTTTTTTCCGTTCCACTTCACTCTTTATTTACGCTAATACTAATTCGGTTGGGTTACGTTCACAATGGTACGGCGGCACTGTTATATTTTTTCCTGAGCCATTTCATCAATAGCATATTTGATATATTTTTGTTTATTTACCCTCACTAAATCTAGTAACTGCACTTTCAGCATTGTTGCGTCAAATTAATTGTTTTTTTCAGAGGAGCCACTGACATATATATTAAGCTATTAATTTTATTTGTTGTCATCTTCGTTGTAAGTTTCAGGGTTGTACTAAGTAAATGTATTCCCCTGTGGTTCGTTGGCAGTTTTTTGTCGCCCTTATTAAACATAAGGATTGCAGTACTGATTAACTACAGTTTTACGGATTAGAATTGTTAGTTGTGTTGTAAGGCTCTGTCTACCATATTTGAAGAGTTCATTTATAACTTCGTCTGGACCAGGGCTTTTTCTGTTTTTGGAGAATGATAGACGTACGTAGTGCTTCTATTTTTATAATCTTGTTGGTCGTTATTATTGTCTGCTTTATATAAATCTGTGAGATATTCAACCCATGATTCCATGATAATTTGATTTTTTTCATTAAGCTATTTTACTTCTTTTCGTTGATTTGTGATTAGTCGCTACATTTACTTTAGAAGCCCATAAAAATTATTTTTCATTCGTTCCGAGAAATCCTCCCAGCACTTATTTTTTATTTGTTTAACTAACAGTGAGGTTACGTTGCGAAGTATTTTGTATTGTTCATATGATTCTGCAGTCTTTAGTGTTCAATATCTTAGATACGATAATTTTTTTCTTTGCATTTCTCCTTAACTTTTTGAGAGAACAATGGAGTTTTGTTTGGTATTATTTTGGGACTTGTTAATAATTCTAGTACCGAGGGCTTCTTTAATGATGTTCTTCAATTTTTTTCAGCTGGTATTAATGTCTTCCTCCTCATTTATTGAGTTTTTGTCGGTTTTTTCTTTTCATCTTTCTTGATACAGCTGCTTTATTCATAGGTTTCATAGTTTTTGTTTTTTGTTCTGATGTTGAGGATCTGACTTGGATGTATACATCTATTGGTGACTATGTAATCTATTACTGATGTAAAACCTCTGGTGTTTAAGAAGGCCAATTTATATTGATATTTTTAGTTGGAGGAAGTATTGTTGATTCGCAAATAATTGGAGCGTATTACCAATAATAAAAATATTTTCTTTATAATTAACTTTCATAAATTTATGTTTTTAAGAATAATAACTGTGCAATTTTTGGTGAAATAATTTTATTATAAAAACAGAGTTTTTGATTCGATTAATTACAATAATATGATAAAATTATTATTTTTTTCGTTAATACACAAACTGATAATTACACGCGTCAGACACTTTGAAACTCAAATATAGACTTGACTATATTGCTCTGAGATAAAGGCAGAGACTATCCATCGGTGTGTAAACTGTAGGTAATTACCTAATAACCTAGTGTCCGGTAAGCATTGATGTTATTCATGAAAAGCGCTTAAATTAGACATCGTATGTTGAAGCGAGTCTATGTATGTGCAAATGTAGTAGGTTTATTCCCCTTTATTTAAGTAAATAGAACACAGAGCAAACTAATGCTTTGTAACTTTAACACACTCTGATTGGACAATGACTGTATCAAGGTTAATAGAGTTAAATTTCTCTTGCGTTGTATTTATCCACTAGGATCTTTTCTAATGTAGATGCAACAGATGTAAAGCCTGTGGGCCTCTAGAATTTGTTGCAATTTTTTTTATTGATATAAATATTCCAATATCGAAATCTATAAATAATTTTTTTCAGGACAAACCTAATCTATGAATTTAACTGCTTGCCTAACCCTTATATAAGTCTCAAAAACTACTTCCCTTTTAGATTTGATTTAGTTATTTCCGGGAGTGCGAAGTAAGAACTATGCTTTCGTGATCTGATAATTCGTACCCTTCCTGGTTTGTATGTGTGTGAGTGCGTGGTGTTCTCTTTGAGAACAAACATAATTTTTTCTAATTTTAAATATAACATAGCTTCAACATTAGAACTATGGCCCATAATGGCCTAAACATAGGTTTACGGTTACAGAGAGGAGTCCGCTCTATTCCTATATAAAATTATACACTAAGTTACCAGGACAAATGCTTTGATTTGTATCAAAGGAGAGAAAGAGAGAGAAAGAGAGAGAGAACCATATTCAGTAATGTAGTGTGTGAATACAGGAAAATTTTTATATGACATTGCAGATATCTGGCTACTATTTGCTTCAAAATTATACTATATGATATAGGTACCATTTAACTCCGCACCATATAGCCATGAAAAAGAGATTTGGTCACCGTTTTTAACAGTTGATTTTTTGATGGAATTTCGTATTATTTTCTAGATAAGTATAAATGAATGAATTATTGAATATTCGATGCTGACGCTTCTTGGATCCTTTTACATCCCACCATGACCGTAAGTTATTCGAGGCCAATCACTTTGAAGAATCCAAGCAATATTTTATCTTCGAAATGTCTAGTGACTGCTGGGAACAGTACCATCATCTGCGTATTGGGTCATCCGTGATTCCTACTAAGATTCGCCGTTCTTTATTCTTTAGAGGAAGAAGCTCCCTGGTAATGCATGTCCAGAGGCTTTCCTTTAGCATGAAAAACATATACTTTCACTTTTTCCTGGCCAACAGTTGTTTAAGCAGGAAAATTGGTTGGTTTAGTTTAAATCTGATTATGGGATTCCTACTAAGATTCGCCGTTCTTTATTCTTTAGAGGAAGAAGCTCCCTGGTAATGTATGTCCAGAGGCTTTTCTTTAGCATGCAATACATATACTTTCACTTTTTCCTGCCCAACAGTAGTTTAAGCAGGAAAATTGGTTGGTTTAGTTTAAATCTGATTATGTAGCTGTTTTGTGTCACATTGTCAAGAACCTTCTTGCACTCACACACACCATTCATGGAGATTTAAGACTAGACCTTAGTGCAGCTATTGCAATATGGTTGTTGAAGCAAGTATTTATGTTCCTTTTAACAGAGATAGCCATATCGTAGAATATGATGAATTTCTGCTGGAGAAACCGCCGTATATTGTCCAAGTAAGTAAGAGTCTTTGCTTTTACCGAATACTCCAGCTCCAGCTTTTGTAACCCATCGAGATTCATCCGTAAACCACCAAACACCATCCGTTTCTTGAGAGAGTTTATTCTTCTTCTTCTCAATCCTCTCTGTTTGGCAAAAGTATCTCAAAGGATTGATTAGGTTTTAGAAGTACATTAGAAGCGATGGATTTCTTTCCACCTATTTTTCCCAGCCTATGGCTTTAATTAAATCAGACAGACAAACATTCAAATCAATAGCAGTTAAGTCAGAAACTAGTATTAATAATGGCAAAACAATAGAGACCGAAAATATGATGAATTTATATAGAGTATTCAATAAGTTATTACGAATATAAACTCTTTCGAGATAGCCGAACTGTGAGACCCGTGATAACAACAATACACGTAGAAGTATATAGACTCCGGGTCTTATAGAAGCACGTTTGCTCTTGCTTAGAAAGATATAGAGCGCAATGGGACAGTAGAACCTCTCTTTCTATGGGTGGAGCTAAGCACGATACCACTCTCGCCAGACCGTCATTAGGAAAAAATTACTCTTTCTAAACGAGGGCCAACGTGCTCCTAGAAAATCAGCGGTCTATTTACTTCTATGTTTATGGTGAAAACACGAGATATCGTTGTCGTCTCGAATTGATACTCTTACATATGTTTGATGCTTAACCGAAATAGCATAGAAGGTAAAAATAGGCACCATTTGCTCTTTTTTCAGCGTTATTGGGTTCCCATCTCAATGACGACTCTTTTAAATTATTCTTTTATTTTTATTATTTTTTTAATTTCTCATATTTTGTTTTGCTTCGTAGTACATGTTGATGTTAGTTTTTATTTTATTTAATTATTTTAATAGTATAATGATAAATTTATACTGGCGTATCTACACACTTCAATTAGTTAAGGAAGGGGGATTAATTTTAAATATAATTAAAACTTGGTGTTAACTTAAACAAAAAAAGTATTAAAATATTTAGATTTATAATTAGATGAAAAATATTTGTATGTTCTACTGGTGAATGAATTTTTTTTTATTGGCCCATTGGAAAGTACACTATTTCAGAAATATTCTCTGAAAATTACAACTCAATCGGGATTAAACTTTCAGAAATAGAGCCTATAGAAGGTTCGCCCATCTCAGGGTCGCTCTTGGTGTGTTTGTCAACATGCTGCAGCTACCGATAGCCTTGAAGGTTTCAAGTATGATTATGAACCTTTGGCCGATGACATCTTGGCAGCTATCAAGCCGATCTACAATGAGCTGAGCACAGACGAACTTCTGCAGCGGTGTGTCGGAAGATTCACACAAAATAATAATGAAAGTTTCAATCAACTAATTTGGAAGATAACTCCGAAAATACTTCCGGCTGGCTCCAAAATAGTTCATATTGCTGCATACATAGCTGCATCTATTTTCAGTGAAGGCAAGTTATCTATTTTGATGTAACCCCTTAAAGTTCAAACACCTAATAATTAAAACGATAACAAGAACTAAAATATCTAAAGCGGTACGTGAAAGTTTAGTTTTCTATATTTAAACGAAAAAACTTTTCTTACACAATTTTCACTCCGTGAAATTCTTCGGATGTTTTTGATGGAAGTTTAGTCATTATTACTGACCGAGAAAATCAGAAATTGAAAATGTTTTAAAACTTGTTGCTGTCAAATAATCTGATTTATAGTGCAGAAGTCGTTTTCTTTGTTTAAACTTTTCAACAAAGTTATGTAACGAAATACCGTTAGTTTATTTTGTTGAAAAACTTGTTTATTTTGGTTTGCGTACGTAAACTTTTTTTAATATTGTAAAGAAATAAGGAAATTTTTTCTCATTATCTGATATAATCGGATTAAGAAATACCGAACAGTAGGAATTCAAGGGTGTATACAAAACATCGACTTCGTTAAAAAAGTAGGCTAAGAATCAAAACAAAATTATTTTTTGGAAACTTTACTTTAGAAAAAAATATATATTTTACATTGTTAATGAAAAGCATTATATATATATATATATATATATATATATATATATATATATATATATATATATACAGGGTGTCCAAGATAAGGATCCTAAGCATGGGGATCTCGGAAACAGTTGGAGATACGAGGTCGGTTAAATTAGAGAAAAGTTGCGCAATTTAGTGCTAAATTAAACGCAGTTAAAAAAATTTAAAAATTTCAAACACTTCCGGAGATTTCCGGAAAAAAACGAAATTTGGCAAAATCGTTTTTAATTTTTGCAGGCTTTATTTAAAGAGATATCAGAAAATAAAAGGTAGATTCTCATTGCCACTTTTTATTTTTTATAATATGGTCTAAACAAAATTTAAATCCGACGTTTCGTTTCTGAAATACCATCATGAACTTTCATTTTTTATATGGAACAAAAAAAAGTATCCCATGTATTTGATAGAATTTTTTATTACAAATTCAACGATGTATCACCCTTGCATATCGAATACGTAGTTCAAGTACTTTCCATAAGAGCTCCATGAGAGCGAGAGAGAAAGGTATATCAGTTTTATAAAAGCCAATGAACTACACACTTGATATGCAAATGTGATACACCGTTGAATTTGTAATAAAAAATGCTATCAAATACATGGGATACTTTTCTTTGTTCCATATAAAAAATGAAAGTTCATGATGGTATCTCAGAAACGAAACGTCGGATTTAAATTTTGTTTAGACCAAATTATAAAAAATAAAAAGTGGCAAGAAGAAGCTACCTTTTATTTTTTGATATCTCTTTAAATAAAGCCTACAAAAATTAAAAACGATTTTGCCAAAATTCGGTTTTTTCCGGAAATCTCCGGAAGTATTTTGAATTTTTAAAATTTTTAAATTGCGTTTAATTTAGCACTAAATTGCGCAACTTTTCTCTAATTTAACCGACCTCGTATCTCCAACTGTTTCCGAGATCCCCATGGTTAGGATCCTTATCTTGGACACCCTGTATATATATATATATATATATATATATATATATATATATATATATATATATATATATAATCGAAGGTTTTCGGGCATCTCGTGTATATAATGAGTCCCTCTCAGGACTGTAAGGCAGCTGACGTTTCGGTGAAATCTCATTCACCATTTTCAAAGCTCACTGTATGGCGTCCACGAGCGCTCGTGTATATATATATATATATATATATATATATATATATATATATATATATATATATATCGAGAGAGAGAGAGAGAGAGAGAGAGAAGTTTTCGTCCGTGTAATTTTAAAATAAAATAGGAAATTCTTAGCTATACGGGCATAAAGACCGTCGATAAATATTACTCTCATGGTAAATAGTTCGGAGGTCCCCAAGATAATGGAAAAGCTCCGGATCCGAAAAATAACGACAGCGCTGTTCCGTCCTTGTATGGAACTCATCAGGCCATTGAGTTCGGTACAGACCATCATCTCGCATCTGTATCCTATAAACAGATTTCACAGTTGAAAAATAGTAAATAAGATATAGTGGCGACATCCCGATGAATTACTCAATAACACCAGAGCATCACAAACCAACAATGTTGTATAAAACCGCCATGTGATGGCGCGACAGTAAATTAAAAACAGAATATTCAAAACTCGATATACGAAAGGTACTACTCCAAGGATAGAGGTCGCATTATTCGGCATCGGCAACCAAACCAACCACGAATTCCGCAATTTAAGTAAAGTGTCGCACCAACGATCTCCCTAAAAGAGCTGTTGCGTATTTTTTAAGCCAACAAAGATAAAAAAGAAATAAGTTTTTGTCTGTATAATTTTAAAATAAAATAGGAAATTCTCGGCTATGTGGACATAAAGACCGTTAATGGAAAAAATTGAAGCATGAATAAAAGTCAACGATCCAATAATAAATAACTTACGATAAACAGACACTGTTATTCTGGCTAATAACGAACAGGAGTTCAAGTTGATTGTAAATAAAATTTTTGAAGTGGAAAAGAGGAAGGGCTTGCTTATAAATATAGAAAAAAACAAATTTATGAACGTTAACAGAAACATCTATCTCAATACCGGTACAACACTCGAAACAGTCGTAAGCCATTTCTATGATTCACAATATGAAATTAAATGTCGTAACGAGCAAGACAGACAAACATTCCTGAAATTTAACATGCTTCTGTGTAACCATAATCTTTTTGAGTCGTTACAGAATAATAAAATGTTATTTGTGGTCAGTGTTGCTTGATAGGATGGAATCATGGACGCTAAAAGTCACGTCTATTAAGAAATTAGAGACATTTGAAATGTGGTTTTTGAGAAGAATGGTTCGAATTTCTACGGTGCAAAATACAGAATACCACAAGTTATTCTCCAAGGAAAAATAGAAGATAAACGACACCTAGCCCGTCAACTCTTTTGGCTACGGAACATCAGGCAATGGATGACAACTTTATAGAAATATATTAAGCAGTCAAGGAAAAATAATTAACACTGAAAATAAAGCTGATTTATAATTTTATTTTATTTTACTAAGGACATTTATACACTACAAGAAATATAAAATATTAGAAAATTATTTGTTTTCACCTATCTAGCTGGGTAATCGCATTTTAAAGTTTCACAAACTATGATGAGAGGGCAACAAGTTTACCAATAAAACCAAATTTTATTGAAGTAATCTTAAATTTAAAATTTAATAACTTATAGGTTATATTCGAGAATTTTTTGTTATTTTTCCATTCTGAAATCTCTTTATAGGAAAAAAGCCTGATATAAAAAAGATGCTAGTTTTTGTATCAGCGGACATTTCTTTCCAATTTCCAAAATCAGAAAATTCAAATATTTTTGAAATTTTTTAGTTTAAATTTGTTTCTTTTTAAATGAGATTTTCAGTTGTTAAATTCAATACGTCTGTGAAGCTTATTGTGAAATATCAAAACATTTAGTTGTTTTAAATTCCTGAGTTTATTCTTTTATTATTGCCAGTACCAAAAATTTTATTAATCGACCTTTACTTCACTATATTTTATAGTACAAGTTCTAACTTCCATATCAAAAATTGTATTTATTATTTTCACGTTAATGAATTGGATCTGTTATATACCCAGTATAATTTTACTTTCTGATATAGTTATTAGAGGACGCAATCAGTGTATATTATATTTATTGTACCTTTCATATAATATTTGTATATGTTTTGAATTTAACAATAGCCAATGATTATTAGGCTCTTTCTTCTACGAAATTTCTCCATTTTAACAAATGAAAATATATTATCCATCGTCAGTTTTATGACTTATCTACCCATTTGTACATTTATTTTGACCTATCTGGATGTATATCTACTGATAATATCTAGATTGATTTCGTTTAGTAATGAACTTTAATAATATCAGGCGTTTAGATTTCATATACGGGTCGGTAGTATTATAGCTTATTATTTTCGAATTATTTATAGACATATATATATATATATATATATATATATATATATATATATATATATATATATATATATATATATATATATATATATATAAAGGTGTCTTTTTTCGTTAAGATATAGAGGAAGGCAGTTTATTCTTTGCGAATTCTACTCGGGTTTTCTCTCAATACTACTATTTTTGATCACCTAATCGTCTCATCAGGGCCCCTATCCTCGAAAGTGTGATGTGAAAGGTGATGTAAATGGCGATGTGAACTTTTTGACAGTAAAAGTCGTATTCTTGAAAAGCCAATGTTGCCAGATATGAACGTGCTAAAACCCGAGAATTTCAAAAATAAAATGGATGACAGATTGAATTGTGCTGTCAGACCGAAAGTGTCCGTAGTATATTTTGTTGCCATTTTAGGTAAAAAGTAGTTTTAGTACTTTAAATTAATCGTCAAAAGTAAAAAAAAATAGTGCTGTTGTTATTTTTGTGAAGTTATTAATTGCCATTACAATATTTGTACTTTGCCTGGATTAAATTTATCTTAAATTGACACTCTAGAACTGTTAAACAAAAATGCGTACAAAGAGCCAAGTACTTTAAAATTCTAATATATAAAGAAAAAGGGATATCAAGAAAAACAGCAATCATATGTACAAAGTAATATACTGACAGTAATTGCAGAAAGCCTGCACTGATAAACCTTGAAACGGTGGAAATTACAACACTACGTAGTATGATTAAAAGCCATCATCCCAATCCACTACGGAAACTATCCAATCAGTTATTTATTGTATGAATTCACAAACTGTCCACTTACTACAAGATGTTCTGTCCTGACAACTAAATTTGAAAGAAAACCTGAAACTTGAACAATGATAGAGAAACTGTTTATGACCAGGGACCGAAACCAAAGGTCAGACAGAAGACGTCCATTAAAGATACTGGCGGATCTCACATTCAACTTTTAATATAGTTTTTTTTTTATTTTATAAAGATTTGTAGAGACTTGAAGATCAAATGTACCATAAATAAGGTTTTTATGCTGAAGGACCTCATTCGTTGGTTTTTAGGGTTTATATTTATATGTCCCGATAAATTATAATCATATTATTTATTTAATTGAAGTGTGGTACAGTGTTTAACACAGTCTAATTAAGTTAAGTGCTCTAGTTAACATAATTTAAATATAAAATTTGTTACTTATTTAAATAAAAGTTTCAGATAGCTTACCAATTGTGATTTCTCAAATTTATTATAAGTTGCGTCGTGAAAAGAATTATGTTAGATTTAACTGTTTAAAACTAAGATACTAGGCTATTATGGACACAAGTATTTATGTTAAATCCGTAAGCAGAACTGGCCCTAGAAAAACATTTTTAAATAGCACGCTCATACAATTGAGTTATGAACAGAATCTCCTGTAATAATTTTATATGTCTGTACTCTCAAATTTGCTTAATATTTGCGAGACATATTCAACTTTCTAAGGATATTTTATTAAAAAATTTGATAATATTAAAATTATCGGGGTACCACCTAATTAACGTTTCAACTATTTATTCAAAAAATAAAACGTCTTAAAGAAACGGTTCGTCAACATATTATTTTTTTTAATGACGAGCTATTTTGAAGAACCAAAAATAAAATAAACATTTTTAATACTATTTTATTTTTTGAAATCCGTGCGTTAAATATGTCATTTAGCGGCTGACATTTGATTTGCGCATGTTTCACCGTTCGCTTGCCTTCCACCGGGTGAACGAGGATACGAATGATGAACATTTCAAGAATACACGTTCGCCACCTTTTCACCGTTCACTTCACGTTCCCCAGGATAGGGCCCCAGAGCACCTTTAACCAACCGAGAGCAAAATGCACAGGAGACAACTGTCTCGCAGAACTTGATACGGGCTGATATTTTACGAAATGCGGATTTTAAGTAGAAAGTTGTTTTCTGTGTATTTTGCTCTTAGTTTGTTATAGCTCTACTGATGAGATCATTAGGTGGTCGAAACTAGTACGAAGAGAGAACCAGAGTAGAATTCGCAGGGAATAAACGGTCTGTTCTCTTTCTTAACGGTCTTAAGGAGAGAAAAACAACTTTTTCAAATACATATACCGTGAAATTATTTATTTTTAGTTTATAAAGTTATTTTTCCCATGTTTTGGAAAATGCATTTAACAGATTAGTAACATAAATCTTGTCAAAGAATAAATTCATTAACAATATTTGTTTGAATATTTTGTAGTTTTAATGAAACAAATTATTAATAATAAGACGTGTATCAGTCAATACGTATTTACAAAAGAATACAATTTATTTGATCATAAAAAATCTAAAACCAAGGAAACTTATATCAGCTTTCCTTACGATGTTAAGAGCTATTGAATTTCAATCCTTGTGTGATCAATAGTATGGATTTCCTGAGAATTATTTGCGTTTGTTGACACTCTGGACGCCATATTGGACCTGCTGTCTTGAATTTCGTAAATAAACTACAGTAACTTAATGGTTCGTTAAAAGGAAATATTTTAAGCCCATATCCGATCGATTGAATTTTTAAATTTTTTTACAAACATACCTTTTCTGACGTATGCCTTTTCGCCACACTAGGTGAATGTATATAAACAGAAATACTAATCTGCTTAGTTATTACTACAAAATATTCTACTAAACATTGCCATTACATTCTTTTATTTTAAACAGTGTATATAAGAGGTTAAAAATTATTAATTTGTCTTGGACTTGTGTTTCTGCTGCTTATTTGATAAATGACTTTGCCACTTTATCAGCTTATAAATCGAGCGTAATTCTTGTAAACTGTTGCAAAACACGATAAAAGTGTCAGAGCCTTTTTCATAAAATGTATCTTTTTAAGTTTACCGACTTGGTTTACAATGGGGCAGGGTAGCATACTACACACGTTAGATTTATATATACAAAATTGAGGTACTCTACATTTTTTTTTACACTGTGCCCAAAATTAAGTTACCCACCTTTCGGCGTAGAAAGTAATTTTTATTTTCATAAAATTTATATAATATTTTCTTTACAAAATTCTACAGGGTGCTTGAAATTTGCGCTAGGGTTTAGTACAGACCCTATATATCTATATCTATATATATATATATATATATATATATATATATATATATATATATATATATAATATAAAATAGAATAAAATATTGGCGAAGCGGACGTGAAAATTTGTCAATCTACATGATTCTCGTGTTAAAAAGTGCGGAGCACTCCAAAATATGGAAAACTCCGGGTCCGACAGATGGCGACAGCGCTGTTTCGTCCTAATATGGGACTCGTCAGGCCACCGCAGTTGGTACAAACCATCATCTTTTTAACACGAGAATCATGTAGATTGACAAATTTTCACGTCCGCTTCGCCAATATTTTATTCTATTTTATTTTAAATTACACGGACAAAAACTTATCTACTTATTTATTTTTATATATATATATATATATATATATATATATATATATATATATATATGTAACGAACCGAGAGCAAAATGCACAGAAAATAACTGCCTACTTAAAATCCCCATATCATAAAATATCGGCAGGATATTACACGCAAAACTTAATGCTAGGGAGCCCCTATGGGATCGCCGCTATCTCCTGCACTCGCTAACTTATTTATGGAACACTTTGAATGAAAAGCTTTAGAGACCTCTTCACACAAACCGCCACTGTGGCCGCGTTACGTAGATGACACATTCATTATCTGGCAACATGGAGAAGAAAATCTCAAAAGTTTCCTAAATCACATAAACAGTATACATCCAAAAATCAAATTCACCATGTAGACAGAACAGGAAAGAAAACTACCGTTTCTAGATATTCTACTGAAAAGAAAAGAGGATGGCTTTCTTTCGCACACTGTCTACAGAAAGTCCACTCACACCAACAGATACCTAAATGCCGATTCACATCACCACCCCGCCCAATTATTTGCAGTAGTGAAATCATTTGCGTTTCGATTGCAGTCCCTTACAGATCAAGAAAATTACTACAAAGAGATGAACATACTGCAAGACGCCCTATTAAAAAACGGTTATAAAAAAGAACATATAGACATGGCTCTAAAAAACAAAGACTTGGCCCCAAAAAATCGCGAAAACCAAGAGAATAGCTCCAAAGCTTTTGTTCCTTATGTAAGAGGCACCACAGACAAGATCGCAAAAATTCACAACATTGAAACCATTTTCATGACAGATTGTAAAGTAAAAGATCTCTTGCCAACACCTAAAGAAAGAATCCCTCTAGAAAACCAGGGAGTGTACGAAATTCCATGCGGAAAATGCAGCTCATATTACGTAGGCCAAACTAACCGTAAAATAACCGCCAGAAGAGAAGAACATATAAACGCTGTCAAGCAAAAAACAACTTCTTCTGCTCTGGCCCAACACTGGTTAAACACAGGACATAAGATAAATTTCTCAGGAACAAAAATGTTATCGAGATGTAAAAACCTGTCCACAAGAGTTATAAGGGAAGCCATTGAAATTTCAAAGAGGCCCAACGACTTAAATAGCAGAAATGATAACCAGCGAGTCCCTAATACCTGAAAAAAATTGCCTACAAAACATCAAACAGTACCACTTAGTAACGAAACAGATTACAACTCGGCAACGCAACCCCAAACCCTGGCAACAGGGCCGATGACACGCATCAGGTCTCGCAATCTAATTGGCCAGAACCATTAGAAAAACGAACGCGTCCGACGTACACACGGGACCGACAGCACCCGAGTCGCAGGCGTCAGTTCGCTCGTAGACGCTATACAGTGAGCTTTGAAATGAGAGGGACTCAGCACATACACGGGATGCCCGAAAACCTTTGATTACACATCACACCCGTGAGCATATAATATAGGTAGGGTTTTAATTAAGGTTTCCCATGTATTTGAAAAAAAGAAAGAAGATGAGAAATCCGAACCAAAAATCACACTGCCATACGTAAAAGGTGTAACAGACGTAATTGAAATAATTCTGAGGAAGAATGACATATGCTTAATTTAAAAGCCACAAACCACAATATACTAAATATTTGGCAATCTCAAAGACAAAATACTACTGGAAAACCAGGGAGTGTACAGAATCCCATGTAGAGACATGGGATTCTGTACAGAAGAATCGCTAGCAGCGTCCAAGAACACAAAAATATTATAAATAATAAGCTACCACATCAGCTTTATTCCGATATCATCAGGAGATAGGACACACTATAAATTTCCAGGAAACGAAGCAGATCGCACCCATAAAGCACTATATAACCCACATCATCAGAGACGCTCTCGAAATAGAAAAATACAAAAACTTTAACAACAGACATGATGCACAAAACATCTCAAATACATGAAAAACTCTAATCAAAACCCAACCGAAAATAACACACCAGAAAAAGTAATAACAAACCAGTAAAAGTATCGCTTGCAAATGTTAGCTGAGATTTTGGCTAAACGTCGTTAACATTTTTTCTACTGCTGAATGGATTGAAAACCGGAAAGCTGCGGGGGTCAAGATAATTCATTTAAAAGTCTACCCATTAATAAACAAATATATTTAATAATTACTTCATACAATAATCCTTACGTTGAGGTACGACACAATTCAGTTTATCAATTTTTTGTCGTTCTAACTGCGACTTGGGTTGCAATGAGGTATTTTATCCTACATTTTCGTTTTTTTATCTTTCTTGTCACTTTTAAATCATAATTGCACTCTTTGTAGTGTTTTAAAAATGTTTTAATTATAATATAAATTATATTTTAAAAATATAGTAACATACCTCACATTGTTATAGCTGTGCGAATATTCTTCAAACAAATGTTATAAATAATGAAGCTGTAATATATGCTCTTATAAACATTTTTACTACAATCATAAAAGCCCTCCAAGTGGAAAAAACAATTTATTATAAAACTAAATAAACCTCACTTCTCAAAATTAATTTTAGAGGGAATATTTGTATAGTATTTTAGTATTTGAATAATTTAAAATGTAATTTTATTGTGGTAGAGAAATATTATACCTAAAATTGTAGAGAGGTAGAAAAGCTACAAGAATAATAAATTAGATAGTTTTCATAATTGGAGTTCTGAATTGCAGGTCAGTTTTAATAAGTTATTTTGTTAAGTTACCACTTGTTGCTGTCTTTATTATATAAAATTGTAAATTGTGAGTCTTTAAGATTTTTCTATTAGATTTTTTAGGCTTTACGCTAATCTAATATAAACCAGGGATATTTAGACTAGGCGATAGGTGCTTTATTTCTTTAGATTAATAGTCAAGGTGACGTCTTTCAGAAATTTAAGTTTGCAAAATAGTGCCGTGTATTTCCATAGCAGGTGTTTCGCTGTTTCAGCTGCACGATCGCAGAAATGGTAAATCTCGTCCTCATCTTTGTCCATCTTTTTGAAATGATATCTCAGAGGGCAATGCCCTGTGAAGAAAGTCGTTTTTATTCGAATATGTCTTCTTGGGACATTGAGAAGCCTCTGTTTTTTTACGATGAGTTTATACATTTTTTCGCTTGTTTGAGACCAAGCTTATTATTCTACCTTAATTTTATCTGATTTTGTTCCCAAGTCTGTAGCTCCTCTTTTATGTGACTTTTTGGTAATTCACACAAAGGTTTCAGACCTAAAAAAAATGTTCTTGTCCCGTCTTTGGCAAGTCTATCCGCTTTCTTATTTTCTTTGATTCCTTTGTGCCTTGGCACCCACAGTTCCAAGACAACTTAGACTCATTGGTGCTTGACTTGAAGGCTTTTAGCGCTACTTGGCTATCTAATAATATGTATATTTTGATTTTTACTGTTCCTATTTAGGCACTCGTCGGTGCAGATTTTAATTGCATATATTTTTGCCTGGAAGGTGGTGGGAGTGTTTTCTAGGGATTTTGCAATTCCGAAGCCTGGGTCTGATACTCCAACTCCTTATTTCGTCTTGGCTTCATCAGTGAACTAAACCATTGAGTCCTTCTCTAGTTGAACTAATCCCCTCTCTGTTCGCATGGTGGCAGTCAGTTACTACTTCATAGAATAACTCAAAACCATGCATCATAAATTCAGTCTGTCGATTTTGATACAGATTTTGTCTGGAATAATGTCCAAAATCTTTATATGCTTAACAACGTTTCCAGTTTATCATGTGGAATATGGGATATCTGCACTCCTCAAGATCTATTGTACCCCTCTTCTGTTGCTAAGTCGTTGAGGACGTCTCGCCGACTAAAGCAGGTCCTTCAGTCCTATTTCTCTTAGGAAACTCGGCATGTGGGACGTCTTCAAATTGGGTAGATCTCCCTGTTCTATTCAATAGGTATCGCATACTAGGATTTTGCAAGATGATGCATTCTGAAAGAATGTGGATTTAATGGAATTTCTATTAAATTTCTCAATGGTATCTCTGCCTTACTCAACCTTGTGTTAAAGTCTTTCACGAAGTTGAACATCTTTCTCATTTCACCTGGAGGATATTCTAAGTTTGCTGATTTCTGTATAAGAGATGAAGCATTTATTGATTCTATCTATCATCATTCTAAATGGTGTCTTCTTTGCGATACTCTCCACTAATATCAGGTTTAGAATTAATTCTATACAAGCTGTTGGGCACGTTTACTCTGTAGTAATATGATGAGGTAAATTGTAATAGTATATCTTAACTTAAAAAAATATATATTTGAAATTGTTCTAAAAAGTTATAATGTTTATATAAAATATTTACCCACATTGGATGTAATGCAAGGGTGCAGTACAAATGTAGTTTTAAAATAGAAAGTTAATTATATATAATGTCCCAGAACAGTAGCACCAGTATCTTTGAAAATGCATGTTTATATATCAAAGTTTTCCTACTAAATTATACAACTAGAGAAATATAACAACTGGAAACCGATAAAAAACACATGTTTAATTTAATAATCTTTAGCAGTAGTCTATTTATTCTGAATATTGATACCACATACATGTTTCGTAACTTTTCTTATTTATAACATATATTTTTTTATAACTCTAAAAATGAGTTTTTTTAGAAATGTCAAAAAATAGTAATATTAAAAATCCAATGTTGAATTAAATTTTCTGTTTATAAAAACAGTGTTGGTATTAACAAATTTCGTAGAATGGTGCTTCTGATCGAGTCCAGGAACCTTCAGTTTGTCATCCTGATACACTATACACATACAAAAAGTTTGTATTCTTATACCTCTAATAGTAAATATTTTCGAAACTGTTGAATTTAACCACGGAGTATGCCATTTAAAAAGTATTCTAAATTTGTTGGAGATTTAAAATTAGTAGTAATATACAAGGTATTCTATTGAAAAAAAAATATAAGTGACATCCTCATTTGACAGTTATTGACGTCACTGGCATATGGAATGCACAGCTAAATACAAGAATTTTAGTTGTGAAGGTTGAAAAAAGTCGGGTTCCGCTATCACCTTCCATTCGTCCTTAATTAAACCGTTCCGAAACATTTTCTGAGCCCTATATATATTTTTACCTGCATTTATCTTACCTTAGAAATAGTGACTGAAATTGGTTGGAGCTAATCTTAAAAGTAAATTCAGAATCGATTCGTGCAAAACAATAAAAAGCCTCTTGTAATGGAAGATTCAGGTGTACAGTGGAAATATAAAACGGTGAGTGTTTTTTTAAGGACGAATTTCGAATTTGTTAAAGGTACATTTTTAATAAAAAATCTATTTAAGAGTCAGCAAAGTAAAAATTTGCCAATATAAAAGGAGTAGCATTACTCGTTAATTAAAATTAATTAATTAAGCGTTTAATGAAGAGTTAAGTAGTGTCACACTTCAGTTAAATTATCACATGGATGAAAATTTAAACATAGAGTAACATGTTGAAAATATCGTAAATTATATTAGAAATTCTGCGATATAGTGGAAAAAAATGTATACGCTTGAAGGTGTGGCGTGTGGCTTTTTATCATTTTTTATAAAAAAATCATGTGATAAAATAAAACTCTCAGTTAGAAAAACTTTAAACTAAATTACTAGAACAACAACTTTTTAAATATATATATATATATATATATATATATATATATATATATATATATATATATATATATATATATATATATACACGCTTATTTTACGACAAAATATTAAATTGAAGGTTTAATATTGTCTCAAACTCCCTAAATAAATTAAATAATATGGCATACAGTGCTAAAACTCCAAAATTTCGTATTGCCGAAGCGGGGAGACCCAGACATTAAACGACGCGGTGGCGGCATTTTGATTCTATACTTCCCCGATTTCAGAGTGCGACGTCACCACTACTATAAAAGCGAAATGTCAGCTGCGAAATTAAGAACATTACGGGTTGCTCTTCTTCAGATAACTGTTCTGTTTTTTTGAGGAGCTCGTGGTTTTCAAAGTAGGTTTTCTTTGACAACGTAACATTCTACAGACAAAGATACCGTCGATAAAAAAGCAAGGTTAGCGGCGCGTACGAGTTACTTAATCTACTCGTCCTGGCTTAAAAAATAATTACCAGAACTGACAAAGTGGAGATAACCTGATTTGACATTGCGACTAATAGTCAGCTTCGTGTTCGCTATAAAGGTATGAAAAAGCCGATATTGACGAAATAAACCCCAACGTGACAGTGGAGAGTGAAATAAACCCCGATTTCACAAGCGGAAAATGCGATGAATTCAGTACTTAAAAGAGCGTTAAAAAGTTGGAAAAGAAAAAATGTAATAAAAACTTTTTCCTAATTGGCTCATTCCCTAGTAGCGTTACCTAAGATAAAATAAAAATTTTCGTTAACTCTGAGCTGCACTCATTCCTTTCCTATCCCGGTAAGCGAGAAGAAAAGTGAGGCGGCTGGAGTTTTCATTCTAGTCGGGAAGTTTGGCTGAACTTCACCAACCCTTGATTTGTGTGGAAATTTAGGTTTTACACGAATAATTGATAAGGCGAAAATTCTTAAAATAAATTAATCCCAACGGAAACGAACTTCCACATTTCCAAAAGAATAAAAAAAAAATATAAATATATATATATATATATATATATATATATATATATATATATATATATATATATATATATATATATATACCTTCAATAATATTTATTTTTTAACTTGGATTGACATTACCAATTCCTTATTTGACGAAACATGTAGAAATATAATCTTGAATAAAAAACAGAAAAGTGAAGATTAAAATCAGTGTTGTTTTCGCTGCAAATTATGTGATATGTATATATGTTTATATTTATAAATAATTATCCATACTTTAGATAAATATTCTATGAAATTGACTCTGTATGCTAAATGATAAATGAATTTTCGTTTATCAAATCCCACGTCAGGTATTATAACCCACACCTTTACATCTTACGGAATATCGTATAATATTATAGAAATGACATGTCATTTTAAGAATTTTTAGACACTTTTAGTGGGCGTTTTCTAAGTGGCAAATATATAATATCATTTATTTGGACGTTTAAACAAATTAAAACTGTTATACGTTTACATTTGTATGATGTAAAAGAGTTAAATGCTAATAATTAACATTGTTGTAAGGGTTTTAGTAATTTCAAAATTAATTAGTTTTTTAATATAGTTTAAGGGTTTTTGATCTTTCCAAATACTTAATAAGCTAAAAATTACCCATAAGAAAGAATGTGTTTACAAAGTTCCATGTCGAGATAGAATTTTGGAATATAAAACTCATACACAAAAAGGTAGAACGTCGAGATCTGGTATTACAGAGCATGCCTGGGATAAACAACGCCATATAAATGGTCTAAAGCTGCCACAATATTTACGGAACCCAACGTGAAAAATAGAAAATTTATAGAAGCAGCTGACATTAAAAACAACAATGAAGTCTTCAGTAAACCTAGTGTTGAGATACCTAATTTTTGGCAACTGCTACTTTGTTATATCAAATCATCGAGGCGTGTACAGTGTAACGAAAGTTCGCGCTTGAATGGATACGATCCTTATTTAAGCTCGTAGTAAGACAAAACATTCAGTTCATACTTGATAACGACTAGAAATACAACTTAATCGAAACACCATGTAAAAAAATAAAATTAAAGACAATGGATATCCGATAACCACATTTTGATCAACCTAATAATATGGTTTATTTTAATATATCGTTCATTTGAATGGCGGTTATTGGGAAAACACTTTCCATGAAATATAAAAAAAAATTAAGAAATAACATGGGGTAATTTCGTTATTTTGATGCCACCGTTCGGTATCGGATTCAAAAAATACAAAACGTATGCCTGAGGCTGATGGATGACGTTAGCCATTTTACGGCAAAGGGAGAGAAATTCTATATCGTAAGAAAAAGTGGCTCAAGATAATGGCGTATAAGAAACACGAGTTAAAATAAAAAATCACATAATCAAATTCAACGCACACGTACCTGTGAAGCATAGTTGGTATTTGTATCAAGAAAACTATATAAATATCTATGAATCAGATCAATTAGTCTAATATAATTTTAGTAAAATTAGAAACATTAAATTTCTGGATTGAGCGAAATACTTATTCTCTGCTTTGCTTGAAGCCCTTTGAGTTTAATTTATGTCCAATAAAACTGAACAAATTTTGAATTGTAAATGTGTTTAAAAAATGAATTAAGGAATATCAACTGTAACATCAAGGTTCTCTAGCGTTCTAGTTTTACCACATGAACTTTAGATGTCAATATTTCCTTGACATTTTAAAGCATAGAAGCCTGTGCTACCTGAAAACAAAATTTACAGCTGAGAATGCGGTTCTTGCTGATCAGGTATGAATAGTTGTGAGGGAAGCATTTACAACCAGACTTTTACATCTTCAAGTTTTAATTTTCTTCACAAGAAATGAACAAACTCAGTATTGAACGTAAAATCACCTATTTTTTTTTTAATTGGACAAAAAACTTTATATGTCCATAACTGTTTTAAATTCCATTCCATAAACTATGGATTTACCAGCAAATCTAATCAAATATTTAACCACTGCTATTTTAAGCTTAATAAATGCACAACTACGGGTATCACCATATTACACGATATGCAAATTTAATCAGACCTCAGCTACACCCAATCCGTTTAATTTTCAATATTAACGCCGTAATAGACAAAGAAAACAATATCTATTTATTCACTGTGCGAGATAAAGCAAAAACGCTGCCGGCTACAGCTTTTGTTGAGAGCGGAGTATTGAATCAATCTTATTAGTAGTATCGTCAGGATAGGAAATCAGCAATATAAATTGTGTATTTATTCTTTTTTTCTATTTATTCGAACAATATTAAATTTTTTCAATTATTAAGCGTTGAAAACCATACTTCCATTTTAAGTTCTTTGTTGTCTGTTTATTTTCTTATATTTCGTAGTTGTGTAAAATCATGAAAGAAATTATAGTTGCTTCGAATGACCAGAAAAAGTAAGCAAAACGATAAATGTTTTGTAAAGAATATCGTTAATTGTATTTTTGCATTTCACTACATTTCCTTCCGTCTTTTATTAATCTCTTCAGTACTGTAACTTTCACTTCTATGCGGATGACACTCAACTATATCATTCTTTATCAGAAAGTCACCGAAGTCCAAATCTTAATCAACCCGGACTTAAATCAACTTCAAACAGTTGTTTTCAATCACTAACTTAAAATAAATTCCGCTAAATCATACGTCATCATTTTTGGAAACCTGGCTCAAATAGAATTTATCAGAAATATCACTAAAATTAAAATTGATAACAAGACTTTACGCTTTTCTGGCTTCTGTAAAAATTTGGGTCAAATATTAGATTCAAAGTTGCATTTCAAAGGAACAACGTACAGCTAAGTAGTATATTTCTTGTGGTATTTTCAAGCCTATATATGTCAAAGATATTGTTTGTGTAGAAAGGTTCCCAAAGCTGCTATGCGATTCTCTCCTTCTTTCCCAATTTAACCACTGTAATGTGGTGTACTTTCCTTGTTTTGATGGCTTAGTTCAGTATCGCATTCAACAGGTCAAAATGCATGTCTGACATTAGGAAGAGAAATCACATTTTTCCTTTTTTTATTTCAATCCCAATAGCTTAATAGATCTAATAGATGTAAATTGCATATGCCTTGTCATATAAATTACACAGGGCGACCAGGGTAAGTAATAGAAACCCTAGTATACCATCCCGAAGGATTATATTGCGCTGGATCCGAATTTGGATTTAGAATTGCTCTATCATGTCCGGTTTTTTAGATATCCTAATCTAAAAGTGCAAAAACTAGTAGGAGCACCTGAAAGTATGTATCATCTTTTCTTTTTAAAATCAATTTTGAAATATGTAGATATCAAATTTGCGTCTCACCAATATACTCGAATGCAAGCCAAAAACAGAGTGAGATTTGGATCTCGCATCCCTAGAAATTCGAGCCTTCTCCACCGCTTCGTAAAGGGAACTAATACCATAACTGAATCGGGTCTTCTTCTAAGACCCTAAGCCTCTCAAATCCAAGTCTTTTAAATCTCGAGTCTTTCAAACCCAAGTTTCTTGAATACCAATGCATGTCTTTTTATCGTAGATATTTCAGACCGTCTATTAGAGGTTTAATTACTAGTTTATCTAACTTTGCTACGTAATATTTTGAGTATTTCTGTCTGTATGAGAGAGGATATACCAGAATGTAAAAAAGTTTTTATGGAATAATTCACGTCTCGAGTTAACACGTAGGTAATTTTTTTCTGATACTGAAGCAGTTCTTTGCAGTCCAGAAAGTTTCTAATTATTACCTTACTAATGCTCTCAAAAATATTGGAAAAAGTTATTTAAAATCAACTCCGGGAACATGTAGAAACAAATAAAATATTACTAATTTATCAGTCTCGGTTTAGGCAAGGTCATGGTTGCAGTACAGCTCTGTACTGATGACATTTTTGAGGATACCAACCGGGGCAAGTTTACTTTGCTTACGATTACTCTAGAGCCTATGATTCCCTGCAACATGAGGTGTTAAGGGGCCATTTTTCACTATATTGTCTTATCTGAATCAGCAACAAGGATGTTATCAAACTTTCTAACGGGAAGGACCCAGGCTGTTGTTTATAAGGAAAAGAAGTCATCCTTTTTAGGCATTGCCACTGGAATCCCGCAGGTATTCATTGTATCACCTCTACTTTTTAGTTTATATATTTCTCTATTTTCTAACTTCTTTAAATTCTGTAAACAGCATTACTATGTTGATGATGTACAAATGAATTTGTCCTTGTCCGCTATAAATTTTGATTTGTATAACTTCAGTTTTCTTGCGGTTATTCTTTAAAATTAAATCCACAAAAAACAATAGCTCTTTTATTTGGTAAGAAGAGGGATAGAAATAATTTTATGCGCAACTACAGCGAGCTTGTAAACGTGAATAATATTAACATGACCTTTAAAATACAATTAAAAATCTCTGTCTTCACCTAGATTAAAATCTAAGATTTTCATACCACATTATAGAGTCGTTAAAAAAAGCTTGTATAAACCTAAAACTTGTTTTCCAAAATCGTCATTTTCGAAATTGGGAATTTCAGATTTTGCTGTGTGGCAGCTTATTGCTCTCGCATCTGAATTACTGTGATACTGTCTATGGTCCATGTTTGTCTTGTCCTTGGACACTGAACGAATACAAAAACTACAGAATTCTGGGGATATGAAAATTCGAACATGTTACTTATAAATTAAAAGAAATCTGTTGGTTGGATATGCAACAGAGGTGACAATTGCAATCTACTTGTCAGTTTTTCCCATAATTTATCAAGAAACACCCAAATATTCGTATAATAAAATCAGGTTTCGATGCGATGTGATAATATTAATGTTCGGTTTAAGGGAAGGCTTACCATTCCCTTCCATTCACTTGGGTTGTTCAAGAGGTCATTTTCGTATAATGTTGGCAATATTTCAATGAAGATGTCATTAATTTTTTTGGGATCGGTGTGGAGACGGAGATTTAGGACAATGGTTTTCGGGAGTATCTTGGGTCTCTGAGTGAATTTTGTCTGTTTTCTTTGGGTATGTCTTTGAAGTTCTGTTTCATTTTTTCATTTAATATAATTAATATTTAGCTGTATTGAAATTAATATTTATGTTGTTATTTAATTTTTCAATAAGTTAAATATTGTTTTTTTTTAAATCTTTTATTTTGAAAAATTTTGATTTTTTTAATTTTACATTATATCTAGTTTTTAAAAATACAATTATATAAGAAAAATTTAGCTCTCAACCAACTGAAAAAACCTTATACTATAAGGACAAACGTTCTCTGTTCTAACACAGTTAGAGACAAAGCACTATCTCAAATTGCAAGAATACCAGGAAAGGGTGGAAGCCTTTCCTATGGTAGTGCACCGCCATCTGTAGACCGGTTTCGAACTTGTTAGTTCTCGTCAGTACAGAGTAGGCCAGCGCACTTCAGCATCGGAAAAGTAAATCCTTTAAGCAACTTATATTAGACAAAATATGAAATCTAATACAAGCGGCGCCATCTCCCAGCATTCCACGCAATCTGAATATAAAATCTCGTAGAGATCTGTATATATAAACTAAAAGTGGATAATATACTTGCAGTTGGGTGTATAAAAATACAATTATATAAGAGAAACTTAGCTCTCAACCAACTGAAGAAACCTTATACTATATGGACAAACGTGCTCCCAATGCTGGGAGATGGCACCGCTTGTATTAGATTTCATATTTTATCTAATATAAGTTGCTTAAAGGATTTACTTTTCCGATGCTGAAGTGCGCTGGCCTATTCTGTACTGACGAGAACTAACAAGTTCGAAACCGGTCTACAGATGGCGGTGCACTACCATAGAAAAGGCTTCCACCCTTTCTTGGTATTCTTGCAATCTGAGATAGTGCTTTGTCTCTAACTGTGTTAGAACAGAGTACGTTTGTCCTTATAGTATAAGGTTTTTTCAGTTGTTGAGAGCTAAGTTTCTCTTATATAATTGTATTTTTATACACCCAACTGCAAGTATATTATCCACTTTTGGTTTATAACTAGTTTTGTTGGGTTATCTGAACAGACGTCAGAGATATTGTTTATCTAAGACGAACTGAAACACGTCTACTATTTCTGAAAATATAGCTGTAAAATGTTTTATTAAATAAGTACATTTATTATTCTTATTACGATTTTACGATATTAAACTATAAGTATATCGTATACCCCTGAAGAATGCTTGTAATTTTTGTGATAAAATTTAATATAATTTACTGTAACAAACTATTTCAAAGCGAAAATTTCATTAAGAGCGCAAAACATTTTGCAAAGGGAATACTATTATTTGACCCTTCTTATTTAAAGTCAAACACAGGAAACTTGGCGATTTCAGAAAAGGGTAAAACTTTCATATGTTAATGCATTTTCGAGAAGAAGAACCATTTGAGACCAAAAGATTCTCAAGAAACCATTTAATAAATTAACGTTGTGTTTTTTGTGAAGTAATTTTTTTAAGAAGAAAATTTAACATAATATGCCGGGATAAAATAAAGTTGAAAAGTAAAGTTATTAAAAGAAAGCAATAGATTTATTTACTTTGATTAATCATTTACTAAAATAAAAAAAAAACAATAATGGATTGAATTGTGTAACTAACTGAAGTGGGCGTATAAAGGATGAGAAAAGCAAATAAATAGTGAGATTATTAGTCTCAGCGCACACGGGAAAGTTTTTAATCAGGCAAATTAGGAATAGGGTGAAAATTTATTAACATCACGCGTAGTTAATTAAAAGTCTTTAGTAGATTTAGTATTAGGAAAAAACTGTTAAAGTGTTTTTTATTGTATATATCGACAGGCAGTTTTGTAATTATGTCTGATATAATCTTCAAAGCCAAATTAATTTATTTCTGATTATTTCAAAATTAACTTTTTGCAAGTGTACCTATTTTGCTACTCTACAGCGATAAATTAACAATAAAAACTTACAGCTCTGTTGTAATATGACACATACAAACACTATATATTACAATAAAATTATATTACGTCAAAAAATGTTATTATTGTCTTTAGTCTGAGGTGGTAAATTGTTGAAAATTCCTAAGTAATGTGCTCCAAGTTTTCCAAATGAAAAGCCTCCCTTTATTCATGAAAAGCCCACGATTACATATTGCAATATTTTCTTTTGTTTTTTTTTTACATAATTTTCAGCACAGTATTTTCTAGAATAAATAAAAAAATTGCATTTTTTTTTATTAAAAGTTAACATGTAAAAACTGTCATGATGACCTTATTAGTTGCTTTTTCCAAAGTAGCCCCCTGTATATTTGATACAGTATGTTTACAATCCTTAAAAGATATTTTGGTCTGAAATAAATATATCTGTAGTGTTTTTGTAAATGATTTTACTCTTCTTTCCATTTTTCTGTAGCAGATACTTGTATTTGAACTCTTGAAAACCCTTTTTGGAGTTGCGAAGTAGTAGATATCTGTTGGAGTTCCATTGTCTTTATTTTTGTTGAATATCACGACGTTTCGGCTAGTAGTTATCTCTAACCGTTTTCAAGTAAAACTAAATAAATCCCTTAGCTACATGACTATTTATACTAAAAGTAAATGCAGTGAATTTGGCAGGTTCAGAAGTCGGAGAGTTCCGGGAACTCGTGATAGGTCGTAAGGGCATGTCTTGGTTATGTATTTTCGGGAGTCCATAAAGATGTGGAGTTTTGCTATGGTGTGGCGTCAACTGAGTCCGGATCCTCTCAGGAATATACCGTTCATGTTTCTTAAGAACGCTATAAATTCTTCCTTCAATTGCAGATGTGGGATCTTTAGCAAGAGATGTATAATTTCCTTTCCTTAAAACTTCGTCAATTTTTTGGTTGTACGTCTCAGCATTCATTACGACTGTAGCGTTTTTTTTATCTGCTGGTAGAATTTTATTACTGGAGTCCTTCTGTAGGTTAGCTAGGGCAGTTTTCTCGTCTTTGCTGATGTTTGGTTCGGTTTTTCTAGATTTTTGTAGAGTTTCTCTTATTTTCCACCTGAACTTATCTGTAAAAGGGTCTTCGATGTTCGCTGAGTCTGCGGCGCTAATTATATCGAGAATGGGAACCTGTTTTGGAGCAACCGTGAAGTTCAAATCTTTGGCAAGTAGTGAGTTTTCCGCTGAGGTTAATCCCTTGGCAGATATATTAGCAATTGTCCTTTGGCTTTGAGATGGCTGTTGTCGTTCTTGTCTGCTCTGGTATTTGGCAAATTTCTTTTGGTGTATGATTTTTTGTTTTGTTCTATCTTTGTCACAAGTAGCGTCCATTTTTCTTAGGATAGGGGCGTAGTCTTCTTCTAATGTATATTCTTTAATTTCTTCGAACCGTTGGCGAATGTCCTCTAGTAGTGTTGCCTTCTTGAAACGATGATAGTTTATCTGTGAACGTATTAATGCTTTACTAGCATTTTCCAATATCCTGTTTGCCCGTTGTCCTGGAACTGGAGATTTTATACGGAAACGATCTGGTATTATCCCCTAATCTCATGCTTATCGTAGAAACTGAATGTGCGTCTCCTCTTTTGTAAGCTTAATCTTGGATTTCTCGTAGCCTCGAAATTTGTCACTTATACCGGATCCATAGCGGGCTTCTAGTGTTTGTTTGAAGGTCATAGACAATGATGTTTCTTGCGAAGTAGTAGATGTCTGTTGGACTTCCATTGTCTTTATTTTTGTTGAATATCACGACGTTTCGGCTAGTAGATATCTGTAGTCGTTTTCAAGTGAAACTAAATAAATCCCTTAGCTACACGACTATTTATATTAAAAGTAAATGCATTTAGATATTTGGGAACTTATTGTACGTAAATCAGGCTCCATAAAACTGAACATTGAGTTCAACATTGGTCATTCTTTTATTCCAGTGAAAGTACGATGGTTCAGTTTTAGATACGCTAGACTGAATCTCTATTTCGTAAAAAAACTTTTAGGGTATCCTCCGTCGCAGGCAGCTTTTGGTGATTAAACGCTATGGCTATGTCTTCGGAATAATTAAATTTTCTACTGTACTGTTTTAGACAGTACTCTTGTTAACCTTCATTTAATTTTCTCAACAAATGTTATATGTGTGTTTGCAATTAAAATAAGTTTGTTGGTGTTCTGGAATAAAAAATTTAGTTATCTGGATTTTAATGTACCCTTGAAATAAAATAATAATATTAGTTTCCACAAATCGATAATTTGGTTATAGTTAAGAAATTAATAATAGCATTCAAGACTTTTTTATATGTCGAAGTTACTTTGCTCTTGCTATAAAGAAAGACTCTTGATATAAGATAATATTCAACAGAACAAAATTCTTTCATTTTTTTTTATGTTAACATAGCTTCAAGAGGAGATATTTTCCATAATTCATATTAACTGAACAGTAAATAGCAAGAACAGCTAAAATTCTAAATCCAAATTACCTAATTAGATTTAACATATAGTTATTTCTAAGTTTTCGTGATTTAATTTAATTTTTCACCATGCTTCTTATTTACTTAGCATCACTGTGTGGTTTTTTATTTATAAGGATAAAACCGGAGATTATTGTCAATTTTGTAAGTTAACTGGGGCATATTTTACTTGTCAGTCTTGTTATGATAAGCGTAAACTTATTTATTTTACAGACATAATATTATTCTTCTATAACAGTGGGTGGACGTTTTATTTTATTTTCTTACGCTTCAGTTGTATTGTAGATTTATCATGAATCTTTGTTGTTTCATGTCGGTTATTTATTAAAACAAATAATGAAATAAGTCAGTTAAATCAGTTAACCGGTTGATTTTAAATTCGAGGCAATAAAAGTTATTTATTTTTGAGCCATAGCATTTGCATTGCAATTTAGGATATTTTTCTTTTTATATTTAATTTGTACAAATATTTATACTAAGTAATGAAAATATAATTTTTTTTTGATATTTGTAAATTCGACATTCTCCGATAAGAAATTGCCCTTTGTCATAAATAAAAGATTAACTAGTAGTGGAAATGTTAGTATAACTAATTTTATAAAAGCAAAAACCATATGTATATTATTTTTATGCTGTCCTTCAGATTATATATATATATATATATATATATATATATATATATATATAAATATGTAGATAAGTTTTTGTCCGTGTAATTTAAAATAAAATAGAATAAAATATTGGCGAAGCGGACGTGAAAACTTTGTCAATCTACATGATTCTCGTATTAAAAAGTGCGGAGCACTCCAAAATATGGAAATACTCCGGGTCCGACAGATGGCGACAGCGCTGTTTCGTCCTAATATGGGACTCGTCAGGCCACCGCAGTCGGTACAAACCATCATTTCGCCTTTGCATCGTATAAGCCATACTTATAATCAAAATACGGCAAATAAGACGACAAAGGCGACATCTCGATGGTCCACTTGATAATACAAGAACCATACAGATTAACAAAGTTTGTAAGAGAACCGTCATATGGTGGCGCGACGGTGAATTAAAACAGAAATATGTAAAATCGAGTACACGAAACGCGCTGCCCAAAAGATAGGGGTCGCATTTTTCGGTACTGGCAAGCAAGCATACCGCTATTTAAGCAGCCAAAGCCACGTGCCGCACCAAACGATCCCACCATGAGAGCATCGTTTAGCGTGTTTCAAAGCCAAACAAGTAAATAAATATGTAGATAAGTTTTTGTCCGTGTAATTTAAAATAAAATAGAATAAAATATTGGCGAAGCGGACGTGAAAACTTTGTCAATCTACATGATTCTCGTATTAAAAAGTGCGGAGCACTCCAAAATATGGAAATACTCCGGGTCCGACAGATGGCGACAGCGCTGTTTCGTCCTAATATAGGACTCGTCAGGCCACCGCAGTCGGTACAAACCATCATTTCGCCTTTGCATCGTATAAGCCATACTTATAATCAAAATACGGCAAATAAGACGACAAAGGCGACATCTCGATGGTCCACTTGATAATACAAGAACCATACAGATTAACAAAGTGACGGTGAATTAAAACAGAAATATGTAAAATCGAGTACACGAAACGCGCTGCCCAAAAGATAGGGGTCGCATTTTTCGGTACTGGCAAGCAAGCATACCGCTATTTAAGCAGCCAAAGCCACGTGCCGCACCAAACGATCCCACCATGAGAGCATCGTTTAGCGTGTTTCAAAGCCAAACAAGTAAATAAATATGTACGTGAAAACTTTGTCAATCTACATGATTCTCGTATTAAAAAGACCCGGAGTATTTCCATATTTTGGAGTGCTCCGCACTTTTTAATACGAGAATCATGTAGATTGACAAAGTTTTCACGTCCGCTTCGCCAATATTTTATTCTATTTTATTTTAAATTACACGGACAAAAACTTATCTACATATTTATTTACTTGTTTGGCTTTGAAACACGCTAAACGATGCTCTCATGGTGGGATCGTTTGGTGCGGCACGTGGCTTTGGCTGCTTAAATAGCGGTATGCTTGCTTGCCAGTACCGAAAAATGCGACCCCTATCTTTTGGGCAGCGCGTTTCGTGTACTCGATTTTACATATTTCTGTTTTAATTCACCGTCGCGCCACCATATGACGGTTCTCTTACAAACTTTGTTAATCTGTATGGTTCTTGTATTATCAAGTGGACCATCGAGATGTCGCCTTTGTCGTCTTATTTGCCGTATTTTGATTATAAGTATGGCTTATACGATGCAAAGGCGAAATGATGGTTTGTACCGACTGCGGTGGCCTGACGAGTCCCATATTAGGACGAAACAGCGCTGTCGCCATCTGTCGGACCCGGAGTATTTCCATATTTTGGAGTGCTCCGCACTTTTTAATACGAGAATCATATAGATTGACAAAGTTTTCACGTCCGCTTCGCCAATATTTTATTCTATTTTATTTTAAATTACACGTACAAAAACTTATCTACATATTTATTTACTTGTTTGGCTTTGAAACACGCTAAACGATGCTCTCATGGTGGGATCGTTTGGTGCGGCACGTGGCTTTGGCTGCTTAAATAGCGGTATGCTTGCTTGCCAGTACCGAAAAATGCGACCCCTATCTTTTGGGCAGCGCGTTTCGTGTACTCGATTTTACATATTTCTGTTTTAATTCACCGTCGCGCCACCATATGACGGTTCTCTTACAAACTTTGTTAATCTGTATGGTTCTTGTATTATCAAGTGGACCATCGAGATGTCGCCTTTGTCGTCTTATTTGCCGTATTTTGATTATAAGTATGGCTTATACGATGCAAAGGCGAAATGATGGTTTGTACCGACTGCGGTGGCCTGACGAGTCCCATATTAGGACGAAACAGCGCTGTCGCCATCTGTCGGACCCGGAGTATTTCCATATTTTGGAGTGCTCCGCACTTTTTAATACGAGAATCATGTAGATTGACAAAGTTTTCACGTCCGCTTCGCCAATATTTTATTCTATTTTATATTATATATATATATATATATATATATATATATATATATATATATATATATATATATATATATATATAGATAGATAGATAGATAGATAGATAGATAGATTGATAGATAAGTTTATTTCATTACATTTTGTACAGTAAAATACAATTTTAATATGTCACAAAACAAAAAATATGTATCTGTAAACTACATTAAAAAAATCCTAACAATATGATTGAGAAGTCTCCATATACTGATCCACCGAATAGAATACATACTTTAACAAAAATCATTTTAATTTAGTTTTAAACCTCATTAAGTCTAAATCTTTAAACATTTCTGGCAGTGTGTTGTACAATGACCCATTCAGTGTATTTTTCTTAGATCTCTCCAATCTATACCTCGAAGGCCTAATTAAATTAGCTGATCTAGTGCTATAAGAGTGAAAGTGGGAATTTTGATGGAATTTCTCACGGTTTTTATGAATCTTCAGTAATTGGTATAAGATAAATAAACTAGGCAACGTTAGTACCCGCAATTTTATAAAGTGATCCCTATAGCCGATACCAGAGACAAGTCGAATGGCCTTCTTCTGCATTCTAAAGATCTGAATCGCGCCAGCACAGCAACCCCAAAGGTGAACGCCGTACGAAATATGTGAATCCAACAAGGAATAATATACAGAGAGAAGGGTGTTACAGTGAAGAGACCCACGAAGTTGCCTCAGAACAAAAATAGAGGATGCCAACTTATTCCTCAATAAAGTGATGTGAGAATTCTGGTTCAAACCATCGTCCAAACTGATATCCAACCATGTCACCGAAGAACCATCAAATACTCCACGTCATTCATAAAAAACAAATTCCGTGTTTTTTCTTCATTCAATTTAAGGGAATTATTAGCAAACCAACATCTCGCACGCTCTCCCATAACAGACATTTCCTTCATTAAACATTCTGGGTCTCTACTTTTACAAATTAGCGCCGTGTCGTCGGCGTAACAGATAAACAGACCCGGGGACAAATGCCTAAAGAGATCATTGATCTCCACACACTCCACATCGTACCGCCATAGGCTCAGAATGTTCTCCACCATATGCGACTGCCTGCCTTCTATTTGACAGAAAAGATTAAAGCAAATCAAGGGAAACGCCTCTTACACCATATCTATGAAGCTCACAACCGCAGCAACTGCCTGAATAGTCGAAAAATTCCGGCGAAAACCAAACTGTGAAGGATGTAAAAAATTGTGATGTTCAAAATATCAACTCAAGCTGTTTTTCAGTATTACCTCAATTACTTTCCCCAATTATGGAATCACAGATATAGGTCTATAATTTTCCATGGAATCGACATTCCCTTTTTTAAACAAAGGAACAGTCCTTACTATTTTTCGACAATCCGGAAAATTACCCTGAGTCAGACTATAATTAAATAAATGCCTCAAAGGTTTGACCAAATAGATACTAATCTCCTTCAGGATAGTGCTACTCATATCATATATGTCAAAAGAGTTCGACCTCTTGAGAGCATGTATAGCACTCCAAACATCATACTCCGTAACGGGCAAAAGAATGCACTGAATTTGGGATCAACGAAACCATAGCATTTTGTATTTCTGTGTCAATCTGTAGATATGTAGTGTTGGATACTATTTTACTGAAGAACTCGCCAAAGTTCCCAGCGCTGAGCAATAATCTAGAAGTATTATGTGCAGATCGATTTCTCTCATAGTTAATAACTCTCCAAACATCCCTTGCTTTGTTTTGGGAATTTTCCAGAAAACTCCCAAATGCATCCTTCTTTGTACAAGTAACCTTCTGTCTGTACTTTTTATTCATAAGTTTATACAAATCTCGGAATTCCGTACGATCGCTCAAAATCTTCACCACAGAGAGCTCATCCTTAATGTCTCATTAAACCACCGAACAGGAGGCCTATCGGTGAAGACATCTCTCATAGGAAAATGCTTGCAGATCAGTTTCTGACAAACCGAAACCAAATGCCAAGAGAACCATATATACAGTGTGTCCCACGACGAAATACCGCGGTCGAATTCTCGGAAAATATACTTTAGAAAATTTTTAAAATTTGGCATTTTACTAAACTCGATGGGGGAAATTCTGATAAAATATTTTCAAGGTTAAACCAGAAGTCAATTTCTTCTTACTTATTTTAAAGGAACACCCTATATGTTATTTCACTTCTAGATTCTAGACAAAATTATAGACATGTTTTATGTATAATATCCTATACCCAAGTCTAACTGTTTTCGACATAACTATCAGTTTCTCCTATACGAAAGCCTTTATTATTTAATTAGGGTTGGTTTCCTTCTAGAAGGGAATCTACTTAAGTATACTGTGTTAATATTTTGATAATAAATAAATACAGGATAATCAAAAAGTGACATTAAATATTAACTTGAGAAAATAGTTAAGAGTCAATTTTTTTAAACGTAAACCCCCTATTTGTATAATGCTACCCTATTTAGCATTAAAAATAAGGGTGACTTTGAATAATGTTGTCTATTCCAAAAAGTTGTAGTTTTTGCAATAATAGCAATTTTACATTTTTGTATTGTAAAAACGCTATACGGCTTTTAAGTTTTGTTATTTAGTTGGCCATGACGGTAAAATGCGACGAAAGAAAACAATAGAGCGCAACAGAAATGTCACTATTTCTTATCATTTAACAATTATTAATAAAAATCATGCTGGGGCGATTAAGTTACATTCATGAAGATTATTTTAGTATTGGAAAATTTCAAAAAATTCATAATCAAGGATTTATATTTTCAGGAAATTAACTGTATGTATGTTTTTCTTTTAACTGTTCGAAGAAAGAAACGGTGACTTTAAACTTTATTGTTGATATGTTTTGTTCAGACAAATTTCCTTAATTAATATAAAATTAAGTATTCTTGTTATCTGTGAAATATCTTAAATAACGTCGCTCAGAGTTCGCTTTAGAAATGAGATCAGATTGTCTAGAACTAAGACAGATGCTATGCGCAACGTTTACTAGTGACAACCTTTTTATAGTCGTTTATCAAATTTGAATTGAACTCGTTCATTGTTTTGTATTTTATGAAGTATTTTGTTATAAAAAATGAGTTTTTAGACATTGAAACTTCGCAATTTTACCAAATTAAAAAAAAACATAGTTGTAACTAAAATATTTACTCGTATTTGCCGTACACGAGGAGCTACATTCATCATATTTTAGATAAAATATTGGTCACAATATTTTCGATGAGATCTTGATCCGATTGAAGACGACCCTAGTGGAAGGACATTAATCCTGATGATTGCAGGAAAGTGAAAAAAAAAAGGTTCTCGAAGATTGATGTCTGGAAGTGTCTACTATTGTTAAAGCAAAATAAAAATTGCTTTGGCACCAAATTTTTAAAAATTATTTGGAATGTTTGGGTCTTTAAGATCAACTATCTGCGGTGAGACTTTGACACATTACTTAGATTCTTTTATATACGATTTTTCTTTGGTTTTTCCGCCAAAACCAAATTGCATGACCTTGCTTACCTAGCCACTTGCTATTACATTGGGAGAAATTGTTAACGATATAAAGAATATCGATATAGATTTTTTACCAGATGTGATAGAAGGCGTTTCCGCAAAAACAAAATTTCTTCATGGATTACTATGGATTGAAGCTAATTATATTGATTAAGTTTCGTCATTTTCTTTTCTATTATTATATATAAAGTCGTTTTGCTAAAAATAATACGAGGAACTTTCTGTGCTTGCCGTCTGTAAGTCGAAAACTTGAAAAAATATGACTTTTTTAAATTCCCTTAGATACACCGTAGAAAGGAAATTAATTAAATTTAAGGTAAATGTGCTAGAAGCAATGTTATGCATTAAATTTAATAATTTACATTAATCTAAATTAATTTATTCTATTAAATTTAATGTAATCATATATTAAATTTATAAGTTTTGATCATTATTTTTTAAGGTGACTGTGTATATTAAATATACAGCCAGTGTTCATTGAATTTAAGATATGTTATCACATATTTACTGCACCAATATTAATATGAGGTCAAAAAATTTTGCTGCCAGGAAAAGGTGGAAATTTTTCCCATAAGTAGTGTACCTTCATCTGTAGATCGGTTTCAAACTCATTGGTTTCCATCAGTACCGGCAGGCATGTACACTTCATGATAAGAAAATTGAGTCCTTTAAGCAACTTATATCATACTAAATAAAAATCCAATACAAGTTGCGCCATCTTCCGGAATATCATGCAGTGTACCATAAATATAAATTCCTTTAATGTTAAGGTACATGTGAATTAATTTTAACGTACTGAAAGTTGAAATATCTTTTCAGTTACTTTATTGAAATTGAAGATACCATTTAATCAAATTTAATGTACAACGAACTAATATATGGATGAATTGCTTTAGATTTGAAATAAATGTAAATTATTCTCGATTTTAAGTACAAAAACATTAAATTTAATGTAGAATGGACATTAAATTTGCATTAAATTTAAAGCATTTGAATGTGTCACAAATAATAAGAATAAAAAATGTGATGTCTAAATTAACAAAATTGAATGAATAATGTTTAACTGTAACTTAGTTATATATGAATGAAATTTTGTTAAGCCAAAAGTTTTCTCAGTTTTTACCTTTTGGCAAAAAATTTATCTTAGAAATACTTTTTATGGAACTATCATCGAGCGCCCATCTTGAAAGTTTCATCAAATTATCCCACTCCCATAAAAAATTATGCTTGACCAAACATTAAAAAAATACATGTCAAATTGATAACCTCCTTTTTTGAAATCGGTTAAATAGAATAATTATTGTTGACTTTCCTACTACTTTACTTCATAAGAAAAAGACTATCACAGGCTTCTGATATACAGAAAATGTACCCTCATAGTTATAGGAGACTCGATATTAGGTTTCTTCATCAGAATAATGTGCTGGTGTATCCAGCGGTTAAATTATGGATGATGAAGAAAAAAATTGAGTTAATAAATATCTTAATGGACCGACATTTTTCAACGTACGTCGAACTCATCGGTGTATTTGAAGAGATTTATGCTGGAGTTTAAGGGGAATTCTGGACAGGTTTTTTAGTACATGGTTGTAAGACCTAATTGCTAATGGGGATTATTTAAAAAAATGAGCTATCAGTGAGACAAAACCAATGTAGTTATATACGTATGTTATCAACTGTGTTAATACTTTTAAACTACATTTGTAAAAAGATTACAAAGATTACCTTTGAAAGCTATTTTTTTTTGTTAAAATATGTCATGTTAGTGATAACAATATCTTGCTTTTTATTTATAAAATGTTTTATGCTAAAGCTTATTTGATTTTTCTTCAATTTCCTAAAATACGATAAAGTAAAATTTGTTGCTTTAGCCGACAAAATATTGTTGTAGGTGGGTGTTTCCTCAATTTTTCATGCTTTAAATTCTTCCTGAAATTTTACAAATCTTTTTTGCATTAAAATTGTTTGCTTAGGTATTCGGGAAATGTTAGTTTACCAGGTTGGATTTTTCTTGTTCGACTTGGAAATTACTGAGACGAAAGTTTTTGGGTTCGCATGTAGGTGTCTTTTAAAATAATAACTTTTCGTGCTTTTTTTGTATAAATATATTTAACCAGTAGTAACAGCTTAGTCTATACTTATGACCTACGGGAACCTTACACAACAAGGTCAATGAAATTTTTTTGGATCCCATTCTTATGGGCGATTTCAGTGAAACCTTATAAAATGCAATAAAATCAAAGCAATCGATTACAGTGTAAATATTTCAAAGATTACACAGCCCCACAAAAAGAATGTTCAGACCAGTGAACCAAACCCATGTATTCTTATGTATTTTATGTATAATATATATATATATATATATATATATATATATATATATATATATATATATATATATATATATATATATATATAATTTCATTTTAGCCTAGTTTTCATCCTTCCAAAACGGGATCCTTCCTTCTCATCTGTGGCCTGCCTCTGGATCTTTTCCCTTCATATGGGTGCCATTTTCCAATTTCTGAATTCCAAAGGTTGTCTTTTATTCGTTCGTTATGGCCTGCCCATTTTTATTTTAGTGATGCTGCTCTTTCTATAGCGTTGGTTTTTCTTCTTATCCACTCATTTCGTTTTTTATCTCTGAGTGATATTCCTAACATATGTCGTTCCATAGCCCTTTGAGTTTTGCGGATTCTATCCAAATTTGATTTTGTAAAGGTCCACGTCTGCGCTCCGTATGTTAGAACCGGCAATATACAACAATCAAATACTTTGGTTCTTAAGTATAAGGGAATTTTCTGAGTTTTCAAAACATAGGAGAGTTTTCCGAACGCCGTCCATCCCAATCGAGTTCTTCGTGTTATTTCGGCTGTCTGGTTGTCCTTATTTGCTCTTATGGCCTGGCCTAAGTATATATATATTCATTCACCTGTTCTATTTCGGTTGCATTTACTGTTATAGCTTGTTGTTCGTCTGAGTTTGACATTACTTTTGTTTTTCTGAGATTCATCTTTAATCCTCGTTGGAGCGATGCTTCATGGAGGTCGTTTATCATTGACTGCAGCTCTTCCCAGTCGGATACGATCAAGAGTTTATCATCTGCATATCTCAGATGATTTAGGAATCTACCATTAATGTTTATCCCTTTATTTTCCCAATTTAATGATTTGAACAAGTCTTCCAGGGCCATTGTAAATAATTTGGGCGAGATTGTATCTTCCTGTCTTACTCCTCTTTTGATTGGGATGCGGTTCGTCTTTAGCTCTTTATCAAGTTGTACCGTCATCGTTGCGTCTAGATAGACATTATGCAATAGATTTTTGTATCTCGAGTTTATTTTGCTATTTACCAAAGCTTCTTCAACAGCCCATAGTTCTACGCTGTCGCAAGCCTTCTCGTAGTCAACAAAGGCCGTGTACAGAGGCAGATTATACTCGTTGGTTTTTTCTATTAATATTTTTAGTGTATACAGGTGGTCGCATGTTCCATATCCCCTTCTGAATCCTGCTTGTTCAAGAGGTTGATATGTGTCGAATTTGTTCGTCAATCTGCTAGTTATGATTTTCATGAAGGTTTTGTATAACTGGGAGAGAAGGGATATGCGCCTATAATTGTCCAGAGTCGCCGGATCGCCTTTTTTATATATCCAAATTGTGTTAGCGTTGTTCCATCCACTGGGTATTCTATCTTCGACAAGACATCTGTTGAATAAGATCTTTAAATATTCCTTAACTTTTCTTCCTCCTTCCTTAAGAAGTTCTATTAAGACTTTGTCATCTCTCGCTGCTTTATTTCTTTTCATATCTTGTATGGCTTTATCTATTTCATCCTCTGTAATATCTGGCAGGTCTTCAGAATTCACATTTGTTATTGTCTTTTTTAAATTCTTTATAGTATTAGCCGAGGGAGGGTTTCTTGGGCTATATAGATCTTCATAGTATTGTTCAGTTATCAATTATTATATATATATATATATATATATATATATATATATATATATATATGTAATAAAATAAAATAAGAAATTCTCGGCTACGCGGACTAAGACCGTTGATAAATATTATTCTCATATTAAAAAGTGCGGAGATCTCCAAATAACATGGAAAAACCCCGGGTCCGAAAAATGACAGCGCTGGTGGTTGCCGATGCCGAAATAATGCGACCTCTATCCTTAGAGTAGCAAGTTCGTACATCGAGTTTTGATATATTTCTTTTTTAATTTACCGTCGCGCCATTACATGGCGGTTTTATACAACATTTGTTGATTTGTGTTGTTCTTATGTTATTGAGTGAGCCATCGAGATGTCGCCACTGTGTCTTATTTACTATTTTTTTAACTATGAAGTCTGTTTATATGACACAGATACGAGATGATGGTTTGTACCGAATGCAACGGCCTGACGAGTCCCATACCAGGACGAAACAGCGCTGTCGTCATTTTTGCAACCCGGAGTTTTTCCATGTTCTTTGAAGATCTCCGCACTTTTTAGCATGAGAATAATATTTATCAACGATCTTAGTCCGCATAACCGAGAATTTCTTATTTTATTTTAAAACTATACGGACGTTAACTTCTCTTTATATATATATATATATATATATATATATATATATATATATATATATATATATTAGTTTATTTTATTAAGAAGGATGTGGCAGGTTGCAATATCCTACCGACATACCCTGAAATTTATATTTCATATATCAGTTATTTCCTGCGAACGTTGCTCTCTGTCCAATGCAGCTCCACTGACGAGATCATAAGGTATTTGAAACGCATATGGAGAGAGGACCAGAGCGGTATTTGCAGGAAATAAACGGTTTGTATATATTTTTCCTTTTCTCTGTCAGAAAAGAGAATTACATATATAGCAACTATTTAAATACAGCAAATAGATTTCTTTATTTCTTACTGAAATTTTGATTTTTTAAAACATGCAGTTACTAATGTTTCACAATAAAAGCTGGTTAACAACTTTACTTTGATTTGTGACATTTTTTATAGTACTTTGATTTAATTAAATTAATGACTTTTGATAAACCAAATAATAAAGTTACTACATATATGTTTATTATTATTGTTTATATTTTCATTTGTTACACTGCTTTTATTTAATTAACCACTTTTCTTTTCACAAATGATTTGAATAATTGTGGTATTATCAAATAAAGGTTATTATTGCCGTGCATTTTCGAGCAACAGGTGTCTGGCAGAATTCAATTTCCTGTTTGTTACTGCAACAGCAGTAGCAAGCAAAAAACGAAATTTATAGTAATTTAATTTTTACTTCTCCAAAGTGATATTTAACAATTGCGATTTATAAATTTTGGTAAACTTTATTACCTTTTTTGCTGAATGATTTTAAATTTCTTTTCAGATTCCTGTGTAACTATCTTGTAATAAAGTATATATTATACTAAAATCAATGCTAATAGGTTTTACATAATCCATTATAAGCGTGTTTCACAAACATTTCTTTAAATTTTTTTAATAAGTTATACTCTACTCCGGGATTACAAGTGTTTTTAGTTAGTACGTATTAGTTCAGTGTTAAACGAACGATGATAATTGCAAAGATTGAGAAGTCATCAAATCTCATTTACAAATTGTTCTATTCTAGTTTAGTCCTTTATATTACTTTTTCTAACCATATAATTAAATAAAGGGATGGTATTTTGGTCCTAATGAAAAAAAATCATATCTTATCAAGACGGATATTACATTAAACGAGATTAAATGTAAGCTACACAAATATATACGTTATTTATTTTTTAGCTTAAAATGATGGTATAAATCACTTTTTTTTCTCGAAAATTATTTTATTTGCAAGGTATTAAATCCAATATTAAATGATTTTTCCCATTAAAATAGACATCAAAATCCTTGTTTCGAAACTAATGAGTATGTTTTGTTTAACTTTAGTTAGTACAATACTTAAGTTGAAATGAATATATCTCGCATCAGTTTTGAAAGAGGGCGCCAAAAACATCACATACTGCGAATTTACTTATTTTTCCGTATAACACAGAATTTTTAGAAGATATGGCAACATCCCATGGTGATGTCTATCATTACCAAAAATATGAATAGATGATTAACGCTGAATTAACAGCAGTTGCATTACTTACGACACTATAAGGAGGTATACTAACTATTGTTGATTTTTAGGTGAATCGAGCAGTAAAGCCAAAGATAAAAATTACATATAAAACAATGGCCTCCTCATGAAAATACAGTGCCAGATTGGATTGGTAAGCAAAATTTATATTTATTTTTACTCCGCATAAAATTAGGTCTTACGAGGATTTTCGTTACAGCTTTTACCGGAGAGAAAGGTTTTTCTATATTTAAAGGAAACAATTCAGGTTTAAGTAAAGAGGTTAAAAAAAAAGGGCGTTCATTGGACTTCACATAAGAGAAGTTTTCAAATATGCCAACTGTGGAACAATCGCAAACTATAATAAATAATTCAGTCACGAAGAGCGGAGGGTTCGACTTTTAGGCTTCCTCAATATGTTTTTTTTTCGAATTTTGGCATGGAGAATCGATTTTTCAAGCGTCCCAAAACCTGTCTGTTTTTCTATTAACAAGTTTAAATGTCTACAAATAATTACCTTGGCTATTTATGGGTGCTCTGCTCAGCCAAATTAATGGTACTCTTTATTACAAACGTTCTGAATTTTTAATTTTTAAAAACTATTTATTAGAATAAAAGTTATGCACAGGTTAGTGTAAAAATAAAAACATTCGCAATAGAATTCCGCCCTAACTAAATGTATCACGACTTCGCTCCTAGAAGTCCAATAGAGACCTATAAACGCTTAAATTGAAGGAAATTATTGTGACTGTTGAATGAACTTTGCTAAATATTTTTATGATTATTAATAACAAAGTGGCAACAGTTTAAATTTGTAATTTTCACCTAAAATTCACAAATATATTTGTTTATAAGCTTTTTTTAGTGATAGCTTTACGGAATGATAAAGAGTATAGGAGTTTATCATACACTTTTGCATATGAACATATAATCCCGCAAAAGAGACAGTTTATGCTATGAATATTTATCCGCTATAGGTCATTACTTGTAATGCTTTTATATTATATAAATTATTCACTTTTTTATGTGGTGTAACAGAGGTAGAGATGTCAAAATTCCGAACAATATCTGGTACATTAAACATTACAAGAATACACGTATAATAATAAATGACTATTGGCACGTTTGCAAACGTTGAATTCAGTCAAACTACAAATATTAAGAGCACTGTCTATTACTCACGAGCAACTGAATCTTTTAAATGAAGATTGGATCCCACAGAATCCTCGAAATTTGGGATATGAATACACAAAAAAAATTCGGTTTTTATATCCATCTGTTGATCAATTAGTACTTAATTGCGATTGCATAAAATGTGCCTAATACTTAATTAATAATTCAGTTAAGAATAATTATTTACTTTATAAAATTTAAATCACAACACAAATAGTGAAATTAGGTAATTTTAAAGTGACACTCGTGTTTTTTATTTCAGTTTTGTCATTAAAAAAACTTTTTACCAAACGAAAATATTTTTAGCTCGAAGTTATATGAAAAGAATGCTGGTAAGGTGAGGCAAGTTTTGATTTTTACTTATAAGTGTAAAGCTTCCATACTCCTTGGTTTGTAGTCTTTTCTAAAAAAAATGTGATCAAATATAAGGGGTACTAATTAATAGGTTTTAAAATAGCGCGATCAGACGTGCGAGTGCTCGTGCGGACTGTGCGTCGCGATGTGCTCTCTTATCCATCTTAAAACAGCAATTACTAGGCAACCAAGTATCATAAATAGCACCATAAAAGCTTAAAATCTTCATTTTAAACCATACAAGCATAATAGTTAGTTATCTTTATTATTTCTTAAAGCTATCACTAAAAAAAAGCGTATAAACAAATATCATTCAACAGTCACAACAATTTCTTTCAATTGAAGCGTTTATAGGCCTCTATTGGACTTCTAGAAGCCGAATTATGATCGATTTAGTTAGAGTAGAATTCTATTTTGCAATATTTTTATACTAATTTGTGTATACCTTTTTTTCTCATTTATATTTTTTAAAAATTAAAAATTCAGGACGTTTCTAATAAAAAGTAGAATCGATTTTGCTGAGCATAGCACCCATAAATAGGCAAGGTAATTGTTTATAGACATTTAAAAAATTAAATTGTGAA
The DNA here is from genome assembly GCA_034092305.1 of Diaprepes abbreviatus. Lineage (NCBI taxonomy): Eukaryota > Metazoa > Arthropoda > Insecta > Coleoptera > Curculionidae > Diaprepes > Diaprepes abbreviatus. The sequence continues at coordinate 4,841,840 of JASJET010000068.1, read as the reverse complement.
TAACAAAAAAGAGACACGTTTTGGGACTCGTACCCTAGAAAAACCGATTCTCGGGGCCAAAAAACAAAAATACATGAAAATATTGAGGCGGCCTAAAAGTGGCAATACACTCTCCCCCCCTCCCCTAGCATCCAAACTATCAAAGAAAAGCATGCATTCTAGAATATTTTCAGTAACTTTTTCAGAAATAAAATTAGTAATAAAGAAGAACAGTGCCCTCTAGGTACTTTTGCTCATCCCACGCGAAAATTAGTAGAGTTTCAACGTTTTATACTTTTCAAAAAAGTACTTTAAAGCTCTTTCCAAGTACTTTAAGGTAATGTAAATTGCAAGTTAAATTTTTCATTTTTTAAATGTTTTATTTGAGAATAAAGAAATTTAAAAAAAAAACGCTTTTTCTTGGTTTTGCTTATATCAATGCAGTTTCGCGGGAAATACCCGTAGGAAAATTCCGATCAGACAGTTTTTTGGGTTTTCCCGAGAACTTACAGATGCTTTTTGAAATTTTGTTCTAAGTGCTTTTTTGACTAAAATATGGCTTTTTTAACGAAAAAATTTACTTTGTTTTCAGTGCTTGATATATCTGTAATTACGAGAAATAGAAAAAAACTTCAAATAGAAAAAATGTTTGTATTTACTCGTGCTATCATCTTGGATTTTTCCGCACTTTTGATTTTTTTCGATTTTTTGATTTTTTAAATTTTCAAAAACATGATAATATGGTTATGCATGTATCTAAAACCACAATTTGAACAACTCAGGGTCGAGGTGCGATATTTTTTTACAGTTTTGGTCTATTTTATGAAAAAAAAGCATTTTTTAATAGCTCATATCTATCTCGGAGGTTATGCTTTTTTTCATAAAAAATACCATAACTCAGTAAAAAAAGTCACACCATGACCCTGAGTTGTTTCAATTCTGTTTTTAGATACATGCGTAACCATAGTAAATTAAAAAGTCGAAAAAAAATTAAAAGTGCGGAAAAAATTCCGGAATAATGTGTAAAAGCAAACATTTTTTTATTTGAAGTTATTTTCTATTTCTTATAATTACAATTATATCAAGCATTGAAAAAAAAAAGTAATTTTTTCGTTAAAAAGACCACATTTTAGTAAAAAATGCACCTAAAACAAAATTTAAAAAGCATTTTAAAGCTCTCGGAAACACTCAAAAAAATGTCTGATCGAAATTTCGAGTATTTCTGGCGAAGCTGCACTGATTCAGCAAAATCAAGAAAAAGCGTTTTTTTTTTCATCATTTTATCCTGAAATAAAACTTTAACACGCATTTCCTGAAAGTACTTGGAAAGAGCTTTAAAATGCTTTTTTTGAAAATTGTCGGACGATCATTTCTTACTGAAATATAAATCTTTGAAACTCTACTAGTTTTCGCGTGGGTGGGCAAAAGTACGTGGAGGGCAGTGTACTTATTCAAGGTTAAAGCGCTTTGCTTTTCTCCAAGAATTCTATAAAGTGAAAGTTATGTTCTCATTAGTTTTTAGCTGTGTGAGATGTTAATCTCAACTTTCTTTTTAACCTATTAAATAATTTTATATCAAAATTTACTTTTATTAAAAAAATTATTATACATTGAATTTATAAAAAAATATGTTAAACTGAATTTAACGTATATATCGGTTAAGTCTCATACTCATAAGGTTACGGTACTCAAATTGAACGCGTCTACAAAGCCAAACAAAATTTGAAATGGAAATTTTATCATCAAGCTATACGTTACGCCTATAAAAGAAAATGATTTATAAGGCTATGAAATTCAACAAGTTTTCTTAAAACCGAAGTAGTAATAAATTATCAGCCATAAGCTTGCCAAGTCAAGTTTGTAAACTTTGGCCGTTGAATTGGCAAACTGGTATTTCGCACTCAATCCGTAACAGAATTTATTTGGTGGAACTAATTAAAGTTACTTATAATTTCGAATCGCCAACAAAGTTAGGCTCAGTTGCAGCTAGAAATTTGTAAAGTGATACATTTCCAAAGAAATACGAAGAAAATACAGTAGTAAACTTATTACCATAACCAAATACTTACTGTTTAAAGTTACTCGATATGGAATTGAGTTTCTTTTAAGAAAACATAAATTTCAACATTTGCTAGTGACTACTTTGTTTCACTTAATTTTAGGGGCTCATCTTTCCTGTTTATTAAATGCAAAAGTATTATATCGTTTTGTGAACTAAAGCGTGTTTATACAATCAGTCAACTGGACACGATAAAAATACCTTCGTTTGAACACATTCATAATACGGCGAGAAATACGTCAAAGCTGCTTCAGGTGACACTGGACAGGTGTTTTACCACGACAGTTTTTTTTTGGAGATTTAGTGAATGGCGTATATTCTGCTTAAAAAGTAAACAAAATATTGAAATAAATTGCAAAAATTAATATTTTAAATAATTATGTTATTGCTTTCAAATAGTTATATTATATGTCGAAACTATGCATTTATAGACAGCCTTTTACTCACGTTTCGTAGCTCCTTCAACACGCTTCTGAAGGAATTGCTTTTAATTTTCTCAAATCGATTTCTTCTTAGTAGTAGTTTGAGTGTGGCAAGCAAAAAAGTTACATAGTTATCATCTCTGATATGACGGATAGTATTTGTTGAATTTTTGGAATGAAAACAATAAGAGATACCAAGGCTTGAAGTAGTCTCTTACACAAGTTACAAGCACTATTCCCTTCGCCATGTCGACATTACCCACCATATATGTTATGTCAGATGTTCTCACGGGTGTGATGTGTAATCGAAGATTTTCGGGTATCTCGTCTCTGTGCTGAGTCCTTCTCCTGACGTTTCGGTGAAACCTGATTCACTATTTTCAAAGCTCACTGTACGGCATCAATGGGCAAATTGACGCTTACGACTCGGGTGCTATTGGTCCCGAGTATACGTGGGGCGTAGTCGTTGGCTGGCTGGTTCTGGCCAGTCAGGTTGCGAGCCCTGCTGCGTGTCATCGGCCCTGTTGTCAGTGTTTGAGGTCGTCTTGCCGATTTATGATTCATTTCTTTATTATTTACTATTGGTTGATGTTCCATAAGTAGGTTTTTCCAAGTATTAGGCAATCGCTGACTGTCATCTCTGCTATTTAAATTGTTGGGCCTCTTTGCAATTTCGATGGCTTCCCTTATAAGTGTTGTGGACAGGTTTTCACATATCGATAGCATTTTTGTTTCTGAGAAGTTTATTTTATGTCCTGTGTTTAACAAGTGTTGGGCCAGTGTAGAATAAATTGTTTTTTACTTGACACCGATTATATAGTCGTCTCTTCTGGCGCTTATTTTACGGTTGGTTTGACCTTCGTAAGATGAGCTTCATTTTCCGCATGGAATTTCGTACGCTCCCTGGTTTTCTAGAGGGATTTTTTCTTTAGGAGTTGGCAAAAGATCTTTTACTTTACCGCCTGTGGTGAAAATGCTTTCAATGTTGTGTCTCTTGAGAATTTTCGGGATTTTGTCTGTGGTTCCTCTGACATAGAGAACAAAAGTTTTGGAACTCTTCTCTTGGCTCTTGTGATTTTTCGGGGCGAAAGCGGTTGGTTTTTGGAACTTTATCTATATGTTCTTTTTATAACCATTTTTTGTTAGGGCATCTTGCAGTATGTTCATTTCTTTGTGGTAATTTTCTTGATCTGTAAGAGACTGAGATCGAAACATAAGTGATTTCACTACTTCAAATAATTGGGCGGTGTGATGATGTGAATCGGTGTTGAGGTATCTGTTGGTGTCTGTCTTTTGTTTTTAGTAGGATATCTAGAAAAGGTAGTTTTCTCCCCTGTTCTATTTTTATAGTGAATTTGATTTTTAGATGTGTACTGTTTATGTGGGCCAGGAAATTTTTGAGGTTTTCTTCTCTATGTCGTCAGATAAGTCTGTAAAGCTTTTGATTCGAAGTCTTTCATAAATAAATTAGCGAGTGCAGAACATAACAGCGATCCCACTGGGGCTCCCTCGACTTGTTTATATCTCTGGCCTTCATAAGCAAAATAGATGTTATCGAGGCAGTGTCTAGCTAACTCGACGATATATTTTGGCGGAATGTATTTGTTTTGTCATACAGAAAGAGTTTCTTTGACTGGTATTTGCGTGAAAAGTGATGTTACGTTGAAACTAACTAGAAAATTCTTTTCTTGTAAACATATGTTTTTGATTATTTCGCAGAAATGTTGCGAGTTTTTAAAGTAGGAGGCCGTTGTTTCGATGAAAGTTTGGAGAATGATGGCTAGATGTTTTGCTAGGACCTTAGTTGGGGAGGCAACAAAGCTTACTATTGATCTTAAAGGGGTATATATGGATGACTTTTCCCTTGCTGTGATCTTCTTATTTATTTCTTCATCACGTACTTAGGTGAAACAAACCGTAAAATAATCGCCAGAAGAGACGAACACATAAACGCTGTCAAGAAAAAAAACAATTACTTCTGCGCTGGCTCGTTACTTGTTAAACATAGGACATTAGATAAACTTCCCCCAAAAATGCTATCGAGATGTTAAAACCTGTCCATAAGAGTTATAAGGGAAGCCATCGAAATTGTAAAGAAGCCTAACAATTTAAATAGCAGAGATGACAGTCAGCGTTTGCCTAAACCTGCTTACGAAACATCAACCAGTAGTAGGTAGTAAAGAAATAGATCATAATTCAGCAACACGATCCCAAAACACTGGCAACAGTGCCGACGATACGTACCAGAGTAACCTTCGATTACAGTGTCAATGTATTTGAAAAATTAGTTGTTTTAACAGCTTTTCCTTCTCTGCGAATTCCACTCTGGTTCTCTTCATACTAGTTTTGACAACCTAATGATCTCATTAGTGGAGATGTAACGAACCGAGAGCAAAATGTACAAAAAACAAGTGTATACTTAAAATCTTTAATTCGTAAAATGTAAATATAAAATGATGACTAGTCGATATAATATTTCTATAAGGTCAAATTCGAATTCTCCTAGTCTTCGTTATAATATATTTTCAACAAACCCTAATCAATATTTATTAGCAAAGATGTTTTTATCATTTTATGGAAAAATATGTGATACCTTGTCAGGTAGTGTTGAGGCTGTGATTTCGTTGAAATTATATATATATATATATATATATATATATATATATATATATATATATGTATATATATATATATATATATATATATATATATATATATTGTCTTTTATAAAAGGTTTCTTTACTAGTTAAAAAACTTCAGTTGAAAAAGGCCCATTTTAATTTTCTATTCATCGACGAACAACTTTTAATATTTTTGCGAACACAGAGTTATATCGGTTATACGAATTAATCGGTCATAACTCAGCAATCAATTGTCCAAATTGTATTAGAAACGAATTCATCAAAAATTCGATTCACGTTCCATATCCAGCATTCATTGTAGGTAATCCCAGAAGTTGGTAAAATAATGAAACTCGGTGTTTGAAAAATTGATACAAAGGATCCGATGTAACAATGATAGATTTGATTATAATGTCATTTGTCATCAGTTTTTTTGCCATGTTTTTGTTTTTGTGTGAATTATCAGTTTTGTTCCTGAATAATAAAATTATTAGAAAGTATATTTTTGCTAACATTTTAAAAATTTCGAAAATATATGTTAGTTTTCTAGTTTGTAAATGAGCTTATGAAACATCTTTCAGATAATATAATAAAAATATAGAACTTATCTGAGCGGAAGGAACATTGTCAAAGATTCAGAACTTAGCATACGATGAGAGATTTATAAAACCGAGTGAAAATATTGAGAGAAAAAATAATTATTAAATATTTTGTTTAAAATGTTTAACCTGGTTTCGCATCATATATTTTTCAAAAAGTTTTGAATCCTAGTAATTTTTAGACAAAGCTGTTTAGAAATGTTGATTTAATTTGTTATTATTATCGTTATACAGGGTGTCTCATAAGTACTGATACATAAAATAAGAGTTGATACCTTATTTAAATATCCTAAGGTCGCCGGGACTGGCAACACTAACGTTGTTAGATGTCATCTGATATATCCATTGTAAAGTTTTGATATTTCATACGGTATAAGTACTTAAAATGTTTTGATATACGAATTTTATTTGTGTTGTTTACAGTAAAAACTTGTGAATATTTTCGTGCGAACAAGAGTGCGTTGATGAACTTTATTAAGTACCTACAAAAATCACTTTATATGGCTGATTCAGTGAAATGAATCGTGTCCGTCGTTCGATCACGGACGAGTCGCGTGAAGATGTTTTAGTGCAAGAAATCATCAATGCTTTACGTGAACTGATAATGAACGATCATCATGTGACATGCCATGAGATTGAAACATCTCTTGATATTAGTAACATCAGAGCTTAAAATATATTGCTTTAAAATTTGTTCGTGAAGAAGCTGTGTTCGTGTTGGATTCAGTATAATTTGATAATAGCTCAAAAAAAGACTCATCTCGATTAGTGCGAGAAAATGTTATTTATGAGATTGTCACAGGTAACAATCTTGGATTTCTGGGTATGGATCTGAAAATAAACAGTAGCCAACCGTATGGGTCTTCTATGATGAGTCAAAACCAACAAGAATTACTCGAGTTGAAAACACTTCGATGTAATTGGTCACCTGTTTTTTTGAAAACACTGGCCTGGTTGCAACCGTGCCTTTAACGCATAGTAAAAAGGTCAATTCTGAATGGTATACAATCATTCGTTTGCCAGAACTCGTCGATGAATTAGGAAAAACAAACCGGATATAACGGGTCATTCTCCACCATGACAATGCGAGTTCCCACACATCAGCTGAAACAAGTGACTTTTTAGTATTCAAAACGTGGAATTGATAGGTCTTCCGCCTGATTTTTCACCCAATGATTTATTTTTAGAAAAAGCTGTTGATGCGTTGTTTGGGGATACCATCTTCCCAGTGACAAAAATGCTTTTCGGATTGATTTAAATGCATACAAGAGTATTGTGAAGAATATTTTGAAAACAATATAACCATCTTCAGTGACAAATATTTGTTTTTATCGAAATATAAACAGTTACGCTCGTAATGCGATTTAGCCAATCTTACCTTAATCTAAACGTAATAATAACCATAATACTGATACAAATTTAAAATTTTTTTTTGATTTTCTAAATCGCTTTTGGATGTTTCTTGCGGAGAGGAAGTTAATTATATTATTAGTTTTGCTGTAAGTTCTAGAGGACACCACCTGTGGTATTACGTCTATTTTTACAACATAGAAATGTGACATATAACTTTGTAGCATATATATATTTTTAAACTTCCTGCCTACTTGTTTTTGTATGAATGTACGACAATTACGAATATTTATCAAAGGTACCTGTACCCAGGTGTAGCTAAAAAAGTTAGAAGTGAGAATTGAAGGAAGATACTTCTTTCAAATAAATAGAAAGTTATTTTTATTTTTGAAAGAAAACCCTTCTGAACAAATGATTTTATTTTCTTACTATACATTTACAATTTGTTGGATAAGGACCAAACTATTTACTAATTTTTAATTTTTTAGTGAAGTCGAATATTAGTATTATATATTTAGTTGTATAGTAGTTTAGAAAGTATATTTTAAATAATATGAAATGTAGTTATAAAGAAAGGTATCAGAGTTTTGCAGTATACTCCAACTAAATGACTAAATCAATAATCGACCCCCAATATTAAATATTTAAATCGTATCAATTTTTATCGTATATTTGTCAGTTCTTATATATATATATATATATATATATATATATATATATATATATATATATATATATATATAGTGCGTTCCAAAATAAACAGGACTTTTTAAAAATAGACCGTTCTCGTTGCACCACGTATTGATGACTGCCTAAGTTGGGAGTTACATTCTTCACTGACATTCGTTCAAAACTTCATGAGCAAGTTATTGCTTTGAAATGTGAGAGTGTGTTTATTGCATCTATGCAAAAATGTAAATGTAACAAAGAGCCAACTATAAGTTCTGTTTTAAACTTGGTAAAACTATTATCGGAACTTTTCGGTTGATGAATGAAGTAAATGGCGATGAGTATTTATCCCATAGTAGAGTCCACGAGTAATGTATGCGCTTTAAGGATAACCGTAAAGACCGAAATGATGATCAACATGTTGGTTAATCGAAATATGTGATAACAGAAAATGCCATCAAAACTGTACGTGATGACCAAAAATTGCTCATAATTCAACATTCAGGACTTCATCAAGAACTCAAAAAGGTAGCTATCTATTCGGAAAATTGCATTTCCGGATGAAAGGAAAACTTTATGACGATGTGGCGGCCATCCAAAAGGCTTGCACCGACATTTTCAAAGTCACTTCTACAGACGACGTAAAAAACATATATATATATATATATATATATATATATATATATATATATATATATATATATATATATATAATCCTTTGAATAGACTAATTAATTTGTTTCCGGAAAGTTATTTTCATTGTGGGATGTTCCTTCTAAATACAAATTACGGAAAATGGGTAACCGTATCCTATTCCACATTTTGGTTAGCCAAACTATCCAAAAAGTAAATTTAAGGAAAACTAAGTCTCACTAAAATTTTATAGGAAAGAGTTAATTTATTTAAATTGTAATTGTTTAATTTAAAGTAATGATTAATATTGTCGCAATTTAAAAAACAATCTTCAGTAATTAATATATGTTTAGATAATTGATTTAAGATCAACTGAATGTTCAATTTTATCGACACATAATTAAAATCTTCGAAATCGATAGCCATACAAGGTTAGGTAAAATAGGAAAAAGCTGCAGTTTTTGAAGTATATTTAACGGGAATAGAGTTAATAAATTATTAAAAAAGAAATATTGATAAATCGACTTCAAAAAGTTGTACTAAAAGGTAAAATATAAATTAATGACGGTAAATTTGTAATTAATTCAATAGTTACTGTAGCATTTTTTTAAAGTCAGGACAGTAGTAGATGCATTTTTTTAAAAAATAATTTCTATTTGAAGAAGTAACTACTAGCCGAAACGTTGATATCTTCAACAACAAAATTAACATAATGGAAGTCCAACAGGTATCTACTACTTCGCGCGAAAATGTACTATTTAGAGAGAGATAAGACCAGGAACAATTTAGTTATTTCATGCCTAAAACTAGGCACTGATGATAAGAACCTACTGTGGGTAGCGATGTAAAATTTTCTTATTTGTGCTCGTATTGTAGGAAAAGTTAAAGAAGTATTAAAAATTGGAGGTAGAAAAGGCATTATATTGAGAGTGAAAAATTCATGAAATAATAAAAAATATTTAAAAATAAGAATAAAAGAAAGAGGAGTATACATAGAAAGTAACATAACAAGGAAGGATAATAAAATCCCTGCTGTTATTGGGAAGGAGGCCAAAGAATTTCAGGAGAATTGTAGAATAGTGAAAATTACTCGTCTAAAAATGATTATAGATAGAAAAATATAGAGATTGAGTGTAAAAGAACAGAAACTGATAGAGCACAGCGAGTATCAACCATTTAAACATTATCAAAAAATTAGAGAAGATAAAGACTCAGGATGTGAAAATTTGAATTATGAAAATGGCAAAGAATTTGAGCATGGAAAAATACTAATTAATTTGTGCGTAGAGAATGAGGTGTTAATTGCCATTCAGAGTAGTAAACAAGCAGAATCAGAATATAAAGGTGAGAAAGAACCTGAAATGGGTAGCGACCACTTTGTGTTTACCATAAAATGGGAAAATGAAAATAACAGAGCAATTAAAAATAGAGGTAGTGAATAGCATAATTAGATGTTATAAACCAGTTGAAGTCGAATATAGAAATAAATATCAAGAAATTTTCAAACAGAAAATGAAAATTATAAGCTCAAGCAAACAACCAAATTTCTGAGAACTTGTTTTAAAGAAAACATTTTAATGGCGGCAGAAAAAATGTGTATAACGATAATAATAGCAAGCAAGCTATTAGAACGCATTAGTGGTCAGAAATGGTAGAAAACGCATTCAAAAAGAAACGAAACTGGAAGAGGTATTTAAATATAAAAGCATGGACTATAAACTTGACAAAGTGGAAAGCAAAGGGACCAAAAGTCTGATCAAAGAATAGAACAGAATTCGTAGAAAAGGTGGAAGCACTACTTAAAAATCCCATGGGAAAGATCGGACCTTACATTGATGGAAGAGACGATAATAAAGGATAGGTAAATCTAAGCTAAGAATAGAACTATTGTAGAAATACAGAAGGCAATTAAGATTTTGTAGGTGGGTATGGCGCCGGAATAACAACAGTAATGTCAAAAGCAGAAAAAGCAAAATAATGGATATGCTGCAGAAAATTATGCGATGCGAATAAAATAACTCTAATATACAAAAAAGTTGATATTAAAGGTTGCAATACTTACAGAAAAATTATCTAACTAAATGCATCGGAAAGGTATATACGAGTATAATAGAAGAAAGACTAAGAAAAATACTAAAATATATAATTGAGAACTTACAACAGGTCTTTAAAGTACATAGAGCAGTGACAGTTGCAAACTTCTTAATAAGATAAATAATTGAAAAAAAAAAATCTTAGCGAAATGAGGAGTAAATAAAAACCTGATAAAAGGAGTAAGAGCTTTATACTAATAAACTAAGAATCTCATAAGAGTGAGCCAGGAGATGTCACAGATATGGTAAATCACGAAAGGGGTAAGATAGGGATGCGTAATATGGCTTTATTATTCTCTGTGTTGTTCAAATGCTAAAACATAAATTAAAAATATAACATATGACACTGGAGAATATAGTACGCAAGAAGATTAATGATAACATGGTTATATTAGGGAAGAATAAAAAAAAATGAATGGTAGTAAGTAGGAAAGAGAGAACACACAAAATTAAGCTAGGAAGAACAATTTTAGTTTTAAATATCTAGAATCGATATTACCACAGGATGCGAGATTGGACCCTCAATCAAAAACGTAAATACAAAATACTGAAATGAGGTTCCTTAGAAAGATTGTAGGTAAGACAAGAAAAAACAAAGTAAGGAACGTTATTTTCAGAAAAAATCTGAAAACAAAGCCAGACATAATGGAGGAGGAACACCTAATGAGGATGAATGAAGAATGAACAGTAAGAAATATGGTCGAAACGAAGACTTACACAAAGACGAAAAAAGGAAGACTGAGAATCCTCTATGACATTTTTGTATAGACGGCATTTGATTTTGATATTTTATAAACTAGTATCAAAAATGTTGACATATCTCAGAATGGGGATTTTATATAGACAGTTATTTTCTGTGAATTTTGCTTGATTCGTTACGGCTTTAGTGACGAGATCATTAGGTAGTCGAAACGCATATGGCGAGAACTAGTGCGAAATTCCTAGAACATAAACTCTCTAATTTTTTATTTAACTATATAAAGGATGATATTAAACATTTAATCATCAATAAATTTGCAAAAAATTTAAACCTAATCTATGGTTCTCTCTATAATTTAATTAATTGGGCAAATTATTTGTCACAAAATTTACATTTAGTTTAAGAAGAGTTGTCTCGCACACAAAAAATGTTAATTAAAATGTTTAAAAGGCCAGATTCCATTAAAAGTTTTTTTTTACAATTTAGTAAAAAGTTAGGCATAGCAATAAAATTAAAGGGATTGATATTTCAACCAATAAAATTGGTATGCGATTATGGCAACTTAGTTTTAATAATCAGAATATTTAGCTAATTAAAATTTTTATCAGTTTTCGTAATCATTACACACCGTAAGCGGCAGTTAACTACAAACAAAGAAGAATGCAATACTGACATTTCAGGTTATTTTAAAATTAATGATTTGCATGTTATTTAACCTACGGCATTTTCTACATGTCCTTTTGCAATACCATAGGATATAGTTGTAAGTCAATTTTGTTAAGGTGTGCCTATGATTGCAGTAGACTTCATCTTTATGTGTGTTGAAACGTTCAATAAAAACCTGTTCCAGTTACTATTGATTAGAGAAAACTGAAACTGTTGCTGCAAAGCGAATTTGTTGAATACTGAAAAGAAGCCCCTTCGATGCTCAGGCTTCGATGAGCCCATTACATCCCACCAAGATCGCAAGTCATTCGAGGCCGATCGTTTTTGCGAATCTAAGCAGCTCCGTTGTCTGACTTTGCCTGACCACTTCGGGTGATGTTATTGTATCTCCGAAATGTTTCTTCCTTAGTCCATTGAGTACTGGGCACTCTCTGAGAACATGATCAACAGTTTCATCCTCCTCCAGGAACCATGGGAGCAATGGGCATCTCTCTGCAACGCTCCTCCAGTTACACGGATTGCTACCAGTTCCTGCTCTGAGATGCCTTAAGGTCTCATTCTCTATGAATAAGTGGAGAGGAGGGAGATTCTCCAGAGCCCTAGTAGGGGCAGCCTTCATCGCACTTATACTTTCTATACAAGCCATTCTTTGAAACTTGTCAAATTGAGAACGGTAATTGTGCTTGGAAGTTCTAGATTACAATACAGTTGCAGCGTACGTTACCATAGGATGGATTTTTTTTTATTTCCCGGGTCCGTCCTAAAGCCGGACGCACTGCGGCCAGAGTAGGCCTATTGTGCTCACCCTAGACATTACAACCACTCTGTCAACCTAGCCCCCTGGCTCAATCTGTACAGTCGTGCTAAGGAGTGAGTATTTCTCCCGGTTCCAGACTTACTGACCCGAATGTTTGTTGTCTAAATCTCTCCAGTGACTCACAGTCACATATGATATGCTTCACCGTTTCCTCGGCTTGTCCACATAGTCTGCAGTCGAGGTTTCCGTTATATAGATTCATTCTATTCAGATGTACTTTGACGGCTATGTGTCCCGTCATTATACCCGTAATAGTCCTTAATTGGTTCCTACTCATTTGGAGTAATTTCCTTGCCAGTTCCGGGTCAGGATTCCCAATAAACATATTATGTTCGGTGTCAGCCCCATGTGTACCCCAAGGCTCATTTACAAGCCCCGAAAGCACATATGTCCTTCTCGACTACATTGTTTTTATTATATAGGTTATTTTTTCTTCGGGAATTATAATATTTCTAATAAATAAAAAGTAATATGAGATTAAAAAGTAGATTGTTGCTTAGTTGAATGGAACAAAATAAATAGTTTTGCTAAAATTTAAAAAAAATGGTATATTATTTCTTTTTAAATTTAGTTTAAATATTTACTATATTACTTGTACTATGATTTTATAAGCCAATTAATAAAGTTTTTTTCGTTACAAAAATACTGTCAGGATACCGACTGTGCCATCACACTAAAAATAATCCGTTGTGAAATTTTGTTGTGTTTTTCACTTTCAACTATGAATCATTCATTTGTTATAAACAATTAAAACCAAAAAGTTGTGTTCTTTTTTTTCATTTCTTGCCTATATAATCAAAACTCATGAGGAGGGTGTAAAGAGACGAGTTGTAGAGGATAAAAATATCAACAAAGCGAGCTCTGAACCAAATTAATCGGATCATTAGTAACGGAGAGATGCAGGAAAAACCAGAAAATTCAATGTTTTTTCAAAAATTCATATCTTCGTTATTTTTTAAGTTCTAGCGCTGGCCTTTCGTGAAATAATAGTAAATAAAATGTACCTGAAATTTTGAATGAACTATAATTCAGTGCATCTGGATGCGTCAAGGAAGATCCGATTTTAATTTTGTAAAAAGATTTTGAAATTAGAAGCTTCATTCTGCCAGTCTATATTATTATTTTGCATCAGAATTTGTAAAATACTTGAAAAATGCTAGGAAATATGACTGAAAACATGAAAATAGAAGAGTAGTAGGGGCAACGCGACTGCCGAGGGGAGTCATACTCGTATGTACATAGAACAAGGCAGCCTTCACTACTCTTTTACCTTCACGCGTCCAACCGTTTTTCCGTCATGTTTGCTAGCATTTTTCACGAATTTTACAGACCTTTTGACGCAAAATATTTTTTAGAAAATCAAAATCGGACGATCTATGACATATCGAAACGTGCTGAAAAACAGTTCACTAAAAATCTCATATGACAATTGTGCAAAAAATAATGTACCAACTAAGGATGCAAACATACATCGATGATTGCAAAACATCGATGTTTCGTTCATTAATGTCGATGTTTAGATGAGCGCTACATCGCCGATATGTCGTCGAGAAATCTACTAACCATCGACATCGTTCAGTCATCTCTCCTACATTCATTCTAGGGATGTACGATCTGACAAAAATAATCGATTCTTCAAAATCGGTCGAATCAGAAGAATTGTAACTCCATTTCAAAATTTGTAAATAAATTAAACTAAAGAAATATGTTTACTATTTAAGATTCGTTTTATTTACTTTGGTGATCTAGTTTAAGTGACGTCTGTTAATCATCAATCAGTCAGTAAACATTGCACCTAATATTTCGGGTTGAAAATGTTTATGGATTGTAGGTACATTTTATGTGAAATTTCTGATGATGATACGAATATTTCGAGTTCTTATTCCTGTTTTTAAAGGTCTGTGATCTCACTTAAGTCGTGTGATCACAAGAATCACAAGACATAATGTACGGTCACTTTTCTAAAATATTTCAAAACATCGGCAAAACATCGATGTATCGCTTTTATGACCGATGTTTCTCAACATCGATGTTTTATCTTGAGAACATCGATGTTTTGAACATCGATGTTTATAAGAACGATGTTGCATGCAGTAACAACAGAGCCTCGTTTTGGCACACATAAAGTACATATAAATTATTATTATTTCGCGAAGGGCCTGCGCTACAACTTGAAAAATGACGGACATATGAATGTTTGGAAGAACGCTGAATTATCCTGTTTTTCCTATTTTCATCAGTTACTAACGATCCGATTAAGTGAATCCAGGGCTCATTTTGTTGTTGTTATTCACACCATCGAGAGGGCTTCATTAATTTTGATTTTATAGGCAAAATATAAAAAAAAACTATTTTTTTTGGTTTCAAACGTCTCTGTGAAATTAATGAATTATAGTTGAAAATGGAAAACATAACAAAATGTCACTACAAATTGTTTTTAGTGGGATGGCACAATCGGTATCCTGACCGGTCTCTTATTAATTTGTTAGTAATTACCACAAGGTGAAATACAGATTTTCCTATTATCAGTATTGTTAAAATATTTTTGATTTATGGAAAATTATTTTTAAAAATATTTTTAGGTATAAAATAAAAAGTATGTACTTCAATAAAAACTACTAAATTGTGTTGAAATTCAGTTTATCCAACATTACTTGACTTTAAAAGATGTTTACAAGCCATTATTGGGTATCATAAAAACTATTTATTGTTCACATTTCCAAGCTTTGGTTATAAAATAGTACTTTACCACTATTATTTAGATATAACTCTTAAATTTCCTAAACAACGTAAAAGAAGTTTAATAAACCGAACAAAAAGTAAAGTCAACAGCATGGCAGTAAGTTTGTCCTAATATTAAGAAATAGCTTTCAAAGTAAAACAGCCTGGAGAAAACCCAATAACGGTTAATAAAACGTAGTTAATTACAGGGAAAATCAACGTTTCGTTTAACTTTTTCCTGCCAATAAAACATATTTACTTACCCTCCGATGCTTCTCGAGGTAGCGTAGAAGGGTTGCCAAATATTTTCTGCGAACGGGTCCGGATACATCGGAAGTTCGTTTGTTAACTCTGCCGCTCTTGATTGTCTTTTTGAAAACCTGAAATAAATATACATATTTTACTGAATTTCTACCAAATTTAATGTAAAAAATTTATCGAAAAGATTTTTCAAAAATTTGAAGGTATTTTTCTATAAATCGAAACGTCAATATGTTAAGAATTCTGTAATCTATCTGAATATACACGAAAATATATTTCATGGATAACAGAAATAGCTTATTAATAAAAATTAAATAGTAATTATAAAGGCCAATTTCTATAAAAAGGTGCGTTTTGCAGTTCCTAATGTTATGGGCCATAAACCATCATCAGTATTCTATAAAGATAATAAATATTTTTCAATAATCATAACCAAAAGTAATAATTACAAACTGCAATAAATGGAAACCAGAAAATAATCATTGTTATATTAATTTTGTCAATCCCCATAGCTTTACATTTTATACCCTATATAATTTCCTATATCTCCTCCCCATTTGACAAATGAAAAAAAAGCTCGCTAATACTTTTTGAAATGTTATTATTACAGAAATCCATCCATATTTGAATATTACCTGGATTATAGCTCTGAAAAATTTAGTTTTTTAAATTCTCGCCACTTTTCCCTGGAATTAGAAATATGAAACCTTACGTGGAAATATGCTTTTTTCCAGATGTTAGAGTATAATTTCTAACTTGTTGATAATAAACATAATGTTCAGCATTTTTTGTTGTTTTGTGTTTTTTAGAGCTTTATTTCCTAACTTTTACAACAGCCTAACATTTTCTATAATCCATAGAGCATAGTTATTTTTTTCTTCTTCCGGGTCCGTCCTGAGGTAGGATGCATTGCGGCCAGAGTAGGCCTACTCTGTTTACCTAGCCTTCTGGATTAATTTGTATAGGTCTATTAAAGAGTGAGTATGTATCTTCCCTCGGTTCCATGTTTATTGACCTGAAGGTTTACTGTCGCCTTCTTTCTAGTGACTTACATTCACATATGATATAATTTACCGTTTCCTCGGGTTGGCCACATAGTCTGCAGCCGAAGTCTCCATTATACAGATTCATTTTATTCAGATGTACTTTGACAGCCATGTGTCTCGTCATTATACCTGTAATAGCTCTTAATTGATTTCTGATCATTTGGAGTAGTTTCTTTACTAATTTCGGGTCAGGGTTCCCAGAAATAGCTTGCCGTGATTCAATCTCTGTTTGGTTATCCAGTGGTTTTTGTGCTCTTTTCTGATCCATTGTTTGACTACTTCCCGGGCTTCATACCGCGGCACTTCAAATGACGGTTCTGATATTGATGAGCCAGCTCTCACTAACTTGTCAGCTTTTTCGTTTCAATGTATGCCTTCGTGTCCTGGTACCCATTTTAGCATAACTCTGTTGCCCTTGGTCAAAGTTGTGAGTTTACTCTGACATTTCCAGACCAATCTAGATGATACCTTTTGGCCATTAATGGCCTTCAAACTGCTTGGCTGTCAGAATAAATGTAAATTTAGTTCCCTTTGTAAGCTCTCCTTTTTATCTCATCTGCACATTGTAAAATTGCATTTATTTCTCTCTGGAACATCGTTGGGTATTTCCCCAAGGAAAGAGTTATTTTTTTCCTCGGCTGTATTCTATACATTCTAGCTCCGGTACCCTCACTGGTAGTGTACAGTGCACAGTCAGTGTACCAGATAGTTGTACTAGAAGATGTTTCCGATTTTCCTCTTTTACTCGCCATTCGATCTTCTATTATAACCTTGAATGGTATATTATATTGGTAGCCCGAGGTCATATGGTTCATGTCTATTTTCAGATTTGGGCTCCTGATTTTATTCCATATAATTTTGTGTCCAGTCAATGGCTTTGGTGTTAATGGCGTTGAGTGGTATAGCCGATGGAGCCCCATCTCGCCTCTCCCTGAATCACCAAGTATAGCGGAGGTAGATCCAGAATACACTCCATTGCCGAAGTGGGGGTCGTTCTCATGGCCCCTGTAATGCTGAAGCAGGCAACTCTCTGTATGCCGCTTAGCTTTGTCATGGTTGTTCTTTGCATTACCTTGGGCCACCTCACTGATGCATAACCATCTTAGGTGAGAGACCCCATGTTTTCCCACATAATTTTCTAACAATCATAAAGGTTGTTTCCGATTTTTTTGTTATATTTGCCACGTGCTTGTTCCAAGTCAGCCTGTAGTTCAAAATTACCCTCAGATATTTTACTAACCTGCAAGTGGTATTGTGTTTCCTTGAAAGATGATGGGACCGGGGTGATCTAGCTTTTTTCGTTTTGTGAAGGGGATAAGGACAGTCTTTTTGGAACCTATATTAATTCCTTCCTGTTCTGCCCATCTTTCTACAGCCCTGAGTGTCCGCTGCATTCTTTCTCTTATAGATGTATTAAATTTACCTTGGGTTAAGATTGCCAAGTCATTTGTATATCCTAGTACAGAGTGACCCTCCCTGCTCAGGATTCGCAAGAGCCCATCCTTCACTAGGTTTCAAAGCAGTGGGGAGAGAACTCCCCCTGTAATCTATTCCACGAACATATCTAGATCTATTGAAATAAATTAGGATTTATATTCTTGAGGGACCGATAGAATAAACTGACCGATGATCCATTCAAGATCTTCAAACCCAACTTTATGAAGGTTAACAATTTTTCAGCAATATTTAAGTCAATTACTCCCGAAGTTAAAGTAGTTTTAATGTTTGTTAATATTAAATCAATAAGTGAAATTGAACGCCTGTCTACATGAGTGGAATTTTTAATAAGTTGTGACATATTAAAGAAAAAAAAACAGATTCCAGTTGCAAACAGATGGTTGAATTTATTTTAACAGTCTCCCAAGAATATGATGTTATCATACTCTGAGTAAAGGTTTGATAAAATATCTTCTAAATAATTTAAAAATTGTACATAATCTGAGTTTGGAGGTTTGTATATAATTCCTATAATAATAATATCATCTCGAAGCGTACACATCACCCATAAACATTCAATTTAATCCAAAGAAGAACCAGTTATTAATTCATTAATAATGTAATATTAAGTATGCAAACCTACACCGCCTCCGCTCCCGTGACCTCGAATGTTGCCATAAAATTCATATGAAGCTTTACTTACAGCTTCATTCCTCGAGCCCGGCTGCAGCCACGTCTCCATCACCCCAACAGCATCGTTATTCTGAGATCTCATATGATTTTAGAAGGAATCAAAATTTGTTAATAGTGCTTTTGTATTTATATGGGAACAAACATGTTCATTCTATATAAATGGTAGGAAGGTTTAGGAATGGTAAGAAGTGAGACAACTTACCGTGTTAAGAAAGAGAAAGAGAGGAAAAAAAGGAACCAGACAGAACGTAATAAGAACACTAATATTATTAAATACTAGAATAAATTCGAAAAACAAATAAAATTTTGACACAGCAGGAACAACACGTGTTTATTCAAGCGCCATCTTTTCTGAAATATGAAAAAAATTTCTCAACGGTAACTTTCTTTCAGCAAAAATAATTTAATGCTACAAAGTTATGCTTTCTGCGAAAAAAACAGTTCCCGAATAATTTGGATTCAAATCTGGTCTTAGAGTTTACCCGTCATTTCAAGTTTTCCTTTTTTCGTCTACAAGAATGGTTAATTACTTTAAAAAAGCACTCCTTAAAGCAAAGTTTTTTTAGGATATAGCACTTTGAACATAAGTTAATTCCAGTGGTTTTAAATAGAAATATGTCTAATACTATCAAGAGAAACGCGATGAAGGAATTATTTTTACGAAAAAATTAAACCGGCTTCAAAAAGTTTACTAAAAAAGTGAAAAACAAATTATAAATTCTTTTAAATTGCAACCAGTTTAATAAAACTACTTTACAGCCAATTTGCGGCTGTAATGTAAAAGGCAGTCTTTGGTTAATTTTTGGTTTCTAAATGCGAAAATGATGGTAAAAACTTCTTAATACGTAAGCTTTTGGATTATCATTTTTTCAGCAAAGATGAATGAGTTTTTTATTCACATGATTTAAAAAGTAATTTGTAATATACCGGACCGCGACGTAGCCAAATTTACATTTTCCATAAGTTAGGGAAGTTGTGCACAATCTGGCAACACCACGTGGGGGTGTCTAGGGATGATAAGCAAACCACAAAATCTTTACTACCTAGGGCTTAAAATAATGGAAGTACCCAGTTAAACCGATATAATTCCAAACTTTACTCTGCCCCATAGCCGAATCTACTTATAATGGCCGCTGTACGAGAATTATGCCGTCGCTTTTCGAATTTTCGATACTCGATGTGTCTAGAAAATGCCAGAAGTACGGAACGGCTATAAAAGCAGCTGACCGGCAGTCGTGTCATCAGTATTGGTTTAGCACGAGTATGGTCAGTATTAGATAGAGAAGCGAAGTGCGCGAACAAGCCACTAGTAAGAGCCTTGTATTAGTGTTATCTTTGTGTTGAATAAAGTTAGTTGACGCCTGGAAACGTAGTATCACATCTCTGAACAGACATACGCGACAGTACAAAAATTTCTAAAGTACAGTAGCTTTTGCTATATATCTGGTCAGTTTACCCCTAAATCGCAAGAAAGGACGACAATTAACAAAATGACTAAAGTAGCTTATCATAAATATTTTGGAGGTCTTGTTGGCGATCAAGATCGGGACTGGGCTCCTCACATATGTTGCCAAACCTGTGCAGCAAATCTAAGTAACTGGTTAGATGGCAAACGCTGTTCTATGCCTTTTACAGTTGCAATGATTTGGCAAGAACCAACAAATCATTCCATCGACTGTTACTTTTGCATGACAAAAGTGTCTGGTTTTTGAAGAAAGACCAAACATAATATTGAATATCTGGATATTCCCTCAGCAGTAAGAGAAAGTTTACCAGTTCCAGCGCCCCCGGCAAAATGGGAGGAACCTCTTTCATCTTGTCGGAATCCATCAGTATACTACAAGGATCCATTTTTCGGAAGATTTTGGTCTCCCTCCCAATCCTCTCTACTTGGCAGAAATATCTGCAGGGACGGTTGGGTTTTAAAAGCGGCGTCATGTCATCTGTCCCCATGGGGAGTGATGGATACCTCTCCACCGCGCTTTCCCAGACACCTGAGTAGCCCCTTGTTCCAATTCCAAGATGTCTCAGGCAACTGAGACGATAAACAGTCTTCAGGGCCTCGTTCTCTGTGTATAAGTGAAGAGGAGGCAGGTCACCAGGACTTCCAGAGCCCTGGTTGGAGCAGTCCTCATCGCACTTAATTTTTCCACACAAGCCATTCTCTGAACTTTGTCAAGTTGAAAATTGTGTTTGCGTTTTGTTGTACTACGCCACCATATAATAGCGGCGTACGTTATTATGGGGCGGATCAGGATAACGGTACCTAAGGCAGATCGTCCACCCAATAGCGCGCTTTCGACTCTCGTGACGAGTCGGTGTAGCGTCGCATATGTGGATTTTCCTGCTTGATAGGCAAATTGCAAAGGATGTAAGGGGTTTTGCACCATTATTCTTTCTTTAATGTGTTGATCCACCAACCTTTCCAGTGTCTTTAACAAAAAACTGCTCAGGCTGATAGGGCCGGAAAGACTTGGGATTTGTGTCGTCTGTTCTTCCTACCTTGGGAATAAAAACTACTTTTGTTTCCCTCCACGCCATCGGTATGTATCCCAAGCTTAAACATTAGCGGAATAGTTTCACCAAGTGGCTTATTATAATATCGGAGGAATTTTGTAGTAAAAAAGGAAATATACCATCCTTACCAGGTGATTTGAAAGGGGCAAAAAACTGTTATGTAAATGAGTAAAGCTACAAAAATACTGTACCCAATTAATGTAACACGATATGTCTCCATAGTGATGGCCCCAGTACGCCGTATAAAAAGAAAACTAATTTTCGTCTAATTTCGACATATTGAAACGGTACACAATTATATTTTACGGTTGCTGGTTATGGCAAAAATTCTGCGGATGAAATAGGAGGTAAGGTCTTTGTGATTGCACGGTGAGCCAGGGTAAAGAATTAAATTGATGAAATAATAAAAAAAATTAAATATATTTTATATTCACGCAATGCAATGAAAATTCATCAATTAATAAAAGTGCTATCAACTTTATTATTTTTAATCGCTTCATATATTGTACCAATTTTTGAAAATTTTCTTGAAACTTACCAATTGATGTTAGAAGATAATACCCGTTATGAGTGTCCATAAAACAGCTTAAGATATCGTCGCTTAAGCAACAACAACGCTAAGTCGATTTATATGAATAATGAGTTCTTAGAATAATTAGATAGACGATTCAAAAGGTATACCGTTCATTTTTTATGCCAAGAAATTTACACATCTGAACACTCAGTTTCTGTCGCAATGCAAAATGAAAAACAATTGCTCTAACTTTGTCTCTACAGCATATTATTTAAAGATAATGAATTTTTATAGTTTTTTTCACCACATGCTGTAAATATCAAAATATGATGAATGTTCTGAATCGGAACATTTTTAATTAAACGGGCAACTCGTAGCTTTAATATACGTAGTAGCAATACGCAGCTGTGCTTATGCTTTCTAACACGGAAACATCACACCAGCTGTTTCAATTAAAACGTTATGAATGAGGGTACAGGGTCATGGTTGTATTGATTTAAGCTTTTAAATTTACGTTTATATCAGAGCAGGCCTAACACTAATTTGTAACTCTGTTTTACTGATAGTCAAAACCATGGATTTTGATAATAATAACATAATAAGTTACAATTTTTATATAGAATAAAGAAGACCATGAAAATATTTAATTTTAATATGCTTTGTTTTAGTTCTATAGTGACTCAAAGTATCAAATAGAAGTAGGAGGGAAGACTTTAAAAACTGCTGACCTTACATGCGTTATATAAAATATTGATAGACATACAATAAAATTTTAAAATGTAGAATACAAGATATTTCATTTACAAGTATCACGTACACTGTAAATGAGATTTTGGATCCCCATCAAATTAGCTGAAACAAATTTTTATCGATAGCTTTTGACTTGATGTCGACCTTAACAGTGACCTTAAACTTCATTTCATGGTCAAAGTGATTTTTTCAAATAGAAACATCTATATGTCGTCGCAAAAATGAAAACTAGTAAAGGCTGGCCAGTGACGGCAAAGTTAGAACCTGTCCAGTAAAGGCAAGGCTGGAGCCCGATCTATACAGGCAAGGTTGGAACCCGGCTAGTGAAGACAAGGCTGGAACTGTCATAAAAGATTATTTATTGGAAAAAATAACTTTGACTTTGAAATAAGGTTCAAAATCACTGCTAAGGTAGACATCAAGGTCACCACTGAATGCCTTTTTTACATACTACGATTTTTGTATATACCATTCTTAGGTTTGTTGAGTTACTGGGTCTGCACACTGTTTTTTTGCACCATACCACCTTTCACAGTCCCTAAAAACCCATTTTCTTGCCTTTTACCAGAAGATCAAAAATTACCGAAAAAAAATTGGTTTAAGCCAATTTTATGGAAACTTAAAATCCCATTTACTGCGTGCATGATCCTTCATGTAAACTATAAATGAAGATTAAGAACTAAAATGTAGTTTATCTTTATCGCACTGCTAAAAATACCCTAAAATTTAATGTCCATTCTACATTAAATTTAATGATTTTGTACCTATAATCGTAAATAATTTACATTTACTTTAACTCTAAAGTAATTCATTCAAATATTAATTCGTTATACACTAAATTTGATTAAATAGTATCTTAAATTTCAGTAAAGTAACTGAAAAGATATTTCAACTTTCTGTACATTAAAATTAATTCACATGTACTTTAACATTAAAGAAATTTACATTAATGTTCATGGTACATTGCATGAGATTCCGAGAGATGGCCCAACTTGTGTTGAACTTTTTGTTTAGTATGATATAAGTTGCTTAAAGGACTCAATTTTCTTATGATCAGGTGTACATACGGAAACTAATGAGTTCGAAACGAAAATGGTCTACAGATGACGGTACACTACCTGTGGGAAAAATTTCCACCTTTTCCTGGTGACCTTATATTAATGTTGGTGCATTAAATATGTGATAACATATCTTTAATTCAATGAACACTGGCTATATATTTAATGCACATAGTCACCTTAAAAAGTAATTAATAAAACTTTAAATTTAATTTATGATTACATTAGATTTAATGGAATAAATTAATTTAGATTAATGTAAATTATTAAATTTAATGCATTACATTAAACGCATTTAACAAGCTTTTATGAAATTTACTTCCAGCACGTTTACCTTAAATTTAATGCGTTTCCTTTTTACGGTGCGGTTACTAACCTTTTTTCGATATTTAATTTGGCATAATGTTTGTTTAAATTGAATTTCTCTTCATTGAATAAAAAATCTGGGTCTAAGATGTGCAATTTGCACAAAAAAACATACATTTTCATCAGTATAGTATTTTATTCCACGTTCCACCAATTAGGGTATATTTTCTTCAATATAATTTTATTTTTATTTTTTACATACAGTTACATTTACATTACATCTACATATAATCAACTATTGTTTTTAATAATAATCTATTTTTAGTACTAAAATTGACCTAATTTTCTTGTTAAATATGACTTTTATTGACAAAGTCTATATATAGATACTAAAATAAATAATAATCGCTTGGATTAGTTATTGATTCATAGTATAACAAATCAAATATTTTAAAAGATTTTTTCCTATAATAATGACGTTTTTGTTATTAGGCAAATATTAGTTTTGCTTTTGTCTAACTAACGAATTAATTTCCAATTACATTTTATATATTTCAAAAAGACTAGATTTCTATTTATTTTAATTATCGTTTCTTTGCCTTTACACCAACTTCAATTAAACCTAAGTAAATAATTCCAAAAATAGCAGCACTATTGAGAGTATTATATTGTTAAGGGACTTCACGTGGTTTGTTGATCTCAATTTCATCAAAAACATAAATACAAATAAAAAGATCAAGATTTCTTCTTTTGTTTTTTTTTTTTAGTTATCCAAAAAAATTGATATTTTCAATGGAAATGGGGTACCAAGTTAAATTCGAAACTAATATTCTGAGTGAAAATCCTGAAATAAGTTTTATAGAGATTTATCTATCATCTCTGGATATCGAGAATAAAAGTGCTTTGTTTCAAAATTATCATAGTAAAACTATTAACATCCTACACCAGTGGTTTTCACCCTTTTGAATCGCGACTCTTTTTCGATAAATTAAAAATGTCCCCATACGACACATTTGATAAATAAGTATTAATGATGATGAATAAGCTCGCATTTTCTTACAAGTGTTATAATCCTTGGTTAAGTTGTTGTCAAGACTAAAATTTTGGATACTTATGACGTACAATACACCGAAACTGTGGCAAGGATTTTTTCTTAAAACATCACGCGTTGAGGAGCTCTAAAAATTTATTCTGCACTCCATCCGGAATGTCGGTAACATCCAAAGATACGTGAAATAAATTTCGTATTAATACAGCTTCTTGTACAGAGAACTTCTGGAAATAACGATACATTTCATAACTTGATAACCAACGAACAGCAGCGGAGAAAAGACGAACTTCGTGATCCGAGTTCATATTTTTGCATAATTCCTTGAACAGATGAGGATTATAGATAGACCTCTAGATTTTATATAATTACCAATTGTTATTAAAGAGTAGAACACTTTTTTTAAAGAGTTTTGGTAGTAAAATCAAATGGGTGAATCATGCAGCGCAATCCCTTTGATTAAGTCTAGTTTTGATTGAAAGCTCAACCTCAATCCAAACATAACTGGTGGTTCATCGATACCCCAATACAAGTTCTTCCATTACTTTAAAATTTTCATGACGTCTTCACCTTTCGTCGTAGTTTTCAGTGCTCTATAAAACAGAAATTCTTCTTTGTTGTCCGTCAAGTGAATATATCTCACAAAAATAAGTAACTGGAAACATGAATTAACATTGGTGGACTCATCAAATTGAAAGGGAAGGACAGGAGATCCTGTTATTTCATATAAAATTTATTCCATCACATCTTTAGATGTCTTATATGTATCTCTGGATTCTGTCATTGGACAAGGAAATATTGCGCATTTTAATCTCCTTAACTTAAAGGACTTTTTAATAAACAGGGTTTAGTGAGGGCCTCTGCAATTGTATGTGATTTTTGGCAACTTCCAGATAATTTCATATGATAGCTGAATCACAGCTTGGCTTTGTTCTTGAAAAGTTCCAGTAAAATTCAACATTTGTCATTCCAAGATATGTCATTTAAAAAAGTCCAAGTTTCTTGCAATATATTCAGAATGTTTGGTTTCTAAGTGACGTTTCAGCTGTGAGGATTTCACAGATTCATCACCAAGAACAGCATTACATAAAGCACTCTGTGTCTTCTCTGCGTCGTTATTAATAACAGTCGAATATCTAAGTTTTAAGTAGTTCTCCGAATATTTTCTTTTTTCTCCATGACATTGATATCTGGAAAACAACATATTTAAAATCATTTTTAAAAAATGTTTAAAAATATTGCATTAAGTAACATTACTTGATGTGTCTTACTTACCAAAATGATCAGTAATAGAAGAGCCTGTAGTTCTTGGTGTGTTATCAATGGTATTGTAACGTTTTGCGGATAAAACACGATTACCAAGGAACTATTAATTTGCATATTATAAAAACACTTTAACAGCTGAACACTAGGTAACAAGTTTACCTAACGCGACAATTTGTATATATATATATATATATATATATATATATATATATATATATATATATATATAAGTAGATAAGTTTTTGTCCCTGTAATTTAAAATAAAATAGAATAAAATATTGGCGAAGCGAACGTGAAAATTTGTCAATCTACATGATTCTCGAGTTAAAAAGTGCGGAGCACTCCAAAATATGGAAAAACTCCGGGTCCGACAGATGGCGACAGCGCTGGTTCGTCCTAATATGGGACTCGTCAGGCCACCGCATTCGGTACAAACCATCATCTCGCCTTTGCATCCTATAAACCTGAGTTTATAATCAAAAAACAGCAAACAAGACGACAAAGGCGACATCTCGATGGTCCACTTGATAATACAAGAACCACACAGATTAACAAAGTTTGTAAAAGAACCGCCATATGGTGGCGCGACGGTGAATTAAAACAGAAATATGTAAAATCAAGTACACGAAACGCGCTGCCCAAAGATAGGGGTCGCATTTTTCGGTACTGGCAAGCAAGCCTACCGCTTATTTTAGCAGCCAAAGCCACGTGCCGCACCAAACGATCCCACCACGAGAGCATCGTTTAGCGTGTTTCAAAGCCAAACAAGTAAATAAATAAGTAGATAAGTTTTTGTCCGTGTAATTTAAAATAAAATAGAATAAAATATTGGCGAAGCGGACGTGAAAATTTGTCAATCTACATGATTCTCGTGTTAAAAAGTGCGGAGCACTCCAAAATATGGAAAAACTCCGGGTCCGACAGATGGCGACACCGCTGTTTCGTCCTAATATGGGAGTGCTCCGCACTTTTTAACACGAGAATCATGTAGATTGACAAATTTTCACGTCCGCTTCGCCAATGTTTTATTCTATTTTATTTTAAATTACACGGACAAAAACTTATCTACTTATTTATTTACTTGTTTGGCTTTGAAATACGCTAAACGATGCTCTCGTGGTGGGATCGTTTGGTGCGGCACGTGGCTTTGGCTGCTAAAATAAGCGGTAGGCTTGCTTGCCAGTACCGAAAAATGCGACCCCTATCTTTGGGCAGCGCGTTTCGTGTACTTGATTTTACATATTTCTGTTTTAATTCACCGTCGCGCCACCATATGGCGGTTCTTTTACAAACTTTGTTAATCTGTGTGGTTCTTGTATTATCAAGTGGACCATCAAGATGTCGCCTTTGTCGTCTTGTTTGCTGTTTTTTGATTATAAACTCAGGTTTATAGGATGCAAAGGCGAGATGATGGTTTGTACCGAATGCGGTGGCCTGACGAGTCCCATATTAGGACGAAACAGCGCTGTCGCCATCTGTCGGACCCGGAGTTTTTCCATATTTTGGAGTGCTCCGCACTTTTTAACACGAGAATCATGTAGATTGACAAATTTTCACGTCCGCTTCGCCAATATTTTTTTTTATTTTATTTTATATATATATATATATATATATATATATATATATATATATATATATATATATATATATATATATATATATATATGTAGAAAAATTTACAGAAAGCCGTTTTATATAAGTTTGACTGGTAAATTCTATATATATGAAGAGGATTTTTTAACTCAGAATGCTGGGCTTTTTCTATTATAAACTGTCATCAATGTGACGTGTCAGAATTACAACACAGAAAAATGTATAAATAGAAAATTACAATGTATTAAAAATTACATTTGACAGCCAGATTCACAAGAAATTTAATTTTCAAAGCGTATTTAATTGACATGGAAGTGCGTTCTTCCAGTTGGACAGTTTTGTTTTGCTAATGACATGATTACAATTTGTACTTTATATTTTAATAAACAAACCTTTATATAAGAAAGTTAAGAATAGAAATCTAGAAATAAAGTCTTGAAATAGGTTAGAGGAATAAACAAAATTTTCTATTTTTAGAGGTTTGTAAACAACAGAAATAACTTATCAATTTAAATCATTTATTGTCCACTTAAATCAGTTTATATTTGTGAATTAAAGGGTAAAAGTTTAAATAATATTACAACTATTCTGTTCTGGAAATGTAGGAGCTTTCGACAGTACTCACCCATCGATTTTTCAAATATAAATAAAAATTATATAATTTTGTTTTTCGTGGCCTATCAAGTTATTTGAACAGACCAAGGCTTTTCTTATGTATTTTGACCCGATGATGACGAATATCGAGGACATTTTCCCAATAAATAGTGAAGAAATTTGTTATTAATAATTTAAATATTTATAGCGCTTTAGAATTGTTAATAATTACGCTATCGACCTCAAGTCCATGCCATCTTGATTTAAATTTAACGATAAAGACGCCACTTTAGAAGAGTTAAATAGAAGCTGAGATGGTGTAAAATAAGTGCAAAATTAAATTATCTGCACTGGCCTCAGTAAGGTGAGCACACGGTTTCTCTGTTATCTCATCAGTTAAACCAAATTTGTAATAACTGTCATTTGATATTTGTTAAAGTTATGTGGATTACCATATTAACACGCCAATAGGACAAAAAGCAACAAATGTTTCTCAAAAAAATGAAACCTTATTTGTTTCTAAGTCTGTTAAGTAAACATCAAATCGTTTAATCTGCCTATTTTCATGGAGAATACGACCCTTTTTAGAAAGAGTTAATTGGAAGCAATATATGACAAAATTAGTGCCGAATACAAGTCTTAGCTGATTCCTACCCATTTTATTTTTAAGAAGTGGCGCCTACTCAGTGAAAATAAGCATCAAATTATTTAGGTGTGAAGTGGGCTATACGACTTCAAGTTTTCTTAAATAGCTTATACACAAATGGAATTTAAAGCACATCATCGCAACTCAACAGAGAGCATGCATCAAGCGAGTAATGGGATGCAAGAAACAATTGATTGTTGACTCTGTCATATGTAACCAAGCCTGTACCAGCCGTATAAACTTCTTTGCTGCCTACGTGGATTATAAGAAGACCTTCGACTCAGTGCCACATGAATGGCTCAAAACTATATTGATAATATATGGTCGATAATCATTTTGTTTTCTATTTAGAACGCATCATGTCAACCTAGAGAACTTGGATCCAATTGCAAGTGCCATCCAGCGATACCATCGAAACGAATATAATCCCAATACGAAAGGGAATATTTCAAGACGATTTGTTAAGCCCATTGTGGTTGCGCCTTGCAATGAACCCACTGTCACGCCGTTTGAACTCCACCAGATACGGCTTTACTATTAGAAATAACAACGAAGATGTAGTAAGATTGAATCATCTTCTATACATGGATGATCTTAAACCAGCTGGAGCAAATGGTTAAAATTGTGAAGGAGTTCTCCGGGGATATCGGAATGCAGTTTGGACTTGACAAGTGGCGTATTTTGAACATCATTAAAGGAAAAATACAACCGAGAGCATTTGAGATGTAAAACGGTAAAACTATAACTGCAATGGAAGCACAATAAACATACAAATACCTAGGTATGAAACAGGCTAAACGAATTGACCATCGCGCTATGAAAGCTGAATTGATAACCGAACTTGTCAGGAGGGTAAGGTGGGTGTTACGAGCTAGTCTAAATAGTACAAATTTGTTTAAGGCGCTCAACACTCCGCATGCTCTGCAGCTACTCTTTTAGAATTGTAAAAGGGAGCAGGACGGACATCGAAAACCTACACAGAAAAATAAGAACACTCCTAACAAAAGCACACAAACACCACCTTCGGAGTGCTATTGAACGTACGATGCTTCCAAGTCACCAAGGAGGAAGAGGATTGATCGATACTGGTAAGCAGCTCGATCAACAAATAATAAACTTACGTCTTATTTTCACAGATTAGCGGACTCTTCCACACTATATCGAGCAATATGCGAGACAGACGATTCAACGCCACTACAGTTGAGAGAACGGGATATTGCTTCTCACCACCGCACAGACCAAGAGAAGTTACAAGCCTGGCTACAGAAACCTCTTC
The DNA here is from genome assembly GCA_034092305.1 of Diaprepes abbreviatus. Classification (NCBI taxonomy): domain Eukaryota; kingdom Metazoa; phylum Arthropoda; class Insecta; order Coleoptera; family Curculionidae; genus Diaprepes; species Diaprepes abbreviatus. The sequence continues at coordinate 4,811,506 of JASJET010000068.1, read as the reverse complement.
ATGGACGGCATCCAAATGAGGTCATCCAGGGTAATGTGGACAACTCAACGTCGAACTACTGGTTGATTTCAGGACAGGTGTTTCCGAAAACGAAGGGTTTCTTGTTAGCTATCCAAGACCAGATTATTCCGACGAAGAACTATCGGAAGTTCATCTTCAGAGATCTCCAATAGAAAACGACCATTGTAAATATGGCTGTCGAACATCAGAGACAATCCAGCACATAACTGGAGGATGGAGCTTTTGTTGGAACCGAGTATAAGGAAAGATACGATTCAGCCGCTAAAATACTCCACCGAGAGTTAGCAAATAAGTTAAAACTATTGCAGGTAGGAAAAGTGCCCTACTACAAATACAATCCAGCCCCTATTCTTGAGAACGGCCGGTTCAAGTTATATTGGGACCGAACGGTTCTAACAGATCAAAGAGTTACTCATAATAGGCCAGACTTTATAGTAACACATAAAATTTCTAGGCAAACTACACTGATTGACATTGCTATACCTAATATCAACCTAAGACCAAAATACAATTGGAAGATCGCCAAATACAGAGATCTGGAGGTGCAAATCAGCAGCCAGTGGGCAAGGAACAGCGTCCACACGATTCCCATAATACTATCAACAACTGGAATGATACCAAAGAACCTCCTGCAGAATATCTAATAAAAATATGCATCGATTTATTTATATAGAAAGTGAATTAAACTATGTAAAGAAATGAATTTCACTTTTTTGAGAACATTGTATTGCTTTTTGTCGTTTTGGCACTATAATATCGTGTTCCACATAACTTTAACTAATATTAAATGATAGTATATAAAATTTTTTTAACTAATTTTGAAAAAAGTGGCACATTTATTACTAAATTTGAAACAAGACGAAGTATGCTTGTGGTTAATATTAACAATTTTACGGCATTATGAACAAATAAATTGTTACTGACAATTTATCGAGAAAACACCTTGGTTATTCGTAATCAGCAGCCAAAATATTTAATAAGAAATCGTGAAAAATACGAAAATAAACGAATTTTATTAGTAATTTTCGCAGTAATTACTTAAAGTTAACTTTTGACATATCTGTTTGTTTTGTTAACTTTTATTTCCACTCTTATAAATATATACAATTTATTTTTCATGCACCAAGGTTAAAATAAATTCACTTTGCATTGAGCACAACAATACGTATCTTAGGGCTTTTGTATTATCTTTCTAAGAAATATCAGAACAACCTTGAGCGTATAAAATCTATTTGTTTGTTAAGTTTTCCAAGAGATCGTTATTTTATACGGATTGACTTCATTGAAATAACTGGTTATAAGAAATAATTTTAAAAATTCAATTTAATAGATGACAGAAAGTATAAAATACTTTAAAACAGCATTTTTCTATATTTATTTTCCAAAATTTCAGCACACGTTTTGAATTTTACTAGCTGGTCTTTCTAAATGTCGGAGCTGAAGGGTTATATTCCAGAAACTTTATCTGTAGGATAACAAATAATAATTTAAATGTTTATTTAATAATATATTTACAGTGACGTCTTTACTTCTCTTTTAAATAAAACTAGAACAATAGGCATTTTGACCTATGCATAAATCCTGAATTTAGCATCCATTGAAAACTTGCCCTTTATAATTAGTAATCACGTGTTTATTGTGACTAACCCCATTTTCCTTTCCATCGTTTCCATTGTTAAACTAAGCACATAATCAGAGTTGAACTAAGCCTACGCCAGTATAAGTATGATTAAAAAGGAATCTACGGACATTAATTGTATGTTTTTGTTAAATGCCGAAACTTTCTGTAATTAGTTGTTAAAATTATTATTAATTATTTTTATACTAATTTTGAAGCCTCCCAAACTAGAATGTAAAACATAATTATTTTAATCACAAATATATGTTATAATATTATAAGTTATGATACACACCTTCTAGGAAGTACAACTTTATCATAATATTATGTACTATGATATATATTTCCTACTTTGAAAGGTCAGAATTTTGTTCGATTTTTTAATTTCGACTCACCTAATTTAATGAAATTGAATCTGTATTAAATAACACGGACTTACAGAGGAATCATTTTCCCTTGACAAGGATCATTCCTCATATATTTTAATGCTCTGAATCCAAGGACTACCAAAATTTGCTATCACGTCAGGATTTTGAGATATTGTAACCTAAAAGTGACAAAATGGCCATTTTTGAGTACGGTTGAATTTAACTCTCTCTCAAGAACCAGCGGTAATAGAGCATATTGGTAAACAGATTTGAATTCTACACGAAAACCTCTAAAAAATCGATAGTAACCCTGGAAAGGATCTGTACCTTTTAGGTTGTTGTAAATATTTTTTCCGTTACATCTGATCTCTTTATATTGGTATCTAAATTGAACCCGTAATAGGGACATTTACGGCAAAGCTACGATTTTTTTAGTCAAGTCAAATTTTGGTATGTGTGATTCAATATTTAACACGAAAAAAATTTTTATTCGATATAGAAGAAAACTGTTTGCTTACCTCCACATTGCCTTGAGTTCTTCACATGTAGGTTCTGGTTGGATGCCATTTTTTGCAACTTCTCCGGGACTTCTGTATCCTTTTGCACCAGGCAAGCCGTGAACAAGTGACACGATACCCCAATATACTAATAAACTAACGATCATCTGAAAATAATACGATTATAAATATTTTCTAGAATAAATTTTCTCATTAAAAAAAATTGTTAATAATTTAGTGCTATATTTTAGCTTTAATTAAGATAATAAAAATTGCATTTTCTTAACGCCTTAGTTTTAAAGAGATAATTTCACTTTAATATTCTGTCTCAGTGCTAGTTAAATATATTTATTATTAATTTATCGCAAGAAATCGAATTTTTAAACTAAAATTTAGGAGCTCAAAGTTAACTTGAACATGAAAGTTATTCATTCCAATCCTGAGACCATTACAAGGAAATACATCGTCCTGGGTTAAGAACTCGCAACATTTCGTAGAAATTATACGTGAAATAGAAGTACAACCAGAAGGCCATTTAAATTAACTTTGACGTGGAAAGCCTATACACCAACGTTCCAGTTAAGGACTCACTAAAAATCATAAGAAAGAAACTTGAAGAAGACCAGACCTTAGCAGAAAGGACATCTTTACCACCGCACGCCATTATGGACTTGTTGGAAAGTTGTTTGTCTAATTCCTATTTTCAAGAAAAGGAAAAATTCTACATCCAGGATGATGAACTACCGATGGGATCTTCACTGTCACCGGTGGTCGCAAATATTTTCATGGAATGGTTCGAAACGTTTGCAATTGAATCCACAACTAAGAAACCAAAGTTATGGCTCAGATACTTAGACGATACTTTTATTATTTGGAGTGGAAACGACGAAGAACTTCGAAACTTCCTTTTTCATCTCAACAATATCAGCCCAACTATTAAACTCACCATGGAGAAAGAAGTAGAAAATAAATTACCATTCTTAGATGTCTTAGTTGAAAAAAATGGCAGACAAATTCGAACTTCGGTTTACAGAAAAGCCACACACACAGGACAATACCCTAATTATTCATCTAATCACTCCAACAACACCAAACAAGGAATTATAAGAAATCTCGTAGATAGAGCCTTAACTCTCTGTAACTCCAACGAGAACTTGATGAAAGATATAGATTATATTAAAAATGATCTGACTTCCAACAGATACCCAGTATATCTAGTGGATAAATTTCTTGAACAACGCAGAAATAGGACAATATCGACAACGAATAAAGAACGAAAATTAGTATTGAACATCCCCTATGTTAAAGACATTGCAGAAAAAGTGAGAAGGATAGGAAAACGATATAAAATCAACGTTGTTTTCAATTCAAATAACTCTCTGAGAAGTCGGCTCACTAGGGTCAAACCAACAACTCAAAGAGACATGAAGAACTGTGTATATCAGATACCATGTGAATGTCGCAATTCCTACATTGGCGAAACAAAGAGACCTCTTGACGTAAGGATCAAAGAACACCAAAAATGCACATCTCGAGGAGAAACAGAAAAATCTGGTGCCGCCAATCATGCCTGGGCTCATGGACACCACATAAAACTGACTAAATTATAAATTAACAAATTTTTTGTATTGTAATTGATTATAGACTAGGTAATTTTCACGATTATCTTCTCTGCATCCTTATTTCATAACTTAAAATGGCGGTTCCAAGATGGTGAATACGTCTTATTATTTTATTATTCGATTCGGCTTAAGATCGACATTTAGGAATTTTTGGTGTCTCTGACTATCAATATTTGATTTCAATTTAGAAATTCAAAATGGAGTACAAGTTTCATCATTTATAATTTAATTTCAATTAAAATCGATATTTTGGACCATTGGGTAAGAATTTTTTTTTTGAGTTTACAAATTTTTTGCAATTAATTTAATAATTAACTTTATTTTATTTTAGCATATCTTCTTTCTCCTTGTCTATTGGGATACTTAAGTTGTCAGTAATATTTTTAGAGCAGTTAAAGCATATGAGTAGAGTCAGTACTGTATATAGTATCATTTTCAATCTTCCTATTTCTATGACATATAATGGTTAAACTAGTAGCAGTGAGTTAGATTTTTTTATCACCAGTATCTAGTGATAAAGAGAGTGATATTGATGAAATTGTAGTCCCTAAGTCTGTTAGTATTGGTTACTGTGAAGTAAATGACACAAATGTTTTCAATGCCATTATAAGTTTAAAGGATAATTTTAGTGCAGGCCCTGACGACGTTTTGGTTTTATTCGTTAAAAATTGTAAATATATGTTATCTTATATTCTGTGTATAATATTTGATAAGTCACTGGTATTTGGTAAATATCCCGAGTTTTGAAAAAATCTTATAATACTCCTTGATAAAAATGAAGATAAGTCAAAAGTTACAAATTATAGATCAATATCCAGGATTTCATTAGTTGCAAAATTGTTAGAAATAAATGTAAATGATAAATTGAAGCTTCGTTTTTAAACTATTTTGGTGGACATTCAACATGGCATTGTGAAAGGGAAAGTCAACTGTCGCTAATTTATTGGTGTACGAACAATCAGTCTCTCTCTCTCTTTAGAATTGGAGTGTTAAGTAGAGTATTTATATGGATTTTCAAAAGGCCTTTGATAGAGTAATTCATAGCGTTCTGATTACAAAGCTTAAAGGACTTAGTATTTTTAAAATTTGCTGGAGTAGTTGAGGGATTATTTATGTGGTAGATTTCAAGTGGTGAAGATCTTAAGGCATTTGGTATTTTTTAAATTTGTTGGATTGGTCGTCAGATTATTTATGTGGTAAATTTCAGGTGGTGAAGATCAATATTACCTTGCCAAAAGAAATACAAGTTACATTTTGTGTTCTTCAAGGTACTCATCTATCACCTTCGTTATTTAATCTGTATGTTAAAGACATTAAGTTTTTTATAGTGCAGTGTGACATGATTTATATGCGGAAGACATGAAGTTTTTTAAAACTATAAACTCACTTGAAGATTTTCAAAAAGTATAACAAGACATAAATAATTTAACAACTTGATGTAATATGAATGGCATGAAAATGTTGATAATTGTAAAGTAACGCAGTTCTACCGAAAAAAAAATGTTATTGATTTTGATTCTAAAATTAATAATGAAGAACTTAAAAGAGTGAGTGTTTTCAAGAATTTGGGTGTTCTATATAATAGAGAGATATCTTTTAATGAATACATAAGCTACATCACGAAAAAGGCTTTAAAAACTTTGGGTTTTCTTAAAAGACCGTTGCATGATTTTCACGATTTAACTTGTTTTAAGACACTTCATTTCTGTTACGTCAGATCTACCGTAGAATATGCAAGCCAAATTTAGACTTCGCAATATAACGTACATATATATATATATGAAATAAATGCGAAACAGTAAATGCAAACTTCTCTCCATCATATCCCTTCTGTGTTAGAGGTTGCACGGTTAGAATAAATTGTAATAAAACACAATTCATCCTATTCCACCACCATCGAGATGTTGGCCTACCTGTACCACCATACCGAGAAGAAAGTCAAAGCTTACACTCCCCGCCACAGTGATACGGCAGAGATACATGTTTCGTCTCTCACTAGACTCATCAGGGTACCGACATTCACCTGGCTGTGCAAAGGACAGATCGGAAAGAAGTATGCAACACTGAACGCGGCTTCGCCGACCTCTCGTCGGATGGCTTATATATGTTTATACGGATTTCACGGATTCCTCCGTGTGAGATGCATTAGCAGTGGTTATATCCACATTATGCTGTTGTAGTGCTGAAATCACATTCAGCAAACGTACAACTATATGCAACTCCGTATGTAAGTGAAATAAATGCGAAACAGTAAATGCAAACTTCTCTCCATCATATCCCTTCTGTGTTAGAGGTTGCACAGTTAGAATAAATTGTAATAAAACACAATTCATCCTATTCTACCGCGTTCAGTGTTGCATACTTCCTTCCGATCTGTCCTTTGCACAGCCAGGTGCATGTCGGTACCCTGATGAGTCTAGTGAGAGACGAAACATGTATCTCTGCCGTATCACTGTGGCGGGGAGTGTAAGCTTTGACTTTCTTCTCGGTATGGTGGTACAGGTAGGCCAACATCTCGATGGTGGTGGAATAGGATGAATTGTGTTTTATTACATTTTATTCTAACTGTGCAACCTCTAACACAGAAGGGATATGATGGAGAGAAGTTTGCATTTACTGTTTCGCATTTATTTCACTTACATACGGAGTTGCATATAGTTGTACGTTTGCTGAATGTGATTTCAGCACTACAACAGCATAATCTGGATATAACCACTGCTAATGCATCTCACACGGATATATATATATATATATATATATATATATATATATATATATATATATATATATATATATATATATATATATATATATATATATATATCATTGAAAGAATTCCTAAAAAATGTATCAGGTTTATTGCTTATCAAAGTGAAATTCTGTCGGATTTGATTACTTATTATGAATTAGTGAAACAATTAAATATTTTTCCCTTTGAATAGGGTCGGAATTATTTGGATATTTGCATTTTATTTAAAGTAATTAAATGATAGACTGACCACAACTGCTGAAAAAAATTTAAATGAAAGTGCCATAGAGGACCCTCCGTAACCAGGACTTGTTTTGTCTCGCACCATGAAAATAATTACTTCAAAACGTCATCTATCAGTAGGTTACCCTTACTGGCAAATAAATACTATGATAATATGGGTATGTTCTGATTAGTTCAGGTTAGTTGCCTAACTTTAAAAACGCAATGGAAAAAAGAGTGTTTTATATAGATTTACATATGTGATAAATTGTGATCGATAGTCAATCTGTTATCTTTATATACCACTACCATTATTGTTTGTAAAATGGATTTGTTCCGTAAATATAACATTGCATCTTGTACTCGCTTTTTACAAACTTCATTACATAGTAATAATATTATTAAATAGTGTTAATTAAAAAGTTAAATGCATAAAGATTTCTTATATACTTTATTGAAAAACTAAACAAATTTTTAAAAGTGCAGTTTTTATTAAATTTCTTGCAGCTAAAATTAAATTATGAAAATTTCCTCGACAAAGGTAAAGGTTTTGTTTATTACGTTTTTTTGTACACTATTAAACCAGATTTCTTTTTAATGAAACAAGAACAGCAGAAACTGTTTTAAATTGGAGCAGCAAAAGATAATTCGTGGAATTTCTATGCGTAAACAACAACATCTAACAAAGATAAAAATACAACACAAATACAATTATTTGTTTAAAAAACAATTTTAGAATTATACTGTGCATCTTAATTAAATTTTTGTTATATCTTTAATGTATGTCAAGGAAAACATATTCGAACTTAATGCACCTCTCATCAGGAAACTTCTCACACCCAAGAAAAAGAGGCAAAATATACAGGTGGTGTTTGAAAAAGGATGAAACTCTAGATTATGTCCTCAGAAGGTTTCTAGTCAAATTATATTCCGAAAAAGGCATTTCGGGGATTCAGTATTATCATACGAAGGAGTCAGACGAGTTCAGCTCATGAAACTACTTGGATTCGTAACGGCAATAAGACTCGAATGGCTTGCGGTCATATGAGATCTAGAGGACCCAACGAGATCTATGCATTACTATTTACCATAAGCAGTCTACCTTTATTAGGGTGTATTGGATAATATTAACTGTTTCATATAAAGTATTGTTAAAATAGGCTTTAATTGATATGCAGAAATTGTGCCTGCTTTCTTAATTTGAAACATAAAGCCATCAAAAGCATAAAATTATTCAAGGGTTATTTTAATTTTACTGCAGCCTAAACATATTTATACCCTAAAAATCGATATTCTAAAAAATTTTAAATAGTTTACCAGTAATTTGTGTAAAATTATAAATTTCACTGTTTTAAATAAACAACTACAAATAATTGTGATATCACATAAAGTATACACAACTATTGCGGTTCGAAAAACTTTCCAAAAATTTTACCTTTAAAGTTTCAAAAAGTTTTAAACTTTTCCATCAGCAGTTTCCAACTTAAAAATTTAAAAGTTTTCAGGAATCTCTCTCTGTAAATGAAAATAGGATTTATATTCAAATAAATATTTTTAAAGTGGAAATCCTTGCAAAATAGGAAACTTTAAAGTTGTTAGTAAGACTTTTTAAGCATTTATCAAATAAAACAAGTTAAAATCCTTAGGTTGGAATAGTATATTAAACTTGGTAATGCTCGGCAACTTTGGAAAGCTTTAAAAAACCTAAAACTTACTAAGTTTCCATTTTTTTAAATCTCTGGATAAAAGCTTTTAACACGGTTTTTGTGTTTGTTAAATGTGAGTAGTATGTTCGTATTCATATATTATATCTCCGACCCTCTCAATATAATAAGCCACTATTTCGTTACTTTAAAGTTGCGAGATAATCGTCGTTTTGTTTTATTGTTGCTTCCTGGAAGTTTTAAAGCATTTAAGAAAATGTACCAATAAAATACTAATTTTTAATAATTTTCCTTCAAATAATATTTTAAAATATTAGATTAGAATGCTACTATTATAATTATGTCAAAGGAACTTTTTAAGATTTAAAAAAGGACCTAGTTACGTACAGGGGCGGATCCAGCCTCTCTCTTTGGGGGGAAGGGGGTGATGTCACAAAAGCATGGCAAGCGAAAGCAAGTTGTCAACGGGGGGGCAGGGGTTGGGCGGACACCAGCAACATTCCCATTTCTAGTGAAAAAGACAGGGTTGGGTCTATTTTTCTGAATTTGAAACTCTTGGAGAGGGGGGGCGATCACAAGAAAAAAACAAGTTGCCGACAGGGGGAGGAGCATGCGAACAGCATACACATCCCTAGTATAAGATGCAAAATCGGATCTATTTTTCTGAATTCAAAGCTCTTGGAGAGGGGCTATCGCAAGAAAAACAAGTTGTCAACGGGGGGAATGAACTCAAAGTTCTTTGGGAAGGGGAGGGGCGGTCGCAAGCATACTCTATTCAAGAACTAGAGGGAGAAGTAAAACTGTTACCGAAACCTCCAACGTACCTGCTCCATTGCCGCAGGTAACTAAAGACTGCCGTAAATCTAATTATATTTAATTATATTTAAATATTATAAGCTTTTATAAATTTACTGCAACAATAAAATTTCTGATAGTTCAATTTAATTTCTCTCAGTGACCAAAGTACACCTTACAGTGTGTCCTTAGTGATTTATCTTGTTTGTGCTTGTTTTTATATATTATTAGAGATACCCAAAAGGTGTGGCTTCCACATCTATATTTATTCCAAAATCGTTAAACTAGGGTATTTTTTCCTCAACAAAAAATTCATTACGATGAAAGTTTATGATGCTTTTAGATATCAATATCTAGATAATAATGTTAAAAGCTCTGTTGAGATGTGTTCCAACATGACAGGAGTTGAAAAATCTACTATGTACCGAATACTGAAGGAGAAAAAAACGACTGGAAATGTTAGTACTCCCAAGCTACATTCGATCACAAGCAGACGAAAAACCTCGTTGGAAGAAGAGATGTAAACTGCATTAAAAGGAGTTGTACATACATTTCATTATGAGAAGCAGATCCCAACCATCGACAAAAATTTAACTAAAATTAATGAAGATCGGGATTTAGCTGAAATTAAAAGAACTGAGCTCTGGAAATTCCTCAGAGAACTTAATTTTTGCTGGGAAAAACCAGATAGGAAATTTGTTCTTATAGATCGTCCGGAAAATGTCCACTGGAGAAGAAAATATCTCTCTCAAGTAAAAGGTAGACTTCCTAGAAATAACACAACTTACAAAATTAGTAATTTAATTGAACTTTGGAAAGATTTTTTTGAATAAAGTTGGTGCATAAAATTGGGAAAAATCCATATAATAAAAGAATAAAAGAAAATCTGGAAACTCGATCTCGTTATCGGTGAGATAAAGGAACCAATTATAATTAATTTGAGCGAAGATAGATTCACTGACTTTGATTACGAATTAGATACGTAATGTTTACCAGCGTAAACACAATTTATTATTTAAATTTTCTGTAACATATAAAAATTAATTACTTTTGAATCCCTTTTTAGTGTTTAATTTTGAAATGTCAAATATCCTAAAAATATTTTTAATTAATAATAAAATGACCGATAGCCCCAAAAAAATTGTAATATTAAATGGACGAATTTATTTTTTTATATATGTTTAACTTCTTGTATTTTTGACAAAAGGTATTTTGTAAGTATTTAAATTATAACTTAGAATTTTTTGAGAGAAAAAGGCTACGTTTTAGCCTGAATCTGCCTAAAACGGTTTATATGCCAAAATTAAAAATAATGAAAATACAGTTGTGATTTGTGTTAAATATATCAACATGATCTATATTTTCTAATGTATGTGAATTATTAAAAAATCATAAGAAATAAAATAATATTATAAAAACTTTTATTTTAAATTTATTACCGAAATAATATCCTATACCATAAATACTTAGTGATAAAATAAACCTCCTTCCGACGCCTATGACAAGAATTAAAATCGCTTCTAACACTTCACACATCCAAATATCTATTATTATAGATCGGTATTTGTGATTATAAAATTTATAACCCATTCCGATGAAAAATGTGTGTGTCTAACAGATTTTCCCAAAGACATCGGACTAAAAAACACAGGTAGTTTGCGAAGAAAAAAAGGGTTAAAATTGATTTATTACTTTCTCTAGTTCTTGAATAAACTATAGTATAAGAGACAAAATCAGGTCTATTTTCCTGAACTTAAAGCTCTTGGGGGGGGGGGGGGCGATCGCCCCCACCGCCTCCCTTGGATCCACGCCTGGTTACATAAAACATAAATAATAAGTTGTAACTTAAATTCTCTATTAAAAATATTGCTTTAAACAATGAGTTTAAAAAATATCTTTCAAAAAGGTACTTAATCAAATAGTATGAAAATAAAAATAATAATGCGAGTT